>JAPQNM010000043.1:4646732-4719232 GCA_029783475.1 Metacarcinus magister | reverse complement strand
CTCTCTCTCTCTCTCTCTCTCTCTCTCTCTCTCTCTCTCTCTCTCTCTCTCTCTCTCTCTCTCCTCTCTCTCTCTCTCTCTCTCTCTCTCTCTCTCTCTCTCTCTCTCCTCTCTCTCTCTCTCTCTCTCTCTCTCTCTCTCTCTCTCTCTCTCTCTCTCCTCCTCCCCCCTTGAGACCAGAGGTCAGGCCTAATAATCCTCCATCCTTTTGGTGACCGGGCGCTGTACCATGGCCCGTTTAGCTACCTCTGTCGGTCAGTTTATTTACAATTTTTTTTTCCCATCATTCATTATTGCCTTCCAGATCGCATTATACTGATATTTTTTGGCACTTTTTGTTAGCAAATTTATTCACGATGACATTTTAGTTTCTTTTTTTGAAGTATAACACTTCATACAAGGAAATATTAAGGAAACAATTAAGTGATATCAGGTGTCTAATTTTTCACGACACTCAGCCTGTCACTGTCAACCAATCATCTAGCACGGTGTGGCGATGGCCAGCCTCTTACCCCAGTAGGAGGGGCATCCTCCGCCTTCGATTTTTGTATAGAGTATAGTAGGTCACGCGGGATGCTGATGTCGCTGCCACCTCCGGGTGTCCGCCACTCAGGTGTATTGTTGCAGCGACACGTTCTCGGGAATCCATTATTGATATTTTCTCTGGGATTACTATCCAAGAATAGACACGACGTGCTCCCTCAGCATCGCGTTGCCTGGAGGCTTACTGAGGGAGGAAACATTTTGTCGTAGCGGCACCTGGGAACTTGAAAAATGTGTGCATCCTTAATGGTGGATTTTGAAAACGGTAGGGAGGCACGACGCTGCATGGATAAGCAGACTGATGAGACCTTACTAGTCACACCCCTTACTAACTTCATACCTCATCACAACCTCTGCCACCATAACACCTCCACCATCACCACCACCAAACACCACTGTCACCACACACTACCAAATTACATTCACCTCCACCAGGGTAACACCGCCATAACAACAATAACAACAACACAACAGCTTTACTACTACACCACCACCACCACCACCACCACCACCACCACCACCACCACCACCACCACCACCACCACCACCACCACCACCACCACCATCATCATTAAAAACTCCACAACACCGCTACACCATTACCACCACCACCACCACCATTACAACATCACCACATTATAATCTGTAACACCAGCTGCCGACTTGAGACTATGAGTAATACGATAAACCTTACAACCCTTCCTTCTCTCCCCTGCAACAGACACACACACACACACACACACACACACACACACACACACACACACACACACACACACACACACACACACACACACACACACACACACACACACACACACACTCATAAAAAAAAACAAGTATGCCTGTACGATCAAGCCGAGATTAATAACAGTGTCGGGAAAATAAAATTACCACCAGGAACTTTGCGCCAAATAGTTCAGTTTAAAAGGAGAGTCGCCACAGTCGGTGATAAAGTTGACGTCGTGGAAAAATGGTCCCAACGAATTGTGGGAGCGTGGCCGTGACTGAGTGTGGCGGTGGTGGTGGTGGTTGAAGTGGGTGGTAGTGGTGGAGAATGAGGAAGTTGTTTGGCACGCCGGCGGTCATGTTATCAATAAAGAGCACGATCGAGAGCAACAAAAGAGAGAGAGAGAGAGAGAGAGAGAGAGAGAGAGAGAGAGAGAGAGAGAGAGAGAGAGAGAGAGAGAGAGAGAGAGAGAGAGAGAGAGAGAGAGAGAGAGAGAGAGAGATAAGTCTTGCCCTGAATACCAACTCTTGTCTGTGGCAGTGATCAACCCCCCCACCCCCCCCCACCCCTCAGCAGTGTAAGAACGTTCACCAAGCCACTGGGTGAGGAGGTGGTCCGTGCTTGAAGGCAGATAATGGTGAGCAATGGCCACGGTTTGTAGAGCAGCGGCCGCACGTGACGCCTCCACCAGATTCCACAGCAATAAAAATATATAAGAAAATGCTAAATTATGATCAAATTAAACAGGAATTTATTTTTTTTTACGGCCGCGATAAAAATAAAACAAAAAACAATAAATTATGATCAAATTAAACTAGATATTATGGTTTTTTTTCCCCGCTCATAATGAAAATACAACGGAAAATGCTAACTTATGATCAAATTAAACAAGAAATAATGATTTGTTATTATTAGAATCATCTTTACCCGTTTGTTTTCTCACAGACACATCAATAAGAGTAAGTTAGCGTGATTCTGATTGGAAGCTGAAGGGAAGGCAATTCGTTTACGTGTTGTGAGTGTTTGCAATAAGAATGTGCTTTAGTTCACGCGAAAGAGAATAAACAATACTGTTAATGTAACCTCTTGATGGAATTAGAGAGACTTCCCGGAAATCATTATGACTTACAGGTAGTGTGTGCGTGGGGCAGGTGTGGGGAAGTGAGGGAATGAGAAGGGCAGGGATCAGGAGGAAAGGAGGAGAGGAAGTGTAAGGGAAGAAAGTGTAGGGAAAGGAAGTGAGGGGTAAAAGTCTGGGAAACACAAAAAATGGAGGAGAGGAGGAGTGGGGGAAGGGATGTGGAATAAAACGAGGGAGGATGTGGGGGAAGGAATGGGTTACGTCGACACCACATACAGTCTGGGCGCCATTCTAGCCATCACTTGCCTTCCGGGACTTAATTATTCAACACACCTCTTTTCATCAACTATTCATAACAAACACATATTACGTAAAGGAGGTAAGATAATTGAAGTTAGGTTAACACACACACACACACACACACACACACACCCACACACACACACACCACACACACACACACACACACACACACACACACACACACACACACACACACACACATACATACATACATGCATACGAAAGTGTCCTACATCCAAGTGGCTTAGATTTTTCGGGTGTCGTTGGATTAAGCAATTATCTGCCTGTCGCTCAGATATCTTATTTTTGATTGCAACCTCGATGACGTGAAGGATCGAGGTGACGTGTGTCTTCAAAAGCGAAGGAGAAAAAAGAAAGCAAGAAAAAAAATCTGACTGCGTGGTGGCACTGCCTGGGGACGACTACCAGTGAGTGGCCTCGATCAAAAATAACCTGAAAGCACACATGGTTCTTGAATGTGGATAAATGAATTAATTGAATACATGAATAAATGCAATTGTTATGTACTCTCTCTCTCTCTCTCTCTCTCTCTCTCTCTCTCTCTCTCTCTCTCTCTCTCTCTCTCTCTCTCTCTCTCTCTCTCTCTCTCTCTCTCTCTCTCTCTCTCTCTCTCTCTCTCTCTCTCTCTCTCTCTCTCTCTCTCTTTCTTCCACAGCTGTTTACGAGAGTCACGTGTACTTGCCTTGTTTCCTACTGGGTAAGGTTGATGCCTTGGACACACATTGGTCATCATTATCTTGCTCTTTGTCACTGTAAACCATCATACATTTCGATCGAGTTTAAGGGAGGAGCAAGCTTGTGACTCTTACTATTCAAGCTTTCATGTATTGACTAATTATTTTAAGCACTTTCATCGTTATCATCATCGTCATTATCATTATCATCAGTTTCAGATGGTGAGGTGCAAGGGTAGTCTTGATTTCTTGCATGGGATGGGAATGAAACTGGAGTGCGCGAGCTGACACTATAATTACGTTTGGAGACTCTGTGATACAAATGGAAGCAATGAACATCTCTTTTTCATTATGCTGATTTCCATTTCCATAATGAATTTCCATCAAGACCAATGTTTCTAGAACCATGCTTGGTGCTAGTAATTAATATAGCTATGCAGTTTCTTTTTATATTATGTGGATGAAAATAGAACAATCATCCTCTGTCCAGCAAAAGTCTTCTGTCTAATTTTTGAGATAATATCAACAAACACTAAAACTCCCTTCGCTATGACGAGCCTTGAATGGTACGCGTATGTGTGCACGTGTATCACAGGTGGGACGAGTTCATGAAGGTGTTAAAGTATTTATGTAATCAATCTCAATTTAGTGAAGAATTACACTAAATTAAATGGAATCGGATAGAATGTTATCTACTAAATCGACAGCTCACTAAAACGAGGGTTTACTGTAGGCGGAAAGACAGAAATATTGTGGTTTATGATGGTGGCGACAGGAGTGATGTGGTGGTAGTGACGGCCAGCGGTGGTACTTGCGGTAATGGAGGTTATGATGGTTGGTATACGTAAGTGGTGACGGAGAGAATGGTTATGAAGGCAGTGGTGGTATGAGCTGCAGCTGGTAAATGGTAAATCCGTACAACACCACCTCACTCCGCTCACCAGTGTAATGCGTCGCTTCACTCGTCACAGAATGCAATTTAGATCCAAGGAACGGCAGCGCCCCAGCAAACAGATGCCAACCCGCTGCTCGGTGTTTCGCTAATAGAATTTCTCGCCAGCGTAACTTTTAGTGCAGCTGCGAGTATCTCCCATCACCCACCGCGGCAGCTTCCTGATCTCCTATACGTCGTGTGTCCCTTCTGCTTTTACTCTATGTACTAAGGGAAGGGAGACTCAGGCCATGAAGGAAGGCGTGTTGACTCTCCTAAGCTGGAAGGGTTCTTAATATTCATGGTGTTCCTCCTTCTCTCGCTGGATTCTGTGTCACCTCGTTAAGATAAGAAGTGCCGTATGTTGCAGGTGTGTATCCTCTGTTCCATGCATCAGGGTCTTATAAGGAAATGGGTTCGCTACCTTAGTGCAGCGACATCCTATCCTGGCTGGAGTGCTGTGGAGACTTTATTCTGTTTCTCTCTGCTTACTGTTTCCCTCTGCCTCCTGTTTCCTTGCTTCAGTAGTCAGTAGTGTGTGTCTGGTGTGTTCAGGACTGCTAGTATGCTAAGTTGCACATTTTTCATTAAAGTATTTTGCCACTTGTGAACAAAAGATATTCATTGTCTATAAGAAGGCCTCGTGTATTTTTTTTTCTTTTATATTTTTCGTTCCACGTGTATTGTCAGCACCTTATAAGGGCGGGCGGGCGGAAAATGAGATATCCCATAGGAGCCGGAAAAATTAGTATCAACGATTTTTCTTTTTATCTTTAATATTGATAAATTGCTTCTGTGTATCATTTAGGCGAAGATAAGTTAATCATGGGAGACAAACGTATAGTAATATTAATGCTGCATCAATATTAGCAAATGAGTTACAAGTTACATATATCACAAAATTGAGACTATATAATCTAACAATAAATTCTAGATGCTTACAAGATGATTCCTGAACACCCACCTATGGCCACCTAATCCTTACTCAATGCTCCACCTGTCCTTACCGCCCCCTGTTTGTCCTACTCTAGTTGTAAATTCCCACTTTCCCGCCTCACCGCATGCCAACAAAAGAAGATAAATAGATAAATAAAACACGTCTGTGATTTTAATGTTATGCCCATAAGAATGGAATATTGGAAAGCTGTCAGGAAGTGCGGGGACGACAAAGTGTTTCTGCGTTGCATTGTATACACATTTATACACATGCTGCGCGTTGGAACACCTTTAATAATAATATGTTTCCTCTCCGGTGTTGTTGTTGTTGTCGTCGACCCTGCACACCTAAGTCCTGTGTTAGTCACTCATCCTCTCCCCTTCACACTAGGCCGGAGGGTGTTAGTGCTTCGTGGAACGTGTGGACGTAGATAAGGGGTGAGGCTTAAGGGGGAAAGGACAGATGGGGGAGTAGGAGACAGAGAAGATCGCTGAATCAACATGAGACTATATTGGAAGTGAACTTTGTGAATCACAAAGAGAAGGAGGACTGAAGAAAGCTGTGTCAGCGTGAAACTGTAGGTGTATGTGATTGGTAAAAGATAGATAGATAGATATAGATAGATAGATAGAGTGAGTGAAAATCAAAGGAAAAGGACATCTATATGGACAGCATATATACAAATATATATATATATATATATATATATATATATATATATATATATATATATATATATATATATATATATATATCTTCTATAGATTTAAAGAAAATTCAAAATCTGTTTAAGTTTTGTGTAATAAAGATGATGATGATAATGATAATCGTGATGAAGATGATGGTTTTAATGATAATGATATGTGGGCGCTCTGTAAAGGAGGGAGAGGAGTAAAACAAGAAGAGATATGATAAACGTAGCTGGAGGGGTAAAGGAAGAGGCTGGTGTTAGCAGGAGGCAGAGGAAGCTGTGATCTAATGGCGGGGTTAAGGAGTGCCTGGAGAGGTGAAGAAGCAGGAGGAGAGGGCGAACAGAATTGCATTAACGAAGAGGAGGAGACAAGGAGGACAAGGAGGAACAGAAGAAGAAGAAGGAGCAGCAAAATCAGAAGCAGAAGGAGGAGGAGGAGGAGGAGGAGGAGGAGGAGGAGGAGGAGGAGGAGGAGGAGGAGGAGGAGGAGGAGGAGGAGGAGGAGGAGGAGGAAGAAGAAGAGGAGGAGGAGCAGCAGCAGCAGAATATACTGAACGTGAGAGAATATACATAATCTTCAAAAAATTTAGAGGATATAGAAGGTTTTACGAGGTTCTGATGGAAGATGTGAGAGAGAAACGTCCTTGAACTCCTCCTTCATCAACGTTCCTTTTGGCTTGAATGATAAAAAAAAAAAAATATATAGAGTTGATTATCTCTGAAAGGAAAAATAATGATAACGTTGAACTGCTTTATCGCCAGGTGTCTCTGTACATGAGGTTGGATGCTGTAAAGTGTAATAAAGTTATAATTGGTATTTCTGCTTTACTTACAAGAAATTTTCACCGTCAAAGGAAATTTCTTAAGGTGCCTGTGTTATATTGTCACCGATAAGACTTAATTTATGTCAGGGACGCAAGGAACGGGGGAGAACTTTGTATGTTGTGGTTTCCCTTAAGGTCTGAGTGGAAGGAATGCGAAAAGTTGTCTCCTTACCTGCACTAAAGATATGTACGAAGTAATTCCAAGTACAGGTAATAATAAAAAAGAACAATATTAATAATGATGATAATAATGATAATAATAGTAATGTGTGTGGGGTGGTGGGTGGGGTGGTGGTAAGTATTTTTCTGTTTAATATCCCAAGTCAACTAAAGCTTGTGTGTTGGTGTGGTTGCAGCAAACAGTTGTAGCAGCTTCAAAATGTGTGTCAAAACGGCAAGCATCGTGTTGCGTCCCCGATGAAAACACAAACTTTTCATCCTCAAAAATATGGAATTGTTTTGTAAAATTTCCAGGGAATAATAATAAAAACATCACTATTTATGAAGAGCTCAATATATGTTACGTGTTTTCATGTTCATCCATTTGAGTAATCATGAGTCAATTCAAATTCAGATAATTGAATTTGTACACATCGGGCTTTGTAGTTAATGCTATTGTAATACCTACATATGTTTGCACGACACGTCCAATCCTGGTTTTTCTTCCTACATGGTGATCCAAAACCGAATGTCTATATTGATGGTGTTTTCTTTGCCTCTGCCTTGATTGAAGAGATTGGAGGAGGAGGCTCAATGATATGACAGATGTGTTATTTGGGTCAGCCATGTTTGTTTACTACCGACGTTATATTAGCCATGTTATAATATCCGAGGCTTGTGTTTAGCTGCAGAGATTACTGTCATAGAACCCATCTATCAGCGGCTTTAGGAGGGAGGAGAGAGGCGAGGAGACCATGACACAGGGCCTTGTACTGCCGTGGGTCCCGAATCTTAAGGGGTAAACAAAAAATATTATCAGATGTCGATCTTACTCATAGGATCATCTGTGTTAGAGACAAACAATCCTTAGTGCTTGCAGATGGTCACCTGTTCCTCCTGACCACGACTTGATTAATATTAAAGCCAGGCTGAGCCACTACGCACCACCGCGCCACCAGGCAATGATAAACTCAAAAATATATTTGTTTTATCCACTGCTAAACTTTATGAGTGCCGTCGGCTGGTGGATATATTTTGTGTTTGTTTTTCTAAGGAATTTTGTTTCCCACCAACATGAAAACACATGGTATGGTACTGTTGTTTCATAAAATTCTGACCGAAGTTATTATTATCTCTCTCTCTCTCTCTCTCTCTCTCTCTCTCTCTCTCTCTCTCTCTCTCTCTCTCTCTCTCTCTCTCTCTCTCTCTCTCTCTCTCTCTCTCTCTCTCTCTCTCTCTCTCTCTCTCTCTCTCTCTCTTATTTTTTGGCAATAAGTCATTACAAAACCCGTAAATGAATCTTTTAAGACTAAAACGCACTTCAGCACCACTATTATTTGTATCACTTGACCGTTCATCAGGCCACCCAACTAATGACTCTCAGTAATGATTGGTGTGGCGTTTCGGAGTTCAGTAACCTCGAGAGTGATTCCCGAGATATACAACCAAAGATATAAGAAAGATTTACGTTCCTCCTTTCCGATGAATGTGTCATAACTTCAAGTACAAACACTACAACGATGGCACCGAGGGAATACTTAGGATAAAGATGTTACATTATAATGATTGGGAGCTGGTCGCCCATCCTTACCAGAAGATGAATAACTTGGCCTTAGATGACACTCCCAGAATGAAGAGCCCGACACACTCCTTGATTCTTTAGCTTCAGATGCAGTGGTACTAAGCAGGGTGAGGTGAAGACGTGGTATGATGGTTTTATGGACGTGATAAATACGGTAAATAAGAAACGAATATGTTTTTTTTATGTCTTCTTATGTCTGGATAATAAAATTCATGTTTTTTTCTCTCAGTTTGCTGTTTTAGTATTGATGTTTCTTTTTATTTGCCAACCAGTTTATATTAATTTTGTCCACTCGTTTTTGCGTCTCTTCGTCTATTTGTCTGTCTGTTTGTTTGTCTGTCTGTATGTATGTATGTATCTATGTATGTATGTTGGTTTGCCTGAATATATATTTTGCATCCAAACACATTCCCTTTGGTAAATATACTATCAAAGTGCCGTAATGCATTTTTGTATATTTAAACATGTCATATTGCACATGCATTTCAGGTTCGAGAGTTGTTCATATGAAAATATTATACGGAATTTGGAATATCACGTATGTTCGTATATAAAGAACATAGACACTGTATACAATAATTATTTCCTGGTACATACAACTTTATAAGGTATACTTCCTTCACTTAGCATATTGACTGATTTAACTTCATTCACCTTTTCCCTTCGTTTTTTTCTTCTTGAATTGAGTTTCCTTTTCCTTTTTTTTTTTTTTTTGTGTGTGTAAGGCTGTTTAGTTTTCATAGTGTACTTCAGTTGTTTTGGTTTTCCAGCAGGCTGTGGCTCCTTGGGTGTTCCAGCAGGCAGTGAGTGGTTCCTTGGGCCTTCCATTCAGCAGGTGAGTAAGTCGTGATTTCTTGGGTCTTCCCCTCGTTGTGTCATTGTGTCAGAACTGAGTTTCCGCGACTCTACCATTCTTCTCCTACACGTCACTTCCGAGATTGAAGTTTTTTCGATTTTCTTTCCTTTGTAGTATAACAACAGTGCTAACCTCCATTTGTGTAAATTGAAAATAAATGACAGCGTTAACATTGGGCTAGTGAGTTCAATATTGATTATAGGTCAGGTTCCCTTTAACGTTGTCTGGCTGGATGTTGAGGAATACTTGTGTTTTCCATTTACATCAATTACATGTCAAGCGTAATAGAAAACACAGGAAGTATTGGGTGTTTGGCGTAGCAAGGTCATATCAAGAGCGAATGTTGATGTATCTGCCGACGGCTGTTGGTGGCCTGGTAATACAAATATTATGTGGTGGGGTTGAGGCACCACACAGATACACCGCTGCACCCCAGCGGTAGAGACCGATGGGCAAACCCAGGATGTAGCAGGTTAGATGAATGGGTGAAAGCAAACCATAACACCACAAAGCTCATGATTATTGTTTTTTTTCTGTTTAGTTTTCATGACCTGTTTACCTTGGAAACCTTAACAGTTATAAACCCAGTTGTTCTTCCCTTGAGAAATCTATGAACATTTTTACACACACACACACACACACACACACACACACACACACACACACACACACACACACACACACACACACACACACACACACACAGACACACACACACACACACACACACACACACACACACACACACACACACACACACACACACACACACAGACAGACAGACAGACAGACAGACAGACACACACACACACACACACACACACACACACACACACACACACACACACACACACACACACACACACACACACACACACACACACACTCTGTAGTAGCAGCAGCAGCAGAAACACATGTGTAATTTACTGTACATTTAGTGTTTTATCTCTGAGGGACTGATAATGATCCAGCCTTCACTTATACAACCTTCCATTCCCACTCTGCCTGTTGATAGGAAGTATGCTGCTATTCCTTTCTTGATACAACTTATCGACTGACTCCCTTTTCACTCGCTCCCCTGACATCCCGCCACCTGTCCTCTCATACTCATCCTAAGCCTCAATGGGGGTGATACTCGCGCGAGCTCTTATACCTCTAGTCTTCGCTCATTAAGCACTCCCCGGCAACCGCCACAGTGACTCCAGTGACCAGTGGTGGGAATCTCACATCTACCTGGATGGTAAATCAATACTGGGAGACAGAAGTCAGAGTCCCTTACTGACTGTAGCTCCGCTGGACTACGTTACATAAGAACATAAGAAAGTAAGGAGGCTGCAAGAGGCCAGTTGACTTACACAAGGCAGCTCCTGAGAGGAAAAACATTCGTTCCGCCTGTGCACTCACCTTCAACAACAGAGTCAGATTAAAATATTTATCATGGAACACAAAGTCTGTGTACTGAATAAACAACTGTGGCTCCTCTTGTTTTCTCTACACAATTTATCGCCATGGAAGATTTTTTTCTCTCAATCAACTTCACCCACCGGAGAGGAAGGGAGAACTCAAGCTTCAAACGCAAGTTTCAGTGATTGGCTCAAGTTTGGTCTACAACTTGATGAACGTTACCGACCTAAACAGAGACCGGAAGCAGTGAGTTTGTGGTCCTTACGTTGAATATGCGGCTACTACTAAGAATGATGATGATGATGATGATGATATAGATAACAACAATGATAATGATAAACAATAACAACAATAAAAAAACATTGATAATAATAAGATGATAATATAGATAATAATAGTAACAACAACAACGACAACGATGGCGCCGATAACAATGGCAACAATAGCAACCACAACCCAAACAACATCAATCAGTCCTCCATCACCGTGCACTCCGCTGCCTAAGTTAGTGTCAGGAAACAAGAGACTATAAAACAGACAGCATCAAGGAGAGCATCCAGGAAAGAGTGTCATGCCTATAATAACTACAATAGAAACCCACACAAACCCACACACAATACCTACTAGTTATGCCAGGGTTGATATCAAGACCTGGTGTTTAAACAGCAATAACAGCAATACCATGCACGCAATCTGCAATATCACGAAGGGTCATCGTCTGAAGCCAAATCTGACTCCCTGCACATTTACTATGAATGAGGTCATGATTGCTGTGAGGGTGTCCTGGCCCTTGTCAAGCCCCACAGCTTCCCAGACATACAGTAAACAGACATACACACAAGGTCTGTATTAACTTGACAAATCTGAGTCTCTGAAATTGCTTACTGCCGGTCGCGTCCCACTCCTCAGAAATCCCTTCCAGTTATCCTCAAATCTCCCCTTCACAAGTTAAGGAGATTAGACTTGGATGGAACTATAGAGTCTTGATCTTAGTCTTGTGGAGGACTTGTGAGTATGAGACAGACTGAAAAGACTGAATAGTTTTATCATAACCTTCATTGTACTCACTCTACTAAATGTTTTCTTTGACGGTGAGCAGGTATAATGAGATCCTGGAAACACATACCAAGAACAAACAAACACACACATACATACATACATAGATACATACATACACACGCACATCCCACCTCGATCAACGTGACAGCGCTGAAAATTGGATAGAAAATAATGGCATGTGTTAGAACCATAACAAGGGAGAGTGTGTCAGACCGAAGAAGCGAAAGGTTAAGTAACCTTGACGCATAGAGGCAAAATATTTTCTTGCTAAAGGTAATAAGAGTAGACACGTGTCACCTTTCCGTTCTGCTGTCTGTCAACCTCACTCCCTCCCTCCCTCCCTCCCTTCCTCCCTTCCTCTCTTCTCCCATCATCCTCTCCCCGTACATCCTTCTTTATTTTCTTGCATTCGCCCTCTTGTTCACTCTTCCTCTTCTCGTGTTACCCATAGCCTTCATGTTCCTAACTATTTTTTTTTTTATCTTTCCCTTTGTCATTCTATCCATCCCCCCTCTTCTTGGACCTACCTGGATTCTTCTACTCCTCCTCCTCCTCCTCCTCCTCCTTCTCCTCCTTCTCCTCCTCCTCCTCCTCCTCCTCCTCCTCCTCCTCCTCCTCCTCCTCCTCTGTTATCTATAGTCTCCTCTGATGTCTGACTCCCCTTAACTTCTCGGATTCCGTACCTCTTGATAACTCCATACCTCTCTTCTCTCTCTCTCTCTCTCTCTCTCTCTCTCTCTCTCTCTCTCTCTCTCTCTCTCTCTCTCTCTCTCTCTCTCTCTCTCTCTCTCTCTCTCTCTCTCCCCGTAGAACTTGGTCATACCGTCTAATAAATACAACATCTGTGGTCGACAGGTTTAATCAACTTCATTTTTAATTAATTTTCCAGTGGAGAGAGAAAAAAAAAAACTTGATAATTTCTCTAGGCAATGTAGCTTCAGAAATAAATGCCTCACACCTTACTTACTCGCTGAGGTCAACCCTTTGCTTCCTGGAGTCCGCTACTACCCTGCTGAGTTCTTCCATTGTTGCTGCCGCCGCTCCCTCCCGTGCCCGTCAGGAGTGTCCCATCAGTGTAATGGTATTGTATTGCCACCAGCCATTAAGCAACAGTTGTCGCTAACGTTGTGGCCTTGTCTAAAGCGCCCAACTGCCCTCCTCTTCCTTGGCTACCTCTGCCTCACCTCACTGGCTCGCTTGAGGGATGAGGACGTGTCTGCCGCGGTGTGCGTATGTTCGATTTTCTGCAGGTACTTCCGGCATCGTAAGGGGAGTGAGTTGTGAGTGGTGGTGGTGGTGGTGGTGGTGGTGGTGGTGGTGGTGGTGGTGGTGCGCCAGCCATGATTGTATTGATAATATTGATTCATAAATATTTGCTTTCTTTTGTTCTCCCCGTCGACACAAAGGAGTAAAAAGCACTTGGGTTAGTTTTGGTGTGAAAATGTTTGATATTTGAATTGGCGTCCGGGTGCTAGCAGTATGTTGGGGGCTGTAGTCTTAGATGAAAACTTGTAAGGTTGCTGAAGCTGGACAGTTGGTGAAAGACAACCCAGGAAATATAGGTAACTATTAACCTGGGGGATGCAGGTGTTCTGTGCTCCAGTTTGGTGAATAAATAACCAGACACAGGAACAAGAGCCAACGAAACAGAGGTGACCGGTGCGGCTAGGGGCTCAGGAGACTACATAACCACGCTCACCTTTACCCGCGTCCAGAGTTCGATATTCTTTTGTGACTCTCCCAGAAAACAATACCTGGTGAAAATATATGGTAATTGTAATTTTCTGTATCGGAAGGTGATTTGAGGACACGAGTGGTAGAAGTATTAGTTGTTGTAATAGGTTATGATAGTGAAGATATTACGAGTAGGTAACAAGTGGTGATGGTGGTGGTGGTGATGATGGAGTGAGACTGGTGAGGGAAGTGGAGGGAGTGAGGCGACGTGAGGATGACGTTGATGATGTGGAGAAGGTGACAGGGAGACGTGGGAGGGAGGTGGAATGTGGTGGAGTAGAGTGTTGGTGGTAGTGGTGGTGATGGTGGTGGTGGTGGTGGTGGTGGTGGTGGTGGTCGTGGTGGTGGTGGTGTGGGGATGAAATATTGGGGTGGCGTCTGAGTGTTCGTCAATACATATTAAATGAAACCTTGTGTTTGGTTTACTATAGGGTTGTGGGTGGACACACACACACACACACACACACACACACACACACACTCACACTCACACTCACTCTCTCTCTCTCTCTCTCTCTCTCTCTCTCTCTCTCTCTCTCTCTCTCTCTCTCTCTCTCTCTCTCTCTCTCTCTCTCTCTCTCTCTCTCTCTCTCTCGATGGGGTACCTTTGCTTTGAATCTTGCTTCTTCCCTCTCTTTCTTTCTCTATTTTTCAACCTCTTGCTTTCCCCTTCTTGCTCTCTCGCCTTGACTTCCTATCTTCTACATTATTTCTCTTGCTTCCTACTTATCTCCGTCGTCCTCCTCCTCCTTTTCCTCCTCACTGTCTTCCTTGTCTTTCTTCTCCTCTTTCTCCTTTCCCTCCTTCCAACGTCTCCCGGGATGATTCTCTCCATCCATGTCTTTTAATCCTCTCCTCCTCCTCCTCGTTCACCACATCCTTCTCCTCCTCTTCCACCATCACGTCTTCCTCCTTCTCCTACTCCTGTCTTCTATCTTTCCATTTCTTTTCTTTTATCAATTTTTTTCCTTTGATTCCTTTATTTTCTCATTTATCTTCCGGGTCGCCTCACTTTCTTTCCTCCATTTGTCTTTCTCTTCGTCCTATTTTTTTTATTTTCTTTTTTGTTTTTATCTGCGTTCCCTCCCTTCCTGTCGTAAATTCTTCCCCCTCATTTCCTCACTTTTTTCTTCCTTTATCCTCTTCCTCCTCCTCCTCCTCCTCCTCCTCCTCCTCCTCCTCCTCCTCCTCCTCCTCCTCCTCCTCCTCCTCCTCCTCCTCCTCTTCCTCACGCCACTACTCTTGTCGTGTTTCTCGGCTTTCCCTCAGGCTACATTGGCTTCCCTCCCCTCACTCCTGCTTCCCCTCACCTCCCCTCCTCTCTTCTTTCTTCTTTTAACCCTTCGTGTCTGCCTCCTCCTTCTCTCTCTCTCTCTCTCTCTCTCTCTCTCTCTCTCTCTCTCTCTCTCTCTCTCTCTCTCTCTCTCTCTCTCTCTCTCTCTCTCTCTCTCTTCCTCCTCCGCCCCCCCCCCATCACGGCTGTCACCTTCTCGTTGTTTCCCTGGATGTGTTAACACTGTTGGTGACATTCCTTCGTTGTTTTTACGATTTTTATTATTTCTTTATTTTTATTTACTGTGAAACAAAAAGAAAAATGGTGAAAGATATGATTGATGAATTAGATTTTCTAGACACTTGCCTTCACGTTAAACTCAAAAAAGTCAAGAAGATAACAGTAGGAAAGTTCATATTTGTTTCTTTCGTACACACACACACACACACACACACACACACACACACACACACACACACACACACACACACACACACACACACACACACACACATACACATATACACACACACACACACACACACACACATAGACACACACACACATACACACACACACATATACATTGGGGATGTTGTGTTGGTTCTTTTATTCATGAAATTGTACAAGTCTTGAGAAGTAAACGAGAATGAAAGGGAAGTTTGAGTTTAACAATAATTGCATTCCTTTGGTTGGTTCAGCTTTGACAGTGTCCTCCTTTGTTGCAATGTGTGTGTGTGTGTGTGTGTGTGTGTGTGTGTGTGTGTGTGTGTGTGTGTGTGTGTGTGTGTGTGTGTGTGTGTGTGTGTGTGTGTTTAAGTCACAGAAAACAAAGAAATGTCAGAGTAATATAAAACGGCAACAAGTTGTTTGTTTCCATGGAGACAGGTTTGTGAAGGCACCAGATTGTTGACTCTTGTGTGGCAGTCGGGTACTGTTGGAGGAGGGAGTTAATGAAGTTCACTCTAGAGAATGGAATGTCATTTGTCTGTCATTTCCCGAGTGGTTCCAAGATTGGTGAATGATCACGTGTGTGTTGTGTCCACGTTTATCAGGAAGCATGTCAAGGAAAAGGATAATTGCCGGCCAGCCAGATGCATAGATGAATAGATGGATATGTAGATTGATATTGAGACTGCCTTGGAGGGAGGTTGTGGCGGGAGTGTGACCTTCAGCTTTGGTTTTAAGGTGACGCACTCTGCTCTGGCTCAGGCGGTGAGGCAACAGCTTTGCAAGTTTCTCGGGGATGGAAAAGCGACCTGCTTGCATAAAACACCCGCCGGGAAAGTGTTGGAAAGGAAGGTTGGCTGCCACGTCACATATTGTGTACGAGTTTATCTTGAAACTGGGAAGTCTTCCTTGCCTCTGAGATTCCTGCTTACCAAAGCCACACTGCTGAGGGGAGAAAGGCAACTTCATTGGGATTCTGTGACGGTTGTTCCTGAAAGCCATTGCCCGTGGGAGGTCGACTTGATGAGTGCTGCGGCTCGGGACAACACACATACTCAGGGTTGAGGCAGCGGTTGTAATTAAAGACCATTTGTGGTAGCAAGTGTGTAGCAGTAAATATGATTAGTATACACATTTACGTACATACTCTACAGAGTACGTATCATATTTCTCGCTTCATTTTTCTTTTACGATGAATATAATTGCAGAATAGGATGATGAAACGTATAGGATTATTTTAATATGTTAACAATAGACTGTCAGTAGGAGGGATGAGGATGTAGATACTCCCCTGCATTGCCCTGACTCCTGGGGTGAAGATTGTGTATCTGTGCCCATGTGCGTCGTGGCGGGGATCAAGGACACGACCTGCAGACAACACTGAAGCTACTGTCAAACACCTGATCAATCAAACACTTTCACTGAACATTTCCTCTTAAGCGTCGCACATAGTGTTTAGCAGCACACCGTCAACACATCAAGTAAACGTGGAGGTTGTACGTCATGAAGTATTTACGTACAATGACATGTGTGTATCATTCACCCACTGGTCTGGGACACAAACTCACGGTATAATTCAGGTTATCACAAGCACATCTCACTGGGGATTAAAGAGACCCTGAAAGATAATGACTGATTGCTGAAGTTAGACGGAAAAATGGCCAAGCGACCTCGCTGATGTATGCACTAGATGTCCAGAGACGAGCTGGTGTCATTAGGTGGACATGTGAGGTGTTTTTGAAGGAGAGGAAACTATGACTTCTGTATTCAAGTCTGTAAATGAAAGAGATAACCTTGCATCAACCTCCGTAATTGAGTCTGCATGAAACGTCCGGTCTTTACACCTTTATACCCACTCCTGCACCTGTACAGGCCGCCCCTTTATGGCATCCCTGCACGCTTTTATGCTGTATCGTTAGCCCACGCCTGCACAGCTTTATACCACCCATTACATGGTATATTGCATTGTTACTGGAAAGGTGTCAAGGGATGTGAGGGGCCTTACCTGAGGCCTCACATGGTACCGCTACAGAACAAGAATATTGTAACTAAAACCAAAGAGAAAAATGTATTGTTCTAGTCTCCTGTGATGCAATGGCAAGGGACATGCGCGACCTCACTGTGTTATTAATAGGAAATAAGCAGATTATAAGCTTACAAATGAGTTGAATGCCAGCAGCAACAGGCAGCTATGAATTATTTCCCACACAGAGGTGGTGGTGTTTGTCTTCAGCGTTGTTCCCCTTTCCAAGCTTTAACTTCTGAAATATTACAAAAACCATATCAATAAAATTCTCTCCAAAAAATAAAGTTCATACATTCACTCTTTTTTTGAAGGACAAGTGAAAGAATAAGTCCAAGCCTGATCCACGCCATCTAGTGTGAGATTGTGGCGCACATGTCTGTTTGTAGCGCCACCAGGTGTGTATGTATGAGTGTGTGTGTACCAGGCAATAAAATGGTTCTCCCCTCTCCTCTCTCCTCTCTCCCCTCCTCCTCACGCCCACCCTCCTTCAAGCTGCGTGGATATGTGTGTATTCTCCTGTTGTTATAAAAATGCGCTTTATTAATTGAATGAGCAGTGGGGCGTATATCAATTTTCCTGTTACCTCGTGTGTGTGTGTGTGTGTGTGTGTGTGTGTGTGTGTGTGTGTGTGTGTGTGTGTGTGTGTGTGTGTGTGTGTGTATTAATTAATGTTGATAATGATAATAGTACCAGTAATAATAATATTAATAATAATGATAATAACAATAACAATGATAATAATGGTAATAACAATAATATCCTCTTGATTCTAATACTCGCTTCACCCTGTAGATTGGCAGCACGAACACATATTTATACAGCCATTACAGACGTGATGTGGGTCATTAAACTGCTGAGGGTCACGGTTAGAGCAAAAAAAAACGTTTCATAAGACGAGGAAAGAAAGAAAAAGGGTCAAGAAAAGTGACTGAAAATAATGGCAAGAAGATGATCGTTGAATTAAAAAGAAATTAAGATCGCGGAAGAAACTTTACATCAAAAGAAATAGTAAATGAGTAAGATAAGGTGGATGTAGGAAAGAAAGTAATGAAAATCTAGAAAAAAACAAAAAAATACATATCGTTGAATTATTTAACAGTGAGGCAATATAGAAAGGGAGACTGAACTGCCAAATACAATGAGGCAACTCAGTATGTGGGAGAGAGAATGAGTGAGATCAGTAGATTCAATTCATTGGGGATAAATCAAGTAAAATGAGATAAGACAATGGAAATGCCAGAGCTAGAAACTGAGGTGCGAGGGGGAGGAGGTGGTAAGGCTGGGAAGTGGTGGTGGACGTGGAGACTGTTCAAATATTTGCACAGGAAAGATCGCTGAGGACTGAAGGTCAGGTATTGTGACATGTGGGAAAGAAAGGTAAACCAAAGCAAGGGACTGAAACTGTTCGGAAAATAGATAATAGATGGATGAGTTACAGTTGATGTTAGGGAGGTGGTTGGAAAAGAATGATATAGTTTGAGGTGTGAAAAGAAGGATTAGTATATACAGAAAGCCTTGAGTGAGGATGAAATATATAGAAAAAGAATTAAGGTAGGAGATAAAATGTAGTGGGAATTAGAGCTTTGTGGATATTTTACGATACTTTGTCAACGTTGAGGTGGCCAGGATCTTTCGTTTTGTGGAAGTTGAAGACATTTTTAAATCAACAACGACACTGGCACCTGTGGGAGGAAAACTGCAGGGAAGAAAATAAAGAATAGTAAGAGGAGAGGCCTCGGTAGCACCTGGAATTAAGACAAGTGTGAAACAAAATAACACTCGACGTCTATACTTTTTCTTATTGTAGTCAAAATCCGGTGCAGGAGGAGGATTAAGAAATATTCTGTATTTTGATGATATACAAAGTCAACGCTTCAGAAAGGAAAAGAAAAGATATATATATACGAAGCTTCAGGGAGGTTCGAGAAGGATTGAAATTATTTATTTATACAACTAATAGAAGAAAGGAAAATCAACAAAACATTAAGGACAAATAATATAATCTATACCTGAATGGTCGAGAAAATCCAGCTTTATAAAGAAAAATAGACCAATGAAAACAGAAAATGAGAATAACTGAATTAGAAGAACAGAAGATGATAGGAGAATTAAGAATGAAGCAGGATGTGAAGGGAAGGGTCAAGTGGGCGGAACATGTGGAGAGACTGGAGGAGGGAAGACTAGGAGAGTGGCAAAGAAAGTAGAGTAGTGAGAGGTGGTAGGACAAAGGCCAAAGGGAAGGTAAGATGAATGGACTGTGTGGCGACGAGATGGAAGGAAGGTAAGGCTGGAGGAGTGGAGAGGGGCTGGAGGGAGGCTGAGGGAAGATTGAAGGCCTAGGGGTAATATATAGTACTAGGCTCATATTCTTAATGATGATGATGATGATGAGGATGATGATGATACGTATCTATAATGCAATTTTTAGTCGTGCACCTCCTATCTACTCGTCTCTTTTCCTTTCTCCTTTTCATTACAAATCCTCCTTTTCCTCTTCCTCCTCCTTTTCCTCCTTTTCCTCCTCGTCCTCCTCGTCCATATGTCACAAGTCTTCCTTATTTACTTGTGTTCACTTTACATGTCGTGTCTGCAGTCATCTTCATCATTCATCACTAATACTCATCTGATGTGCAATTCATCACCCTAAGTGCAGACTCTCCCTCTCCATGTTGTGCCTTAATGGTGTGAGAGAGAGAGAGAGAGAGAGAGAGAGAGAGAGAGAGAGAGAGAGAGAGAGAGAGAGAGAGAGAGAGAGAGAGAGAGAGAGAGAGAGAGAGAGAACCACGTGGTAGTCAATAAACACTTAGCTGCTATGAAAACTTTTATGGGATCAAGTGCGCTAGAGGAGAGTGTGGGTGCCAGTCCCACGAGGGCAAGAAACTGCTTTCAATACCCGTGGGGAGGAGGAGGAGAAGGAGGAGGAGGAGGGAGAGGAGGAGGAGGAGGAGGGAGAGGAGGAGGAGGATTTGGCATGATAGTAAATTTCATAAACGGGAAGCATAGTGAATGGGAGGAGGAGGAGGAAGAGGGGAGAGGCGTGGAGGAGACGAGGTATGTAACACACACACACACACACACACACACACACACACACACACACACACACACACACACACACACACACACACACACACACACACACACACACACACACACACACACACACACGTGCACTCACTCCCACACTTCCCCTTGTTTTCCTCTCTGTAGCAACATTACGATGTCCACTCGTTGTCGCCTTCCCGTGTGTGAGACTGTTTTGGGGGAAGCTGTAGGCGGGAAATGTCGTTGTTGGTGGTTTTAGTGGGATTGGGCGGCGGCAGGGTGTTGTGAGGTGAGCGATGGGCATGAGAGAGAGAGAGAGAGAGAGAGAGAGAGAGAGAGAGAGAGAGAGAGAGAGAGAGAGAGAGAGAGAGAGAGAGAGAGAGAGATGTGGGGAGAGGTGGTGCGTGGAAGATGAATAACGTGGAGTATTGGGAGAAGGTATAAAGGGGCTGGTAGGTGGACGAGAGTGAATAGGACGGTTAACAAGTGGCATGGAGGTGTGCGGTGGTGTGGGGATGTGAGTTAGGTGTGAGGGGAGCAGTGTGTGGTATTGTAAGGGGGGAGGAGAGGATGGCAGCGTGATGGGGGAGGAGGGGGTGGCAGCATGAAGGGTAGAGGGGGTGGCGGGGTGAGTGGGTAGCAGCAGCGATGGGAGGGAGGGCAGTGGAAGGTAAGGTTTTAGGAACATCCTCATTAAGTAGAATATTCAGGTCACAGTAACGTGCCAGACTGAATGTGGGTTTGGAGCTGCATCTCTCTCTCTCTCTCTCTCTTTATCTCCACCTTATCACTACTATCAGGTGAAAAAGAAGGCAAATAGATAAGTTTTAATAGAACGTCATATATGCTCTCGTTGGTGAATACCTGTTGGCTGCGTTTTTAAATATTACGGGGAACCAATAGTTGTTCGTCAACACTTCACTCGAAGTTTTCATTACTTGAAAGTTATTTAATATGTTTTAGGGATATACTTCATATGTGAAGAGCATGTGGACTCAGAGATCCAATTTGTTACCTGAGTATTGTGTTACTAAATTGTGTTTCATGCGGGAGGGAGAGTGGTGCCGTACGGAGCCAGTATTAACGTGGGATGGCAATCACTAATTTGCCGCTCGTGAGCACGTTGCCAAAGTGTTGCTTTATTTTACATCGTTGTGTCTCATGTGCCGAGACGTGTGGCTGGGTGAGTCACGGGCATGATTGGAGCAAGTCTCATCCTTGTAAGTGAAGGTCAACTCCGTATTGTTGGTAGTCTCATGTATTCCTCTGTGGCTTGCTGTCAAGAGCAGCTTTCACGAGCCTCCAGCAATGACCGTACACTGCAGACCGTACACACCCATCACTCACACTCCGCCGCCCTCACCCACCATGCATCACCACTTCACCCGTCGACCTTGAATCATTCACACGCCACAGGTTCACCCTATGGCACCTTTTATTTCGTGTTGTTTCCCTGTAGCCTCCTATTCACCCGATACACTCCCTATTTCCGAACATGTCCACTTCTCTCCTCTTCAGCCCCGCTCCCTCCTGCACGACGCCTCATCAAATCTCTCACTGATTACTCTCCTTTCGCAAGTTGTACTATTTTTTCACTGGGTTTAACTTTTGACTCCTTTCCGCATGAGCCGGGGTCGAGGCTAAGGTTTCATCACTGGCTTTTTATCCCCGACGATTCCTCATCACAGCCCTGGATAATTACAAAACTTGTGCCTTCCATCCTTTTCCTCACTGCGCCTCACACACCGCACTCGCATCCACGTTCCCGAAGGTCATGTTTTCACTTTTCCTGCTTCCTTGCACTTCCAATATACATATACATATACATCATCATCATCATCAGCCTTTATGAATCCACTGCAGGACAAAAGCCTCCCTAACCTTCTCCTCTTATCACTATCCGCTATTAGTTTGTTTGCTATGATGGTGATATGGTGGAGGAGGAAGTGTGGATGAAAGGGGGTCTGTGATGATGTGGATGACTAATGAAACGAGGCGTCGGAATGGCATTGAAGATAATTGGAGAAGTTATATTATTATTGAACGCCATATGCACCGTCCCTGCCCCTTAAATACTGACACGCACACACACACACACACACACACACACACACACACACACACACACACACACACACACACACACACACACACACACACACACACACACACACACACACACACACACACACACACAAAAGGAAGCCAGGATAATGAAGTGAAGGTACGTTGGTTCATCACCTCAACACTCATCTGCTTAGTAATGTTCCTTCCTTACGCCACATACCCACACATTTTTCACGCATTTCTTTACATAATAAGACCTTGCCTTCCATACTGCTATTAAGACTGCAATAACCAAGCTCATATATCAAACACTAAACCTTATACTGCCACTGCAAATGCGTGAATAGAGATGACTAAAGGTAAATGGATGAGTTAAATTGTTTGACGAGTCTATTGTTGTATTATGAGAATGTTGTACTTAGTGAGTTTTGTGTGTGTTTGTGTGTGTATATTATATGTGTATGTTTAAGTATGGTGAAAGGAAGGGAAGCTTGTGTGTATGTGTTTGTTTGTGTGTGGGTTTGTGTGTGTGTGTGTGTGTGTGTGTGTATATGTGTGGGTTTGTGTGTGTGTGTGTGTGTGTGTGTGGGCTGGGTGGGGGTGGATGTGGATGTGTGGGTGCGTGCGTGTGTGTCGCGCTTTTAAAAAAATAATTAAAATACTTCAGGTGGACGAAACACTTGTGGTCCAATTATTTTATATAATTAACTACACTCATCATCATTATAACACCACCACCACCACCGCCACCACCACCGCCACCGCCACCGCCACCGCCACCGCCACCACCACCGCCACCGCCACCGCCACCACCACCGCCACCGCCACCGCCACCACCACCGCCACCGCCACCACCATCACCGCCGCCACCACCACCACCACCGCCACCACCACCACCACCACCACCACCACCACCACCACCACCACC
Organism: Metacarcinus magister; assembly: GCA_029783475.1. Lineage (NCBI taxonomy): Eukaryota > Metazoa > Arthropoda > Malacostraca > Decapoda > Cancridae > Metacarcinus > Metacarcinus magister. The sequence goes on along the minus strand of JAPQNM010000043.1, from coordinate 4,695,914 downwards.
ACCACCACCACCACCATCAACAACAATATCAACAACATCAACAACATGGTGGGGCGCGGTGTCTTCTCTTCTGTCTCTGTACAACCTCTTACAAGACAATAATGTGACTTGTGTTGCTGACAGCTGGGAGAAGATTTAGAGGAGAGGGAGGTAGAAGAAGAAGAAGAAGAGGAGGAGGAGGAGGAGGAGGAGGAGGAGGAGGAGGAGGAGGAGGAGGAGGAGGAGGAGGAGAGGAGGAGGAGGAGGAGGAGGAGGAGGAGGAAGAAGAAGAAGAGGAGGAGGAGAAAGAACCATGATGCTTCGAGAAGATCTTTGTACACATTTTGTAATGCTCTTAAGACTGTGCAGGTTCTAATTCACATCTCACTTCTGTTACTTGTACTACACTTCAGAAAAAAGGTAAAGGAGGAGGAGGAGGAGGAGGAGGAGGAGGAGGAGGAGGAGGAGGAGGAGGAGGAGGAGGAACAGTAACGACACCATAAACAAAAGGAGAAGAAAGAGGTTGTGCGTGTGTGTATATGTTGTGTTTTTTTAAGTTTGAGGTCATGTTCAGCTCTGGTGTTCATGTTTCAGTATTTGTGTTCTTGTTTCTGCACAGTGTTGTTCTAGAAGTAGGGATGTTGCGTGTTATGTGTTGCGTGTTATGTGCTGCGTGCTATGTGCTGTGTGTTGCGTGCTGCCATAACCTCACCATGCCTCTACCGCATTCTTCTCCTGGCAATGAAAATGACTGATCTAACAGGTAAATCTCTCTCCTAATATGTATAACTCACATTTTCTCTCATTTTTTACTAATCTGTAATTGAATAACTATCACATTAGATTGACTTTCAACTTATTCAATTTACGAGTTTAGTCTGATATCATATTTATAAATTTGATGAATCACTACTCCCTTGTAGGTATGTATGTGTGTGTGTTGTGTGTGTGTGTGTGTGTGTGTGTGTGTGTGTGTGTGTGTGTGTGTGTGTGTGTGTGTATGTGTGTGTGTGTGTCTTAGCTCAGGAGATGGGTAGGGGCTCCTCTTCTCTCCTGCAGCAGGCCGGGTAGGGTGTGTGAGGGAGAGGTAATGGTGGTCTAAGGATTTTGTAGGTATTTTTGTGCTTCTTTTCTGGGAACGTCCTGTGGCTGAGCGTGTGTCTGGGGAATACGGGAAAGGCAGGAGGGAGCGCTGGAGGAAGGGAGGAAGAGAAGTAGTGAAGAGAGGGAGTAAGGAAGAAAAGGAGAGAAAGGAGGTAGAGCAAGACATGTGCAGTGTTCAAGGTTGCTCATTAAAGTGTTTAGTTATTGCATGAGGTTTGGTTATTACGATCTCTCTCTCTCTCTCTCTCTCTCTCTCTCTCTCTCTCTCTCTCTCTCCTCTCTCTCTCTCTCTCTCTCTCTCTCGCTCTCTCGTCGATTATCTGAAGCCGTTGTTGATAAAGGTGAGATGGCGGCGCCGTCATAACTTTCTCTCGTCAAGGACTCACAACGGAGGCTACACGTATATCAGCCTTCAGAAAAGTATCAGAAATATTCGTTAAGTTGCTGATCTTTATTTAACCCTTGCGGATTGGGGAAAAATTTGACGTAAAACTCGTTGATAATATTATAATTACTCCCTACTTGACGCTGATGATGTATAACACGCAGGTGAGGGAAGAGGTGAAATCCGTCAGTAGACACACACCTGTAGTAATTATGACGCGTGGGAGTGACATGAACTCTCAGTGTCGGTTCTATGGTGTAATTGATAACACATACAGCATCTTCGGCCAGTTGGGTTAGATAAGGCAGGGACCAATGATGTCTTGCTACGTGTAGATATGAACACCTGTATATGTATGGCTCACATGCATACCTTTTCTCTCTCTCTCTCTCTCTCTCTCTCTCTCTCTCTCTCTCTCTCTCTCTCTCTCTCTCTCTCTCTCTCTCTCTCTCTCTCTCTCTCTCTCTCTCTCTCTCTCTCTCTCTCTCTCTACTCTCTCTCCTCTCTCTCTCTCTCTCTCTCTCTCTCTCTCTCTCTCTCTCTCTCTCTCTCTTCCTCTCGCTATTTGGTAGATGCTTCTGTTCACCAAACTTATTTCTATTTTACTTTGTTCCATCTGCAAAGCCTTCCTACCCTCCCCTGCCTATCCACCCCATCTACACCGGATCTGTACCTCCCCTCACAGACCTAAGCACGTCACCTCCTCCTCCTCCTCCTCCTCCTCCTCCTCCTCCTCCTCCTCCTCCTCCTCCTCCTCGTCCTCTTTCTCTGAGCTCTACCAAAGCTTCACTCTTTCCTCTTCTTTCGTCCTCCATCCACTTCCAGACTCAAGACCTTCTCACTCCCCTCTTTCCCGCCCTTCCTCACTCATCCTCCCCTCACTCTTCTCTCCTCCCCGTCCCGTCCCCTCCCCTTCCCTTCCCTCCTGTCCCCTCCCTTTCCAAAATATTCAAAGGTTCTGACGCTTCCTTGTCTCTCTCTTTCTCTTCTCCCCCCAAGAGAGATCACGTTTCTTCCTCCTCTCCCTCTCACTTCCCGTCCTCCCCATCTCTTATCCTTTAGTCTCCTTCCTCGCCTCCTTGTTTTCCCTTATCCTAAGAGAACACACACGGAATGACCTTCTAATTATGACTTGAGAGAGAGAGGAACGAGACAGGCAAACAGATAGACAAACAGGAAGAGACAGAGAGGAGCAAATGGAACACACAGACAGACAGACAGACAGGCAGAGAAGAGGGAAATCAGTGGCAGGTTCGTCTGTGCCGCGTCGTGATGGGTGAGGCGACTTGGGAATCACCTCAACAGGGAAGTTATAACAGACCTAAAGAAGAGAGACCAGAACGCAAACTGCACTCACGCTGACCATCAAGATACAAAGACTACCCAAGGAAGCGTGTGTGTATGCATGTGTGTGTGTGTGTGTGTGTGTGTGTGTGTGTGTGTGTGTGTGTGTGTGTGTGTGTGTGTGTGTGTAGAGGGAAGTGAAGCTTTACTTTCATATTGCTTATTATAAGGTACATTTTGCTATTGTTTCTCTCCATGTACTATTCATTGTATTTGTGTTACCTAGCGTTAGAGTGAGTGAGTGTGTGTGAGTGAGTGAGTGAGTGAGTTAGTGAGTGGGCCACCTTTACATTGCAGATAGAGATGGGTCACTTCTAACCTGGTACAATATTCATGAATGTCACCTTTTCACTTAACAAGCAATAGACCCTTTGGTATTTTCAACCTACCCACGCGACCTTCCCTCAGCCGGTGTCTCATTTCCTGATTCGCTCATCGTATAGTCACATCAGTATCTTTTTTTTCTTCTTTCAACACTTTATTTCTCTTTCTTCCTCTGTCTCTTTATCTGTCTCTGTCTCTCTGCTTCCGTAGCTGTCTGTCTCTGTCTGTCTAGGTGTCTGGTTATCTCTCTCTTTCTCTCCCTCTTTTTTTTTCTCTCGCTCTCTTTATTTATTCTTTCGACTCTTATTATTTCGGAGGCAAAGAGTGTGATTTTAGTGCCTTAAGTGCGGGGTGCTGAAGCGTGGGTTGTGGGTCGTGGTGGCTTTGTTATGCAGATGTGTGTTAGGTGGTGTTAGGTGTTAGGTTATGTCGCGGTGGAAGGAAGATAACTGAGCTACCTGGCAGTGAAAGGTGGTGCGAGAGGGTTAAGTTTCTCGTCCAACGGAAGTAAAAGTTTGGTTATGTTCCAGGCAACAGGTAGCAGTGACGTGTAAGGTAGGATAGTTAGTAAGGCGGGCAGGTGTTATAGGTACTCCAGTGGAGGACGTGATCTGTTTTTTTTTCCTCGTATTTTCGGCGACCTGTTGAAGGGGATTTGGTAGATCATTTAGACTTATACCTGTCACTTGGAGGAGGAAAAAAAGGAGGAGGAGGAGGAGGAGGAGGAGGAGTAGTAGTAGTAGTAGTAGTAGTAGTAGTAGTAGTAGTAGTAGTAGTAGTAGTAGTAGTAGTAGTAGTAGTAGTAGTAGTAGTAGTAGTAGTTAAACATATATGCCTCATCATACCACACACACACACACACACACACACACACACACACACACACACACACACACACACACACACACACTCAGTGTTCTGTGATACGCAGATTATGATATAAAAAGGTGAATGAAAACAAAACTTTAATCTCAGCCTAACAGGAAAAAAAGAACCGGATTGCCAGTTTGCAGTCCAGAATGAGAAGAAAAGAAACGCCATTTTTTTTTATCGTCTTTTGTTTTTTTTCCGTGCCACTCTTCCGTCATTTATGCTTAAGTTTTTATTTTGTTTTGTGATGGATGTGGAAGGTTTCAGACGAGCATCGCCCTTGCGCACTCTGAACTTTTTTTTTGTAGTTTGATTCGTGAAAGGAATATGCAAAATAAACTTTGATGAGTGTGATTGATTAGTCCGTTTGATATATGTCTGTGTGTGTGTGTGTGTGTGTGTGTGTGTGTGCGTGTGCGTGTGCGTGTGCGTGTATGTGTGTGTCTTTTATCTGCTGAGGAAACAAACGGCTGGTGACACTGACTCATTAACTGAACAATAGGAGATGGGATGAGAGAAAAATGAGTTCAGAAATGTGAGATGAAAAACTTAGTAATGGAAACTCATCCCGCTGCACGCAAAGCAAATTGTCCAAATACATAGGTGAAGGAGAGGCGAGTATACATCAGAGAGAGAGAGAGAGAGAGAGAGAGAGAGAGAGAGAGAGAGAGAGAGAGAGAGAGAGAGAGAGAGAGAGAGAGAGAGAGAGAGAGAGAGAGAGAGAGAGAGAGAGAGAGGAAAAAAAGAGTTTATTAAAAAAAAAACGTGATTGCAGGCGCCATGACTTCCTAAAGTTGTGTAATGAAGTGTTATGTCGTGTGTTAAACTTGATTGTGCTGCAGCAAACTAGTAATAAGGAAACTAGAGTAATACAAATATTGAAACATTAGCTTCCGGGAGAACGATCCAAGCATAGTGGAACAATAACATTCCCATCAAGATGTCAATTTGGTTTTATGTACTTAAGGTGTAATTATCATGTCACTGTTCATCATGTTATTTGAAAGTCAAGTAATTACGTTTACATGAATATGAGTTACACATAAACATAAAATGTGAAATTATGAAATGTTAAATAACCAATATTTTACTCTGACGTTTTAGACCCTGATGTGAGCCTCTAATTAACGTTTTTCCTCAGGTCAGGAAACCACCTCGTCTCTGATTCTGACTAATGTAAAGCAATCACTTCTATTTGAACACCAACGCTCTGCTGCTCAGAATATGTGTATGTATGTATATATATTAATACCTTACATTAAAACATGCACAGATTACCATAATTTTGTTAGTCTGCTGTACACTGACAAGGATGAACTCCTAACAAGGCGGACGGACTCTACTCACAGCCGCGGGACTGAAACTCGATCTTACCCTCAGCCTGAATTTTTTTTTCTTATTTTTCTTTTCATCGCGGCACGTGCCTTCACCCAAAGCTGAACGTATATAATAGGTTCAACTTTGCACTTACCTTCCTCGGCACTCGTTGTGTGATCTTAGGCCTTTAAAAGTACATGGAAGGCAACATAGGCCTCACTTAAATATATCGTTTTTTTTCTTCTTCATTTAGTTTATCCTCATGTCCTCCTTCTTATTCTACAACAATCCCTTATCAAAATTTTCACTGTCTACTTTTTCCATTCCCCTTATTCCTTAAAACTTCATTACTAAGTCTCCCCTTTCTCTCCTCTCCTCTAGTTCAGCAACTTTAATTAATCCAATCTCTTCTCATATGGCTGCTGCTTTAAACTCGACACCAACTTGGCTCTTACTCTTTGTTTTCTCTAAGTGCCTAATATGTGTTTCTTTTCCTTGTAAGGGGAATGTATATGTATTCTGTGTGTGTGTGTGTGTGTGTGTGTGTGTGTGTGTGTGTGTGTGTGTGTGTGTGTGTGTGTGTGTGTGTGTGTGTGTGTGTGTGTGATTGTGTGCGCGCGTCCGTGAGTACTGGTGCAGCCAGAACTGTTCGTAAATAAGTGATATAATAATCATTGTTATTACTATCATTATTATTAGTATTGTTGTTTTTATTATTAATAGTAGTAAAATTATGAGGTTAAGGAGAGTGCATTAAGACAGTAAATGTAAGGGTGGGGAAGAGTGGAGAACGAAAGATGAGGGAAGAGAGGAGATGAGTGAAGAGAAATGGTTGATGGGAGATGGGAGGGAGGAGGAATGGAGGGAGGGAGGGAGGGAGGAACTCAGGAAGTGTTTGAGTCAGCCACACGACACTTCAACACAATGGACACACACACACACACACACACACACACACACACACACACACACACACACACACACACACACACACACACACACACACACACACACACACACACATATACACACTATAAAGGCAGGCCTCGCCAGAGGTGTCCACACACAAAGCTTCCTGGCTTTGGGAAACACCACACAGTTACCTTCGTGTTCGCGTCAGTGCTTCCGGGGCTCACTGGATGCAAATGTTGTTATTGTCGTTGTCGTCGTCGTCATCATCGTCATCGTCATTGTCATTGTCATTGTTATTATTATTACTACTACTACTACTACTACTACTACTACTACTACTACTACTACTACTACTACTACTACTACTACTACTACTACTACTATTACTATTACTATTACTACTACTACTACTACTACTATTACTACTACTACTACTACTACTACTACTACTACTACTACTACTACTACACCCTCATAATTCACAACAAACAGCATTACTAAGGAATAAAAAATGTGTTTCGTTACGCCACAGATGAGATAAGTATTTTTTCTTTTCTCTCTATCCTGAGCAGTAATGGCAGATTCGTATTTGCCTTTTCATAAAACCTGTAAATTGTGAAATATGAAAAGCGTCTAAATCTTTAGGACGCTTCACGCTATCCGAGGCTCCCCACCTTCTCAGGACTCACATTCCCTTAATGGGACGCCATCACGGCACCTCATGACAGGAATTGGCCCCCCCTCACTTTTTTTTATACTGGCCACTCTCTCTCTCTCTCTCTCTCACTCTCTCTCTCTCTCTCTCTCTCTCTCTCTCTCTCTCTCTCTCTCTCTCTCTCTCTCTCTCTCTCTCTCTCTCTCTCTCTCTCTCTCTCTCTCTCTCTCTCTCTCTTTTCTCTTCTCTGGTTCTGGAGCAGCATATCATCGACTTTTTTGTCCATGCTTTACACAATTTTTTATACGAAATCCGTTCGTCTAAAAGAATATTGTGGAGTCTTCTTAATGATGCAATGAATTCTTTGCACCAATGGTACAAATAATGTTAATTTGATATCATGATGCCGTGTTTTATTCAGATTTCATTTATTTTAACGACGTGCAGAATGGAAGGATTTTGACAGATTTCTCTTAGTTTTTTTTCTCACATCGTATATCTTTTAGGGTTCACTCAGACCCCGGTGTTGTTACTCACTCCCACATATCACAACCTCACCTATCTCCTTTATTGTGAAAAATTTTAGTAGTTGAAAAGGGACTTTAGTAAAAGTAAACTTTTCATACCAAACTCTCCTCAAAGAGATTTGCACCGGGAAGTTTGGATGACTTTTCATCATTAAAGTTTATGATGATTGCCTCTCTTGGTCACCGCATGCCCTGGATCATGACACTTGGCGTCGGTTGAAGTAATGCAGTGTTCATTCAGTGCCCTCCAAGGTTTTTTCATGACGTGTCAGAATGGGTACACTCATGATACCCAATTTTCGGTTTTCGTAGTCTTCAGAAATTTCATAAGAATTAAATAGTATTGTATTTCTGTATAGATGTTATTTACCGATGTCCATTTACATTATGAATAAAAAAGTAATTGTGTTGCTATAGATGAGATTTTTTCAGCAGCACTGCCTGGAACAATGGTTCTAATTATTTATAATGAAGTTTACCATTCATCGGCGACGCGGAAGCCATGCAACACAGCGGCAGCCACAGCGTCAGGTCATGTAGATGCAACCACTTCCATGCGAACTGTCTTGCTTTTGTGAATTCAAATTTTTTTTTATCTATTGTTTAGAATGGAATCAGTGCACAGAACCACACTTGGCAGCCACACTGTATATAGTGTCAGCGAGGGTGAGCCTGTGAGGAGTGAACCCTGAAGATCCACAACACCAAAGTTCAAGGACAGCAAGATAAAGGTCACTGAATTTGTGTGGGACCAACTCTAATCCTTACCTACTGATACTGAGCCTGACTTAACGGCGCTATATATATATATATATATATATATATATATATATATATATATATATATATATATATATATATATATATATATATAGAGAGAGAGAGAGAGAGAGAGAGAGAGAGAGAGAGAGAGAGAGAGAGAGAGAGAAAAAAAAATTGAGCAATTTACAAAATTGGAATCCTAAGAAATATATTATAAAATGCAGTCTTTTTTGAAGCCTTCTTATATATATTTTTTTTCTCGGAAATACAAATAAATATGGATTGTATGAAAACAAAAGAGCAAGTAATTTTATTACATATATTGTCATAATTTACACATATCTGATAATATAAGAGGCAATTTTCTTTAAATGTGAAAAATGTAGCTACAAATTCATCCGCCGTAAATTTCCTTCCCTTATATACAAATATATTTTAAAGTGGTATTTGCATTAAAATTCAGAAAAAAAGTTACTGCTGGCTTTCATATTCAGTTACTACCGTGGATTATAGAAAACTCAACTGAAAAAACTGTGCATAAATTACATCATGTTGACCCGATGTTTTGAAAAGCATTAATTTAATATAAACTGTGTAATGCATGAGAGGCATTGCTTTCAACTTGAACTGCCGTCACACAGACAAGTAGGAACACGGGTGAAAAGTAATTCATCCAGGAACACCATCACCCCAACATTCCCACGAGGTGCTCTGATCCCCGGTCGATGCCAGGGCTGTAAGACTGCCACACCACACACCCAATTGAAACCAAGCGACTCTACAATTGGGTTTATCCCCAGTTCACCTCTGCCACCATCCATCCATCGCCCTGCTGAGAAAGGCTGCAAACAAGACCTTCTGATAAAGTGTATATATATATATATATATATATATATATATATATATATATATATATGTGTGTGTTATATATATATATATATATATATATATATATATATGTGTGTAGTATATATATATATATATTATATATATATATATATGTGTGTGTATATATATATATATATATATATATATATATATATATGTATGTATATATATATATATATATATATATATATATATATATATGTATATATATATATATATATATATATATGTATATATATATATATATATATATATATATATATATACATTTTTTTTAGTAGTTGATTAGTTTATGTATCAATGATTAAATCAGCCATTACCGTCACCTCAGATAAGCCTCTGAAGTGTCACAATGGTTGTTATTTGGAGGACCATTGCATTGATACACAACCTTGGCCTGAGCACCATGCAAGAATGTCAATAACTCTTGGTTTAAATACAATTGAGTTCTGCTCGCCAACCATCAAGTTAGATTCTCAATAGATCTAAGACATCAAGAAACATCAATGTCTTCCAATCACCGTTTGTAACATAAAAAGATAAACCAGAGTGAACAAGACTCCCTGACGTGACGAATTCTAACAGTAAACACAGATATACAGCTTAAAATGCTTGCATATGGTAGAGAATCAAGATGGAAGGAAGCAACCGTCATTCAAATACTCCTTGCGACGGGGACCCACGGTGCTCTTCTGCATAATGGCCTAAGTAGCTTGTGGTATATTGTTTCTCACTCCTCCTGGCACACGGAGCAGCTGAATCGTGCACGTCACCACACTCACCTTCCCCACCTGCCTCGCCAACCCCTGTGTGAGGGTGGATGGACAACGGAGACGAATGATCGGCCTGGCAAGGATTGGAACCCAGGATGATTTGTGGAGATAAATTGGCTGGTAGTCGAGCTAGAAATGTTTCCAAGCTGACACTAAGGATGTTCGTCTGTTATCCAGAGTATATGTGGCAAAGATGGAACGTGTGTCACCTGCACAAGAAAGGATGATTCTGTCAGGGAACTAATATCTATACTATTATTATTATTTTTATTATTATTATTATCATTATTATTATTATGATTAGTATACATAGTTGTAGTAGTAGTAGTAGTAGTAGTAGTAGCACGTGCGGGTTCCCTTTCACATTGTATCCGCTGTTCGCCTTGCAGAGAATACGTAGGTGCGTGGTAGTAGAGTTGCAACATGGTGGTACAGCAGGAGCGGGTGGCTAGCAATCCAGCCTTCCACTGTGTGTGTGCTTGTGCAATCATATTCCTGCATCCAACAACAACAAAAGCCATCAGCATGAACAAATCCAAAGCTCAGGAATGAAAGCAACAGTTTAATATTCCAAGTCTCGCGTCACCCCGGCACCGAGTCTGGCTCTTACTGCAGCGCCACCACACGGGAGCCGAGTAGCGTGGCTGTGTCCTTCACCACAAGGGGCCGCGAATATTGACTCTTTTGGAGAGAAAGCGAGAAAACGTGGCAGAAAGTGAGTGTGGTATACTTTTAACCCGAAAAGAGTGTTGTTACTTTTGGTTTATATTCCGGCAAAGTGAGTCGTGAGGGGTGGAAACGGTTAAAATGTTATGGGGATTTATGTGGGGAAGAAATGAAGACGGATAAGGGGAATAAATATGACTTGAAGTAGTTGATGACTGGTTGTTGAGGTCCGTAGGGTGTACATCAGCCTTGCAGCAGCAGCAGCCTAGTCCCCAGACTGTTGCTGAAGCTCGAGAAAAATTGCAAAATATAAAATAATACAATTGTTATGGATTCTTGTGGCAGGTAACTCGAATTTGTGACTCCAGATTCCGATTGTCATATGTAGATAGGCAAGCCATCGCATGTGTGTTGGTGTTTATTTCACTTAAACAAATACTGTGGAAATATCATCAGGAGGAAAAGAGACAAAAACATTTCCAGCCACAAAGCTAAAAATTTAAGTGGCAATAAAAAATGAAGGGAGAACAAAGGAGATGAGGGAGACACAGTTGTGCTTAGAGCAAATACTAATACTGTATTGTGTGCGTTAGTCTGGGAAAAACCTGTCCCGAGGCACTGAGTGTTAAGGGTGGAAGGTCGCGTCCAGCACTCATCCAGCACTCATCGCTGCGCCACTCACCATTCCGAGTACTTATAAATAGACATCAGGAAAAAGAAAAAAAGTAAAGGTGATGCATTTTTTGTACAGCTAACAAGCAGCCTTATGCTGTTTCTAATTCGCACGAGAAAGAACATAAACTCCAAAGACCTATAGCATAAATAGAGCCTCAAGAGACCATGACATCATGTGGGTCTGGTTTATGCCGTCGTCTCAAACATTCTGAGGAGGAAGAAAACCCTTCTGACAATCCCTTATTCAGAAAAGTCTCAATATTTGATGAGCTGCGACTCGGGCTGCTGTGGTTTTTCCTCTGATTTTCTACTCTTGTGCTCGTCTCTTCAACATATAGAAAGAAAACCATGCCTTGCAGTAGACATTGAGCCACGGATCGTAAAAAAGAAAGAAAGAAAAAGTGGAGGGGGTAAAAAAAAGCAAGCGGGAGAGGGATAGACCTAAATAGCAGCTCGAGACGAATGAGAGAGATAAAAATACGGATTAAGTTGGGGAAGTCATCCTATTGCTGGACGTGAGCCTCAGGATAGACTTATGGGCGGGTTCAGAGCCTCAGCCTTTTAGCGATCGTATGAGAGAATCGGAACACGAGTGCCTTTATGAAATCCTGTGTATACATCCAGTAATCCACCGGAAGCACTCAGTGATTGATACTTGGTAAGGACATCCAAAGAGGCTCCAGAGTGCTCGGAGAGTTTGACGTTATTGCCAATCGAAACAAAGAGGACGCACCGACGAGTAAAGTAAACAAAAAACATGAGAACTCGAGGTTACAGACTTGCATCCTAACGTCGCCCTCGAGGGTATCTTGTTGAAGAAAATTGCGTCGACTCGTATGAAAGCGTATAAATGAAACTATATCAAGTAGATAAAGTAATATAAAAGAAAGCAAGTTCTGATGTAGAGATGTTAAGAATAATATCCTCTGGTAAACACAAGGCACCACCGCGTGACAACAGAAAGCGGCTTGAAGCTCCCTGCCAGTTGGATGCCGCGGGTGGGAAAGCCGAGGTCTTGATCCCTCTTGTGCCCAGGGTCGAGCCTGTACGTGAGGCGGTCCATGGTTTGCGAGAATAACAATGTGAACTTGTAACAGGACACTTCTAGAGCTCCGTAAATAGTCTGGAAATTATATGTATTTATTTTTTTTTTAGTATTCTATGAACGAGTGTTATTCAACATTCATAATCCTTTCTCTCACATGTAAATGCAAATTAATTCAAAATACTTGACTTTTCTGAAAGCATATCCTGCAGCATGTATCCATCTGTGGCTTCCCTGCCCCGTGCCTTGCCTCGCCCTACCCCACACTGCCTCTGGGTGCACCGCCACGCTAGCTCCCCGCCCGATTAACCCATTCACCGTGATAATGCAAAAAGATTCTCTAATAGCTTTCGAGAAAATGAGGAGAAAAGTTATGTTTATATAGAAATATTAAGTTTCATTTTACTGAGTAATTATTAGTCATAGAACAAATATTCATAATGACAGTTTTACAGTTTAATTAGGTGTATCAGACGCTGTAATGATATTTCCAATATCTCTAATAGCTTTCGAGAAAATTAGGAGGAAATCATGTTTTTATATAAATATAAAGTTTAATTTTACTGCGTAATTATTAGTCATAGAACAAATATTCATAATCACAGTTGCACAGTTTAATTAGTTGTATCAGATGCTGCACTGATATTTCCAATATCTCTAATAGCTTTCGAGAAAATGAGGAGGAAAGTCATGTTTTTAAATAAATATTAAGTTTAATTTTACTGCGTAGTTGTTAGTCATAGAACAAATATTCATAATGACAGTTGTACAGTTTAATTAGGTGTATCAGATGCTGCAATGATATTTCCAATATCTCTAATAGCTTTCGAGAAAATGAGGAGGAAAGTCATGTTTTTAAATAAATATTAAGTTTAATTTTACTGCGTAATTATTAGTCATAGAAAAAATATTCATAATATCAGTTGTAGAGTTTATTTAGCTATATCAGCTGTTGCAATGATATTTCCAATATCTCTAATAGCTTTCGAGAAAATGAGGAGGAAAGTCATGTTTTTAAATAAATATTAAGTTTCATTTTACTGCGTAATTATTAGTCATAGAACAAATATTCATAATATCAGTTGTACAGTTTAATTAGGTCTATCAGATGCTACAATTATATTTCCAATATCTCTAATAGCTTTCGAGAAAATGACGAGGAAAATCATGTTTTTATATAAAAATACGGTTTTATTTTCCTGCGTAATTATTAGTCATAGAACAAATATTCATAATATCAGTTGTACAGTTGAATTAGGTGTATCAGATGATGCAATGATATTTCCAATATCTCTAATAGCTTTCGAGAAAACGAGGAAGAAAGTAATATTAAAAAAAGTAAATTTCAGTATTTATTAGTACTAGTGAAAATATTCATTATGACAGTAGTAGATTTTAATCAGGTCTATCAGATGCTGCAATGATATTTCCAATATCTCTAATAGCTTTCGAGAAAAAGAGGAGGAAAGTCATGTTTTTATATAAATATTAAGTTTCATTTTACTGCGTAATTATTAGCCATAGAACAAATATTCATAATATCAGTTGTACAGTTAAATTAGTTGTATCAGATGCTGCAATGATATTTCCAATATCTCTAATAGCTTTCGAGAAAATGAGGAGAAAAGTTATGTTTATATAGAAATATTAAGTTTCATTTTACTGAGTAATTATTAGTCATAGAACAAATATTCATAATGACAGTTTTACAGTTTAATCAGGTGTATCAGACGCTGTAATGATATTTCCAATATCTCTAATAGCTTTCGAGAAAATTAGGAGGAAATCATGTTTTTATATAAATATTAAGTTTCATTTTACTGCGTAATTATTAGCCATAGAACAAATATTCATAATATCAGTTGTACAGTTTAATTAGGTGTATCAGATGCTGCAATGATATTTCTAATATCTCTAATAGCTTTTGAGAAAATGAGGAGGAAAGTCATGTTTTTAAATAAATATTAAGTTTAATTTTACTGCGTAATTATTAGTCGTAGAAAAAATATTCATAATATCAGTTGTAGAGTTTATTTAGCTATATCAGCTGTTACAATGATATATCCAATATCTCTAATAGCTTTCGAGAAAATGAGGAGGAAAGTCATGTTTTTAAATAAATATTAAGTTTCATTTTACTGCGTAATTATTAGTCATAGAACAAATATTCATAATATCAGTTGTAAAGTTTAATTAGGTCTATCAGATGCTACAATTATATTTCCAATATCTCTAATAGCTTTCGAGAAAATGACGAGGAAAATCATGTTTTTATATAAAAATACGGTTTTATTTTACTGCGTAATTTTTAGTCATAGAACAAATATTCATAATATCAGTTGTACAGTTGAATTAGGTGTATCAGATGATGCAATGATATTTCCAATATCTCTAATAGCTTTCGAGAAAACGAGGAAGAAAGTAATATTAAAAAAAGTAAATTTCACTATTTATTAGTACTAGTGAAAATATTCATTATGACAGTAGTAGATTTTAATCAGGTCTATCAGATGCTGCAATGATATTTCCAATATCTCTAATAGCTTTCGAGAAAATGAGGAGGAAAGTCATGTTTTTATATAAATATTAAGTTTCATTTTACTGCGTAATTATTAGCCATAGAACAAATATTCATAATATCAGTTGTACAGTTTAATTAGGTGTATCAGATGCTGCAATGATATTTCCAATATCTCTAATAGCTTTCGAGAAAATGAGGAGGAAAGTCATGTTTTTAAATAAATATTAAGTTTAATTTTACTGCGTAATTATTAGTCATAGAAAAAATATTCATAATATCAGTTGTAGAGTTTATTTAGCTATATCAGCTGTTGCAATGATATTTCCAATATCTCTAATAGCTTTCGAGAAAATGAGGAGGAAAGTCATGTTTTTAAATAAATATTAAGTTTCATTTTACTGCGTAATTATTAGTCATAGAACAAATATTCATAATATCAGTTGTACAGTTTAATTAGGTCTATCAGATGCTACAATTATATTTCCAATATCTCTAATAGCTTTCGAGAAAATGACGAGGAAAATCATGTTTTTATATAAAAATACGGTTTTATTTTACTGCGTAATTATTAGTCATAGAACAAATATTCATAATATCAGTTATACAGTTGAATTAGGTGTATCAGATGATGCAATGATATTTCCAATATCTCTAATAGCTTTCGAGAAAACGAGGAAGAAAGTAATATTAAAAAAAGTAAATTTCAGTATTTATTAGTACTAGTGAAAATATTCATTATGACAGTAGTAGATTTTAATCAGGTCTATCAGATGCTGCAATGATATTTCCAATATATCTAATAGCTTTCGAGAAAATGAGGAGGAAAGTCATGTTTTTAAATATATATTAAGTTTAATTTTACTGCATAATTATTAGTCATAGAAAAAATATTCATAATATCAGTTGTAGAGTTTATTTAGCTATATCAGCTGTTGCAATGATATTTCCAATATCTCTAATAGCTTTCGAGAAAATGAGGAGGAAAGTCATGTTTTTATATAAATATTAAGTTTCATTTTACTGCGTAATTATTAGCCATAGAACAAATATTCATAATATCAGCTGTACAGTTTAATTAGTTGTATCAGATGCTGCAATGATATTTCCAATATCTGTAATAGCTTTCGAGAAAATGAGTAGAAAAGTTATGTTTATATAGAAATATTAAGTTTCATTTTACTGCCTAATTATTAGTCATAGAACAAATATTCATAATGACAGTTTTACAGTTTAATCAGGTGTATCAGACGCTGTATTGATATTTCCAATATCTCTAATAGATTTCGAGAAAATTAGGAGGAAATCATGTTTTTATATAAATATATAGTTTAATTTTACTGCGTAATTATTAGTCATAGAACAAATATTCATAATTTCAGTTTTACAGTTTAATTAGGTCTATCAGTTGCTGCAGTGATATTTCCAATATCTCTAATAGCTTTCGAGAAAATGAGGAGGAAATTCATGTTTTTATATAAATATTAAGTTTCATTTTACTGCGTAATTATTAGTCATAGAACAAATATTCATAATGACAGTTGTACAGTTTAATTAGGTGTATCAGATGCTGCAATCATATTTCCAATATCTCTAATAGCTTTCGGGAAAATGCGTAGGAAAGTCCTGTTTTTATATAAATATTAAGTTTCATTTTACTGCGTAATTATTAGTCATAGAACAAATATTCATAATCACAGTTGTACAGTTTAATTAGTTGTATCAGATGCTGCACTGATATTCCCAATATCTCTAATACCTTTCGAGAAAATGAGGAGGAAAGTCATGTTTTTAAATAAATATTAAGTTTAATTTTACTGCGTAACTGTTAGTCATAGAACAAATATTCATAATGACAGTTGTACAGTTTAATTAGGTGTATCAGATGCTGCAATGATATTTCCAATATCTCTAATAGCTTTCGGGAAAATGAGGAGGAAATTCATGTTTTTAAATAAATATTAAGTTTCATTTTACTGCGTAATTATTAGTCATAGAAAAAATATTCATAATATCAGTTGTAGAGTTTAATTAGGTATATAAGCTGTTGCAATGATATTTCCAATATCTCTAATAGCTTTCGAGAAAATGAGGAGGAAAGTCATGTTTTTAAATAAATATTAAGTTTCATTTTACCGCGTAATTATTAGTCATAGAACAAATATTCATAATATCAGTTGTACAGTTTAATTAGGTCTATCAGATGCTGCAATTATATTTCCAATATCTCTAATAGCTTTCGAAAAAATGACGAGGAAAATCATGTTTTTATATAAAAATACGGTTTTATTTTACTGCGTAATTATTAGTCATAGAACAAATATTCATAATATCAGTTGTACAGTTGAATTAGGTGTATCAGATGATGCAATGATATTTCCAATATCTCTAATAGTTTTCGAGAAAACGAGGAAGAAAGTAATATTAAAAAAAGTAAAATTCAGT
Source organism: Metacarcinus magister (assembly GCA_029783475.1). Lineage (NCBI taxonomy): Eukaryota > Metazoa > Arthropoda > Malacostraca > Decapoda > Cancridae > Metacarcinus > Metacarcinus magister. The sequence continues at coordinate 4,678,725 of JAPQNM010000043.1, read as the reverse complement.
ATTTATTAGTACTAGTGAAAATATTCATAATGACAGTAGTAGATTTTAATCAGGTCTATCAGATGCTGCAATGATATTTCTAATATCTCTAATAGCTTTCGAGAAAATGAGGAGGAAAGTCATGTTTTTATATAAATATTAAGTTTCATTTTACTGTGTAATTATTAGCCATAGAACAAATATTCATAATATCAGTTGTACAGTTTAATTAGGTGTATCAGATGCTGCAATGATATTTCCAATATCTCTAATAGCTTTCGAGAAAATGAGGAGGAAAGTCATGTTTTTAAATAAATATTAAGTTTAATTTTACTGCGTAATTATTAGTCATAGAAAAAATATTCATAATATCAGTTGTAGAGTTTATTTAGCTATATCAGCTGTTGCAATGATATTTCCAATATCTCTAATAGCTTTCGAGAAAATGAGGAGGAAAGTCATGTTTTTAAATAAATATTAAGTTTCATTTTACTGCGTAATTATTAGTCATAGAACAAATATTCATAATATCAGTTGTACAGTTTAATTAGGTCTATCAGATGCTACAATTATATTTCCAATATCTCTAATAGCTTTCGAGAAAATGACGAGGAAAATCATGTTTTTATATAAAAATATGGTTTTATTTTACTGCGTAATTATTAGTCATAGAACAAATATTCATAATATCAGTTGTACAGTTGAATTAGGTGTATCAGATGATGCAATGATATTTCCAATATCTCTAATAGCTTTCGAGAAAACGAGGAAGAAAGTAATATTAAAAAAAGTAAATATCAGTATTTATTAGTACTAGTGAAAATATTCATTATGACAGTAGTAGATTTTAATCAGGTCTATCAGATGCTGCAATGATATTTCCAATATCTCTAATAGCTTTCGAGAAAAAGAGGAGGAAAGTCATGATTTTATATATATATTAAGTTTCATTTTACTGCGTAATTATTAGCCATAGAACAAATATTAATAATGACAGTTGTACAGTTTAATTAGTTGTATCAGATGCTGCAATGATATTTCCAATATCTCTAATAGCTTTCGAGAAAATGAGTAGAAAAGTTATGTTGATATAGAAATATTAAGTTTCATTTTACTGAGTAATTATTAGTCATAGAACAAATATTCATAATGACAGTTTTACAGTTTAATCAGGTGTATCAGACGCTGTAATGATATTTCCAATATCTCTAATAGATTTCGAGAAAATTAGGAGGAAATCATGTTTTTATATAAATATAAAGTTTAATTTTACTGCGTAATTATTAGTCATAGAACAAATATTCATAATTTCAGTTTTACAGTTTAATTAGGTCTATCAGTTGCTGCAGTGATATTTCCAATATCTCTAATAGCTTTCGAGAAAATGAGGAGGAAATTCATGTTTTTATATAAATATTAAGTTTCATTTTACTGCGTAATTATTAGTCATATAACAAATATTCATAATGACAGTTGTACAGTTTAATTAGGTTTATCAGATGCTGCAATCATATTTCCAATATCTCTAATAGCTTTCGGGAAAATGCGTAGGAAAGTCCTGTTTTTATATAAATATTAAGCTTCATTTTACTGCGTAATTATTAGTCATAGAACAATTATTCATAATCACAGTTGTACAGTTTATTTAGTTGTATCAGATGCGGCACTGATATTCCCAATATCTCTAATAGCTTTCGAGAAAATGATGAGGAAAGTCATGTTTTTAAATAAATATTAAGTTTAATTCTACTGCGTAATTGTTAGTCATAGAACAAATATTCATAATGACAGTTGTACAGTTTAATTAGGTGTATCAGATGCTGCAATGATATTTCCAATATCTCTAATAGCTTTCGGGAAAATGAGGAGGAAATTCATGTTTTTAAATAAATATTAAGTTTCATTTTACTGCGTAATTATTAGTCATAGAACAAATATTCATAATATCAGTTGTAGAGTTTATTTAGGTATATCAGCTGTTGCAATGATATTTCCAATATCTCTAATAGCTTTCGAGAAAATGAGGAGGAAAGTCATGTTTTTAAATAAATATTAAGTTTCATTTTACTGCGTAATTATTAGTCATAGAACAAATATTCATAATATCAGTTGTACAGTTTAATTAGGTTTATCAGATGCTGCAATTGTATTTCCAATATCTCTAATAGCTTTCGAGAAAATGACGAGGAAAATCATGTTTTTATATAAAAATACGGTTTTATTTTACTGCGTAATTATTAGTCATAGAACAAATATTCATAATATCAGTTGTACAGTTGAATTAGGTATATCAGATGCTGCAATGATATTTCCAATATCTCTAATAGCTTTCGAGAAAACGAGGAAGTAAGTAATATTAAAAAAAGTAAAATTCAGTATTTATTAGTACTAGTGAAAATATTCATAATGACAGTAGTAGATTTTAATTAGGTCTATCAGATGCTGCAATGATATTTCCAATATCTCTAATAGCTTTCGAGAAAATGAGGAGGAAAATCATGTTTTTATATAAATATTAAGTTTCATTTTACTGCGTAATTATTAGTCATAGAACAAATATTCATAATGACAGTTTTACAGTTTAATTAGGTGTATCAGATGCTGCAATGATATTTCCAATATCTCTAATAGCTTTCGAGAAAATAAGGAGAAAATTATGTTTATATAGAAATATTAAGTTTCATTTTACTGAGTAATTATTAGTCATAGAACAAATATTCATAATGACAGTTTTACAGTTTAATTAGGTGTATCAGACGCTGTAATGATATTTCCAATATCTCTAATAGCTTTTGAGAAAATGAGGAGGAAAATCATGTTTTTAAATAAATATTAAGTTTCATTTTACTGTGTAATTATTAATCACAGAACAAATATTCATAATGACAGTTGTACAGTTTAATTAGGTCTATCAGATGCTGCAATGATATTTCCAATATCTCTAATAGCTTTCGGGAAAATGAGGAGGAAATTCATGTTTTTATATAAATATTAAGTTTCATTTTACTGCGTAATTATTAGTCATAAAACAAATATTCATAATGACAGTTGTACAGTTTAATTAGGTGTATCAGATGCTGCAATGATATTTCCAATATTTCCAATATTTTCAATATCCAATATCTAATGCTAGCTAGAAGAGCCCGTCGCTGACGGCCGACGGAGCGACGGTTATATATTGCTGCCGGCGGTGTTGCCAAACCGCAGTTTTCGTACCGTAAAATTATCTATTGAATATCACATAAATACTCATAAGAACGGTAATTCTGATACATAAGACAATAGAAATTTGTAAATAATGATAAAAGTTGTTACACTGGCCTATACATCATATGTATATGCATGGGAATGATATAAAGATCTTGTCACAGACGTCGTTTCGCAAACACAGGAGAGGGAGACGCTGCTGGCACATATGGTGTGCCGCAAGAACTGAATGGGTTAAGGAAGACCTATCTGTCCGTCAGCCGGGGTTCGCCAGTCCGGTTAGATAGACTCTTGAATCTTCGCTCTTGAAAGTTATCGGCGATGCCTGCAGGTCGAGAAGTGCCTGAGAGCCCCGAGGACCTTGTGCCACATTCATGCAGCCAAACATTCCACTCTCGTGCGTGTATTGTGCTCAAAAATAATCTGAAAGTTGTGAATGAATAAACAAACTCCTGCGTGTTGATGAGTTGTGGTGGTGGTGGTGGTGCTGCTGCTGCTGATGTTGATGATTATTATGATGGTGGTGTTGATAGTCTTAGCTGTGTTGGTGCTGATTAGTAGTATGTACTTCGGTGTTGTTGGTGTTGTTGGTGTTTCTATTAGTCCTGGTTAGTAATATGGATGGTGTTGGTAATGGTGATTAATGGTATGGGTCGTGTTGGTGGTGGTAGAGAAGTAATATGTGTAGTGGTGGTGGTGGTGGTGGTGGTAAGGATAGTGATGATGCTGAGCAGTAGTATCTATGGTGTGTTAGTGGTTGTCGTGGTAAGTTAAATATTGGTGTTGGTAGTGATGATAATGAATAGTAACGATAGTGGTGGTGAGAAATAATATTGATGGTGGTGGTGGTGATGAGTGATACCGAGACTTCTGTTGAGTGATGGGGTGTTGCACGTCTTGCATTATACATCCATTTATAACAACAGTCCCAAGAGTTCATGCAAACCTTTCCAAGCCACCCACACGTCGCTCCACGCACTCCAGCCTTGGCAATGCAACTCCAACGCTACCTACTCCTCCTTTTCAAATGGACCGCATGTTTCGCGCCAAATATATTGCACAGCTCAACCTAAGTCACGCTGTCTTTCAACCTGGCAATTACCCCAAGAGACTCGGAACACTCATTTACACTGCCTCATGCTTCTTCTTTTTTTTCTCTCTCCACTTTTCTCTCCTTCGTTTTTTTGTTTCTCCATCTGGGGGTCATCTGAGGGAAGTAAACGACCTTGACACTCATCACTCATTCTACTTTTTCATTCACAACAGTCTATTCAACAGGATATCACACACACGCATACACTCACACAGATAGAAAAAACATATCACGACATCTATTGTAATCTCACGTGGTTATCGTACACTTTCCTTCTTGATCACCCTCCATAGAGAGGAATGACCACAACACAGATCCACGAGAAGGAAAAGTAAGGCCAGAGGTGAGGATTGATATAATTGATATAGGGAAGCAGGAAGTCCTCGAGGAGTGGCCCCGCAGGCAAGGGATGGACCACTAAAGCCGATAAGGCAAAGCGGAAACTCTATACAGAAACCATACTGTATTCATTCAAAAATATATATGCGATGTAGAATAGTGGAGGGCAAAGCAAGTCTTGGCTATAAAGTGATGTAGGATTAGATAGTGGTAACGTAGTCTGCAAGGGAGGAGATGCACACGATCTTCTGTAATTTTTTTATATTTTGTAAATACTGAGAAAATATATTTTGTTAGTCTTCAAGATATTGGCGCACCAGACAAATTTTTTGACGGAAACAAGAAACCGGAACAAAGAAATATTGTTTTTCTTCCACTTTCATGCAGCAATCAAGTTATGTTTTGTTCCTCTCTAAAGACCAGAAGGTAGTTGTAGAGGAGAGACACACACAAAAAAAACATGCACACAAACACATATGTGAATGTGTGTGTGTGTGTGTGTGTGTGTGTGTGTGTGTGTGTGTGTGTGTGTGTGTGTGTGTGTGTCTATAAATATATATATATATATATATATATATATATATATATATATATATATATATACACACACACACACACACACACACACACACACACACACACACACACACACACACACACACACACACACACGGTATATGTATATTCAATTCACTAAAAATAGAGTGAAAAAAAAACATTGTCACCACAGTGGCCTGTTGACTGAGCCAGCCAGCCAGCCATTAGAGGAAGCCTTGCGATTCTTGGGAGAAAAAAATAAAACAATTTAAAGTGTTAGTTACCTAATAGGTGAAGGAAAGGACGCGGCGCACAGGGCTGGAAGGGTTGACTCAAGGTCGTGGTCAGTGATTCTGCAATCCAAGGTCATGACCTAAATGAGTCACAAGAGTGCTCCTGAGTGTAACGCTACAAACATGTTGATTGCTGCGTGCGGAAAAAACATTGTCGCGTTCTTTTCCTTAAAAATAAAAAATACTAGGATATTCTGTTTTTTTAAAGAAACAAACATGGTAAAAAATTTAAATAACGAACTGTAAAGAAAGGAATGTTTGTAATGTTTTGACAGTTGTTCACAAAACCATAATTTTGTTCGTAGTTTATCTCTGCTTTATACTTATGGTTACATAAGCGTTTCCCTCATTAAGTAAATATTACTCTCATCCATGTATGAACAGTATGAAGGAAACACAGCAGTGTGTTCAAACATTTCACTTGTAGTCAATAAACAATTCTTTATTATTAATATTATTATTATTATTATTATTATTATTATTATTATTATTATTATTATTATTATTATTATTATTATTATTATTATTACCATTATTAATACTATTATTACTTTTTAATGACTCTCCAGTCTTTTTTATGTATTAATGAAATATGTCATAGTTTGGTCACGAAGTCCTCTATACAAGACAACTGTTCACCTTGAACCATACAAGGCCTTAGCGACGCGCCACTCCTCGTCACATTCCTCAACAGTATCATAAAGAGGAGCCTGACATGGACTCACCACCCATAACGTTGCCTTACGTCCATAGTATTGCTCGTGTACCAGACAGCTTCTACCTCATACCTTGGGCAGCAGTTTACTTAAAGATAGACGAGGAGCTCAAGTATAGATATAACAAAACTTATAAAAAATAAAAAAAAACGAAAGACAGGGAGGATCAGGAAAAAGGCTACATACTGCATAAAGCTGACCGTTGTATGTATGTATGTATGTATGGTTGTGTGTATGTATGGTAGTCACTCCTGAAATTAAAAGTGGCTCTTTCCTGTACGCAACTTTCATTTATTTTTCGCTATGGCATGTATCGCACATTAAGTTTTCTGAATACAATATATATGATGTTAAGCTCTAAAAACCAACAGGTGACTACTACTACATCACATTATTTGCCATACCACAACTAAATGTAACCGGAAGGAATATCATTATTATTTATTGTTTACTCTTGCGGTGTCTTGAGCATGAACTGGTATATTCTCTAAGCTTCAAACCGCAGAAACAAGCAGAGGAAACATTGTGCTAAGGGTGGTATGCTCAAAACAGAGTAGTCGGACCAGCAGAACGCGCTTCTCCCTCCTTACCCCGTCGAGAAAAATGTTGGTATCGATTGGAAAGAGATTGCCTGACTACCTATTCCCTTAAGTGCATTGACCTATAACTTAAGCTACTGTAGATAGTATTTGGCGACATTTGCTGCTTCCATCTGTACAACTAAGGTATACAGCTGTACGTAATATATTTGGTTAAACGAAATTATTATAAAAAAAAGATCTAAGGGTGGGAAAGAAATTGATCAATGTTATTACTTCCTATAAAGAGTTACATTGTGGCTTTTTTTTTTTTAGAATAGCTTGATCATTATAAGAAAAAATTTAAGACTGGGATTGTTCTGTGTATTAGCTGAAAAAATGCGTGTGTGTGTGTGTGTGTGCTTTTATGTGCGTTTTTTTGTGTGCTTTTTCACTGTTATTCTTTTAGGGCTTAGTCAAATTCATGCCGTTCTGACACTTAATAATACTTTATCATACGTTCCTCTAAGTGCATTTCCTTGCCCTCACGTTTTTTTCTTTTTCCTGTCAGTTTTTTTAATGTGTCAGTGGCTAGTTGAAAAAATGTATATATCTTTCTTTTCTCTTCCATCTGACTATTATCGATCGTTGCGTCTTGATCTGATGCTTCCAGGTGTTATTTGGTCTTTTCTTTCACTTTCCCTATATCTTTGTAACGCATTTATTCATCATTATCAAATATTTATCTTCTTTCTTCCAATTCCGAAAAAATGTAATCTTCTTAAATCTTTTTTTTCCATAGCTTCGGCATTTACTCGTGCTAATTACTGCTCTGTGCACATTTTATATTTTGGTGATGTGTTTTTTTTCCAAATGTGGGAACAAAAGTGCAACAGAATATTCAAGGACTATCATGTGTGTGTGTGTGTGTGTGTGTGTGTGTGTGTGTGTGTGTGTGTGTGTGTGTGTGTGCGTGTGTGTGTGTGTGTGTGTGTGTCACTCGTACTGTCAGAAGGAGTGAGGTGGGAGGAGTGAGTACAGAAAGCAAGGCGACCAATAAAGTCACGAGGCTCAGAACAGATCCGGAAGCACGGCAACAAAAGGGAGGAATACTGTGTGAAGGAGAGGGAGAGGGAGAGGGGGCGGTAAGGTGATAGTCTATGCTATATTGATGTCACACTCGCGGGGGAGCAGGCGGCATGCGGTGAGGTGAAGAGCATTTTCAGGGTTGGTGGATGATCCATTCAGGAGCGTGGCGAGGCAAGCTATCGAGGAAGGGTGGAGGGTGGAGCCTGAAAGGGATGCATATGTATTTCATTCGGACTTTTTTTCGTCTTTTATTGAAGCACACTGGACAGATAAAAAGCAGTCTTTGAAAGGTTGGCGTTCCCGACCTACACTTATATTATTGGTGGATGTGAACGCCTTCCGATGGTCCCCTAACGTGAAGCAGCTGTGCAAGGGGGTCGTGTAGTTTATGCTCTCGTGAATCTACCAAAAAATAACACTTTTGTTCCCTGGGAATCCCTGTGAATCCCTGGGGTCGCCTCGAGACGCATGCACACACCTTTAAAACTTCTGCTTCAACAGCACAGTAGCTTTGGGTCGAATCCGGCTGAGGCTCAAGCACGGGGCCTTCATACAGAGGTTTAGTGGCCTCGCAAGACAACAATGTTCGGCATAATTTTTTTTTTTAATTCAGTATTCACTAGTTTGTTGTTCTTCCGCCATGTGACTACTCAGACATCATTGGACTTCCCCTTCCCACTGTATTGAGAGGCAAGCGATTTTTTTTTCTTGTCCTTCATTTTCCTAGTTGTGAAAAAAACTGAAAACCTTCATCTCTGTAGTACAAAATTATATTTACCCACTTGTATAACGACATTGATACAGTAAACATATAGATCAAATAGTTAACAAGTGAGATAAGCACGCAACTTACTAACTACACCTGCATTGTGTACCACGTTGGTGTTTAGGTAACACTTACCACACACGGCAGGCAGGAAGGAGATGTGAGGAGAGTATGTGTGGCCGGTGGTCCTTGGGTTGGATGCGGTCACTGGAATAAGTCTTGTTTCAGGAAGTGTTACAAAGAGACTGAACTCATCGCCTATGTTCAGTGACTATCTCTATTTGCTTTGCTAACAAGCAGAGAACAAGCGAAGATTTTCCTCATCACAGCTTTGATATGAGTAGAACAGCAAATCACAAGGAGCGAAACGAGGCAGGTTGCACCACAGAGTTAACGGGACAAGCGCGCACTTGTTGCTGGCTGGTTGAGCGATGGGTGGAGACGACCAGGACGCGGCCGCCTGCTTGCCGACCCGCCCAGGACTGAGTGGCTCCTGGAGTCCGCCCAGCCCAACCCTCCGCCGCCGCGTGCAGCGCCGCGTGGGATGGCACACCAATGCGTGTTTTCAGCTCTCCTTGATGAAAGATGTATGGTGATAGTTGGTGGCTTACAATGGGCGTAGGTGTTAAGACATGCACAACACCTGAGTTGGCTAATTCTAACCTTAGACGCTAAGTAAACAGTGTGATTATGGCACTCTCCCGTGCGCCCTTAGCCTGACAGATAACTTTTAACATTTATTACAAGAAGATGCACTCAGACATCCATGTTAAGTAACTGAGTGAATGCACCAGCCTTGCATCATTTGTTAAACTGCTCAGGTAGCGAATTGGTTTTCAAAATATTTAGTGATAACATACAACGGTGCAAGTGCATAACTTCACCTAACATTTTCTCCTAAAAGAGGAAATACGTTCAATACTTTAACCCAGAAAATAATATGTTATAAACTTAAGAAATGGTTACCTTTCTTTTCTCCTGTTTACCCCCAATTCATTTTCATCCTTCCGCCCTCCCCGCTCCGAGGCTTTCCCTCCATTATCGCAATCCTGCACATCATATGTACCGTGTATTCGTTCTCTTCCATCCTTGGCAGTGACTCCGGCACACTCGTCATCAGTCCACACCTACACGTTTCCCCTTAACACCATTTCATTCAGAGGACCACAAGTGAAACCCACGAGGCTTGCTAGTCTTTACTGAAAAGAAATCGAAGTCATTGTGTCATTGGTTCGCGTAATGCCAGTGTTGTCATTCGTCTCGTGATCTGTTCATCCGTGCTATGCTGTATCAAACGGATACGCAGGACCTGGTCTTCAAATATTATCTGTAAAATTGTATATTCTGACAAAAAAGAAAAAATACTATTTGCACTAGCCAAACGGCCTCACATGTTTGCTCATAAACTTTATGAAAATTTAGTCAAGCATGAAAAATGAAAAAATGCTACTGATGGTTAACGACCAATACAGTTAGCGACGCTACCTGTATGTAGTCCCACCAGTGGTTCAAGGGAGGCTGTGCTGCTCTTCGCCGAGGGGAAACCTAATCTTACTGAGCCCCTTTTTTTCTGCTGAGCCATCCGCGCGCTAACAAACTGCTGCTGGGGGAGGCTGGTTTCGTATAGAGGGGACGGGGATCAGGAGACACGAAACTTGAGACTCACTAATAATTACCCGAGGAAAAGAAAGAGGAGGAAAAGGAAATGTGTCGCACAATACCCTTAGGGATTCCCTCATCCTTGCCTCTTGCTAATGGTGGTAAGAACTACGTCTCAACAAGCCTCATGAACCAGCGGCGGTGTTTGCCCCCCACTAACGAGGAAGGAATGAGGCCCAAAGTGACGTCCCCTCATCCAGAATATGTCCGTGGTGTGGGGAGCCTCCGTTCCCTCAGGAGGAAGATAATGATATACTCGCCTTAATTATTAATCGTTCCCTTCTTGTGTCTCGTGTTTTCACTTGATTAACTGTATGTGTTGCTCTTGCTTGTGCCAGTTGCAACGTAATGCTGTATTTGTTGTGATAGTTGATCCTTTGAAACCACCACCACCGTTATTATTACCACTACCACCACCACCACCAGGCTTTGTACAAGAAACCGTACTTGAGTTAGACACATTACAACGCACTTCACTTTAGTGTTTGTAGTTACACTTACCATTTTGCATTATATATTTCTTTAATCGTAAGTTTCATTATTTTACAATTATTGCTTTACAGTTACTTGGAAATGTTACAATATTGTGGATGATGTCGTCTAGCATAACATCATTTAATTAAAACTGTCAATTGTACAGCTGTGTTAACTGTATGTGAACGTGAAGTGGTGGAATTGTTTACCCTTACATCACCTAAGGCTGCAGGTTGAACAAAGGGCTTCCTTGTTAAGTATTGCCGAGGAGATGATGACTACGAAGGCTCCGGTGCTAAGGTGCCTCAGGGCTGTCACTAAGGTTAGGATAGTGTCATAGCTTCTGGTGGGTGGAACGAAGACTGACCCACATTGACTTAAATGACCTTAATTCAATAACTTGACCCTATGGGACTATTAACTTTACCAATAGGATGGAATTAAATGATTAAGCTGTAAAACCGGAAAATGTTTCCATTCTGGCCTTACACAATAACCGTCTTCACTGAAAGGGTAAACATGTACCAGCACTGCCACCTCCCGCGCTATAAAAGAAATAAGTGAATAAATAACCCCAGCAAATCCATAAATACAAATAAAAGAAAACGAAATAAAAAAAAAAAACTGAACACGAATATAGAAAATGGAACACAAGCAACAATGCAAAACAAAAAAAAGTAAAAGAAAGAAGAAAAAAAGAAAAGAAGAACAAAGAAAAGATGACAACATGTATATATGAAAAAACAAATTCAGAATACAGAAAAAAGAAAACAGTAACGAATTAAAAAAGGTAAAACAAAAGAATAATGACATTGAGGCTGAGAATCATGACCACACCTGCGTCCTAAGATCACCTACTATTACAGCTGTTGAACAGGTGCCACGCTAGGGCTGCTGGGTGGTTGGCAATCACATGGCTCCCTTGTTTACCTTGGAAGGGAGACGGAGGGAAAGAAAACGAGATAAATAGTGCAAGGCAGGAGGAGGAGGAGGAGGAGGAGGAAAGGGGAGAAGGAGGGGAAGCCGCGAGAGCCCCAGGCGGTTTTACTCTCTCTCTCTCTCTCTCTCTCTCTCTCTCGAGAGAGAGGAGAGAGAGAGAGAGAGAGAGAGAGAGAGAGAGAGAGAGAGAGAGAGAGAGAGAGAGAGAGAGAGAGAGAGAGAGAGAGAGCACCCTTGTACTCCTCCTCCATATCTTGGCTCCATTTTGTGTGTTCCTTCATGTGGTCCAAAGAGGCTTAACGCGGCTCATGCCCAAGTGAATTTATGCTCATAATGGTCCTACCGAGCTCACCCTCGTTAGTTGACCCGGAGTCACTTTCTCTCTCTCTCTCTCTCTCTCTCTCTCTCTCTCTCTCTCTCTCTCTCTCTCCTCTCTCTCTCTCTCTCTCTCTCTCTCTCTCTCCCTCTCTCTCTCTCATCTCTCTCTCTCTCTCTCTCTCTCTCTCTCTCTCTCTCTCTCTCTCTCTCTCTCTCTCTCTCTCTCTCTCTCTCTCTCTCTCTCTCTCTCTCTCTCTCTCTGTGTGTGTGTGTGTGTGTGTGTGTGTGTGTGTGTGTGTGTGTGTGTGTGTGTGTGTGTGTGTGTGGGTGTGTGTGTTCGCGCGCGCCCATCTCGTTTGTTCATATTGACGGGGAGTGAATCGAAGTGCTTTCAATTGATGGATCTTCAAGGAAAGTTTGTTGTGGCGAGAGACTCCAATTAAGGGCGTTTGTTGTCTTCATCAAGGGAAGAGCGAGAGAGAGAGAGAGAGAGAGAGAGAGAGAGAGAGAGAGAGAGAGAGAGAGAGAGAGAGAGAGAGAGAGAGAGAGAGAATTATTAGTATTGATTGTGTATTATATCATCTATCACCTACGAGTATCCAATCCGCCTATGAAGCAAATTGCATATAAAAACCATGGCACCAGACGTATTGGTAGCGGTGGTGGTGGTGGTAGTGGAGTGGTGGTGATTATTGTGGTGATTGTGGTGGTGGTGGTAGCTGAGGTATTAACAAGACACCCACACACACATAAACACACATAAACACACTCTCTGTTCCCCCTTCATCCCGTCCTCCACCCTCAGCCCTGGGATATCTGCCCCCTATTGATTGAATTTATTTCCCTGTCTGGAGGCGATGGCGGGACGGGGAAGGCAAACATTTACCTCCGTATTTCAAGTCTTTATATACATCCGGGAGTCTCTGTGACCTTTACCTTAGACGTGAATGTGCTGCCACGTGGTTGGTGCTGGTCAGGTGAGGCTTCCTAGATCACATGGTTTGCTCCTTGATGTTTGAAGATCTATACATCAATAAATGAATAAATAGATGAATAAATGAACGTCTTCTGCTATACAAGTTCAGAGAGTCGATGATTACCTAGCTGGAAAACTATCTATTTTGTTGTAACTCTTTCTTTTCCAGTTCTGATGATGGTTGTGTTTGTATCCCTAAACGTCAAAGTATTGGAAATAAATATGTGGTTTCTTGCTCGATGTCTTGATGATACATATATATACATATTGAAAAGGAAGAATATAAAAAAAAACAAGGATGAATGTTATGTAATTAATGCATGATAGTACATCGATAAGTAATCAACAACATACAAATCTTCGTCCGTTCCGAGCATCAGCATTCCGTCAAACACCAAACACGGTTAACATGCTTTCATATCCGCAGTTCAGCGACACTTTGAATGTTGCCTCACCTGTTCAAGAGACGATTTCCTATGAATGATGGTTTGTGTGTACATGTTCGCAGTAAGATTACATGCGTGTTACTGCGATCTGTTGGCATGCTTTACAGCTGTTAGTTTTTTTTCTTTTTTCCTATATCCCTTGCTAACCCAGCTGTTTCACTTCAATTGAGTCGTAAAGTCACGTGGAATGGGATACATGTGAAATTTATGTTGTTAATTTGAAACCACTCGTGAACCTTGACCAAAATCACTGACCATCTGAGGAACAATGTGAATGATTTACCTGTAGCCTTTGTAGTGTAAAACTTGAACCGAGAAAATACAAGGTAGGAAACTGAAGGAATGTCTTGCCATTTGCGTTTAGCATAGTTTTAATTTAGCCTCAGAAACTTTTTTTTTCTCTCTAACACACACACACACACACACACACACACACACACACACACACACACACACACACACACACACACACACACACACACACACACACACACACACACACACACACACACACACACACACACACATACACACATACCAGATAAAAACTGACCCTTAAAAATATAAAAAGACATCCATGCTACCAGAAAAAGCCATTTACTTTCATGAAGTCAAAACAGTGAATGAGGCCAACATACGGACTTGCCCTGCTAGGTGTATAAGACAGGTAAACAGACACACATCAGCGCGGGAGTGGGTACCAGGTGTGTGCACGCGGCTTGCCTACCTGGGAAAACAAACACAGTCTCAGCGCTGCCTTGCCTCACCCATTCCAGAGCAAGGTGAGGTGTGTCTGCCATGGCGTGTCACTTGCCGTGCGAGTGCCGTGCATGCGAGTAAAGGTTAATGCCAACTCCTTCACCCCAACCATGTATTTTGACCACGATATCATATCTTATAATTCACGCTTTGTGTAGTGTGAATATAACTATTGAAGGAGCTCACATGCAAACATTTCTATTTTATTCAATTGAATTTACTTCTGGTAATCAGCATTGATTCATTAATAATGAGAGATCAATGTTTTAGATAGTCATAGATTTCATTCATGTTATTTTCGTTGCCACTGTGTAACTGTTTTTCTTATGTAAAATTTTTCATTAAGAAGTATTTAAGTTATTGTAACGGTAATGATACTTTTGTACCTCACAACTCACCGAAGTGACGGTAGTAATCCCTAAAGAAGATTGATAACGAAATGAACAGATAATCCATAACGCTGCCTTGTTGACTGTGCTAACGATAACAAGCTGGATAGTGTTCATTACATGACAAAAATGCATCTACTTATGATACAACGCATCGTCACGCTAAGCCACCTCGCATTACTTCAAAGCAAAATGTATTATCCATCCCTCGGAACTTGATGCTTTCTCACGTAAAAAAACAAAAAAACATAATGCGTTATGTTTTTAAACTGCAAGGAAAAATGTGGAGTTGATGCAAACTCTACGGTAAATCAGTCAAAAAGGCGTAACTCATGTATTGCATCCCATTACTCAGTTTCACCTTTATTTGACCACTCCATAGGTACCAAATTTGCGAAAAAATCGTTAGAGTTAAGGTTTTATGAGTTTTAACTTCAGAATTATTGAACGGGCGTCCATAAGGGTGGGTGCACAGAGGGGCGGAGGGCAGTGATGAGGCACAACTCACACTTAACAACACAACACAAACATATATATGCCGGTCCTGAACGCGTCCTTCCCTTACGTGTTCACTTACCTCGACAAACACTTCTAACATGTCGTACTTAATGTTCCATGAGTTATAGTTTAATGGACAAAAATAACCATCTGAATTCACGCGAATGACAAAACCATGTCAATTTTAGTGCAAAATATCAAAATTATTCAAACAAGCCACTTCAAAACTGTGAGTTGCTTTGTCATTGTCGTCGTCATAGTTGTTGTATTTACTGTCGTTGTCGTTGTCGTAGTAGTAGTAGTAGTAGTAGTAGTAGTAGTAGTAGTAGTAGTAGTAGTAGTAGTAGTAGAGATATTACTTGTGCAGAGTCCTGTTATTCAATTGTTGCATTACACTTGCTCTCCTCGCCGCCTTTGATGATTGACTATGAATAAATGTTCATTCTTGTGAATTAAGTAGCATCATTCCGGCTGCTGATGCATCGTCTTCTTGAACATTAAATACTGTAAACTTTGAAGGTTTCATTACCAAAAAACAAATAATTCATTATTTTCTTAATAGATTAATAGATACGTGTGCCGCAAAAATATTTAAAGTTATTTAGTATGCGATCATAAAAAAAAATTTTAATTTGAAACCACTAGCTAGCTTGTGTGACAAACATGTGAACCACTAATAAAAAAAAAATCAAGTCATATGATTATCCTTCAGGACAAAACTATGTTGTGTCGCATCTACACATACTGTTCGGTGATAAGACTTGTAAGGTTTGCTGAACAGAATGTATTGTGGTTATGAGTGGTAGCCTCCTTGGTTGTTATAGTGCTGCCCCGCTCCACGAGGCATGAGTCCAATCAGGTATTCAAGGAGTGTTGAATGTTGTGTGGCCAGAAAGCGTCCTTAAGGTTTAGCTGCAGGACCTTATTTTTTGCTCATGTCACAAAACTGTAACATGACAATGATGTAGCTTGTGGTAGCACTCAGTATCTGAAAAGAAACGATAAATCAGCTATGTGGGAGCTATTATAACTACTAGCATCAGACCAGTCGTAGTAGTAATAGTAGTAGTAGTAGTAGTAGTAGTAGTAGTAGTAGTAGTAGTAGTAGTAGTAGTAGTAGTAGTAGAAGTAACAATAATAATAATAGTAATAATAATAATATTTATAGTAACAGCGTTATTAATGGTGGTATCTTAGTAATAATAAAAGTAATTCTTGTTGTTGTTTTCGTTGTTGTTGCTGCTGTTATCATTATTATAACAGTACAATGGTAACCAACATCTTCCTCGCCGCTCGTTCTATACTCACGCTGATGATGTTGCTTTGTGAGAGCACGTAGAGGCCTCCAACACTGAAAGTGAGGGGCACCTTGGCCAGCCTGTGGATGGCCACCTGTTGGAGACAAAACACAGTGGCAGACAATACTTGGCCCGTCGTTGGTTTGCCATCTCCTTAGTATGCATGAACCAACTTTAATTACATAATATTTCGCAAGTAGCTAAGCCTTTACATGCACAGAGCCTTCCACACCACCATACATACATACAGTGCACACACGTGTACTCCTTCACTGGCTTATCTTTCACAAGAGCAGGAAGTCACATAGACGTGCAGATAAGCTCTTCTGAGACATCACAAGGTGTGTTACACGTTACCCAAGTCTATTTTGTAACTGTGTGCCCTTTACCAACGAATGTAAGATAATGTTGGTAGACGAGTAGAATAAATCCACCATTGTATTATCACAACACAAATTTTCTCATGATGAAAAGCTCCTCACCTGTTCAGGCACCTTGTTGGTCCATGTAGTATAATGGGTCTGGTCGCCTGTCTGGAACTGCACCGCTTGGGACAGGATAAGCCTGGGAGCCGCCGCCTGAGAGAGAGGAAAGCATGAGAGTGAAAGGAGACGATGGGCTATGCAGAAAGGAGAAGGATGAAAGAAGTCTTGTTGAGTTTAGACCTTGATAATCACAATAGAATTTTATGTGGCTAAGTAAGTAGGAACTATGTCGTTTTTTTACAAAGATTACAATTATAATTAATGTAAGTACAGCTCGACTCAAATTAATCGAGTGAAAAAGACTTTAACATATTTCAATACCCATGCCATGAACTACAGGAGAAACATCAGGAAATTATTCATCACCGGCCTGGAGGAAGTTTTTAAAGAAATGTATGCGTAGATGAAGTAAAATTAGAGGTATAGTATCGTATAAGTTCATATTTAGCGATGAATGTTTGAGCGAGTAGGCAAGAAAGTTTCACATGTCATGATTCTAGGGAGAAATGCTCATCACTTTAAACAGCACAGCTAAGTGGACAAAGTTGAGAGAAGCCTTTTGTTGAGCAGTGGATAGTCAGGTGATGATGGTGATGATGATGGTTGTGGTGGTGGTAAAATATGAAAGAAGTAATAAAAAAGATATGATGATGACATTTACGTGCATGATGACGTGTGTGTGTGTGTGTGTGTGTGCGCATGTGCGTGTGCGTGTGCATGTTGGTTTGTAGGTTTATGTGTCAATTTCCACTCCATTGTCCATAGTGTTTCTTTTCGGTGTTACGATCTGTCATGAATCAGTTTACCGTTGAGTGATTCTTACCGCCTTGCTGATGTTGTCTGCGGTGTTGCCCATGATAACAATGATCACCATGTCCAGGATGATCGGAAAGAAGCTGATGTATATGTATTGCCAAGAATTGCCGGTCATCATCAGATATACAATGTAGAACACGTTGACGAGGATTCTAATAGTGATGTGCAACTTTGAGCTCAGCAGTGCTAAGGACAGCACGTCTTCCATCTCCCCGTAAAGTTTTCGCAGCGTCAGGCTCTTCGTGTAGATCTTCCTCAAGTTTTCGTTTTGGCTGCATTCCATTGGTTCCGCCGCCGCCCTCACTGTTATCGCGCGAGTCAAGGCGGTGTTGTTGTCGTAGAGAGAACCAAGCACCAGGTCACTGAGTAGGACGTACCACAGGACTGGCAACTCACTCACAGTCATCACCCAAAAGAAGGACGCCTCGTAAACGTACCACCAAGGTTTTGACCAGCTCATACTTAGAATATCAATGTACCATACTGAATAGAGGCCAGAATGTAGTCCAACGGATAACACGACGACCAAAACCTTGACAACCCACGGCCAGATGGATGTCACGTCGGTCCGAAGGTGACGGAACTGATCGAAGAACACCATCACGCTCCCAGAACGAAACCATAGACTGGCTGCAATAACCCAGCTGCTCAAGGTCAAACTGGATGAATAGATGAACTCTGAGACCAGCAGCATGTATTCATGTTTTAAATTGCTGCTTGGTAGCAAATAAGCTGAAAAAAAGAAAGAAAAACTACATCTAAGGTTTTTTCAGTGACGGTATTTGAATATGGAGGTCGAGATATAGCATTGAGAGTGCCGCTTTTGTTTGTGCACGTGTGTCCTTAACGTTTGTGAGGAGTTATGAACTATGAACAAAAGCAATAGTTTGCTAGTGACGCTTGGAGTTTCTTCATCACTTTTTTCTGCTTAAAAAAAGCTAAATATATTAAACATTTACTATTAAAAGTCTGTTTTTTTATGGCAACGAGATGAAAGTCAATTAGTTGAAGTGAAACCACCACGACCCTCCATCATTTTGCTCCTTCTAGCCTAGTAAGTCCATTCTTAAACCTCTTCCCACACTTGCTGAAATCTTGTATTGATTTGATTGATTTCTGATTGATTTATATGGCTTTATGAAAAGACAATGAAATCCCCATCAAGAATGCAATTTTAAAAATCAACAATCCAGTTAAATCTTGTCAAGACTTTCCATCTTACAGAACGAGCAAAAGGAGGAGGACGTGGGAGTGCCATCTGCCCTTACGGCTTACACAGAGTAATGATGTACGTGAAGCTGAGGATCCCCAGGATGAGGCCAGTGAGGCACATCCTAAGTAAAGTCTTCCAGAATTTCTGAGGACCTGCAGTGTTTCTAGGAAAGAATCCCAGTACTATCAGCAGCCTCATGAGGGAGTTCAGCATCTTGTCCGCAAGGCCTGTAGGCTGGGGTGTGCCGGGTAGGACGGTGATGGTGTTCAGCTGAGGGGAACAGTACCCTTGCACCGAAACACTAAACAGAGCGCCACCACCACCCAGGCCCAAAGCATCCATCGTCAGGGGCTCCTTGGAGGCTTTCATGGATGTGGAAAGTGTAGGATCCGTAACTTTCATCAGTATTGGTGACTCTGTAAAAAAAATAGTGAATAGTTGAGGTTCCTCACTCACATACATTTCAATTATTGAGTTTATGACAAAAATTAAAGTCATTCTAAGTGACAAAGTATCTTATTAGAGTTTTATGAAGAACAGAACACTTCCATAAACTAAAAATATATATATTTTTTCCATTGAATCAACTGACAAGGTATTTGGACTCACTGTACTGACGTCAGTGACCACAGCTGTACGCAGGCTCATTATGGTCGTCTACTAAGGTTTGTTTGTTCGATTGATTGTTTCTCGTAATGTGCTTGCTAACGTTATCACCTTAGCATTATCGATCATCAAAGTAACACTCATCATCCATTATTGTTGACATTATTCTTCTTTCCTCCTCCTCCTCCTCCTCCTCCTCCTCCTCCTCCTCCTCCTCCTCCTCCTCCTCCTCCTCCTCCTCCTCCTCCTCTTCCTCCTCTTCCTCCTCCTCCTCTTCCTCCTCCAATGACCTCTCTGCACTTAAAGGTCGATCCCCTTAGTGGCTGGTATTCTCATGGGGAAGCGATAACTGTCATGTCATGTTGAATATTAAATTAACAGCGAGTCTTTTGCAGTCTGCACGGCGCTTCTCGTTTCGTACGGAACTTTAACGTGCCTACCGAACTTTTCTTTCGTTTTGTAATATTTGTTAAGTCATAATTTATTTATTTATCTTTTCTAAGGTATTAACAAGGCTAAACAAAATCAGTTCAAAGTAAGTTGTACGCAATGATTGATTTGATTTAAGTTTTCATTTTTCTCTCTTCTGTTTTTTTTTATCTTATAATGCGCAAAATTCAACCTTGGATGATACTATATACTATACTACTATACTAATACTATATATACTATAATACTACATTAAGTATATAGTATTAGCGAGTGTGTATGGTTTTTGGTCCGGTTTAGTAATAGATGTGGCACCGCAGCTAACCTAACCTCACCTCTTTACTGATGGGTTACTCTTGCTGTGCGCCGCGGAAACTCAACACCTCCGAATCTCATGAAAATTGTTACAATGATGTTTTAGGTCATGCTGAACACGAATCTGGACTTATTTTCATCATTACCCCCCCACCTTAACCCCTTCCCCCCTTTAACCCCTTCAGGTATAGGGTAAAAGGTTTTTTGCCACTGCCGTTAAAACTGTTTGTCATACACAAAAACTTTTTGAACTAATTTTACTGTAAATTGGAATATCTAAAAGTTTTATTGAAGTCATTTTTCACGTATCTGTGACGGTAAGGAATTTTTTATTTTGTGGTCCGAAAATGTCCACCAGAATTGAGGTCGAATATGTTTTTGCCATTTTACTACGAAACTATTACTCTTACAGGAAAAAGGATTAGATACAAAGTTATGCAGCTTAAAAAGATCTATCGATTGATGTCATCACATTTACAATATCTATTTTACCTTTGGAGAAAAGTTAATTATTGTGAACAAAATTAATGTTTTCTTTTTTCAATTCTTACATCTATATTTATGTTCCAATTCTATATCAGTATAGCTCAAAAAACCGCGCGTGTCCTGCTCTTGCTTTTACATTCTATACTCTTTTTACGTAAACCTCATAGTTTTCGAGTTATTTCAAAATACATGATTTCTGCCAAAAAATCTTAGGTGGTACCCTTGGAAATTTCATGAAAATTTCCACACCTCAGAATTTCATGAAAATTTGTAAATAAAGGTTTTCTTTCATACTGAACACGAATCTGGACTCAGTTTCGTCATTACTATAATATCAAACATTATAAAAATATATAAAAAAAATTAAGAGATACAGGAAATACTTTAATTATTCCCGTTACCATCACCTCATATTCATTAGTATTATTATTATTATAGTATTTATTCATCATTATGGTGATGGTGGTGGTGGTGGTGAGGGAAATTCTTACAATTTAATAGATAAAGATAATAATAATGTGTGTGCGTTTTATGTTATTGTATCTTGACTTTCTTAAGCCTTGGCATAGCTGGCAAAATTCTTAAGTGGTTTGAAGACTAGCTTTCCGAGAGAAAATAATTGTCTACTAGTATTTTCATTGTTAGAGACAAGCTATGAAATGAGAAGGAAAGGAAAAAGTTATCATATGAAGTTTTGAAAAATTAAAAGTAAACTACAAATATGATGAAATCTTATACATCAAAGACTCATATAAAAAGAAGGAAATTCTACCATACACCATACTTCAACATTACCTGCGTGTGTTCTTTGTTCATTGTTCAGTTCCTTCTCCAACACGTGTGCATACTAGCAGCAAAGATTTGACTTGTGCATCACAAATTCTCCTTCCCACTCTACATATCCACACTTCATACTTCTTATATTCCCCAAATTGGTCATATCCCTACACCTGCCACACACTGCATAGTAAACCCTCGCCTTCCCTTCACACTTCTTATACACTCCGTCCCTCTTCAGCCCCACCTCGGCACTAGTCAGCCACTCTTCAACGATCACCTCACCTCAAGACCAGGCGTGGTGGGGGTCTGGATCAGAGTGGCAGCAGAGCCTATCTCTGAGGCGGTACTGGTATTGTACATATATACTTACTGGAGGTGGGGATGGGGGAGGCAGTGAAGGTTCAAGGAATGGTGGTGGGGACTGGGGGTGAGCAATGATGGGGTTAGCAGAGTAATGGATGGTGGTGGTGGTGCAGCGGGAAGTGATAATGGAGAAGTATAATGTGACGGACAGTAGGTAGTGGAGGTAGAGATGATAGAGGAATGGTAGTGGTTGTGATGGTGGTGGTGGTAGTGGTTGTGATGGTGGTGGTGGTGGTTGTGATGGTGGTGGTGGTAGTGGTTGTGATGGTGGTTGTGATGGTGGTGGTGGTAGTGGTTGTGATGGTTGTGGTGGAGGTGGTTGTGATGGTCGGAAAGATCGATGCGGGGCCACATAAAAACTGATCAAACACATTATCATAATGAAGCCCTGGACAGGTAGTAAGGATAACATTTTTATACCATGACCGGGATATATATATATATATATATATATATATATATATATATATATATATATATATACATATATATATATATATATATATATATATATATATATATATACATATATATATATATATATATATATATATATATATATATATACATATATCAATGATCAATAATGCGTAGGGCACCAGTTCTGGTGCATATCACGCATATATAGAGAGTTGGCTGTTGGGAGGAGGGGAACACCGAGTGAGCAGGGAGGGGAGTGAATCAAGTATAATTGTTAGTGTAAGGGTGTTATGGTGACAGGTGTGTGTGAATTTATTTTGTGAATGATTATATGGTTTTGGAGTCTAAAATGCGTTGAAGGAGCCTATTCCAGTCGCGTATGGTGCGTGGGAAGTAGGAGTGCTTGTATGCGTCTGTATTAGTGTGAGATGTTTGGTATTTTTGGTTGTGTGTTACGAAGGATGGGGGCACAGGGTTTAAGGATGAAGGCGGGGATATTGTCAGGGCCAGTGGACTTGGTAGTGTCGAGTCCTTCCAGTAGTTTCAGTATTCCGTTGGTCGTTATGTGAAGGGGGGTATGGTGGGTAAGGGGCTGTTTGGTATGTTAGGCATTTGATTGTTTTCTTGCGTGTGTACTGATTGGAGGTGAGTGTTAAGTATTTGTGCTTTGTGTTCTGGTGTGGTGATTAAAATGCTGGTGTTATCTTTTATAATGATGTGTTAATGTCTTATTTGCGCGTCTTGAAGAATTTGAAAAAGGTTTTTATTTCTTACGTTGTCTGCGAGATCATTAGCTGTGTGTTTGTAATCTACGATTTTTATGTTTTTGGCAAATGTTTTCTGGTGATGCAAATGCGCGGACCAATTTTCTGGCGTGTCGTATGTCTGCGCGCGTCTGTAAAGTCTTTGTTTCTTGTGATGTTGTCTGCGTAATTCCCCGGAAAATCAGGAAAGTGAGTGCCTACTGGAAAGTGTGTTGTATGGTATGCGTTTGTTCATTGTGGAGTGCATGGCGTGTCCCAGTTAGTAGATAGTGGTCGTGCGTAGTAGTTTTGTTTTCAATCCTTGTTTATTTAAAGTTATATGGTATGAAATTGAGTAATATAACAAATAAACACATACCACAATAACTTAACATATTTCGTTAATCGGGATAACTGGTCGGATATTGTCAATAATACAAATGAATATTTTAACCTAGAAAAGTGTGCCGTGGGGGGGGGAGGACAAGCGATACTCTGTCCCCCGCACATTCCAAAAAGTGGGTAGGACATGACCCCCTGTACCCCACACCAACGAGGCCCCTGGAATGTCCTATAGATATAATGTGTGCCAAGACCTAATAAATAATGTGGCACCACTGTTTAGTTTTAGCAGACGACGCGCGTGTAGAGACAGCTGAGCGGCGAACACAGCTGTTCAGTGCCACACGAGGGACTGTACGGGGTGGGTGTATTAAGTTGTGCGCTCATATTTACACATTACAATGAAGATTCTTAGTGCTTTAATCCTTTCATCCATTTGTGGAATATGTTTGGGTAAGTTTACATTGTTTTTTGTTTGTGTTTGAATGATTTAGTTGTTTATTAAGATAGTTAATAGTGATTGAATAGTCATCGTAGTTTGTTGTAGATGCGTAGCACTTTATCTATTAACCTTTGTTCCTTTATATTTTGTTAACACCATCCCAAGTTGTGTAGTTTGGTTATTATAGCGTGCAATACGGTAACTTTTTATTGTTTCGTTAGAACTATTGGTGTAGTGATGTTGGGGTGAATACCAAAAATTGACTTACGTGTTTTCATTACCATTTCAGACCCGTCATGCTTTGTAATGTTGGGTAATCCTATGAGTCACTGGTTCTGTTACCTTGATTTCTTTGTTTCTATTTTTTAAATTTTTTTTATTTTTAAATTTTTTTTATTTCTAGTAACTACTGGATTTTTTCAAGGACAGCGACACTCGCTTTTTAGGGATTACCTAACTCAAGACTCAAGACTACATCACCAGAATGCTCTAGAGAATTCAGGGTAATATTTTTGCATTACCTGCTGCATTTTGTGAAGGTTAATTACATTTCCGTCGCAGATTCTTAGTTTGTGAGATATTCTATGTTTTCTGTGAGACCTCTTCGAAAAGTAAAGTTTAGTTTGGTTTGAACAAGGTTCTGTTATTTGTCAATGAATATAAGTTAAGGTTTGGTTAATTTAGGTTAGGTTAATTTAGAAGCTATCAAATGTTCTCTATGACCAAAAGTAGGGAGTTGGACGAGGTGCAGACGCCATTAGGGTGAAAATGTAAAATTTTTATCTTTTCAAATATATAGAACGATTAGGTCAGGAGATGGTAAGTTTGGGGGATGATATGTGTAAAACTCTAAATGATTATTTCTTGTGTTTTTACTAAGGAGGACAAGCACATAGTTCTTGTTAGCGAGTAAATATTTAGAGGCGAGGAAAGTGAAAAGCTAAAAGATGTTAAGATAACTAGGAAATTAGTAGTAAAAGAAATAGATAAAATGAAGTTTAAATCACCAGATCAGATGAGGTTTATCCCAGGGTAATAAAGGAATGTAAAGAGGTGGTTAACGAACCGTTAGTTGATATTTTCAGGAAATCAGTGGATTTAGGAGATATTTCTTCAATGTGGAGGCAAGCGAATGTAGTTCCTATTTTCAAGAAGGGAGATAGGGCAATATTGTCTAATTACTGATCCGTCAGTCTGACTTCGATTGTAGGTAAATTATTAGTCTGTTATTGCAAATAACATTAGAGAGCATTTGGAAAAGTTTAGTTTAATAAATAATTCACAACATGGACTCACCAACTATTGAGTTTTTATAGCAAGGTTTATGAGGCAGTAAATAATGATGAGAATAATGATAATATATACCTTGACTTTAGTAAAGCATTTGATAAGGTTCCACAGGAAAGACTCCTAAGTAAGGTTAGAGCGCATGGGATTGATGGGAAGGTTCTTCGCTGGATTAGATCTTAGCTAAGCGATAAGCAACAAAGAGTTACAATTAATGGTTCTAAGTCTAAGTGGGAGGGTGGTAACAAGTGCAGTTCCACAGGAATCTGTTTTAGGGACTTTATTATTCTTGATATACATTAACGACTTAGACAATGATATTAGTAAATTCGCTGATTATTCTAATATAGATATGACTATTAGATCAGAGTCTGACGTGAAAGACATGGGAGACTTAGATAGAAACTACCACGTTTAGGCCTCCAGGCCTTTTGTAACTTACTTATTCTTATGTTCTTATAGGTTAAACGAGTGGGTGGTCAGGTGGCAGATGGAATTTGATATTGACAAGTGTAGAGTAATGAATGTTGGTAGGGAAAATCCTCACAACAGGTACAACATAAGCAAGGTAACACTGAATAATGAGAATGTGAAAGAGATTTGGGTGTACAGGTTAGTTCAGACCTCCGTCCTAGAAAACAATGTATTGAGGCTAGAAATTGGGCTAATAAGGTGTTAGGATTCATTGTTCTTACCAGCTCCACCTCAGCTTCAGTGAACTTGAGGTGGTGGGTTCAGGATCGGGGCAGTAAGCCTTCGCTGGTTCATTTGGTGCCCCCCCCACCTGCCTTATCAGCGGATCAATCTTAACTTTAAAACTATTCACTCTCTTTAGTATTACTGCCTCACTTGGCAGATTGTTTCATTCTTCCAGTATTCAGCACAAAAAAAAAGTACTTCCACACATTAAGTCTTGGTCGCTGCTTGAATATCTTGCATGGATGTCCTCTGCTCACTCTTTGGTCCATGATAAAGCAGTCCTCTGCTTTCAGTCCCTCCAGTCCTTGCATTATCTTAAAGACTTCTATAAGGTCACTCCTAAGTCTCCTCATTTCCAAAGACACCAGTCCAGTCTTGGTGAGCCTTTCTTCGTAGGTGTCCAGTGTCCTCCCTCAGGCTGGGAATCATCTTTGTCATTCTTCTCTGCACATTTTCTATGTTATCTATGTCCTTCTGGTTGTATGGTCTCCAGGTCTGCTGACAGTACTCCAAATGTGGTCTTACCAGGGATTTATATAATCTTATTAAATTTTCTTTGATCTTGAATTCTATGGTCCTCCTTATGCTTCTTGATTGGCTTTTGACACTACCTTTGCTATGTGGGCACTTGGACTCAGTGTGTTGCATGTTAACACTCCCAAGTCCTTCTCCTGGTCTATACTTGTGATCTCTTGCCCTCCCAGTCTGAACTCTTTGTTATTGTTTGCGTGTCCATAACCATCCCGGAGAGGGCTTAGAGCTCAAGGAAGACAGTAACTGCTCGCTCATCAGTGAAAACTTTGCACCTTGAGCTGGGCATGAATGAGTGCCTGCCGAGTGACAGGCCTAGATGTTTCCTCTGAGCTGTTGAATAATGTATACCTAGTTGTATTTCCCTTGTTGTGATATACAGAAACATAGACATGGAATAGGGCACAACAGTCAAGAAATGAGTTATTTGAGAGGAGCCTGCAGTGTTACAAGATGGGAGGGTGAGAGCAATGAAAGTGTGTATGAAAGGTGTGTCATGGGATCTTGTGCAAATGGAGTGAAGTGTGGTGTACTGGAATAGGTGAAAAGAAATTATTTAAAGTGGTTTGGTCATCTGGAGAGAAAGAAGAGTGAAGACTTTGTGAAGAAAGTAAATGTGATCGAAACTGAGTGATACGAGGAGAGGAAGACCAGTTGTAAGATGGAACATGAAACAGTTGCTGATAGAAGGGGAGGGATTGCACAAGCAAGGAGGGAATGTATGGATAAGGAGAGGTGGAGGCTCTTCTGCCATGTCCATCCCTTTGGGGGATGTTTCCGAAGGGAATGACGATTCAGAGACTATAGATAAATAGAAAACCTAGTGTATATGAATTAGTTTTCAGCTTTGATTATCTGCTGATAATTCAAATATCGGATACTTGAGTTCATAATCCTCTAATGTCCTATTTTCCTCTCTTTCCTGCAGGTGCTGGAGGCGGTGTATCAACAGGTGGAAATAGTGCTGGAGGTAGGTACTTAGCAGAGCAAGATGTGATTTACAGTGGGGAGGACGTGACTTACAGTGGGCAGCACGTAGTGGTGGAGGGTGGAAGGATCTCCATTGCATGTGTACTGGGTGTGAGTGACTTCCTGCAGTGGACGCTAAATGACAAACCCATTGTTCTTGGAACGTCTGGGTAAGGCATGATGTAGCCTGTTTATATACCACTTGTTCAGCTGAGTCCTAGTGAAGGCTCATTGTGTCCCCCATCCCTTTCCCTGCTGAGTCGAAGGTAGATTATGTGTCATAGACCTCATGCTCTGCTGAATGAAGGGTTGGCCTGCAGTAACTCTTATTAGCTCCTTCCCATACCATACCTCCACTGCTGAGCTGCAGAGTTGTACTGAAGGAGGTAGTACAGAGTTGTCCAAAAGCACCCAGGTATTTGGTGGGCTGGAGCTTCATGTCACTCTGTACAGCGAGTGATTTTGTAAAACAAGTAGGCCTACACTAAACATGAAGCGTTGGTATTAAAAAAAAACATGCCTTACCCACACAAACAAAAACAAAACCACAAAAAGATTTGCAATGGTTTGTATAGTTTTATATCATATTGATAAATGAGTTTTTGGTTCATATAATAATTATCATTCCTTGGTAAATAGTGGCCCTTAATCCAATCTTCACCTGTTCCTTGAACAATATAACCTTATGGTTTTGGTGGCTGGACACCATTATTTTTCATATAGAAAACAGTTTGCTACATATAAAGACAATAAAATGCTTGATTTGGTGGGAACTTCTCACAACCCACACCACTCGCTCTGCCACCCAGCGGACACACTTTTCAAGCAGCGAACCTTTAGAATGGTCCTATCCGTTTGTCTGGTAGTGGAGGGCGTCCATTAAATGCAAAATCTGTTAAACTGAGATCTATTAAATTGAGGGTCGAATCTACATGCAGACAATACACCAACTAAGTAAATGGGAAACTTGAGTAGGTAGGCAATGTACAGTATTAAAATAGCTGTATATTTAGTATTCTTAAATTCCTTACTTAACTGCCTATTCCCTATAATAAGCTTTCCGTTTGGGACAGTTTTGAATGTTTGTTCTCACTCGTTCAATTTTAGCACCTATTATTTAGATGCAACACTTGCAGCCTGCTTTCTGTTTACCTTTTTGTAGAATATCAACTTCATCCCACTCTGTTGCTTTTTATCTGCCACTATCAGCAAGCATTTAGTTGCTATGGTTCCCTCACTACCAAGGAGAAACTTCGACTGAGACATTGAGTACCGAGTGAGCAGTAGTCAAGTTTCACCAATCTATTTCCTGCATTAACATGTACAAGTTATCAAAGGCTTGGTGCAACCTCTATCAATGTCTAAAGCAAGTGTATATTTCCCAGATAATACCCCAAACTTTTATTACCATTCTAAATTACTTTGTTATTGTTTATTTTAACTTATTTTTAACTAGATAATTAACATAAGATATCCGTATGCCTTGATTTAAAGTATTAGTCATAGAGTAGTGTTTTTATTATCATTGATTTCACAACAGGAGTTTCTTGAAATAAAAATCCACCTCATCTTGATCACTTGGTATATTATTAATTTGAATATCATACATATTCTTTACTGTGGATGAATTAAACATTGTAATTTACTTAACACGCTGTCTTTATTTTATAAATGCATGTATTGATTAACAAGTACAAGGTGTTTGTTTTTGCTTTCTTTAAAAGTTTGGAATGTGTCCGGTGCACACTCAAACGTTGCCTCTTGGTAGTGTGAAGTGGTGTCTTGCAGAGGTCATGAAGAGGGCAAAGTAATGGAGAAATTGTCCTTGTTATGAAGTCACTGACGGACACAGACCACCTCAACATACAAACACACTTTTTTATCAGCAGCTACATTTACAGTATCCATTGATAATAGTGAATGCTTATGTAATTGTCACTGATTAAAAAATATTACAACTTAAATTAACTGTCAGAAGCACATTAGATTAACTGTAGGTTAAGTTTGTATGTGAATATTACAATATTGAAATTTGGTTGAAAGTATTCTCTTCAACTTGATCCTTTTTTTTTTTTTTTTTGCATTACCCATTGAAAATTTCTAAGGCTATACATGTGGGTTGTTATATGGTTGTTATCAGGGTGGCATGTGGCTGTTAGTAGAAATCTCTACATTTTGTTAATTTAAAAAAGAACGTTACAGGTAATGAAAATGAACAATAACTTTAATCATTATTTAATAGCTTTCCAATTGTGTACATAGACTTAGACTTGTATTGATGGGAAACCAATAACTTTATAAAGAAAAACCATGGCTATTTCTATTGCAACATGTGGTGAATGCAATTCAGATATACAATGATCCATGGGCCTGGGCGTCAAGGGTATGTGGTGAGTCGGTTGACTCAGGCGAGGGCACGCTCCATCCATGCTGGTGAATACAGATGTACCGGCCGCTCTAAGCATATCCACAGGATCTTTGTCGTTAGTGGTAAGAGCCGGTCTGGCTGCTCACACTGGTTGTGGGACATGCAATGCTGCTCCCAACACCCTTGGCTTGTAGTGAAGAACCTGTACAATGTTTGACTATCTTATCTGCATTTTTTGAAGAGGTATCTAGTACAATGAACTACATACTTACATTTAGAACTTTTAAAGAGATAAAATAGATTGAAATTCACTCTCTAGTTGACATGCTTTTTGACTATCATTGAAATGTAATCAAAATCTGTGTTGTCACTGGATAGATATGAGTACTATGCAGAAGTAGGATTAATGCATATCAGAATTCATCTTTAGTATGCTTGGAACTTCTATTGATAAACAATTAAAAATAATTCAGCAGAAAAATCCTAGAATCCATCCTCTTTTAACCTTGAAAATGTTATGCAGAAAGACAAATATAAAAATATATTTATGAATATATATATATATGGGTGAGAAGCACAGCACCCTCAGATAGTTTGACCTCATGGAAAGAATCCCAGAAAGTGAGATGACTGAGAGAGCTCATATGTGTATGGTAAATGCTACGGATGCAAGAGGATGATCTCCAGTGGAATGGAAGGACAGAATGAGTATGTGAGACGAAGGGAAGAAAGGAGACTGAGAGGTTTAGAAGATACAAGGACAGGAATAGATCAATGGAGACTGTTCTGCCCTGGGAAGAATTCTTTGGGGGCTACAGATATTAATAGATTTCATTGAATATGTGCATGAATTTCAAAAAAGATTATAATGAGGTAACATTTATGATGAAACAACTTGGTAATGGAAATATCCTAAGTGCACTATAGACATTTACAAACAAAGAGCGCACGCTGCTGTTTAGCATAAATCTGCAACATAGACATCCCGGTCTCCCAACACTATTTTCCCTTGACCTTGACAACATGATAAAAAAAAATGGTCTGGATAATGGCTGTCCAGATATGGGAGGGATAAATGTATGCTTTATAGTGATTGATATATATGTAGTTGAATTTTAATAGCTGTATTAAATCATTTAATTGAATGTCCACAATTCTAAGCAGAAATTAACTTTTCAGGATTATTCACCGAGACAGAAGCAACTCGCTTGTTGAGAAAGGGCAGCCCTTTATCCTTGACCTGCACACACAACATCACCAGTGTCAGTACAGCTTGGTAAGACTATGATTTGATGCTTTTGACAAACTCAAGAACCTTTTAAAGATCGTGGCATCATGAAGGTCTTTCCAGTGGAGACACTAATGGTGTGATTAATGCACTGATGCAGTAGTCATGAAATCATATTATGTAAAACTAATGCCCAATATATGTGTATGGGAAATGTATGTGGGAAAGGCACCTGGGAAGTCATTGGATCCTCATGGGGGTAAATGTACAGTTAATAACCCAAATGGTTGATAATCACCTGACAAAATACAAGTAAATATCTAAAACCAAATGTTGTGCATAAATGAAAAAATGTTAATACCTTCCAAAGGGACTAGTAAGATGAAGCGTTGTGTTGTTAGTTGGCCTCACACAAGGGTGAGTACAAATATTGCATGGTAATATTATACCTTGTTACTTACATGAAATATTTCTTTAACAGGCAAAAGGATGGTAAAGACATTATTGAAAGTGAAAGAATCAAGTTGTTTCCCAACACCACCTTGTACATCACCAGTGCTGAGAAGGATGACATTGGAGAGTACACTTGTAAACATGGCAGTATACTAGAACCCAACACTTTCAATGTGGTTGGTAAGGCTCAATAATTTCTATTTGTAATATCTATTTAGATTTATATGATTTTTATTTGTTTCATAGTGACCATTTTGTTTCATAGACCAACAGATCTATAACTAATGGTTATATATAGGGCTATGTTGAGCTCCTCGAGGAAGACTTGCAGGCAGATTAGTGGTCCTTCACAGTTGTAATGAATACGATGCAAATACTACTACCATTGTAATTGCAAAGGCATGGCAGAGCAGCAAAACAACAAGCCTGGAGGGGCAAAAGTATCAACACATATGAAACGTTATGAAAAAGTTAGGGACTCTTAAGAAAACATTTGATATGAGCTTGGATTCAATAGTTAATTTATTTGAGCACATATTCTTCGTCTTCACAGCTAAGGGTTTGTTGACTTAAAGTGCACCGCTAAAAAAAAAAATTAATAATTCATCTATTATGGATGGCAGGCCTGTAATGGCAATACTAGCCTTCAGTAGTATTACCAACCATGTAATGCTCATATGTAAATGAATTTCTAGGATAAGGGTGTGTCAGGTTTGTGGAGACAT
>JAPQNM010000043.1:4594232-4639232 GCA_029783475.1 Metacarcinus magister | reverse complement strand
TCTCTCTCTCTCTCTCTCTCTCTCTCTCTCTCTCCTCTCTCTCTCTCCTCTCTCTCTCTCTCTCTCTCTCTCTCTCTCTCTCTCTCTCTCTCTCCTCTCTCTCTCTCTCTCTCTCTCTCTCTCTCTCTCTCTCTCTCTCTCTCTCTCTCTCTCTCTCTCTCTCTCTCCTCTCTCTCTCTCTCTCTCTCTCTCTCTCTCTCTCTCTCTCTCTCTCTCTCCTCTCTCTCTCTCTCTCTCTCTCTCTCTCTCTCCTCTCTCTCTCTCTCTCTCTCTCTCTCTCTCTCTCTCTCCTCTCTCTCTCTCTCTCTCTCTCTCTCTCTCTCTCTCTCTCTCTCTCTCTCTCTCTCTCTCTCTCTCTCCTCTCTCTCTCTCTCTCTCTCTCTCTCTCTCTCTCTCTCTCTCTCTCTCTCCTCTCTCTCTCTCTCTCTCTCTCTCTCTCTCTCCTCTCTCTCTCTCTCTCTCTCTCCTCTCTCTCTCTCTCTCTCTCTCTCTCTCTCTCTCTCTCTCTCTCTCTCTCTCCTCTCTCTCTCTCTCTCTCTCTCTCTCTCTCTCTCTCTCCTCTCTCTCTCTCTCTCTCTCTCTCTCTCCTCTCTCTCTCTCTCTCTCTCTCTCTCTCTCTCTCTCTCTCTCTCTCTCTCTCTCTCTCCTCTCTCTCTCTCTCTCTCTCTCTCTCTCTCTCTCTCTCTCTCTCTCTCTCTCTCTCTCTCTCCTCTCTCTCTCTCTCTCTCTCTCTCCTCTCTCTCTCTCTCTCTCTCTCTCTCTCTCTCTCTCTCTCTCCTCTCTCTCTCTCTCTCTCTCTCTCTCTCTCTCTCTCTCTCTCTCTCTCTCTCTCTCTCTCTCCTCTCTCTCTCTCTCTCTCTCTCTCTCTCTCCTCTCTCTCTCTCTCTCTCTCTCTCTCCTCTCTCTCTCTCTCTCTCTCTCTCTCTCTCTCTCTCTCTCTCTCTCCTCTCTCTCTCTCTCTCTCTCTCTCTCTCTCTCTCTCTCTCTCCTCTCTCTCTCTCTCTCTCTCTCTCTCTCTCTCTCTCTCTCTCTCCTCTCTCTCTCTCTCTCTCTCTCTCTCTCTCTCTCTCCTCTCTCTCTCTCTCTCTCTCTCTCTCTCTCTCCTCTCTCTCTCTCTCTCTCTCTCTCTCTCTCTCTCTCCTCTCTCTCTCTCTCTCTCTCTCTCTCTCTCTCCTCTCTCTCTCTCTCTCTCTCTCTCTCTCTCTCTCTCTCTCTCTCTCTCTCTCTCTCTCTCTCTCTCTCTCTCTCTCTCTCTCTCTCTCTCTCTCTCTCCTCTCTCTCTCTCTCTCTCTCTCTCCTCTCTCTCTCTCTCTCTCTCTCTCTCTCTCTCTCTCTCTCTCTCTCCTCTCTCTCTCTCTCTCTCTCTCTCTCTCTCTCTCTCTCTCTCTCTCTCCTCTCTCTCTCTCTCTCTCTCTCTCTCTCTCTCTCTCTCCTCTCTCTCTCTCTCTCTCTCTCTCTCTCTCTCTCTCTCTCCTCTCTCTCTCTCTCTCTCTCCTCTCTCTCTCTCTCTCTCTCTCTCTCTCTCTCTCTCTCTCTCTCCTCTCTCTCTCTCTCTCTCTCTCTCTCTCTCCTCTCTCTCTCTCTCTCTCTCTCTCTCTCCTCTCTCTCTCTCTCCTCTCTCTCTCTCTCTCTCTCTCTCTCTCTCTCTCTCTCTCTCTCCTCTCTCTCTCTCTCTCTCTCTCTCTCTCTCTCTCTCTCTCTCTCTCTCTCTCTCTCTCTCTCTCTCTCTCTCTCTCCTCTCTCTCTCTCTCTCTCTCTCTCTCTCTCTCTCTCTCTCTCTCTCTCTCTCTCTCTCTCTCTCTCTCTCTCCTCTCTCTCTCTCTCTCTCTCTCTCCTCTCTCTCTCTCTCTCTCTCTCTCTCTCTCTCTCTCTCTCTCTCTCCTCTCTCTCTCTCTCTCTCTCTCTCTCTCTCTCTCTCTCTCTCTCTCTCTCTCTCTCTCTCTCTCCTCTCTCTCTCTCTCTCCTCTCTCTCTCTCTCTCTCTCTCTCTCTCTCTCTCCTCTCTCTCTCTCTCTCTCTCTCTCTCTCTCTCTCTCTCTCTCTCTCTCTCTCTCTCTCTCTCTCCTCTCTCTCTCTCTCTCTCTCTCTCTCTCTCTCTCTCTCTCCTCTCTCTCTCTCTCTCTCTCTCTCTCTCTCTCTCTCTCTCTCTCTCCTCTCTCTCTCTCTCTCTCTCTCTCTCTCTCTCTCTCTCTCTCCTCTCTCTCTCTCTCTCTCTCTCTCTCTCTCTCTCTCTCTCTCCTCTCTCTCTCTCTCTCTCTCTCTCTCTCTCCTCTCTCTCTCCTCTCTCTCTCTCTCTCTCTCTCTCTCTCTCTCTCTCTCTCTCTCCTCTCTCTCTCTCTCTCTCTCTCTCTCTCTCTCTCCTCTCTCTCTCTCTCTCTCTCTCTCTCTCCTCTCTCTCTCTCTCTCTCTCTCTCTCTCT
Source organism: Metacarcinus magister (assembly GCA_029783475.1). Taxonomy (NCBI): domain Eukaryota; kingdom Metazoa; phylum Arthropoda; class Malacostraca; order Decapoda; family Cancridae; genus Metacarcinus; species Metacarcinus magister. The sequence goes on along the minus strand of JAPQNM010000043.1, from coordinate 4,636,814 downwards.
CTCTCTCTCTCTCTCTCTCTCTCTCTCTCTCTCTCTCTCTCTCTCTCTCTCTCCTCTCTCTCTCTCTCTCTCTCTCTCTCTCTCCTCTCTCTCTCTCTCTCTCTCTCTCTCTCTCTCTCTCTCTCTCTCTCTCTCCTCTCTCTCTCTCTCTCTCTCTCCTCTCTCTCTCTCTCTCTCTCTCTCTCTCTCTCTCTCTCCTCTCTCTCTCTCTCTCTCTCTCTCTCTCTCTCTCTCTCTCTCTCTCTCTCTCTCTCTCTCTCTCTCTCTCTCTCTCTCTCTCTCTCTCTCTCCTCTCTCTCTCTCTCTCTCTCTCTCTCTCTCTCTCTCTCTCTCCTCTCTCTCTCTCTCTCTCTCTCTCTCCTCTCTCTCTCTCTCTCTCTCTCTCCTCTCTCTCTCTCTCTCTCTCTCTCTCCTCTCTCTCTCTCTCTCTCTCTCTCTCCTCTCTCTCTCTCTCTCTCTCCTCTCTCTCTCTCTCTCTCTCTCTCTCTCTCTCTCTCTCTCTCTCTCTCTCTCTCTCTCTCTCTCTCTCTCTCTCTCCTCTCTCTCTCTCTCTCTCTCTCTCTCTCTCTCTCTCTCTCTCTCTCTCTCTCTCTCTCTTCTCTCTCTCTCTCTCTCTCTCTCTCTCTCTCTCTCTCTCTCTCTCTCTCTCTCTCTCTCTCTCTCTCTCCTCTCTCTCTCTCTCTCTCTCCTCTCTCTCTCTCTCTCTCTCTCTCTCTCTCTCTCTCTCTCTCTCTCTCTCTCTCTCTCTCTCTCTCTCTCTCTCTCTCTCTCTCTCTCTCTCTCTCTCTCTCTCTCTCTCTTCTCTCTCTCTCTCTCTCTCTCTCTCTCTCTCTCTCTCTCTCTCTCTCTCTCTCTCTCTCTCTCTCCTCTCTCTCTCTCTCTCTCTCTCTCTCTCTCTCTCTCCTCTCTCTCTCTCTCTCTCTCTCTCCTCTCTCTCTCTCTCTCTCTCTCTCTCTCCTCTCTCTCTCTCTCTCTCTCTCTCTCTCTCTCTCTCTCTCTCCTCTCTCTCTCTCTCTCTCTCTCTCCTCTCTCTCTCTCTCCTCTCTCTCTCTCTCTCTCTCTCTCTCTCTCTCCTCTCTCTCTCTCTCTCTCTCTCTCTCTCTCTCTCTCCTCTCTCTCTCTCTCTCTCTCTCTCTCTCTCTCCTCTCTCTCTCTCTCTCTCTCTCTCTCTCTCTCTCTCTCTCTCTCTCTCTCTCTCTCTCTCTCTCTCTCTCTCTCTCTCTCTCTCTCTCTCTCTCTCTCTCTCTCTCTCTCTCTCTCTCTCTCTCTCTCTCCTCTCTCTCTCTCTCTCTCTCTCTCTCTCTCTCTCTCTCTCTCTCTCTCTCTCTCTCTCTCTCCTCTCTCTCTCTCCTCTCTCTCTCTCTCTCTCTCTCTCTCTCTCTCTCTCCTCTCTCTCTCTCTCTCTCTCTCTCTCTCTCTCTCTCTCTCTCTCTCTCTCTCTCTCTCTCTCTCTCTCTCCTCTCTCTCTCTCTCTCTCTCCTCTCTCTCTCTCTCTCTCTCTCTCTCTCTCTCTCTCTCTCTCTCTCTCCTCTCTCTCTCTCTCTCTCTCTCCTCTCTCTCTCTCTCTCTCTCTCTCTCTCTCTCTCTCTCTCTCTCTCTCTCCTCTCTCTCTCTCTCTCTCTCTCTCCTCTCTCTCTCTCTCTCTCTCTCTCTCTCTCTCTCTCTCTCTCTCTCTCTCTCTCTCTCTCTCTCTCTCTCTCTCTCTCTCTCTCTCTCTCTCTCTCTCTCTCTCCTCTCTCTCTCTCTCTCTCTCTCTCTCTCTCTCCTCTCTCTCTCTCTCTCTCTCTCTCTCTCTCTCTCTCTCTCTCTCTCTCTCTCCTCTCTCTCTCTCTCTCTCTCTCTCTCTCTCTCTCTCTCTCTCTCCTCTCTCTCTCTCTCTCTCTCTCTCTCTCTCTCTCTCTCTCTCTCCTCTCTCTCTCTCTCTCTCTCTCTCTCTCTCTCTCTCTCTCTCTCCTCTCTCTCTCTCTCTCTCTCTCTCTCCTCTCTCTCTCTCTCTCTCTCTCTCTCTCTCTCCTCTCTCTCTCTCTCTCTCTCTCTCTCTCTCCTCTCTCTCTCTCTCTCTCTCTCTCTCTCCTCTCTCTCTCTCTCTCTCTCTCTCTCTCTCCTCTCTCTCTCTCTCTCTCTCTCTCTCTCTCTCTCTCTCTCCTCTCTCTCTCTCTCTCTCTCTCTCTCTCTCTCTCTCTCTCTCTCTCTCTCTCTCTCTCTCTCTCTCTCTCTCCTCTCTCTCTCTCTCTCTCTCTCTCTCTCTCTCTCTCTCTCCTCTCTCTCTCTCTCTCTCTCTCTCTCTCTCTCTCTCTCTCTCTCTCTCTCTCTCTCTCTCTCTCTCCTCTCTCTCTCTCTCTCTCTCTCTCTCTCTCTCTCTCCTCTCTCTCTCTCTCTCTCTCCTCTCTCTCTCTCTCTCTCTCTCTCTCTCCTCTCTCTCTCTCTCTCTCTCTCTCTCTCTCTCTCTCCTCTCTCTCTCTCTCTCTCTCTCTCTCTCTCTCTCTCTCTCTCTCTCTCTCTCTCCTCTCTCTCTCTCTCTCTCTCTCTCTCTCTCCTCTCTCTCTCTCTCTCTCTCTCTCTCTCTCTCTCTCTCTCTCTCTCTCCTCTCTCTCTCTCTCTCTCTCTCTCTCTCTCCTCTCTCTCTCTCTCTCTCTCTCTCTCTCTCTCTCTCTCTCTCTCTCTCTCTCTCTCTCTCTCCTCTCTCTCTCTCTCTCTCTCTCTCTCTCTCCTCTCTCTCTCTCTCTCTCTCTCCTCTCTCTCTCTCTCTCTCTCTCTCTCTCTCTCTCTCTCTCTCTCTCTCTCTCTCTCTCTCTCCTCTCTCTCTCTCTCTCTCTCTCTCTCCTCTCTCTCTCTCTCTCTCTCTCTCTCCTCTCTCTCTCTCTCTCTCTCTCTCTCTCTCTCTCTCTCTCTCTCTCTCCTCTCTCTCTCTCTCTCTCTCCTCTCTCTCTCTCTCTCTCTCTCTCTCTCTCTCTCCTCTCTCTCTCTCTCTCTCTCTCTCTCTCCTCTCTCTCTCTCTCTCTCTCTCTCTCTCCTCTCTCTCTCTCTCTCTCTCTCTCTCTCTCTCTCTCTCCTCTCTCTCTCTCTCTCTCTCTCTCTCTCTCTCTCTCTCTCTCCTCTCTCTCTCTCTCTCTCTCTCTCTCTCTCTCTCTCTCTCTCTCTCTCCTCTCTCTCTCTCTCTCTCTCTCTCTCCTCTCTCTCTCTCTCTCCTCTCTCTCTCTCTCTCTCTCTCTCTCTCTCCTCTCTCTCTCTCTCTCTCTCTCTCTCTCTCTCTCTCTCTCTCTCTCTCTCTCTCCTCTCTCTCTCTCTCTCTCTCTCCTCTCTCTCTCTCTCTCTCTCTCTCTCTCTCTCTCTCTCTCTCTCTCTCTCTCCTCTCTCTCTCTCTCTCTCTCCTCTCTCTCTCTCTCTCTCCTCTCTCTCTCTCTCTCTCTCTCTCTCTCCTCTCTCTCTCTCTCTCTCTCTCTCCTCTCTCTCTCTCTCTCTCTCTCTCTCCTCTCTCTCTCTCTCTCTCTCTCTCTCTCTCTCCTCTCTCTCTCTCTCTCCTCTCTCTCTCTCTCTCTCTCCTCTCTCTCTCTCTCTCTCTCTCCTCTCTCTCTCTCTCTCTCTCTCTCTCTCTCTCTCTCTCTCTCTCTCTCTCTCTCTCTCTCTCTCTCCTCTCTCTCTCTCTCTCTCTCTCTCTCTCTCTCTCTCTCTCTCTCTCTCTCTCTCTCTCTCTCTCTCTCTCCTCTCTCTCTCTCTCTCTCTCTCTCCTCTCTCTCTCTCTCTCTCTCTCTCTCTCTCTCTCTCTCTCTCTCCTCTCTCTCTCTCTCTCTCTCTCTCTCTCTCTCTCTCTCTCTCTCTCTCCTCTCTCTCTCTCTCTCTCTCTCTCTCTCTCTCTCTCTCTCTCTCTCCTCTCTCTCTCTCTCTCTCTCTCTCCTCTCTCTCTCTCCTCTCTCTCTCTCTCTCTCTCTCCTCTCTCTCTCTCTCTCTCTCTCTCTCTCTCTCTCTCTCTCTCCTCTCTCTCTCTCTCTCTCTCTCTCTCTCTCTCTCTCTCTCTCTCTCTCTCTCTCCTCTCTCTCTCTCTCTCTCTCTCTCTCTCCTCTCTCTCTCTCTCTCTCTCTCCTCTCTCTCTCTCTCTCTCTCTCTCTCTCTCTCTCCTCTCTCTCTCTCTCTCTCTCTCTCTCTCCTCTCTCTCTCTCTCTCTCTCTCTCTCTCTCTCTCCTCTCTCTCTCTCTCTCTCTCTCTCTCTCTCTCTCTCTCTCTCTCTCTCTCTCTCTCTCTCTCCTCTCTCTCTCTCTCTCTCTCTCTCTCTCTCTCTCCTCTCTCTCTCTCTCCTCTCTCTCTCTCTCTCTCTCTCTCTCTCCTCTCTCTCTCTCTCTCTCTCTCTCTCTCTCTCTCTCTCTCTCTCCTCTCTCTCTCTCTCTCTCTCTCTCTCTCTCTCTCTCTCCTCTCTCTCTCTCTCTCTCTCTCTCTCTCTCTCCTCTCTCTCTCTCTCTCTCCTCTCTCTCTCTCTCTCTCTCTCTCTCTCCTCTCTCTCTCTCTCTCCTCTCTCTCTCTCTCTCTCTCTCTCTCTCTCTCTCTCTCCTCTCTCTCTCTCTCTCTCTCTCTCTCTCTCTCTCTCTCTCTCTCCTCTCTCTCCTCTCTCTCTCTCTCTCTCTCTCTCTCTCTCTCTCTCCTCTCTCTCTCTCTCTCTCTCTCTCTCTCTCTCTCTCCTCTCTCTCTCTCTCTCTCTCTCTCTCTCTCTCTCTCTCTCTCTCCTCTCTCTCTCTCTCTCTCCTCTCTCTCTCTCTCTCTCTCCTCTCTCTCTCTCTCTCTCTCTCTCTCTCTCTCCTCTCTCTCTCTCTCTCTCTCTCTCTCTCTCTCTCTCTCTCTCTCTCTCTCTCCTCTCTCTCTCTCTCTCTCTCTCTCTCTCTCTCTCTCCTCTCTCTCTCTCTCTCTCTCTCTCTCTCTCTCTCCTCTCTCTCTCTCTCTCTCTCCTCTCTCTCTCTCTCTCTCTCTCTCTCTCTCTCTCTCTCTCTCTCTCTCCTCTCTCTCTCTCTCTCTCTCTCTCTCTCCTCTCTCTCTCTCTCTCTCTCTCTCTCTCTCTCTCTCTCTCTCTCTCTCTCTCTCTCTCCTCTCTCTCTCTCTCTCTCTCTCTCTCTCTCTCTCTCTCTCTCCTCTCTCTCTCTCTCTCTCTCTCTCCTCTCTCTCTCTCTCTCTCTCTCCTCTCTCTCTCTCTCTCTCTCTCTCTCTCTCCTCTCTCTCTCTCTCCTCTCTCTCTCTCTCTCTCTCCTCTCTCTCTCTCTCTCCTCTCTCTCTCTCTCTCTCTCTCTCTCTCTCTCTCTCTCTCCTCTCTCTCTCTCTCTCTCCTCTCTCTCTCTCTCTCTCTCTCTCTCTCCTCTCTCTCTCCTCTCTCTCTCCTCTCTCTCTCTCTCTCTCTCTCTCTCTCTCTCCTCTCTCTCTCTCCTCTCTCTCTCTCTCTCTCTCTCTCTCTCTCTCTCCTCTCTCTCTCTCTCTCTCTCTCTCTCTCTCTCTCTCTCTCCTCTCTCTCTCTCTCTCTCTCTCTCTCTCTCTCTCCTCTCTCTCTCTCTCTCCTCTCTCTCTCTCTCTCTCTCTCTCTCTCTCTCTCTCTCTCTCTCTCTCTCTCTCTCCTCTCTCTCTCTCTCTCTCTCTCTCTCTCTCTCTCTCTCTCTCTCTCTCTCTCCTCTCTCTCTCTCTCTCTCTCTCTCTCTCCTCTCTCTCTCTCTCTCTCTCTCCTCTCTCTCCTCTCTCTCTCTCTCTCCTCTCTCTCTCTCTCTCTCTCTCTCTCTCCTCTCTCTCTCTCTCTCTCTCTCTCTCTCTCTCTCTCTCTCTCTCTCTCTCTCTCTCTCCTCTCTCTCTCTCTCCTCTCTCTCTCTCTCTCTCTCTCTCCTCTCTCTCTCTCTCTCTCTCTCTCTCTCTCTCTCTCTCTCTCCTCTCTCTCTCTCTCTCTCTCTCTCTCTCTCTCCTCTCTCTCTCTCTCTCTCTCTCTCTCTCCTCTCTCTCTCTCTCTCTCTCTCTCTCTCTCTCTCTCTCTCTCCTCTCTCTCTCTCTCTCTCTCTCTCTCTCTCTCTCTCTCTCTCTCTCTCTCTCTCTCTCCTCTCTCTCTCTCTCTCTCTCTCTCTCTCTCTCTCCTCTCTCTCTCTCTCTCTCTCTCTCTCTCTCTCCTCTCTCTCTCTCTCTCCTCTCTCTCTCTCTCTCTCTCTCTCTCTCTCTCTCTCCTCTCTCTCTCTCTCTCTCTCTCTCTCTCTCTCCTCTCTCTCTCTCTCTCTCTCTCTCTCTCTCCTCTCTCTCTCTCTCTCTCTCTCTCTCCTCTCTCTCTCTCTCTCTCTCTCTCTCTCTCTCTCTCTCTCTCTCTCTCTCTCTCTCTCTCTCTCTCCTCTCTCTCTCTCTCTCTCTCTCCTCTCTCTCTCTCTCTCTCTCTCTCTCTCTCTCTCTCTCCTCTCTCTCTCTCTCTCTCTCTCTCTCTCTCTCCTCTCTCTCTCTCTCTCTCTCTCTCTCTCTCTCTCTCTCTCTCTCTCTCTCTCTCTCCTCTCTCTCTCTCTCTCTCTCTCTCTCTCTCCTCTCTCTCTCTCTCTCTCTCTCTCTCTCTCTCTCTCTCTCTCTCTCTCTCTCTCTCTCTCTCTCTCTCTCTCTCTCTCTCTCCTCTCTCTCTCTCTCTCTCTCTCTCTCTCCTCTCTCTCTCTCTCTCTCTCTCTCTCTCTCTCTCTCTCTCTCCTCTCTCTCTCTCTCTCTCTCTCTCTCTCTCTCTCTCTCTCTCTCTCTCTCCTCTCTCTCTCTCTCTCTCTCTCTCCTCTCTCTCTCTCTCTCTCTCTCTCTCTCTCTCTCTCTCTCTCTCCTCTCTCTCTCTCTCTCTCTCTCTCTCTCTCTCTCTCTCTCTCTCTCTCTCTCTCTCTCTCTCTCCTCTCTCTCTCTCTCTCTCCTCTCTCTCTCTCTCTCTCTCTCTCTCTCTCTCTCTCTCCTCTCTCTCTCTCTCTCTCTCTCTCTCTCTCTCTCTCTCTCTCTCTCTCTCTCTCTCTCTCTCTCCTCTCTCTCTCTCTCTCTCTCTCTCTCTCTCTCTCTCTCTCTCTCTCTCTCTCTCTCTCTCTCTCTCTCTCTCTCTCTCTCTCTCTCTCCTCTCTCTCTCTCTCTCTCTCTCTCTCCTCTCTCTCTCTCTCTCTCTCTCTCTCTCTCTCTCTCTCTCTCTCTCTCCTCTCTCTCTCTCTCTCTCTCTCTCTCTCTCTCTCTCCTCTCTCTCTCTCTCTCTCTCTCTCTCTCTCCTCTCTCTCTCTCTCTCTCTCTCTCTCCTCTCTCTCTCTCTCTCCTCTCTCTCTCTCTCTCTCTCTCTCTCTCTCTCTCTCTCTCCTCTCTCTCTCTCTCTCCTCTCTCTCTCTCTCTCTCTCTCTCTCTCTCTCTCTCTCTCTCTCTCTCTCTCTCTCCTCTCTCTCTCTCTCTCTCTCTCTCTCTCTCTCTCTCTCTCTCTCTCTCCTCTCTCTCTCTCTCTCTCTCTCTCTCTCTCTCTCTCTCTCTTCTCTCTCTCTCTCTCTCTCTCTCTCTCTCTCTCTCTCTCTCTCTCTCTCTCTCTCTCTCTCTCTCTCTCTCTCTCTCTCTCTCTCTCTCTCTCTCTCTCTCTCCTCTCTCTCTCTCTCTCTCTCTCTCTCTCTCTCTCTCTCTCTCTCTCTCTCTCTCTCTCTCCTCTCTCTCTCTCTCTCTCTCTCTCTCTCTCTCTCTCTCTCTCTCTCTCTCTCTCTCTCTCTCTCTCTCTCTCTCTCTCCTCTCTCTCTCTCTCTCTCTCTCTCTCTCTCTCTCTCTCTCTCTCTCTCTCTCTCTCTCTCTCTCCTCTCTCTCTCTCTCTCTCTCTCTCTCTCTCTCTCTCCTCTCTCTCTCTCTCTCTCTCTCTCTCTCTCTCTCTCTCTCTCTCTCTCTCTCTCTCTCTCTCTCTCTCTCTCCTCTCTCTCTCTCTCTCTCTCTCTCTCTCTCTCTCTCTCTCTCTCTCTCTCTCTCTCTCTCTCTCTCTCTCTCTCTCTCTCTCTCTCTCTCTCTCTCTCTCTCTCTCTCTCTCTCTCTCTCTCTCTCTCTCTCTCTCTCTCTCTCTCTCTCTCTCTCTCTCTCTCTCTCTCTCTCTCTCTCTCTCTCTCCTCTCTCTCTCTCTCTCTCTCTCTCTCTCTCTCTCTCTCTCTCTCTCTCTCTCCTCTCTCTCTCTCTCTCTCTCTCTCCTCTCTCTCTCTCTCTCTCTCTCTCTCTCTCTCCTCTCTCTCTCTCTCTCTCTCTCCTCTCTCTCTCTCTCTCTCTCTCTCTCTCTCTCTCTCTCTCTCTCTCTCCTCTCTCTCTCTCTCTCTCTCTCTCTCTCTCTCTCTCTCTCTCTCTCCTCTCTCTCTCTCTCTCTCTCTCTCTCTCTCTCTCCTCTCTCTCTCTCTCTCTCTCTCTCTCTCTCTCTCTCTCTCTCTCTCTCTCTCTCTCTCTCTCTCTCTCTCTCTCTCTCTCTCTCCTCTCTCTCTCTCTCTCTCTCTCTCTCCTCTCTCTCTCTCTCTCTCTCTCTCTCTCTCTCTCTCTCTCTCTCTCTCTCTCTCTCTCTCTCTCTCTCTCTCTCTCTCTCTCTCTCTCTCTCTCTCTCTCTCTCTCTCTCTCTCTCGCTCTCTCTCTCTCTCTCTCTCTCTCTCTCTCTCTCTCTCCTCTCTCTCTCTCTCTCTCTCTCTCTCTCTCTCTCTCTCTCTCTCTCTCCTCTCTCTCTCTCTCTCTCTCTCTCTCTCTCTCTCCTCTCTCTCTCTCTCTCTCTCTCTCTCTCTCTCTCTCTCTCTCTCTCTCTCTCCTCTCTCTCTCTCTCTCTCTCTCTCTCTCTCTCCTCTCTCTCTCTCTCTCTCTCTCTCTCTCTCTCTCTCCTCTCTCTCTCTCTCTCTCTCTCTCTCTCTCTCTCTCTCTCTCTCTCTCCTCTCTCTCCTCTCTCTCTCTCTCTCTCTCTCTCTCTCTCTCTCTCTCTCTCTCTCTCTCTCTCTCTCTCTCTCTCTCTCTCTCTCTCTCTCTCTCTCTCTCTCTCTCTCTCTCTCGCTCTCTCTCTCTCTCTCTCTCTCTCTCTCTCTCTCTCTCTCTCTCTCTCTCTCTCTCTCTCTCTCTCTCTCTCCTCTCTCTCTCTCTCTCTCTCTCTCTCTCTCTCTCTCTCTCTCTCTCTCTCTCTCTCTCTCTCTCTCTCGCTCTCTCTCTCTCTCTCTCTCTCTCTCTCTCTCTCTCTCTCCTCTCTCTCTCTCTCTCTCTCTCTCTCTCTCTCTCTCTCTCTCTCTCTCTCTCTCTCCTCTCTCTCTCCTCTCTCTCTCTCTCTCTCTCTCTCTCTCTCTCTCTCTCTCTCTCTCCTCTCTCTCTCTCTCTCTCTCTCTCTCTCTCTCTCTCTCTCTCTCTCTCTCCTCTCTCTCTCTCTCTCTCTCTCTCTCTCTCTCTCTCTCTCTCTCTCTCTCTCTCTCTCTCTCTCTCTCTCTCTCTCTCTCTCTCTCTCTCTCTCTCTCTCTCTCTCTCTCTCTCTCTCTCGGCTCTCTCTCTCTCTCTCTCTCTCTCTCTCTCTCTCTCTCTCTCTCTCTCTCTCTCTCTCTCTCCTCTCTCTCTCTCTCTCTCTCTCTCTCTCTCTCTCCTCTCTCTCTCTCTCTCTCTCTCTCTCGCTCTCTCTCTCTCTCTCTCTCTCTCTCTCTCTCTCTCTCTCTCCTCTCTCTCTCTCTCTCTCTCTCTCTCGCTCTCTCTCTCTCTCTCTCTCTCTCTCTCTCTCTCTCTCTCTCTCTCTCTCTCTCTCTCTCTCTCTCTCTCTCTCTCGCTCTCTCTCTCTCTCTCTCTCTCTCTCTCTCTCTCTCTCTCCTCTCTCTCTCTCTCTCTCTCTCTCTCTCTCTCTCGCTCTCTCTCTCTCTCTCTCTCTCCTCTCTCTCTCTCTCTCTCTCTCTCTCTCCTCTCTCTCTCTCTCTCTCTCTCTCTCTCTCTCTCTCTCTCTCTCTCTCTCTCGGCTCTCTCTCTCTCTCTCTCTCTCTCGGCTCTCTCTCTCTCTCTCTCTCTCGGCTCTCTCTCTCTCTCTCTCTCTCTCGGCTCTCTCTCTCTCTCTCTCTCTCGGCTCTCTCTCTCTCTCGGCTCTCTCTCTCTCTCTCTCTCGGCTCTCTCTCTCTCTCTCTCTCTCTCGGCTCTCTCTCTCTCTCGGCTCTCTCTCTCTCTCGGCTCTCTCTCTCTCTCGGCTCTCTCTCTCTCTCTCTTGGCTCTCTCTCTCTCGGCTCTCTCTCGGCTCTCTCTCTCTCTCTCTCTCTCGGCTCTCTCGGCTCTCTCTCTCTCTCTCGGCTCTCTTGGCTCTCTCTCTCTCTCTCGGCTCTCTCGGCTCTCTCTCTCTCTCTCGGCTCTCTCTCTCTCTCTCTCGGCTCTCTCTTTCTCTCGGCTCTCTCTCTCTCTCTGGAGTTTAAGGAAAAATCCCATGTGGCATACTGAGTAGTGTGTTGTGATCGCCATCCCTTGTTGGGGTCTGCAGAGGGTTGAGGGAAGTGATGATGAATAAGGAAATATTTAAAAAACAAACCATGTAGAATTTATTTATTTTGCTAAGAGTGTGACATGTTATACAGAGATGAGGATGACATCATTATAAATTTCCACTATACATCTACATAACATGAACAATTTGTATTTGTTTGGTGTTGCATAAATTAGTTTGACACATATTCAGTTCCAGCAGCATGGCCATACTTAAATTTGTTCGACATAATCAACCAAAAAATACCTTCCAGATATCTATGCAGCTTTGTGGCCCTTCCTGGGTATTGTGGGAGAGGTGATCATTCTGTGTATCATCATTTACATCCATGAAAGGCGCCGCATCAGGAAAAATTTTGATGCATCAGATGAAAAAATGTCCGAACAGTAAGTGAAGTGCATCATTTGTGTCACCTTCCATACCTAACCTTTACTTATTGGTCATCATTGTAACACTTTCCATTCATGAGCAGGTCGGGAAAAGAAGGATATGTACTCTAGAAAATAATACAATGCACAATGAAATAAGACACAACCAGCCATGTACTACTATGTAAATTCTTTTGGTTGTCTTGATTCACAAGGTCATTAAGGTGCTCTAGTTTCAAGGTTCTGTGATCTTGGTTACAGGAATAATAGAATATAGTACACATCTCTCTCTCCTGTGCTGCAAGAACATTTGTGGCTGACTGCATATATAGTTGAACAATAAAGTACTCGTATCTTATAGGAACATAGGTTATATTTTTCCTGGAACCAAGGTCACAAAACCCTGTATCTCCTGGTGGACATATGTGCAGAAAAAAGGTTGTTCTTAGCAAACATCTTTTTTCAACATAAAATGATCCACATGTACACATGGAGAAAGAGAGACGAGAGGGGCGAGCAGAAGAGTATGATTGATTAGCAAAGATAAAATGGCAAGAGGAAGGTTAGTAAGGTGCTAGCTAGTAAAAGGATAGATAAGGAAGAGGTTATAGAGGATATATATATGTAAGGAAGGCATTAGATAGACTGGCAGAAGCTAGGTTGACAGTTGAAGAGGGAGTAAGTATTAGCGAGGTATTTAGGATGTTCAAAGATGCAGTAGCAGCATTAGTGGTTGGGTATAGACCTGCAAGGGTTCAGAGGAAAGGGAATGCATGGTGGACAGATGAGTGAGTGAGTTAATGGGAATAAAGTAAGCGCCAGACATCAAAGGTCAATGGCGCTATGTTAAGCTAAAAGGCTGACGGCAGAGCAGAGATAACGGCAAGGCAAAATATGGGGACGTAAAGAATGGTAAATGAGTAGAAAACTGTGTTGATAAGTTAGTGTATCAGACTTGAAAGAAAATTAATGAGTTGTGATAATGGTAGGGATAGGAATACTGGGATCATTAGAGGTGGGGGTATCAGAAATAGGAGGTATGGAAGTAACGGTAGTATGTGGGCAGGAGGGATCTAGGAGAGAGAGGCATTATATAAAAGATTCACGAGAGAATCCAGAAGGTAATGGACAGCCAATAAGAATCTGAGGTTGCTGCTTCAAACTTGGCCTAACATTCAAAGAAGCTAGACAAGATGCTCGTCTCAGTGGCTTCCGACAGATTCCTCTCTCTCAGCGCATCTCCACCAACACCTCTCGTACCACATCTAGCACTGCATCCTATCTTCCTTCCTCTTGTTCCTTCATCTAGCACAATTAACTCTTCCACTGTTATTACCCTCTATTCATCCCCATCTCTTGCTTCTCCACCTTCCACTTCTATCACCACTCCTGTAGTTCTTTCAGTGCCAATGACTAATCATTTTTCTTTACTAGACCCTGAAACCCCTACCTCTACTCCTTCAAACCTACCTTATCACATTCAAATTCCCATAACACACACTGTTCTAGCAAAAATTCATGCCCCGCCCCGTGACCTTCCCCTGACTCCCCTACCCCTCCCCTCACCCTACTGCTAATCTCTCCTTGACCATCCTTTACCTCCTGGATTCTCTCGTGAATCCCTGTTATATGATTCCTCTCTCCAAGATCCCTCATGCCCACATACTACCGTTACTCCTATACCTCCTATTTCTGATCCTCCCGCCTCTAATGATCCCAGTACTCCTATCCCTACCATTATCACAACTCATTAATTTTCTTTAAAAAATATTTCTGCTCCCATAGAAATTACCTCCGCTGCCTACCTTTTATTTATCTATGTCCTTTCAAGTCTAATATACTGATGATCCCTTTTTAACTCATTCACTATAACTATTCACTATAACTAACCATTCTTTCCGTCCCCATATTTTACCTTGCCGTTATCTCTTTGCTCTGTCATCTGCTTAACATAGCGCCATATGACCTTTGATGTCTGGCGCTTACTTTATTCACTCTTCTGCCATGGCCATCCCCTCGGGAGACATTGCCGGAGGGATCGAGGCATCAGAAACTATAGATAAATAGAATAGATGTTAACCATAAAAGTATATTACAAAGTTTATCATTAATCACTCAAGATATATGCTGAATGCTACTGCACCACCTTAATGGAACTTAATTAATTATTCTCAATCATAAAACATTAGAATAGCCATTAACCTTTGTCAATGATGAATAATGATAATTCATAATAAACACCATTTAATAATTAAAATTGCATGCCATTATTTTAACTTAATTATCTCTCAACAGGAAAATCAAGGAAGAGAATAAAGAGAATGAAGTGAGACAAAGAAAATGATGAAGTGCTGTAAAAGTAAAACATTTCCTCAACGCAGATATATTGTTGAAGAATGGTGATGTATAAAACTTGTGAAAAATAAAATAAAAACGTTGAATGAAATCTGAATGAATTTCTAGAAGACTTGTTCATAAAAGTTCATTTATGTTTGGAAAAGTAACAATGAATTAATAGCTGTGTATTTATGGAGTTTCTAACAAAATGCATGTTTAATATTATTTTGTGATTTTTTTATCAACAGATATACAAACTTCTTATAACGGAAAGTGACAAACTATTGTTTATACAGGTTCACAATCTCTTATTCGAAAACCTTGGGACCAGACACTTTTTGGATTTAGGAATGGAAGATTATTAGCGTAGATTTTAAAGTTTCTTAGATAAAAACATTACGGGGGACCAGGTGGCTCAGTGGTAGAGCGTTCAGCTCCTGGCCGCAAGGTCACGAGTTTGCGCTTTGATCCCGGGAGTTACTCGGTGAGGGAGGTAGCGCTCTTGTCACCCTAGCGGGGCTACATGGCCTAGCTTGGGGATTCTTGAATCCCAAAAATTAATAATAAAAAAAGATAAAACATTAAGTTACTTTAAACATAAACTGGCTCAAGTAAAAACATATGCAGTAAAAGGACAAAACGACTAGTTTGAGGATTCTACAGAAGAGGGTAGATCAATGTCAACCATTCAATTCAGCAGCATTATGAGACAGCCTTTTTAAAGACTTCCTCCAGTGTCATCTGTTTCATTAACAGTCTTTCTTTGATTGAATAAACTGCCATAATCTCATGGACACTGATAAATGTGCTTGGTTTCATGCCACCAATTAACTGATCACACAGTTCTACCATATCATCTATGGCCATTTTTCACAATGTCATCATCCTCATCACTACTATCCTCATGCTTATTGTTATCTAACACCATTTCAACAATTTATCCATCACTCAAGTAATGCACAACAGGTACATCATTGTCAACATTCTGAGACACAATTGCATGACCTGGATTAACCGCAAGCTTTGATGTGCAGACGACATCCTGGGAAAAAAATTTGGTTTTCGGATAAAAGATTGTGAACCTGTATATACATGTATGTATTAGTTGTTGTCAGATGTTTATTCAAGTAGCAGTAGTAAGTGGAGTACATACATAATCAATCATGTATATTGTAAACTACCTTCTTTATAAAGGCAGTTGCTGTTTATTTCTTGGAAGGCGATATTAAAAATCTCCATTGAAGTGTTAGTATAATACTGTTTTGTTTTCTGTAGTGAAAAAAAATATATATGTTGCTTTCAACTTTTATATAAAAGTTTAGAAACTATGATCAACTTTTACTATTGTGCCCATGTAGGCATAAAATAACCTTACTGAAAATACAGTTGATGCAAAAAATTGACTTCTATGGTTAAGCAGAACACTGCATGAAGTATAAGTGAATAGCCACAAAAAATATTTTATATATTCTCAGGTGAAGTTTAGAATAATAAATAATGAATTTGTATTCTAAATTATATCTTTACTTTATATATACCGTAAGTGTTTATTATTCCATCAACAGCAACAACCAAATTTCTAGATAAAAATCTAAACCAAGAACTGTATTAAAATATATGACTTTATATTCAATTGAGTTTTATTATCTTCATAAAGAACCAAACCTTCAAATGGTCAGTCGGCTTTGATTAATTCAAAATTATATTTTGTTGTGTCTTGCAAAAACATCACTACCATCACTTACTTCAGAGGTCTCAGACTTGCACCCAAAGAATATAATGGCTTTGCTTGATGCTGAAGACCTGATTGACTTTGATCTCACACTATAAATAATTTAAATGCAATTTTTATTGAAAAGAACTCCAGTTCAGCACTGAGTTTTGCCAGCTGCCAGTGGCCCTATAGGGAGAGGACAAAATAGCTATGGGTGGGAGAATGCACTTTTTTTTCTTTAAAAAAATAACCGGATGAAGTCCTGAGGAGACACCTAGAAAGTAGTGGCAAGCAACTAAACTGCTTAACATGCCATCGTGACAAAAGGTGTCTCACTTATAAAAAAAAAAAAAAACATGGAACCTGCCATTCAAACAATGATAAGGGATGAAATTCTGTCTGGAAAGGGTTACATCCTGTTTTGCAGTAAAAGGCAAACCAGTATATAATGGGAATTTTTTTTTTTATTGCTGTGTAAAAGCAAGTAACACCTTGTGGTGTTACATATTTAAAATGTTACCTTTCATTAGTGTTAATTCATTATTATAAATTCAAGGATACTATGAAGCTTCAAGGTTTTTCCAGAGATCGTCAAACTCTACATTGTAATGACTAATTAAATTCAAATCATTACTTATTATCACATTCTCACAATTGTTAACCACAGCAGTCCATGTCCAATTAAAAGATCCTGTCAACAAGAGAGGTTCAGTACCATCTGCACCAAGTACACTCTGGGAGGGGAATGATCTGCAGAACAGGTAACCACTCAACTTGTCTAACCAACTTTTCTTGTGAATTACTGTTGGTTTTACATTACCTGGAATTACAGCCTCCTGGTATGAGTTTGGTACATCCACGAGAGCAAACTTGTGGTGCATAAGTCGGGTGGACTTACTTATTAGTGCAGCTATGTTGTTCTTCCTCAGTGTGGCCAGAGCAACCTCATTGGGCATTTGTCCTTCCACCATCACCTTTACATACACACCACGGTTCTGAGAACAAATTATTTCATCAATGATCAAATAACATCGAATTCTATTAAAATCATGCTACTACTACTGCCCTTCAGTGGTGCAGTGGTTAGCACATCTGACTTTGAATCCGCAGGCCCAAGTTTGATCCCAGGTGAGGGCAATCGGCGCACAGCTCGCCCAGCTGTTCATCTTCTCAAAAAAAAAAAAAAAAGGGTAGATCAATAAATGGGTGCCTAGGAAAACCTGGAGCAGGTAAACTGGAAACTGATGTCACAGTGGCCCTGTGTTCCCAGATAACAGATTACTTTCTACCACAGGCTCAAAAGCCTATGTGATGGGAGATGAGCGCCTGCAGTTATAGCGTATGACTCCACTTTAATATTACCTACTACTACAACTACCGCCACCACCACTATTACCACTACCACTGCTACTAATACAAATTGCTTCTACTACTTTTATGATCATAATTATTATTGTTACGGTATACTATGCCAGCATACGAATCAATAGCTTAAAATTTCACTATAATGCAAAGTAAATCAATGTTTGGCAAATCCCTCAATCCTTCTACAGACATACAAGTAACAAGCAATCATGCCTGCTGCCAAGTGCAATACAAGCTCAATTTAATGTAAACTATTCTTGCAAAAAGCTCAATTTAGCGGAAAATTTTCTATGCTCAGTATAACTGAAACAATTCCACTAAATTAAACAATATTTGGAGCATATTTTTTATATTAGTGGGAGTCTTACCAACAACTCTTCCTTGCTAAAGTGGATGTTTCTATGTTCTAGTCTTATTTGTGCAATGAAACCGTGCCTGAAGAGCAGGAAAGAGTGAATGGTCAATTTAGCGAAACTGCTTGGCTGAATTAGTCCGTTAAATCTGGCTTGTACTATACACATTAAAGGCATTTCACCTTGTGCTACATGATGTTAACAGTCTCTCACCTTGGCCCTGACTATAGCATCCACCAGGTCCTGTAGTGTGATGACATACACACACACCTTCAGGGAATATCTGGCAGAGTCGAGTGCATTAACCAGGTGAATGAGGGAACTGCTTCTCTTCAGATAGGTTGAGTGTGGTACTCCATTCTCACGACAGGAAAATGGCCTTGGAATTGTCCCTGACTGGTGGGATTTTTTATATGAATTTTGATGTTGATTATTAGATTCTCCATCCATTGGAATCAAGTCTTGTCTGCTATATCTTGTGTTATTGGCAGTCAGTCTTGATAGTATACCTTGGTCAGGGAAGAATATCACCTTGTTCACTGTCCTCTGCCTCTTTGTATTACAGGAAGTTTGAACACTCTTCATAGTGTCACCGCTATTAGGACGCAACACACTATATACATGTTTAAGGCACTTGAATATCACTTCACTTCCTACAGCAATGGCAATAACCAAGATGGGATATTTATACGTCTTCATTTTCTCTTCTTTGGGCACTAATAATACAAGTTCAGCAGTCAGAGAAAGTAAGACAAAGTATTGGAGCACATGGCAGCACCAGGTTATGAACAGCACATGTATCCACCCAGGATGTGGTGATGAGCTAGTAGTCCTGCTCTATCAGGCACTTCTCTACCACTTGAACAAGGCTTGGGTTCTCCAGAGCAGCAGCCACTCGTTCCTTGTCGTTTATTTGTTTGTTCACTGAAAATTGTAAAAACATTAAAACAATTCCTGCTGAATTTTGATATTTACTTTAGCATTATTGTACTTAAGAAAATAGCAATGCCTATGTAAGAAACATAAGTAAATTTGATTTGCTTTCAGCAGCAACCATAATATCATATTATAGTTATTAAAATTTGTCCAAAAAAACATACATTGAAATCACAGAAAATTAATCACAAATGATTATGGAAGAATGTAAAAGAAAACGAGAAAAAATCCATTAAATAATTTGAAATTTGAATGAGATCATAATACTGTTACTGCCCCTCTGTATTCTCTTTTAAAGTTCTAAGAAAAGACAGGACACAGAGGCGGGGGGGAGGGGGGGGAATAAAGTTTCCCTGAATGTCTTGTCTTGGATACCCCCTTTATAAGCCAAACTTTTGGACAATACTCTTTTAGTCCAGCACACCTGGGGACCTAGTGAGAATTTTTAAGTTTCTGGTCAAGTGTTGCTAGCATAATGCACTCATGTTACATTCAACTCATCATGGCCTAACCTAACCTACCTGACATCCCTCTGAGGTTTATGTTAATCGTAAACTAACCTAACCTTTTTAATGACAGGGTTCTGGCCCCTCTCGATCACCCATGCACTACATTATTGTAATTCTAATCTAACCTAGCTTAATCAAACCAAACAAAATACAAGCATTCTGCCTCTTCCCATTGCTTAACTGATGCTCTCAGACACAAGGCAGCTTCTTAACTCCTCTTCCTCATACATGTTTATTACTTTGCCTATGTCACTACATCTAGAGCATAAATTATTGGAACGGTTAGTCTTAACATGAAAGTACATATATCAAAGTAAAGTTGTGAGCCTAAATTTACCGTCTTCCTCTGTGGCATGTGTGCCTGGGGAAATATTGATGTCCACTTTGCAGGGGTAAGGAAGACACAGTTGTAGTTTCTGCCGAATGCACAGGCCAATAAGTGTGGCCAAGGAGCAATGGGGTACTGTTGGCACAAACTCTACCTTCACAAGAAACTGATCTTCATTGAACCTCTCAACCTGAAACATGACACTGCTTCAGGAAAAGCAAATATGTATTACATAATCCTTATATCATCCACCAAAATAGATTATAAACTTCTTCAAAGAAAGCAAATATTGCATTATCTTTTGTATCATCCATCTGACCTCCTAGATGTACATATAGTCAATTGCAAGAGTACGGTAGTCACAAACTTAAGAGATCCTGAAAAAATTAATCTGAGATAGCATTATTTCTGTCAACAGATGACATTCAATGATGTGAGATGTAGCATTGAAGGAGGAAAGGTTTGGTGAGGAGATTCAACAGTTATCAGTTTTGTATCCATATACATGGCACAATGTCTATGTTAAACAAAAAACTACATCAGTTTTGGTGATTACAATGTTTGAAGTAACCAACAGAAAGAGGTACATAACTACAGTAGTTCAGCTTACCTTAATCTTGTCCTCCTGAATGACATTTAGATCCTCCAAAGTGGCATCCTTCTCCGGGTCTCTCAGTGTACGCAATATATCTGTCCGAGAACAGACAAATTAGGCACCATCCACACACCTTCAAGTAACACCACCACCATAATAATTTGCATTGCTTTACTACAATTAAAAATTAAGTGTTTTCTAATAGTACAGTATGTGTGTGTGTACTTACCTAGTTGTATTTACCTACCATAATATTTCCAGATGAACTAATAGATCAGTAATACTCCTAGCTCATTGGAATCTAAACTGGGTTCCATTTATGTCTCAAACTACTCATAGCATTTAGGCATTTTTAGGGGAGGTGGTGGCCTAGTGGCTGGCAGACAAGCCCAGTCCTGCGTTGAAATCCTGGCACCAGCTGGCCACTTTTCTTTGGTAAAACTGCCGAGTGGCCAAAGATCACCCACAGGCTGCCATAACACTATCCTCGACAGGACTGCAAAGTTATATGCACGAGGAGCTTCCGCGGGCAGCATGAGCCTCTAAACAAGAAACAAGGCATCACTTAAAATATCTAACCTGCGCTACTAACGGGCGGAGGCCGACCATCTAACGTCTCCATTAAGCCTACCGGCGCCACAGGTTAAAGACATAAAAAATAATATATAAAAAATAACAAAATAAAAATTTGGGTTAGCCCCTTCTTCAAAAATTCAATATGTACAGTGTAATCCAAATCTTTCTGCAGTACTCTAGAGCAGTCCACATTTATATACTTCATAATCTTGAGTCATCTACAAAAATATTCATGTAGCTACTCAGTCCACTAAGTGTATGAATACTTTACATAAAAAAACATTTGAGATTGGACACACTCTTGAGGAACACTTGAAATATTATTAAAAAAAATAAATAAATAAAAAAAAATTTTATAAATTGCCTCATAAATATTCTCATTATCTTTCCACAAGTTAGCTTTTCATCTACTTGAAGTCTCAATCTAGTCTTTCATGGTATTACACAATTTTCTTTCAAAGATTTAGTCCACCTCTTCTATGTTTTCTCAAAGTGTATAGATGACTAATGGATCTGGTCTATCATTTAGTAGGTGTTTCTTTATTCCCAGCTGCTTTGTAGAACAATATATTTGCTCTTTTCCAGTCCAGTGACAACTTCCTTCATTAAAGGTATATTTAATTATACATCATAATGGCCATGACTAATGATGAGTGTGTAATCAAAAACCTCTTAGATTATCCAACTTTGCCACAAAAGACCAAAGTAATGACTCAGACCACTAAATAAAGTAAAAAAAACATTGTCCTGAAACATGCACACATTTTTGGGATTTTATCCTTATTTTCAAGAATAATTAGATACCACTACCACTCACCATATACAGTGGCTGACAACTCCTCCAGCTCTGATTCATCCATGCTCCTCTTCCACTGTTGAAGGGAGGTGATTAGAAAACAAATCTCAGTCTCCTAAAAGTGTTACTACCACCAACCATTTACAAGTTCCACATTGCATCCTGGGCTATGGTGTCATACATTTATTTCGATCAATAATGTATCACTAACTTTCCTCTTTTTTCCAATATTACATTAAAGATCTCACTTATCTTGATCTTCAACAATATCAATGTGATGTGAAAAGTGAACACCACTAAGGTAAACACTGCACATTACACTCAACATGTCTCACAACAAATATGATTATGTAGGCTATTTTAACATTCTTACGCCTCATTGGTGCAGCGGTTAACACGTCTGACTACGAATCCACTGGCCCGAGTTCGATCCCAGACGAGGACAGTTGGCGCACAGTTCACCCAGCTGTTCATCCTCCCAAACAGGTTGGTCAATATATGGGTACCTAGGGAAATCTGAGGAAGGTAAACTGTGGAAACTCCGATGTCACAGTGGCCCCGTGTCCCAGCGTAAAGCATTAATTTCCACCACAGGCTCAAAGGCCTATGTGACGGGAGATGAGCGCCTACAGCTACGTGCAGCTATAGTGTATGCCCCCACTTTACCTTACCTTGCAGGTACCAATATTAAGAGACCCTAGATTAGCTTAATCTGTCTCGATACCTTAATCACTACATACTTTAATGTATTGTACACTATAAAATCAGCTATCTAGAGTATTGCCAGACAGAATAAAGGTAAGCTAATACACCCGCACGGTTAACCCCAGTGCAGCACAATAGCTGAGGAACCATTATCATGAAGCATGGTATTGACTAATGGTCATCCACAAGAATCATTTCCTATCCAAAAGCATATTCTACCATTAGGTCAATGCATGAGGTGTTATCATTGTAGGAGTTAGAAGAGGGTATGTGCAGTTATTATATAAATATCAAGATCATTTAATTAAATGGTACAAACATTAGAAATCTTTACATCATATGTCTCAAAAATACCATTAAGCACATAAATACATATACATATAATGTTTAGAAATCTAACCAAATTATATTTTTTTCTATGAGCATCTCAATGTCTCAACAAGTCAAAGTAGCAAGAAAAAATTGTTTCATCTGAAAAGAGATTATGTAACTATTATGAATCTTTACTAGGTTTAGGTTAGGTTTTATAACAGAAAAATAGTTTTCCTGGTGTTTTTGATGTGCTTCAATTGATTTTGGACTTCATTAATACTACAGGCTTGTGAGGGGGTGACATCAGAAACAAGTGCTTTACTCCCAGAAATTATTCCCCAAATCATAGTAAAAAAACAAAAAATTAAACCTTCAAAATTACTTGAGAACTTATATCTGCAAATTAATCAAATATCTTAGTTGAGACACATCATGTCCCTTGATTAAAATATGGAGATATTAATTGTATTATTAAAGGCGTGTAACATAAGAACTTAAGAACATAAGAAATGAGGAGACTGCAAGAGGCCAGTTAATGACCTACATCTCTAACCTAACATAACATATCCAAGAAAATATGCGAGACCTTATCAAAAAACAGATATATTAACGTGAGACTATAAACACTTTCAAGGAGGGAACTTACAAATACACAATTAAGTGTATGAAGTTAAAAACAGGAAACTAAGCACCAAGACCTAAACAGCTTTCCTTCGCTGATAACTTAAATGTCATTCTGATTCTGATACAACTAATTGCCGGACACTTCCTATCAGACATCCTGTATGACTCCCCTTGCCACTAGTATTCTAACAAAGCCTGTCAGGGAAGATGTTAACATGCAACACTTACAAATAGGAAAGAAGTGGTTATATCAGCTCCTTGTATACTTTACACGCTTTGTTTGTACAGTACCAAGCGTTGGACCTTATGTCTGATGGTCTGTCTAGGTCACTTTCCAGCTCTATACGGTTTTTTGCATTAGCTGGTAGTGTAGATTAATTCTAGCCTTCTATTATTTCAAATTTTAGGCGAATACGGTCACTTTTTGGTTTAGTTGTTGCTTTTATCGTCTAGAATGATAACCTCTACTTATGCCGGCTATCGTAATTTGATCATTCACCACTTTTAAATCCTTTGCATATACATCAACCTTGAAAAAATAAAATTGAGTGCAACTAATGATGAACATACAGTTCTATGTTGCAAGGCATAAACTACTATAACTTACATGTAAATGAAAATCCCAGGGCAAATTATGTTCAACACATCTATTTCATTATCCATATGTAATTTCTCCAAGAGTATCACTGTCTCCTTGAACCATTAAACTAGACGCTTAATTAAATGTGCCGTCTACCCTCTTATCTGAAACTATGTATTAGCTATTCTTAATGATTGACAATAATATTTAATCTATTTTGAAATGACGTTGACTATATAACATTTCAATGCAGGTTCTCCTAATCATCTTTACAGTCCTAAATAAGTCCATATTTCAGATAACCTCTACTCGAGATAATGGCTGAGTGGTATCAGCCACAAATCCCTGTGTTTGCGTAGTTAGCATGTGTAATTGAGTATATCTATAAAGCTAACCGTGGTATGTAGTGCGGATACCGCCTGTTGACCAAGTGACGAAACCACATGCTCCTTCGCCCAGTTGTAGCAAAGTTAAAATGGTTGACCGCTGGTATATGAAACACTAGCGGAAAAATACTGATAGCTAGAAGCGAGCCTATGATTCGTAGGTTGCATTCAGTCTTAATTATTATAAAACGGGTCGATATTACTATTCTTCCTGATAATAAGAACAATCTAGCCGCCCTAATCTGGACAAGGAAAGGAGACCGGCAGGAATTGCAACCATTATAACTGTACTGGGCAGTGGGCTAGATGCTTTTTACTTATTACCAAAAATAGTCTGCAGCAATCTGCAGGAGTTTAAAAAAAACCCAGTAATCTAGGTTCATGCTCGTTAAGTCAACGATTGACCGTATTATAGCACTTCCTATCATTGCAAAACACATGATGCTTGTAACCTAAGTCTTACCTCAAGAAGGTGCTGAATTGAGAGACATGGGGTTACATAGGAAGAACAGATACAAGGAGACCTGTTGGTCAAATCTTATACATGGGTATTATCCGCCCTTGTGTGGAGATAGCCTCCCATATATAGGGGATTCCACTCAAACGGCTTTAACGCAGTTTCAAGTTTTTCGTCTCATCAACTCCCTCACTTAAATGGCAATCTTCCATCTCTGACACACTGCAGCAATGCTATATCTCTTGTTGTTTTACCCCGTTATTTTCATGGTTACTGCTCTTTTGCAGTTTTGCCCCCAACAAACACCTCACGCATCCTCGCAGCACAAGGATTTCTACTTTCATCCCAACTCACTAATGCAAGCGTCAACCAGTATTGTCACCAGTGGCGGTCCTGGGGATAGGCGATATAGGCAGCCGCCTAGGGCGCCAGTTGTGGCAAGGGGCGACACAGCATGGTCAGTCAGCTGTAATACGACAATCAGTAACTTTTTATTGAGGCCTTAACAAGCAATGTTTACTAACAGACGCTAGCAAAAAGTGTCTCATTAAACCTAACAAATCCGCTGCTAGCACTGACAAGGCTTAGCAAACAATGTTAGGTAACAACGGTTTTGTTACTGAATGTAGCGAAAATCCACCGGGAGGGGGGGGGGTTCTCGCCTAGAGCGCCAGAAATGCCAGGACCGCCACTGATTGTCACTTTTTCATCCTTTTCATTGGTGAATTCTGAAATGTTTTGCCTAATTTGTTTTTCCACGTCCAAAGACTTGAATATTTTCACTCTCTTCCTCTGAGATTTTTTTTTGGAGTGGAAATGTAAGTGATGCTTTTTCATTACTTTCATTACCTCTTGGCAGACCTGCCTTACTTGTATTAAAAAAGAAGAAGTGAGAACTGGATATAATAGAGCAAAGTTTCTTCCCGTCCACCTCTCCCTCCGGCAACGTGCAGGCAGGAAACAGTTAGTAAGGAGCAACATTACCTTGTTGGAAACCACGACAGAATTTCTATAAAAATAAATAAATAAAATAAAAGATAGTACATTAAACTATCAGAGATGCTGGTGTATCGGGGGTGGGGCATAACTTCTCATAAAAAAAATAATAAATAATAAAATAAATAAATAAATAAATAAAAAAACAAAAAAAAGGAAAACAAAGTTGCCTGTGACCAGACCAATGATTGTCTTTACTTCCCTGCTTGATTAGTTTTTTAGTTAATTTGCAGAACAACGCCTCCAAACCGATCAGAATAATTGTTGTTGTAGAACACAGGATACTTACTGCATTGAACATTTGTGAAGGTTTTAGTGAGTGGTCGTTTCCGTACTCAACATGTAATGCTTGATATGTAAGCCCACACACCTGACATAATTAGTTAGGTTAGGTTGGGTGGTTAGACCCAACGGGTCAGTTTAGTTTAGGCTAAGGTTGTGTCGTTGGGGGAATCCGGTTAGGTTAGGTTAGGTTAGGTTAGGTTAGGTTAGGTTAGGTTAGGTTAGGTTAGGTTGGGTTGGGGGGGACAGTTTAGTTCAAACGACCACACACTAAAACCTTCACTGAGGTTCAGTACAGTAAGTATCCTGTGTACTGCAACAAAAAATATTCTGATCGGTTTGGAGGCGTTGTTCTGTAGATTTACCATTTTTTCATGCAAATGTATAACCGGCCAAGGGGGATAAAACACGTTAAAAAAAAATCCCATTTATATTAGTGCAAAGGACAGGCGACCGTGACACATTTTCTTGAATTTCCCATTTATCGTCCTGTTGACTATAGGGTAAATTTTTACATCTTCACCATAATGACGTGTGTCTACGAAAGAAAATGGCGTCTGCACCTCGTCCAAACCCCGACTTTTGGTCATAGAAAAAATTTAATAGCTTCTAAATTAACATAACGTAACGTAAGCTAAATTAACCAAACCTTAATCTATATTGACAAATAACAGAACCTTGTTCAAACCAAACTTTACTTTTCGAAGAGGTTTCAGGTCAAGATGTAAAATAATACCGACTATTTAATGTTCACTGAAGGTATGGGTACAGTCTGCAGCTATACCTGACCCTACCTTGCAGTAAATACTTGGAGGTGCCCGAAGTGGTGGGTGTCGAGGTACCTAAAGGGGGGGGGGTGTCGAGGTACCTGAGAGGGGTGAGGGTCAAACAATCCCTCCTTGGTACTTGCGCCGTTGCGATCATTTCATAGCCTTTACACATGTACTACAACACTATTCAAGCAGCCAGGGTACATCAGCTGATACTACACATAAGATACAGTAAGTTCATACAGTAACAAGGTTTAAAGTTATAAATATCGACATCTTCTCCTACCTTTCACTCCAGCGTCACCTCCGTGCTGCCACCTTTGCCGCCATCTTTGTTTGCACGCTGTACCACTACGCTATCTAGCGACTAATTATGGAACTACTGATGGTCTAACTACATGAACGTGTAGTTAGGCCGTTAGCTTGTTAAAGTTGATCAGTTTAATTGAAGGGTTATTAGTCTCCACACATTACTGCATTTTTATTTTTAACTGACTGAGGATTTTCTAGTAATTTGTTCTCTCGCTTACTACTTGCTTTATATAGTGATGCCACAGCAGTTGTATGAGTATGAATTGATATGAACTTCTAATTTTGTAACAAATGCTGTCGTAGAATCTTGGAGACATCGTGGATATTGGAAAAGATATTCATTACGTTATAAGGAATATGTTTACGAATCCTGACTCTGAAGAAAAAAATGGACACAATGCTCTTATCCTCAGTCTCTCCCTATGTGACTAATGTAGCTTTACTATCATCACTATGGATTATGAAGCACAAACCGAAGCATTGCCCTGACTTATTGAATGAAATATATTGCTAAGTCTTAATTGTTCCCAGTGTGACCAACATTGGCTCTCTATTGATATGAAAATAATTGATGATTCTAACAAGAAAAAAATGAGAAAGATGAAGTGGTTGAACAGTGGTGGTCAACTCAAGTTTCATTTCCTTTCGAGCTTGTGGAGAATAGGAATTCCTTATTTTGGGACACAGGACTGACTGTGACACCGAGGTAGGCAGGTAGAAGCCTATCAACTCACCTTGGTATCCGGGGTGATTAAGTTTATCTTCCCAAGGGTTTCCCAGAGTGTCAGTTATCGACCGATCCTCTGAACTGTGCTGACTGGTTCGGTCCAGACTCGAGCCCAGACTCGCGTTTTATTTACAAAGTTTGCTAACTACCATATAACGAGTGGGGGGGAGGAGAGAGAGAGAGAGAGAGAGAGAGAGAGAGGAGAGAGAGAGAGAGAGAGAGAGAGAGAGGAGAGAGAGAGAGAGAGAGAGAGAGAGAGAGAGAGAGAGAGAGAGAGAACATAAACATAATGCATGGACTTAGAAATAAAAAAATATAAAAAATTTTCTTAACACCTTTATTGGACATATATTTACCAACGAATAATACAAATACAGTAGCACTGAAGTGTGCACGTGACCATTCTGAGGGAGCCGCTCTGGGTGCCTGGCTGGACTCCGCGGGCGGCTCCGGGTAGCGACGCGCCTCGTGTTGGGTGAAAGAACGTTATAACTTATAAAAAAAAATAATATATATATGTATAAGAAGGGAAATGCAAGACAAAACAAAATCCTCACTGAAACTGTACATTTTCTGGGATTAACATATAAATAAAGTCTTGCTACAAATCAGAAGCAAGAGAACGGAGTATTGTGAATCTTTGAAGTCATCATGTAGTATTTTTTTTTATATCTATATACACACTTAACATAATAAGATCACACAGTACATCGGTATAGTTCGTTAAAACTAATAACATATAAAAAAGAACTGGCAACTTATAGATACAGATAGAGGGATGGAAGGGGGGGTGGGAGAAGGGGATTTAAGATGCGAGAATACAATAACGTGACACGACTGATGCTGGAGAAAAAATGTACGAAGGGAAGGAAAAAAAAGAAAGGGAAAGAATATGAATATGATGATACATTAGGAAATACTCCGAAATACTGAAGACAAATCAAATGAATGATGGATGGTAGACTACTGGTGTCAGAATGGTCAGCGGCTGGCATCCCCACAGCGGCTTTGTGGGCCATTACTAGGCTACAGACTACAGGAGCGGAATGATCCAGGTCCTAAACAACTGTGCTGACTAATAATCTGGAGTGAGCAAGAACCGGCACTTCTATCATTAAGGTGTACTCAGATAATGTTAATCACAAAGAGACATTGCTCAACATACATGAGGTAGGAATATCCCTCGGGTGGCCTTGGGCGCCGCAGACTTATTGGGGAAGGAAGGTGGATCTGTCTGTCCCTCTCCTCCTTGGTCTAGGCTGAGGAGGGATGATAATACTCCTTTTAACGGGCCTCAACTATTTCTATAAAGGCTCCCATTATCCATTAATATTCATTTCAAGTTTAGCATATCGTTATCTTCCCTGCAAGTAATGAGTTGGATTGATAAATGAAAATAATATTGTTTCTTTCGCAAGCTGATTTCGTGGATAACAATTAAGAGGCAGCAGATAAAATATATGCCCACGCGAGAAGAGACAATTAACGTAACTTTTCGTTCTTATCAACAAGTTTTAAACTGATACGTGGACGAACGGGAACGTGCTGCAGCGGGAGGCTGGTGCTGCACGTTCCAAGGCATGAGGAGTCCCTTGGTCACGACGTAAGAACCCGTACGGTTAGTTAGTCTTGAACAAAAGGACCAAACATCGGCAAGATTCCAGATGATGATCTGTTACGCCGGAGTGGGGGAGAAGTCTCTGTCAGCAAATTTTCAGAAATTGAGCAGGGATATATATATATATATATATATATATATATATATATATATATATATATATATATATATATATATAGATAGATAGATAGATAGATAGATAGATAGATAGATATGGAGAGAGAGAGAGAGAGAGAGAGAGAGAGAGAGAGAGAGAGAGAGAGAGAGAGAGAGAGAGAGAGAGAGAGAGAGAGAGAGAGAGAGAGAGAGAGAGAGAGAGAGAGAGTGTTCAACACTACTGATAGGTGTATCACCGCACTAGAATGTGCAGATAAGAGATTAAGGAGATAACTAAAGAGACATTCCAATATTTTCAAGATTCATTGAGCAACAAGCTTACGAAAGCCATAACTCTACTGGGCGGCTCGTGACCTCAACCCCTTCCAGCTGCGCCGCACAGGACCCGAGGCGCACAGTGGCCCGCCTGAGGGATTCGTTGTTTCGCCACAGAGGCCATGGGACTCGCCAGACACAGCTAAGGTTCCCGAGCCGCGTAAACACATTTGGCACTCTACGGAGATGACTACACGGCTACGTCATTTTGATTATAATGCATTAAACCTGAGTTAGTCCGAAAACATTGGTCTGTCTGGAGGCGTGACTACGCAAGGAAGAATAGTGGGGAGGATGGGGTGCGGGGGAAGGCTTGTATTGCAAGATTCTTCAGTTAAGTCAACACGGATGCAGTCGTTGTCTTAAGATGATGGCGGGATGGGAAAAGGGAACAAGAAATCAGTGACGGAAGAATCCAACAATGCCTCTATATATATATTATATGTATGGAAAGTAACACCTAAGCATCTCTGCTACGAAGTCACGGACAGGTGTAAGAATGCCGTCACGCGAGGTTTTCCTGGTTGTCTTATCACCAGCCTAGTGTTGACTGACCCCCTCGGCAAGTGTGGGTCTGGCCTGGCAGGATCAGAAGTGTGGCTTAGCTCTATATTGCACATAGTCATCAGAAACCGTGAGAGGGACAGTTTTAACAGACGTTGGATATATTTTTTTTTTAGGTTTTTTGTTTTTGTTTTTTTAGTTTTGCTACTCTGAGCTGTGATGAATGACTACCGCTAAAATGTTTGTACAGCCCGCCAACTACATTTCATTCATTACTCAGAAGACATATGGAAATGCATAACATCGTTCTGTCTAAATGAGTGTTCCATTAACGCTATAAAATATTTGACAACGTTTTGTTCTCCCCGTTGTCAAGAAGAAAAAAAAAGATGTAGGGAGAAAATGCCTTAGAAATAAGGGGAAGGTGGGAGAGGGTGGATTACTTAGTCATAATACATACAGACTGACACTTGATAGGCACTGAAATTAGGAAATATTTCAGTTTACAAACACTTGGGTCTACTCGTGGTGGGGCGCGCCAAGTGCACGCGGGAGGGAGATAACACTGGGTCCACTTCCAAAATTCAAGCAATAAGTTTCGTTTCCATGTGAACGTGAAAGGAAGGTTCATTCCTACTCGCATGACAGCCGCAAAATGAACCTTCATCTCTTTATAATCTTTTTGCTTCAATTTCGACACATCATGGACAAAGAAACATCTCTAAATACATACATATAATATAATATATATAGTATCTATATAGATCACGTGACCTGAGTGTGTTCAGGGCAGTTTTTCATCTTTTTCTATAATAAGTACAACTACACAACCAATATATAACAAGTGTTGAGCATCAGCCAAGTGTGTGTGGACGAGGCAGCAGCTGTGGCCAGGAGGACAGCATGAGGGAGTGCCATCCAAGACACTTCCAACCTCCCCGCTGGCCAGAGCTGTTGTCTCCTACACGACTCGATCAACAAAGCCTCTAGGTGAAACAAGCATATCTGCAAGAGTTTCTTATTACATCTGTGGGAAGGAAGGTGAAGGTTTGTACCAAAACAGTGACTACACAGTGGTTGGCTAATATATGCATTGACAATATATCTAAAAGTGATTTCTATTAATGTTCTAGATGATTTCGTCAACTTCTTTGAAAATATATGTAGACGAGCCAAAGAGAACGTAATATAGAGTGCCCTCGTCCAGGCTGAGAGTGACAGACGGCATCAAGTCCCCTTCTGGAGGAATCTAATAGACTGGAAAGGCTTCAAGGGACAGCTTTACATGTTAGATGGCCAAGGGTTCCCCGGGGCAGCAGAAAAGAGAATGAAAACAACGTGAGTTACAATGACAGACTTTGGCTATACTGACCTGGGTCAATGCCACTGGTCGTGTTCTCCGTCGGGGCTTGAGGCGCCTTGTCACTCGGGCTGGCGAGCTGGACTTATCTTTTGTGGGATGTTTGTACTTAAGTTCCCCGAGTAAAGTGAACTTCCCTGATATTCTGATGAAGGAGAATGCACTGGCGGTGAAAAGCCTGATTAACCTGTGGATTTAAAACTAAAATAAAGAGTTGCAGATTCGAGTTCTGTATATAGATAATTATTCATTTATCATTATGGTTTCAAGATAAACATTTATGGACTAATGGTACGCTTTAAGGAGAGGTGATTACCCCGGTCAGTCTTGGTCACTGTACACTCCCCGTTAATCATAATTCGTAAATGACATAAATACCAGCAAATACATTTTGAAATAGTCTCTTCCACGTCATCATTGCACGGTTTCGTTTCTTTTCTCCTTTACTTAATCCTTCAAGAAAATCGTTGCCGAGAGTTGTCTTCGATCTGACAACACAAGGACCACGACAAGACACACCTTGCTTTGGGAGCTTTCATTACAATCCAAACATTGTCATACTGCTGCTAATGACGTTTTTTTCCTTGAAATTTTCTACCTGGATGAAGGTTGAAACATGTTGAATTCAGGTGAACTATCGCTACGTGGGCAGGACAGGTGTTGGGGTCCATACAAAGAGAGTATCATCATCTGTACTGGGCATGTGACAAATTATGACACCACTCTCTTTTCTCTGTCTGTCTGTCTCTATACTGTGCAGTACAGTAATTGTTACGTGAAACGTGATATACTGATATATATATATATATATATATATATATATATATATATATATATATATATATATATACATATATATATATATATATATATATATATATATATATATATATATATATATATAGAGAGAGAGAGAGAGAGAGAGAGAGAGAGAGAGAGAGATAGAGATAGATAGATAGATAGATAGATAGATAGATAGATAGATAGATGTATAGACATATAGATAGATAGATAGATAGATAAATGCAGAGAGAGAGAGAGAGAGAGAGAGAGAGAGAGAGAGAGAGAGAGAGAGAGAGAGAGAGAGAGAGAGAGAGAGAGAGAGAGAGAGAGAGAGAGAGAGAGAGAGAGAGAGAGAGAGAGAGAGAAAGCAGACACAGACAGACAGACAGACAGCCAGACAAGTGCCCACATTTACGTTGGGTCATAATCTACCTCAAGAGGACCAAAGGTGAGAGTAGGGAAGTAAACATATGCCTTATATTAAACCTGTGACATTGTGTAGTCGATGGTAACCTATTACGAAACCCAATGGATGACGGGCGTGCGCGGCGGCGGGCTGGCTCAGCTCAGATCATGTTGCGTCAAGCCCACTAGCCCGCCACCTCTACACCTCACACGCACACACGCACGTACAAAATTAGTTCAATTTGCAGTTTCAACCAACCAATACATTTTCTGGTGCACTATATGATTTTCTGGTGATTTTAGTAATGAATCGATTGATTTTGTCCTTCATTTCTTTCACAAAGGCTCGTTTTAGAGTTGTACTTCCCGCCTCCTCCCCATTGACCTTATGGGACACGTGGGAAATCAGCCTTTTTAAACTAATCCAATGCCACCTCATGACCTCCTAATCACGTAATCACTTTGCAGAAATTCATATTCAACATGACAAAATCAGGGTTAATGCTGCGTCGACATTGACTGTCCAGCACTTCACTAAGATCTTACTTATTATCTGACTTACATAATTTTGCAACAGAAATTAAAAGTAAAACCAATCAATTCACTTATCAAATCACTAGAAAAAAAACCACATAAGGAATACCATAAATTCATCGATTAGTTGAAACTGCAAATTGTAAAAAAATAAATAAATAAAAGTATGGTTCAAAATATTCGTTGATTGTTTTCCTCTCTCTTTTAACAGTACAACATACAAACAACAACAGGTAACAACTTAGCAGCGAACTGTGGCCGGAGTCACAGAGAATGGGAAAGTTTCGCCGGAAGCCGAAAGATATGCGAATCAAGATTTATTACTATGTTTTTCGAACGGCACACCTTCAATATGATTACAGAAACAAAAGCTCTAATGAACATAATAGAATCTATGAATGATAATGTTTACTCTTGTAGGGCAAACAGTACCCCAAACGCCGCATAAGAAATATTTGTACCATCAGTATATTCTTTGTACATTGTATTAAAAAATTATGGATGCTCCTTTTTGTACACTTTTACGAAACATATCAGCGAAGCTTCAAATTAAATTAGGTACAAACATACTGAGGCCATCATACAAAATACATAGTAAACATAGGGACACTTTCTCAAATCCAGTAGTCATGTCTTCAACAAATATAAACTTATTTAACTTGGGGAGTAGACTTTAACCCCTTGTCATGAGGACCGAGCGGTCATCACACAGCTGACACACCGATACCTTAAACCAAATAACGCTTTCAATTATCTACAAAACTACACAAGGACAGCAGTAACAGTATTCTTGAGCCGCTGGTACAACAGCACTGATTCTAAAAAATCACTCATAACAGTTAGTGTCATGAAAGAACTGACGTGCAGTGGGCGGCCGGCACAGCTCACCTCGGGCTGGGAGGCGCCGGGTCTCTCTTCCTTCACCACTTCAGTTATTGTCTTGTGCATTCCTTTATTCCCTATCAACAAATACGCATCTTATCACTAGTATCAGTGGGTTATATAAAACAGTTATATACAACACCCTCTGTCCTTTCAGGAATTTGCCTCGCAAACGATCATTATTCATGGATACAAGTGCCTATCATGGAATTCGGTTCCTCTTTATTTTTATCTAGGAAAATAATCCTCAATTTTCCAGTGATCCTGGGCGTCGCGAGCACAGCTTTGAATCTCAGAACACACCCACTTCACTGATTTCTCAAGCGCCGGCCTTCGCCTCGGTTCCTTGGAGACCTCCCGCCAAGCATGATGCTGCAGTCGGCCTCACACATACACACGCTGATGCAACCTGCGTACACAACTGGACTCATTGTTGCATCGAGACAATGTTTGCATAGCCGTGCTCGCGGCGAGTCTATTTGACTGTCCATGTGTGAGCCGCGCCGAGCATCCTTGCAGTAGTCCCACGCGGCCTCGTTGCAGCACGGAAGGCGTGGCAGTAGTGTGGTGCGGCGGCGGGCGCCACCCTCACTCGCGGCACCTTCCTGAGCGTGCACACCACCAAGAAAGACACATTCTTACGTATATCGGTTTACACAGTAGTTACCGAGCATTACTAGCCTACAGGCTACTCAGGACTTATATATTAGGTTCGTATACCATGCATGTTAAACTATGATTACAATGATGATTAATATTAGGAATTTTGTAGACTATCGAATCCTCGTATACGTGAGTTCCGCGCCGAGGCTTCCCTCGGCTTTAACACAGGTTTCGCGGGGCCGCCACCCTCGCCAGCAGTCCCAGGAAGATCTGCTTGTCTTTGGATATTCGGGCACGAAGGCCTCCGACCCGTAACACTCGCCAGACCACCTCACGCTGCCTCTGCTGTTTATTGGGCCCGTCAAGGCTCGTTTCGCACTGGCACGGCTGGTGCAGGGAAGCCTTGACGCAGAGTGATGAAACAGTGGCGCAGTGACTGAGCAAGGCTAACCACCACCCCTCGCTTCATCCACCCCGCGGGCCCCTACGCCTGCACTCTCATGGCCTTAGCCCTTTGCAGCGTTCCGCATCACAACTCCCATCATCACCTATCACACTACACCAATACTTGTAAACTGTTATCAATTAGGTGATGGATTTCATACGTCTCTCCTCACAAAATTTTAAACGAACATATAAGCAGCAGTGTCCTCTTGGCCCAAACCTTCCTCGCCTCTAATCACCTACGACGTGACCCCACGGCTCCTAAGCCCCTGGACTCGCCCTTCGCGCCCATGGTGGTGAGCGACCCTCACGCCCGCGGCAAGATAACAGTTTCCCTTGTCCACTCATTGTCGCTGAGGATCACAAACGCCCCGGCAGATCACAGGTAAAACGTTTCTATCACAAAATCAGGGCGAGAATTGGGGAACAAGTTCAGCTCGTTTCTTTGGATAAATTTAAGTTTGTAACAATCTTCCCCGTAAAACAAGAGAAAACAATAGACCCTAAGACACCAAGAAAACAACATTATTTTTTTTTCTATTATGTGTATTGGCTACTGAAGGACAAGATAGCGGTTTGCAAAGAAAGACCGACGATGCAGCACGTCAGCCTGTCCTCTGACGACCTGGCAACACACCCCTCCCCGCCCTGCTTCTCCATGGCAATCATATCGCATTTACAACTAAACGATAATAACTAATTGGTTTCACAAACACTTTCTTTCACCAATAATAGTACATTTGCTACATGACTCCTCTCTGAAACTTCTTTCTGCGTTCATTTGATCCATTCTGAAGGTAACAATATCAAAAGACCAAAGCAATACTTAAGTCGTAAAAGCTCACCTTATATATTATAAAACCCTGTTAAAACAAATTACTAAATATTGGCTTAGAAAATGAAAGCAGATCGTTCCCGCGAACAAGAGACTGAAAATGTCGCCACATCCATTAAGTAGTGTTATTATTTGGACGTGACAGTAAACACAGACACTCTAGTGGACTGAGAGAAAAGTATTGTCTCTTAAGGTCTGTTCGCAAGGCTTCAAACACAAAGATATAAGGTAGCATTGTATTCCCTTTGAGGTTCTTTATGACGCACACTCAAGACAATCCTGTTCATAAAGGTATTCAAGTCCCTGGGATTTAAAATATACCTTTTTGATCGAGACTTTCTTGTAGCGGCTTCATCTATTGATGTAAGTATAGGTTACGATGACCAAGCTCCTTATTCAAGTGTTTTTATGCAATGTAATGGGAAAAAAAATATGGCATTTGACTTTGATAAGCAAGGGAAAAAAAAGTTTCAATGTCAACGCAAGAAATATTCTCTCAATACATGGTGTACCAATATGACATGAACACAGTTGATTGTTAATATTGTTAGAGCTTCGAATGCAATTCATATAACGGTAACTAATAGAATATCTTTTTCTTTATGATTGAAAGTTTAGTTTGACCAAAAAATGTGACTCTACACATAAAAGCTTTATGCATCAAATATTTGATGCATAAACCCATTATCACGAGGATTCACTAGATTTTTTTTTTATTTAAATCAATCACCAGATAGAATGAATGTAAAGAAAACTATGAATTTCTTGCAATTGGAAAACAAACTGTTATTCTATAATTTGCAGTTTTAACTTCAATAACAAAGTTGGTCGCGTCATTTTGACACACCACGTACAGAAAGTGAACATGAAACCCTCGTTGTTACGCTGCGATGCTGTGTTGCTAGATGGTGGTGTACACACACACACACACACACACACACACACACACACACGCACACATATCGACACACACACACACACATAACTCATTCTTATTACTATCATCTTTTTCTACGTTATTTGGTACGATATAATGTACTGCCGTGCGTATGCTGTTACGTTACGCTGCTGGTGACTGTGTTGTGGTGTGTGTGTGTGTGTGTGTGTGTGTGTGTGTGTGTGTGTGTGTGTGTGTGTGTGTGTGTGTGTGTGTGTGTGTGTGTGTGTGTGTGTGTATGCAACAAGAAACAAGTTAATATTTCATTCCCAAGATTTACTCACTTTAGCGTCATGATTCCTTGTTTGATCACGATCCTCCTTTGTGCAAATACCAAAGGAAAAATAAGAAAAAAAAATTTCCTTCTTGTTTACTTATTTGTTTTTTTATTTATTTGTTTGTTTGTTTGTGTGCATGTGTGTGTGCATGTGTGTGTGTGTGTGTGTGTGTGTGTGTGTGTGTGTGTGTGTGTGTGTGTGTGTGTGTGTGTGTGTGTGTGTGTGTGATTCCAACATCAATATGACGGCTGATAAGCATCTCAAGTGTGTATAATTCCTTTCCCGTAGAACAAGTACTTTCACTCACACACACACACACACACACACACACACACACACACACACACACACACACACACACACGACTACCCGCCATCACATCATGCCATCATTGAATCCCTCTCGTCACTCGCATTTCTGATCAACGCCCTCCTGAAGGCACCACCTAAAGCGCGTCACTCCTGGAGGCGATGTGGCGGGGACGGCGGCGATAGCGTGTCCCCGGGCCACTCGTATACATGCCGGTGCTCCGCCGGCCGTAAGATCCCGCGACACCAACAGTAATTCCGTACACATTAAAGCATAGCAAATAATTATAACAGTTACTCATCATGCTTCCAGGTCTCCACAAAATAATCATGAAATTATTGACACTTAAACCTAAGTATCCATTAAGACGTATAATCTAAATCTGAACATAAATAGATATTGATATTTCTATATAGACTCTCATTCATCGTATACTGTTGCAGTGTCGTAACTATCTCAGCGTTGGTATACATCGTCACTTGGCTTGGGTGAGGTATCTCAGTAAACATCAAGAGTGAGAAAGATCGAAACCTTAAAACTATGGATACAACTGCTAGTTTCCGAAATGTGTCTTTACACTAAGGGGGGAGAGGGGTTTTGATTACCTTGCAGCGGCAACGTAGGAGGGAGGAGGGGAGAGGGAGGGCTCTCAAAGTGGCAGAAATGGGACAGTAGCCAACTATTGACTTATACCACTTTTATTTACAAGTGAAAGATAAATTATATATATATGATATTGATCACGCAATAAATATGGAAATGGCATCATACAATAATAATGATAATAATAATAATAATGACAATAATAATAATATAAACAATAATAACAATAATACACATGATTGTTGTATCTCCTCATGAGGGCCCGTGTGGACCTGCTCCTATTCCACAACACACCAATGCTTCGTGCGGTTCCGCAGCATAACACAAGCCCCGCGGCTGTCCGTCACATGCTTATTTTACTAAGTCTGACAATGCCTTTTTGGAAAACTGGCCCAAATGTCCAGCAACTGCTCCATTAATACCACTTGCCCTTTGGCGAGAATCTTGGGCAACAAACTAAATGATAGTTTTTTCTGCCTCCTTTATAGCTTCGAGGATGTGAGCTTTAAAAGGCAGGAATACCCTGAGGAAGGTCTAGGAGGCGGCCTGTCCTCGGCCGATCATGCTGTCGGTGGCACAAGTGGCAAACGGACTGCAAACTACAAAAACGAAAATAAATGCGACAGATAACCGATTACATATGGAATGAGAGACGGGGGAATTGTAAACAGTTTCCAAATTGAGATGGTTCCTGCAAACCTCTTCGTGAGCTTATGAGTTCTTGCATATTGAACTGAGCTGTTGTATGCGATGGAATCATTAACAACTTGGAAACGACCTTCAGCTATCTACTTAGAGAAAAAGATCACAACCCTAGCTGAGGTCAGTCTCTTGGGAGGACACAGACTGATGCTGAACTCCTCTCCAAGACTCCTGCGACATCCATCCGCTGGAGACCACCCCCAAACGACCTGAGTGTGACCAGTGGTTCGACCTACGGAAATGAGTCAACAAAAGTGTGACGCAATCCAAAAAGGGCAACACACCACCTGGACTGAGCGATCCTGCAGGGCTCAGGAGCGTGTTGGACCTCGACGAGGGAGTGAGCGGCAGCGAGCCAGCCCTCAGACTCGCTATCCTCTTCATTTTATGCTCGCTCCTCTATCTCCGGCCTTTTGGCTATAAGCGAGTCGGAGTCTGTTAGGTCCAAGGGTGTGGCGGAAGTCTCACCCGGGCCACCATTCTCATACATTTTGCGACCCACGACTGAAAAGGAGCCCAGAGCGGGTGTGGAGGTTGTGGATTCTTCTTCTTCAATCACTGATGGCCCTGTAGTTGAGTGGTCGTCTTCGTCACTCGTCACACTCTTGATTGGTCTCTTCTCGAGGTCCTGGTGGGAGTGAGGGTGAGGATGAGGATCTCTATCTCGTGGGGGTGAGCGCTCCAAGGTCTCTTGAGGCGGGTGTGAGTCTGGGGCATTTCCTTCGATCTCCGTGCTGGAAGGAGAAGGCTTCTTGTTGGGCAGGCGGCGCGGCAGAGTGCTGATGCCCATCTTCTTGATCTTGTCGTAGAG
This sequence comes from Metacarcinus magister, assembly GCA_029783475.1. Classification (NCBI taxonomy): domain Eukaryota; kingdom Metazoa; phylum Arthropoda; class Malacostraca; order Decapoda; family Cancridae; genus Metacarcinus; species Metacarcinus magister. The sequence continues at coordinate 4,598,326 of JAPQNM010000043.1, read as the reverse complement.
GGTTCGAGATGGAACCTTATATTTCCGAGAGGCCTGTGAAAATTGTAGGAGTTAGCCGCAGTGAGAGGCCGGTTTTACATATAGATAAGCAAGCCAATAGGAACGACTGTGAAATGAAAAGCGAAAGAAATTCAAAATGGCAATTTTTTACCAGTACTCACCTGCAGGGCTGTCATGCCATTCTTCACGGCTTCAATAGCTTCCATTAGGTCGGCTTTGGTGTATTGCTTGTATCTCTTCCACTCAGGCTTGGGCGTGGGCACATAGCTCACAAAGTTGCTGAAGTGCGAGGAGCCGTTCGGATCCATATGGTATGGGTTGAAGTCCGACAGGAGCGGCCCGTTAGCAAGCTGCTGAGAAGACAAGGGTAAATATTGGGCCAATCACGTGACTCATGTCAATACTAGATTCAAACAAAAAACTGTACCATTTAATCTGAATTTCTGGAACAATAGCAGCGCGACAACACTATAGTGTTGTCAGAAGTACATCTGTTCTGCTGAATCAGTAATATAATTCAAGTAAAGGTTTCAACTTGCACCTTTCACTTCCTTGTTTTCTCCCTTTGATCTTTACTACACAAAACTGAAACTCATTCAGTCCACGCTGCCTATCCCCTATCCCGTCCCCTGTAGCGCTACCACCTTCCCCCCACACACTCACCGACTCCAGCTTCATCTTGTGGTCCTGTTCGTCCTCACGCGATATGTCTGAGAAGGGACGTGACTCATCGTCATGGTGTTCCTTCTTAGGCACCACGCCATACTGCGCCTGTGAGGAAAGAAAAGCATTCTTTCACCAACTCTTTTAAGACGACAGCCTGTGTGGCTTCAGGCAGATTGGCTTTTTACTACATAAGATATCATGACTATAATTCATATACTTAAAACTAATTAAGAATTATGAAAAAGGTATTATTGTAAATTGTGCAAACGTCACCATACTAATCATAATAATGTACATTCCTCAGTCCAACCGAACACAAAGTGAATGTTACCTCGAGGTGGTCTCGGTGTTCGTGAGGCAGCAGGTGGGGAACGTGGGAGCTGAGGAGGCCGGGCAGGGGCATCATGGAGGAGGCCAGAGACACGAGGGAGCTCATGTCAGCTCCTGGGAAGCCGTGGGTGTGACCGAGGGCGGTGCGAAGGATGGGCGTCGGTGAGAGCATGGGATCGGAGAGCATGTGGGTCCGCTTGCGTTTTTGAGGAGGAGAGTCTGGGCAGTGTGAAGATAGGTGGGACATTGGGGGCACGAGGGACAGGGGCTGGCGGGAGTCGCTATCGAGGCTGCCTGGGGTGTGTGTGTCCCTAAGTTCATGCCCATCACGTGGGTCCCGTATGTGGTCCCTCAGGTGGTCCCGCAGCTCCAGCTCACGGACGTCCAAGTGGTCTCTGTGGTCCCTGTGGTCAAGGCGGTGGTCTCTGTGGTCTAGGCGGTGGTGCGGGCGGTGCGGAGGAAGGCCGGGCGGGGGAAGCGAGTACGATGGAGCCTTGGGTGATGATGCCCGGTCGTGGGTGGACACAGACAGCGGGGCAGTGGACGAGGGCGGCTCGGGCTGCAGGCGTGGCAGCTCTTGGTGGGTGCGGGCGTCCACTGGAGCCGTGGCAGGGCGGATAGTCTCGTGTGGGGAAGATGCGCGGCGGACGGCAGCATCACTACCAAGTTCCTCCACAAGCCCCTTGATCTTAAGACTCTCAGCCACACGCAGCAGGCCCTGCAGATCGTCGTGCTCTACGTTCACCTCGCCACGGTACATATACTCGAGCAGGGCGCGCATGTCTGTGGCGCGCACGTCCTTCAGCACCACGATGGGGTGGTTGGCGGAGCAAGCGTTGACGAACAACGCCTGGAAGTAGGAGGAACATGCCGCCAGGACGAGGCGGTGAGCATGCAACGTGACTCCCTCCTCACAAGCCAACGTCACGTCGGTGAAGGCCTCCACGTGCAGGAGCTGGTCGAAGGCGGCCAGCAGGTTGTTCCGGTGGTTGTTCCAGCGGAGGCAGTACTGTGAGCTACTCCCCATTCTGGCTGGCCCTCCCTGCAAGGTGAGAAAACAAGGTTTGGTTAATACACTGGCGTACCATCACACCATCACACTCACCACCACACTCACTACCTCCCAATCACGCACCAACACACGTACCTATGATAATAACGTCACCTGTAACAGTGATAACGTTTTGGGGATACAATAACATGCGCATATATTGGCAAATCACGTGTAAAACCTGATATCAATGTTTATCAGTGTTATTACATTTCAGTTTGTAGTGGAAGAGCTTAAGTCAAGCCAGCGACAATATAACAACTAATGTATTGATAGCGACAACAATAGTAATATATATAATACTACTAAAAACAATATAAATAATAATCATACTACTACCATTAATAATAATGATAATGATATTAATAATAATTTAATAACGATACTAGTAATGATATTAATAACAGCAGTAACAAAAATAATAACAATAATATTACTATTATCATAATCATTATCATTATTAGTTTTATCATCGTATGCATTACAAAACTATGATGAACGAAGTAATTGACTCTCTCACGACCCCTCCCTCCCCTCCGTCCTCAAGCAAGTGAGTGTCACATTGAGGCCTACAAAACACCCTTGAAAGTCTAGTAGACGAGTGAGGTGGTGCGGCAGCGGAGTTAAGGTAGCGTGGTCTGGTTGCCTTGGAAAATACAAGTCCTGTCGGTGTTCGGAATGCCAATGCGAGTCGTGATGCGGGGAAACTCCTGAGCCTCTCCTTGGGACGTGTGAAGAAAACTGTTCCCAGGATGATGAGGAGAAGGAGGAGAAGGAGGAGGAGGAGGAGGAGGAGGAGGAGGAGGAGAGGAATAAATGATTGGAAATAGAGAGCAATAATCTACAGTGAATAAATACAGAGAAGATGAGATGGCATGAAAGATGACAAAGTGAAAAGAAAAAGACTAATGCAGAATAAAGGAAGAAGACGCATAAAAAAGAAAGTGGAGGGTAGAGATGAAGATGGGAAGGACGGTGGACTTGAAGCGATCAATCAATAAAAGAAAGTGATGAAGCGCGCGAGTTACAACTAAAACTGTTGAACGAGTAAGTGAAAATGAATGAAAGACAGTAACATATGACTTCCTGATGCAACAGGAACCCAGCCCAAGCACCTCCCATACGACCTTGTATCACACGCGCGCGTGCACACACACACACACACACACACACACACACACACACACACACACACACACACACACACACACACACACACACACACACACACAGACACGAGGCTATTACTCATTTTATCCCACCCTCGTTATGATGTCATTCTTTCGGAAAAAGAAGTGAATAAGTGGATGTTCACAGACAGCCTTGAGTGGACAATAAAATCATATGTTCACGTACATCATATGTACGTCTACACACTAATTAATGTCACCTAAACCATTACTACTACTACTACTGCTGCTGCTGCTGCTGCTACTACTACTACTACTATTACTACTACTACTTCATTATTACTATTCCTACTGGTGCTGCTAACCACTATTCACAATCTGTCTATTTGACCTTTTGTAACTGCCTCGCACAGTCCTCATGTCACTTAACATGGCTAGCCTCTTGTTAATTTTGAGCAACTTCATGCCATACAAAAACTGCACGCCATTTGAAAGGTCAGTTGTTATGTGATATTCAGCCACGGTCTGCAGCACGTGTCTCTTGCATTGCCGTTTGGCTTATACGTATTTCCGACGTGCATCAAGGCGACACAACGCTGCACTAAAGCATAAGTTTTATCCATCACTTCTCTGTTCTGTTTAGCACGTTTTCCTGACCCGCCCTGATCCTGCCTTTATCGGTCCCTTGGTTCAGTTTCATCACCCATGGCACGTCTTATCACGTCCACTCACCTCTGGTATCTTCATGTCGTCCAGGTTTGGGTAAGGAGAGTATCGAATCCTTTCCATTTCCTTGGCAAAGAAATGATTGTATAAAGTCCTGTCACTCAGCATGTCTGGAGAAAAGGTGCGACTGTGTTCCTGGCCCAACATTTGAGCCACTCTCTGACACTCACTCGCGCACACACAGTAACACT
>JAPQNM010000043.1:4576732-4584232 GCA_029783475.1 Metacarcinus magister | reverse complement strand
TGCTCCATGTTTCAGGTAGTGACAGGCAGTAATGCGGATGACTTGGGTTTTGATAAATGTTTTTGCATGCGTCGAACTAGGACAAAATTCATCAGTGATCACCATAAGAAGTAGACCACACTAGGAAACTTTTATGAAGAATGGAAAACCAAAATATAAAGACTAACATTATATATATTTTTTTCATAATGTCCTGCGGCAGAGATTCATCTATGTTTTAGTTACTCCGCAGTTACAACCAATATGGCGATGACATTGCTTGTCCTACATCTGTGTCCTACCTTGGAGGATGCTGTTTGGGTACATCAAGCTGCCAATATTCACGTTTACATTTACCATTCTGGTTCTTATATAAAAAAAAAGTCTGATTCACTACAAGACACATGGTTAATTTCCATGTCAGGATCATAAAATATTGATCAAGTATCGTCTGACAAGGAAAGAAAAAAAATTACGTCAGATGAATGCAGTCGGTAGTGTCCTTCACGGCAAACTATATAAGGCTTTATGATACATTCTTTGCAAGAATAATACGAGGGACATAGTAACAACATGTGCATCAGCAATAAGTTACATCCTCTCACGGCACTATACTCAAACCCAAGCAAATAGTCGGCATACATACATATATTCATTCCCAATCTAGGCTGTGCGGCGCCTTACACCAGTCACCACACAATGGAAGTAATATTGCGAAACTAACAGTACTGCTGATCATACACGCGTGCACACACACACACACACACACACACACACACACACACACACACACACACACACACACACACACACACACACACACACACACACGCACACACACACACACACACACACACACACACACACACACACACGTTCTGAGGCAGCTCGGTCAGTTTTGTCCCATTAATTCCTGACGCAGGTAAAAAGCAGAGTGGCGGCGTGGTGGTGGCGAGGCTCGTGTGCTGCGAGATGATGTGCAGGATTTTGGAGGCCTTTTCGGGGTTGATTTGAAATAAGTGCAACTCATTCCGCAGAGCAGTTCAAGGCAGCCTTTAAGTTGATGTTATGATATGAGCTTGTCGAGTCTTGGCCGTCAGACGAAACAAAATTCAAATAATGCAACGGTGATGAATGATAATGATAATGACGTTGATGCTGCGATAAATCTGACATTAGTGTTCAGTGCATCAACTGAACATTCCTCTCGATGCCAGCCTGCTAGCCTTCAGGTTCATACGGCGAGAACAATCAGGCTGCAAACACTGGGATGAATACAAGGTAAAGTGTGGCACTCCTGACCTTCATCAGTGGCGGGGCTGAGCGGTAAAAGGTGTAGGGCGTGACAGCTCAACTCAACAAGGTGTGGAGGAGACTAAATAATGGTTCGACTTCAACAGCATCACCATCATCACTTATGTTGGAGGTGGACGCATGAAAGGCTGCCGTGGTGTTGTTGAGTGTTGTTGGGTAACCTCAGGCAACGAACATGAAACTCAAGTCAACGTTTCTACTTTATCTTGAACACGAGTACTGGGAACTGGTAACTCTGCAATTAAACCCAAGTGTTACAAAAATTTAAGTAAGAAAAAAGTCAGGTAATACCCTTGAAAGGTGCAATATCTGGGAATCCTGGGGGAAACTCAAGTAACTCAAGTTGGTACACCTTCTGGTCAATATTGCCCATTGGTAGGAGGCGCGTTCCTGCAGGTGCGTGGGGCCTGGGGCTGCAGGTCAACAGGGCAGGCAGGAACACCTCACCCATCTGCAACAAGCCGTCCCAATCCCCTTCACATCTGTCCCTCCGCCTCCCCAGCCCCTCCGGCCTCCCCATCCCTCCTTGAGACCTAACGGGGACCAGCTTCGCCGACCTTGAGGAAAGTGATGTTGCCAATGCACAGAAAGGGACGGGAGGGCAGAGTGGTGCGAGGCAAGGAGGAGCGAGAGGAATAACGGAGTGGTAAAAATGGAATGAATGAATACAAGTTGCTTTTCCTTGTCTCTGAGCACCCTTCCAGGCACCCCAACCCCCTTTCAACACCCCTCCACGCCGCCATCACCCCTCGCCCAGCCCAACACCACATTTAGAAACTCGTATGCATTATGACAACACTTCCACTCACCACGCGAGTTCCTGGAGGCGGAGCAAACAGATGGAGGATGCACAGAGGAGGAGGAGGAGGAGGAGGAGGAGGAGGAGGAGGAGGAGGAGGAGGAGAGAGAGGAAGTGTGTGGAGCATGACTGTGTTGATCGCGGCAGACATTTGAGACGCAGCTTGGTGATGTCTCTTTAGGGGGGACTGTGGGGCGAGGTGGGGGAGTGAGGGTGGGCGTGGGAGGAGTCACGGAGGGGACGCACGTGGGAGGCGTAGGAGGAGGGGCGGAAGGGAGAGGATACTGAAAATGGAGGGAGAAAAAAATATCAGCAAGAAAAATGGAGCTGCCAAGCGGAAAGACTACGAATGATAACTAGGTACAAAGATAAGATGAAGGCGCGTCCCGTACTGAATGTATCTGCTCATCAGTTTGTCTGCTTGCTTGTTCTTATGCTTCTGTGTGTGTGTGTGTGTGTGTGTGTGTGTGTCCTGCATATTGCTTTCATTCCTCTCTTCTGTCGTCGTCTTTGTCGTCCCCCTCACTTCATGAACACGGATCCTCGTCCTCCCACATTCCACGCATGGCATCTGTCCACTGTATAGTTTCCAACCTCTTCTTGCTAGACTGAGACAAAGTTTGCATGACTCATCGAATCCCCTAATTTGTCTTCTTGGTCCCGGAAAAATTAAAATTAAATGAAAAAGCATACGCCAACAGGCTTTACCTCGTTCACAGTTGTCTTTTCACTAATTTACAGCCTCTAGGTGCTATAAAGAGGCGCCCTCAAGCTGGTTCAATGAGTATACGAAGAGTGAAGGTATTTATATCTATTGTGGGTCAAATGTTAATAATACCATGACCTGCGTTACATGAATAATTTGTTAATAGGTCAAAATGTAGTTTTCTGTACCTATTAAGATTGTCACCTAGATTATGTAATATATTAATCAACAACAACAACAGCAACAACACGCTTGTATATATTGTGAAGTGACTTTTTCTATCCACCTCGGATGTTCTGCTATTTCTTATAATGTTCTTGCCCTACCGTGTTAGTCAGACAAGATGTTTTCCTTTAAATTAAGTATTCAATGTAACTGATTTGGTATTTGATAATTTAGTCTGATTTAGCGTTACGGACTATCCCAATCAATGTATTTTCAACTGACTCTGAGCCTGACTCCATGACATGCACGCGGAACAATTCACTGGAGTAAGCCTGAGTCGAACCAGCTGAGTCACCCTTCACCCCGCCTGCCAACCTTGACTGGGCCTCGCTAATCCGGTAGTCCAATGTGTGTGAATCGAGACAGTTATGACTTACGTGTCCTTTACATTGCCTCCCATTTCCTCCCCTTGAGTAATGGTTAGGTGTTCTTTTATTGTCTGGGAGTCTTTCATACGTACACAAATGCTTCCCTCTTCTTCACATTTTATATTTGTGAGTGCGACGTAAGCCAGGCACCTCCCCGCTGGCCTACCGATATAACCCAGGCTGAATCCCTTAACTTAGTGCCTGTTTGCATGGCGACACATCTCGAAGTCAAGTGCTTCTAATTGAGCATCAACCACCAGTCCACCTCATGCCCACGCGTGTGTCTGCTTGGGTGCATGTGAATGTATATATATATATATATATATATATATATATATATATATATATATGTGTGTGTGTGTGTGTGTGTGTGTGTGTGTGTGTGTGTGTGTGTGTGTGTGTGTGTGTGTGTGTGTGTGTGTGTGTGTGTGTGTGTGTGTGTGTGTGTGTGTGTGTGTGTGCATTCGCTCAGAGGATGACATATCTCAAAGAAAATATTGCGCAACTGGATAAGTGCGACACAAACCTGACACTATCGCATTCCTATCAAGTCACACGACGATGTTTCCTTAAATTTTCAGAACAGGGACAAAAAAACTAATAAAAAAAAAAGATTCTCAACGTTAAGTCAGGATTAGGAAGATAATAAAAGTCTGACAAGTGCGTGAGCGAATCAAGTGATGATGAAAGATGATGATGAGTGACCATGAGTGAATGCATGTACACTTTCATAAATACCAACTAAATACCACTACCCTTTGAAGGAAACACTGGTGAATTTCCTCTTTTCCTTCATCTCTTCACTAATGCTACTATCAATTAAGACTATTTGCAAAGACTGCCAGAAAAAAAAAATATAGAAAGGTTACAAAGGGGAGAGAGGGCAGCAGGCGAGGCAGGAAGGGAATGTTGAACAAGGGTGAACACGCCGTAAGAACAGGTACATATTATACTTTCGAGAGTCAGTGTCGTGTTTCTGCAGTCTTTATCGTGTTGAGAGAGAGAGAGAGAGAGAGAGAGAGAGAGAGAGAGAGAGAGAGAGAGAGAGAGAGAGAGAGAGAGAGAGAGGAGAGAGAGATAGAGAGGAGAGAGAGAGAGAGAGAGAGAGAGAGAGAGAGAGAGAGAGAGAGAGAGAAAAGAAAAAAATTATGTATCAAATGATGAGAAATATGATCAAAATAAACATACATGAGTCAATAAAACACGACTTATTCTAACATTCTATTTTCATATAGAAGAAAAAAACGTTAATTTGCCCCAATTAATTATTCCAAAGCACAATACTTATGTTATGTTGACAAGGTTAATTTTTACAGGAAACGAAGAACGAAAAACAGTATTGTGTGAGTAATTACAATAATGAGAATAAAACTACGGACTGACTCTACCTGTTTATACTCGTCATGAGCAACAACACGGAAAATAGGAAAAAACTGTTGTGCAAGAGTTGATGAATGAGGAAGACGTGTGTGTGTGTGTGTGTGTGTGTGTGTGTGTGTGTGTGTGTGTGTGTGTGTGTGTGTGTGTGTGTGTGTGTGTGTGTGTGTGTGTGTGTGTGTGTGTGTGTGTGTGTAAACTAGAAGTTACTTCAGTGGGTCTGGCACAACACTAAGCCCCTTCATTCCTTCCAGTGACGCACAACAGCCCAGGCCCTGTGTGGATCTGAGTCGTCTAGGAATGTTGGCATACAAATATTTGTCCTCAAGCACTGTGCCCAGCATGGCCTAGTGAGCCAGGAAGGGTTGGGTAAGTCCTGCCCGTGACAAAATGGCCCAAACCAGGAAGAACCTGTTTCCCCACTCATCAAACGAGAATTTTCTAGCGAAATTAACGAGATGCAACCAACCTGTCTGTGGAGTTTCATCCAACTTTATAAAGTAATATACTGAATGGTTTATTTTTGCCACCACCACCTCGATCTACATTGACCGACCCTACGCACAAGTTTTCCAACCAGACTATCATTCCTACATATAGTGAAAATAAACTATTACAAATGAAGGTTTGCATAGACGTACACTGGCATGTGATGAAGTAATAGTTGTGTCCAGGACAACATGTACTAACATTTCCCACGCTACTTATTCAGATCATGAGACTTGTGTGCGTAGCTATGACGACAGTTTTGTTGAGCCGCATGTCCAGCAACAAACACTTCCAAGTGAGTACAGCATTAACATCAAAGTTGACTGTTTCCTCGTAATCAAGTATTACAATGCTACAGTGTATGTAGGAAGGTGAGGCAATCAATCTGCTACTGATGGACGCCTATTGGATCTAAATGATCACAAATACATCCAAGAATATAGTGAGCGGAAGGAGCTACCACCGATGCTAAAACAAGAAAAAACATTCCTAGCAAACATTAACCACTCACACACACAAATAAAAATGTTTGTTATTGTTGCTATGATTAAACGCTGCACAACAACACTGCATGCTGCACGCCATAGAGACAACGATGCAAAAATGAGGTTGTAACATTGGGGGCAATTAATTCATAAGGACGGGGCAAGCAAGGTCAGAGTGAGACTGCCGTAACTAGCACAACATCCAAGTGTATCACGGTAATCATACTAACACTAACACTTTTGAGTTTGTCAGTAAGCTTTACAATCATTGGGCACCACAATTTAGCAGTTCTGTCATCCTAACACGGCGCACATCACTCACTAAAAATGAAAACCCAAAGGCATATTCTTCAGTATTACTACACAACAGCGACCAGCGACAATAACTCTCCAACTCTTCTTCCGCTGCCAAACCCCTTTACTGACTCCTTACACCCGCGGAAGGTGGATCAAGTCGTATGTACGATTCCTCGTTCCTTGACTCACTTTGCTAAGCCGTCCTCCCGTGCATGCTTCAGTCTCCCAATTTGATATCAACGAGAAACATGAAAGCCATTGTACAGAGGGGAAAAAAATCTCTAATCATTGTAATAAAAACAATGGAGTGATGGTCATCTATAAGCGCTGAATAAAAATAAAATGCAATAATACCTTACTAATATTTACATCCATGAGCATTTTCTGTATCCATTGTTTTCATGGTGATATTGCAGTTACTTATATAATTGAAGGTTGTCCAACAGTGCAGCGGTGACTTTGCATACATGAAGATTAGCAACACTCGTGACTAACTCGTTGAATCTATGTTTATACTTACTCTTCATTAATGATACTTAATGTTCTCCTCTCTCTCTCTCTCTCTCTCTCTCTCTCTCTCTCTCTCTCTCTCTCTCTCTCTCTCTCTCTCTCTCTCTCTCTCTCTCTCTCTCTCTCTCTCTCTCTCTCTCTCTCTCTCTCTCTCTCTCTCTCTCTCTCTCTCTATCTATCTCTCTCTCTGCACGCACCCACGTAAATGCAAACGACAAGCCAGTGTGGCATGCACGTCCTCCAGCAGTGTTCAAGGCAATGCACCGAAATGCACTTACACGCAAATAATTTACGTCTTCATCTCGCCCACGCACATCATCTCCGAGTAACGTATATCATAACTACAAGTAAAGTATTTGTCAAGGAAAAATCTGGTACTTGGATGGCGTATAAACAATGGCACTGGGTGAGTTCCAACGACCAATGACAAATATGAAAAAAGTAACGATAATAATAATAATAATAATAATAGTAATAATAGTAATAATGATAATAATAATAATAATAATAAAATAATAATAATAATAATGAAATGATAATAATAATAAAAATAACAAACATCAATGATATAATAATAAAAAAAAGTAATAATAATAATAACAATAAAAAAAAATAATAATAATAATAACAATAATAATAATAATAATAATAATAATAATTAATAATTATAATAATAATAATAATAAATATATATATATATATATATATATATATATATATATATATATATATATATATATATATATATATATATATAATATGATGTGTGTGCGGTGAGTATGTGCAGTTCTCGGCGGGAACGGAAAGCTGGCGGCTGTGTTCCTCTAGGTGTTAAGTGAAACATCATATGAATACTTATATTGTTGTGACTCCGTACTTATATACTAAATATTGTTGGAAAGTGTATTGTAATATTCTGTCTTGTCAAATTTACTAAATGTCAGGAAAAAG
>JAPQNM010000043.1:4569232-4574232 GCA_029783475.1 Metacarcinus magister | reverse complement strand
TGTTTATCATTTAAACATAATATTGAACGGAGCTTCGCAATACATTGTATAAAACAGTTATTTAATCAAAGGTTGACTTTTATCAGTTCCTGTAACTCTATTCATCAGAATCTTGTAGTGCCTGGATATCATACAAGCTTTATAACAAGGTAGCTGATTGGCTGTCGATAAACTGAGCGTTCGAGTAGCATACAGGCCTTCAATTTATCCTTTGTTTGTGTACAATTGTCGATATATATCTATAAACGCGGCTTTATATCTCCCTAGAAGGTGAGTACGCAAGACAAGGCCTCTACATGCACATATTGGCATACATTCCCTCATTTCTTTGCCTCTAAGCCTCTTTCGGAGAAGGGATCAATCTACATCATACACTGCTTGACGGTCAATCAGTGACTTCCACCTCTTGACCCGACAGCAGAATTGGTTTACCATTCTCACATCAAAATTAAATCTATCCCCTTCCCCATCGAGGCTACATCTCCATTCAGGCATTCACAACTACTCTATATTGAAGTGTATTACGCACAAACATTCTTCATTGTTCTACAGACATCCCTCTTGCATCTAACTTTCTTTTCACTTTGTCCATCCTTTCCATTCGTGGTTTCCATCTTAACCTCACACGTCTCGCATCATCCTTTTTACATCATCCTTTTCACCAATCGTTCCTCAGCCATTCTCTGCATATGTCCAAAGCAACACAACACACTCTGCTCTGCTCTGCTCGACCACCCAACACTCTCACAACACTAGTTCTCCTTCGAACTTCCTCATTTGTCTCTCGATCCATACGCGTTACTCCACATATATTCTTCAAATTTTCATCTCCATTACATTTTATTTATTTATCTCTGCTACTTCCATAGTCCATGTTTCTGCATCATACAATCCAGTCGGCATCATTACTCTCTCGTACAATCTTCTTTTTTTCAATCATTCTAAGCCTTGTTCAACTCACTCCTCTCCTTCCTACTCCCACACCCCCACACGCACACGCACCCGCTTGCCATTGATTGCTTGGCTATTGACGCCGTCTACTGATAATATTTGTCTCATATACTTTTTTGTTTATTACTTTACTTCTGCGAGATAGGAAAAATGTTCATATAGATATCTTATCATATTTCATACAGTTACAATTAAAATACCAAGGGACTGAAGGACTTATGCTACTCAAACGCTCTGCCTATTGACAGTCCACGACAAGGTGCTCAGTGCTGTCCGACAGAAACCATTTTGCTTAAAACACAGTAATATCGACGCTAATGTGCCGCGTGAATAATTTGTGGCGATACGACTCGTATACAAGTTACTGTGTAAGTCATGCCAGTGGTGCCAACTTTGGAAACGTTGCTCCAAAACTCTCCAACTAAAGAAGTAAGAAGTAGCCGCATTATCTTATCCAAGGTGGCCATCAGTTATCTCTAATATTGACTACATTTTGCAGTGTCTCAATTACATTTGATAACAGTTCCATCAGTTCAAAACAAGTAAGACTTCCTAACATTTTTTACTATTACAAGCAAACAACATTGATACACCATCACAAATCCTGTTGTGTAACTATGAGTAACTACAACCTTGACACCTTGCCTCTGAATCCCTACCTGGGTTGTGGACCAGAACCATCCATGTCCTACTTTCAAAACCAATGCACGTTGGTGTTCTGATAACATCTCTGACTTCCTCTTCATCAGTCTTATATATAACGTTTTGATATTATGTTTTCTTTTAATCAAGTAACAAAATTTCTCTTATTTTAAAACTTCATATTCTTACTGACACTACTCATAGTAATTCCTGTTCCATTTTCTCTCAATTTCTCTATCATTATAATTATTTTCCATCCCCAGCTGGTTATCCAGTATAGATACACACGCGTAACAATACTTGCTTATGTATTCAACACCTTGATGAATACATAATGCTTTCTACTGTCAGAATACGGTTTGGTTGGCATCTTCAGAAGACATGTTGTCCAGATGGAAATAAATGTTTTTTCCGAGACTAATTATCGAAGAGCGTGACCATCAAACATTCCCTCTTATAGGAAGTACAACATACTGTTTGTAAAGGACACTCTAACCAACCCTTAAGCTTTCTCACGTGGATATTAGCTGTTATTAACTATGAAAAGCCTAATACGACAATGTAGTATAATACAGAGGTCAATGTTGAAAATATATCAACATAAATAAGAGAACAAAAAGAAATTAGAATATCATAAAAACAGTAAGAAACAGAGAATTGTAGACAGGCATATTATGTGGATAGAAGTGCAAGTAACAAACGGAGCAATATGACTGTCAGTCTGGACCCCAAGGAGATAACATATAGTGAAGAGGACTAACAGATAACACGTAGAAAAATGAGATTAAAATAATGCAGACAGAACTTGGCACAGACTGGCACAGTGCTGCGACTCACAAGAAAGTTAAAGGAGGATTTGGTTCGCCACGAGACATGCAATGGTTGTTGATGATGATGATGATGATGAGTGAATTTCCCGTCGAAATCGGACGCTAAGCAGTCAAAGATACAACCTCAGTCAGTTGTAAGTCAGTTCTGTCCGTGTGACTCGGCACAACGCACGCAGCTGTTCATCCCCTTTGATGATTAAATAATCCCTCCGAGCTAGGTAACTATAGACCATATAGTGTTGCTAGGGTTAACAAGAGAGCGTTTGCCCTCTCACCAAGAAGCTGTCGTGAGCCAGGATCGAACTCGCAACCTCTAGGTCACGAACCGAGCACTGTACCATGTAGCCACCCAGCTCTCAACATTTCCTGTGGGTTGATCAATAAATGTGTCGCAGTGGAAACTTGGTGACGGTAATCCGCAGTATCCCTGGTGTCACAGTCTGCCTTGTGTCACGTTGCACGACACATCATCGAAAAATAGCCAGCAGGTCAAAGGTCCAAGGATACGAAGCTGCAGCACGGCGAGGCAACATAACTAACAGTGTATCCCTGAGCTTACTCATATAGTTAGCCAACCCGTCGGTGATCACCACCAGCTTGGCATGGAAACACGCCTGGGGTGTGAGGGGGGGGGGGGGGGGGGTGGAAGTGTGGCACAAGACATGAATCTCGAGATTACCGTCTCGCAGATAATACATGATGAAGAGTCACCTTCAGGAGCAAAGTGTCGTGTGCATCTGTATAACATAAATGATCATTTCCGTAATGTTGTGTTACGCGTCAGTTTGGTCAAGTTTGAGTCTGTACATTCTCGCCTTTGTTGTTATAGCTGCTACCACCATGTTCTTGTTACTACTACAGGAACACAAACATTTACGAACTACTACTACTTATACTACTACTACTACTACTCTCTGTCATCCTTATGGTCTTATGATATAATGATTTCTAAAGATTTGACAAGTTATATTACACTTACAAAACATAATGAATCAATGAATAAAAACTACTCAACGGCATTAACTTATTTATATAACTATTTATTATAAATAGATAAATAAATTGATAACATTGAGTAATTTAAAAAAAAATGAAATTAGCTTGAAGGACACAACAAACGTTAATCGGGTTGGAATCCATATTGTTTGTCACTTCAGTCAACTTTTCTCCACAAAACACTACCTATATACATTCACAAACTGTTAAGAGGCACCACGATTGCATTGGAGACCTACGTATAATCAAACAAATAATTTAATTTATATTCATCTAACAATCTTTAACGATCTTTAAATAAAATAACAGACAAATAAAAATATGCAGTAAACAGACATCACAAAAGAGACAAGGACGGCAAGAATTTTTTTTTTTTTTACAGTTGCGCGTAAATAACATAACGGATTCCATCATGATCTGCGCCATGCCTTGTGTTGTGTGAGTGTGTTGCTTAACGACTCGGCTGCAACACTACGGTACATTTTAATACAATGTTGTCAGTTACATTGATATTAATTCATAAAATCATGCTTGAATACCTTCCACTTTCTACATTTGCTCATAAAAAGTGCATTAAAGATGTCATTAATATAGTAATTACTCTACTTCCCATCTATAATAGTCATCCTTTTCAGTTCATCATGTGTTCATCTAGCTTTCCACTAAACCCATTTCCTATTCTTATCTTCATATTTCGCCACAGAGGAATTAAACATTTCAACATACTAATTCCTCTACCCTGCTGCCCTGATTTCCGAGCACTCTTTACTTCCTTTCTAACAGAGAGCTGCTGCCACTAACATTATTATTATTACTACTACTACTACTACTACTACTACTACTACTACTACTACTACTACTACTACTACTGTCTTCACGTGTGCTTTTCATGCATACAATAAAGTTGATGTATTAAAGAAAAAAATACTTAAAAGCTACTGTCCCTCCCTCCCTTCTTCCCTCCTATCAACCTACGGTCCTAGCTTTCTTTCGTCATTGGTGGTGCGATATTCTTTCCCCACAACCTCTTTTCGGACCGTAGGGAGGAACAAACAACCTTTGTTATGAGAGATTCGTCGCAATCTTATCTTGGCGCAAACAATCCAGTGCAGTGAGGCTACACAATACACCGCCAAGGTCACCTCCCTTACTAGCAAAGGTGATACTCAGACCCGTGTCGCCGCCCATCCTGAAGTGCTGCTCAGACGACCATAAGAACACAAATAGAGAGAGAGAGAGAGAGAGAGAGAGAGAGAGAGAGAGAGAGAGAGAGAGAGAGAGAGAGAGAGAGAGAGATGGACTACGTCAATGACATTATGGCAAAACAAAAAAATGCTTGCCATCATACGCTTTGAGCACAAATACAACTATGAAGCGTTAAATCCCTTGAGGCCTTGTGGAGGATGGGTTATATCACCTCGCACTGGGCTGAAGGTCATGTCTACGTATCGAGTTTCTGCCAATACCAAGGTTGTCGGCATCTCCTTGACAGTGGAGGCAACATACCTCAAGTTTAGGATCAAGTGTTACCCTGCGAACAGTCTTTGATATTCTCTTGAAACTCCCGGCGGATTCTCGGAA
>JAPQNM010000043.1:4561732-4564232 GCA_029783475.1 Metacarcinus magister | reverse complement strand
TCAAAACAAAGATGAATAACATAGAATTTCTGTGTAACATTCTATCAAAGGCAATACGCTATACATTCCCATACATTCACCAAGCTCAGTTGTGCCAACAAAGGAATAAATATATATTATCTCATTACGCCTATATTTTGTGAAATAAACGTACGTACCTTATTCTTATATGAAATGTTTTTTAATGATTTTGAAGACTTTTTGAGAAAACTAATAAACTCCACAATTTTTTCAGTAATTATGTTTTTCGTTTCTCAGTGAAAGTATTTTGAAACTGTCATTTACAGTCGATGTCAAGACAAGTAGAGCAAGCAAACAGTTTCCGTTGTGTGGTGTGTGTTGCCATGATGAGCTGCTGTTGGGCAAACACAAAGCAAACACAAAGCAAACACTCGCTGAACTTTGCAGCTGCGGATGTCTTTAAACGTTCTGTTGCTGAGAGTAATCTCTCTCTCTCTCTCTCTCTCTCTCTCTCTCTCTCTCTCTCTCTCTCTCTCTCTCTCTCTCTCTCTCTCTCTCTCTCTCTCTCTCTCTCTCCTAACACTAGCAGATAACAACGTTGGCTGGCTCTCAATCCTCCCTTGACTGATGTTACTGTAAGGACTCGAACGCCGCCTCTCCACCTTTCCACGATAACCTTATCTTGTCATAAATATGTCTCTTAGTTTTCTTTCACCATTACAATTCTAACAAGTATACACTAAAGAGAAATACAAAGGGATAAAAACTGAATAAAAACACGTGCCAGTAGAGGAAGACGGTAACACGGGCACCAGCTCGTCATCATAACTCCGCCTTTCCTTTCTGTCTCCTTTTACCCGTCCATCATCTTCACGCGTCCATTTGATTTTGCGTTTAATTTGAGGCAAAGCAAATGCATAACCCCTGTCTGAACTATTTATTTACGTCTATACACTAAAGTTGTAACGGAGTACTGAATATAAGGAACACTTGAGTGCCGGCACACAGATGGCGCTCGTGTACGACTACATAATGAAACGGTAGAATGTTATCAAAACCTACAGAATCTACTCGAATTCAGCGATGATAATTTGAAACCAAAAGGTTGAAAAATACATATTATTTCTAACCAACTAGCTTGACTCAATTACTAAGGCATTACATGCTAAGTGTTGCAGTCAGGCCTGTGGCATGAGGATATAGTACAAAAGCATATCCAGGAGGTGAAGGGCGTAGGACAAAGTAGTGAAAGTGGTGAGAGGTAATTACAAACTAATGTTTCGTCACAGGAGAGCAACTTTCCTAGGTTTGACGTGAGGCATGTATAGTGATTCACAACTAACACTAAACTCTTCTGCTACGTCTTTAAAATGAAGGAAAATATAAAACTATTGTAAAAAAACAGACATATCCTGTTCGTCAGAAAACACACACGAACGGGATATTATGCAACAGCTCTCCAATCTTGCCTTTAAGTACATAAAACAAGGAGCAGATGGCAACCTAAAATGTGTATAATCATTTTATTTGCGATGGATAAGCCTCTAGCCAACCAGCGAATATACAAGAAGACATTGCGTTGGCCAATCGCGACTTGAAGCGTCACCAGATAAGATAAGACAGTGAAGAATACAACTCCAAGTGGTGCGCAACGTTTTTGCGTGATTGAGTCTGGTGTTCGACGCGGCCGTGAGTGGCTGGCACCAAAGGGGGAGGAGAAAGAGTGCGTGGCCCACCCTTCCATTACAACACAGTGACGCAACAGACACGCCTTTAACACACACACACACACACACACACAGAGTACATGGATAGTCGACTCATTACAAAGCCTCTTATTCACTATAAACACCATATATTCTTTAAAGTATTCTCACAGCGCCTCTTAACAAGGTCCATCCGGTGCCTCGAGTCTCTCCGTATCGTATAAACGCGTCACTGAGACACATTGCCTTCCACTGCCTCTCACTCTTCACTGCTTATTTAAAAGAATCTCAAGAATAGTGTGGAACGATTACTGTGCTTTCTTCTAGAGTGCGGGATTGATGTATGTGTTACAGTCTTTAAACTTACTAAAGGCAGTTATGTTGCAAAAGTGAGGTTGTGAAGGAAAACTAAGCACTCCTTCCTTGCTTTATTGAAATCGTGAGCATGCAGGGGGGAAATAACGCATCTTACTGAACTACTTCCGCAAATAACGAAGATAATAATCATGTCCAAGCAATACAAATGTAATGCATTGCTTGATTTTATTCACCATGGAAATATCATTATTATTATTATTATTATTATCATTATCATAATTGCCATTTGCATCATTATCATTATCGTAATCACCACATACGCACATACACACTCGATAATTTTTTACATCATCTCATCAACACCTGGGAAAACCAAGCTTAACGTGGCCCTCACCTGTCCGGACGTGGCTCCTTAATTAAACACCTGAAGCATGAACCACCACATGATACTCATCAATATTTTAAATGTCATTCTCTCTCTCTCTCTCTCTCTCTCTCTCTCTCTCTCTCTCTCT
>JAPQNM010000043.1:4551732-4559232 GCA_029783475.1 Metacarcinus magister | reverse complement strand
TTCTTAGGATGAACTTGGAATGTGATATAGAATTTCTTCACCGCCCCGCCCCGCCCCACCCCACCCCACTCCGCCCCACCCCGCCCCCGCCCCCGCCCCCCCTTCTCCGCCAGGCCAGATAATAACTCGCCTATGGACCACTCCAGGACTTCCGCCTTTCCGCTACACCTTCCAGAATCGATCATGAGTAGAGACACTTCACTTTCGCTTCTCTCTCTCTCTCTCTCTCTCTCTCTCTCTCTCTCTCTCTCTCTCTCTCTCTCTCTCTCTCTCTCTCTCTCTCTCTCTCTCTCTCGATGAGCAAGATTTTGAGCCAACATAGTTTAAAATTGTGGTTCTTCTTTGCAGTAACAATAGAAAAAGAGAAAAAAAGATTCTGCAGCAAAATAAAATAAAAAAATACATAATTCACGTGTACTTTACTTATACATATTTCAATTAACAGCAAGAAATAAAAAAATATATCAAGTGCACACACCCACCTACACCACCTAATAACGCACATACAGATATACAAATAGTTTTTTTTTTCTTCTTCTCCTTATCATTCCTCTATCTGTTTCTGAAATCAACAGTTGCAACATGATTCGTGTGAGGCATTTCTGCTAAAGATAAGGTCGGATCCTGTCATCTTCTATTGGTTGGAATGTCGTCTAGAGGGCACTCAGTTAGGTGTTTCGTGCTGAATGACTCCTCGGTTGGTGATATTTTGGTAGAGTGAGGGAACTGAAGCCTCATTCTGAATCGCACATGGCAGGTTGTGGTCAAGGCAGCATTATGTATTATTGTGTGAATTAATTTTCGCGACCCTATAAGATCCTGTGATCATTGCACGTCACCGGACTTAAACTGTGACAAGCGGGAGTTGGACGATCTGCACGCAATTGTATTCTATCCACTACTATTTTACTTATTGAAAGAAAGAGAAAGAGAGAGAAAGAGACAGAGACAAAGAGAGAGAGAAAAAAAAAAGAAGTTCCAGCCTAGATAGGGGAGGAAGGACTAGGGAGTCACCATCACAGTGAAGGAAAGAAAAATCCTCTTGCACGAAGCGAGAGAGAAAATCAATGTTGGTTAATTCCCGTCGCTGTCTCTTCTCTCTTTTCTCCCTCCCTCTTTCTTTCCGTCCCTCCAGCCTCTCCAGGAACCCTTGTCAACGAGGACTAACGAAGGAAGCTGCATAGTGCGGCGTGTAGGGCGAGAGGCTGAGTTTATCGGGAGAAGTGAAGTGTGCTGAGGAAGTGGGTGTACGCACAAAGGGTGAATTTACAGGGTGAAGGGGTGGGGGGTGCGAAGGTGTACAGTGTGGAGGGGTTGTACAGGGTAAGGGGGTGGAGGTTTGCACTTGACCTGGTGAGGAAGAGTGAGTAGAGTGTGAGGTGTGAGGTGTGGATGAGGTGAGGGAAGGTGTAACAGTATAGAAAAAGAAAGGTCTCACATAGCTGTTTTAGTGTGATCGCTACTTAGTACTGTCTTCAAGCGTACAGCAAGGTAAACTAACTCCTTCATGTGAGTTTCTATGGCAGACATTCTGACAATCTTAATATTTCACAAGCTCTTAATATGATTATCCATACTTTAGGTAACAATAAATTAGTTTCATACAATTTGCAAGTCCTCTCACCAGAGTAAAAGAAGTGTGAACAGTAAAGAAAAGTTGTAGCAATAGTCGGTATTATCGGCACCTCGTCCATCTTTAATAGTCTTGTGAAATATCTTTATAAACTGTCAGTACTGCAGTGTAATACATTGTGTGCGTCACTGTAAACAGCTATTAAATCAAGCACTGCACTTTACATAAATCAGTCATTCTAACTCAAATTATTCATTGTGTGCTATCAGAATGCAGCCACGAAAAAGATGTTTCTGAAGGAACAAAAGATTCCCAACCCTTACAGCTGACAAATTAGGTACTCTGTATATCGAGAAACGCATACCTATTGTAACACCTTAACTAAATGATACCTTAATGATGAAATATTGAATAATACGAAATTGAAATAATGTGTCAAAGAATTGCTGCCATAGTAGACTTTATGTAAAATGTGAGGTGGTGAGGGGAGTAGTGCAGGGCAAAGGGGGGGTAAAGGGGCGGTACAAAGGGGAAGCTAGACAACTTACCACTTAGAAAAATAAAGATATATAAATAAATGAATAAACAATAAGCAGCTACGTAATGCTTTAGATGAATTTAACTTTTTTCTTTAATAAGTGTGATTTTGGAAAGTATAGTCAGATCATTCCTTTGTATTTTTTTTTCTCTCTCTCTCTCTCTCTCTCTCTCTCTCTCTCTCTCTCTCTCTCTCTCTCTCGTTCTCTCTCTCTCTCTCTCTCTCTCTCTCTCTCTCTCTCTCTCTCTCTCTCTCTCTCTCTCTCTCTCTCTCTCTCTCTCTCTCTCTCTCTCTCTCTCTCTCTCTCCCCCCACTCGTCTTGTCTTAGCCTTGTTCAAACTCTTGAGCCTCTTTATCTCAGCCATTTGTTGTTCCCTTCTCCTCCTCCTCCCATTCGTCTTCCTCTCTTCCTATTCCTCCATCGAATGCATAGAGAAGGAGGATATATAAAGATTGACTATGAGGGTACTGTTATCATTACTATCATTATTATTATTATTATTATTATTATTATTATCATTATCATTAGTATTATCCTTATTATCACCATTATTATAAATGTACATAGGGATCAAATATCACCATCATTTTTACATGTATCGTGTCTGAATTAATGAAGAGTTTTATGATCCGCAGGAGAGAAAAAAAAAAAAAAATCTAAATTTCAGTGCAGTAAAAAAATGCACTGATGACTAATTTTTAATAAGGCAGGTGAAGGTCCTCCTCTTCTCTCCCTCTGCGTCCCTCTGCAGGCGTGTCCCCTCCCCCCAGGCGGCCCACCGGTGCTTATTACACCCTTCCTCCGGCTGAAGAGAGACGCGAGGAGGCTTCAGAGGCCGGGAGGAGGAAGAGGAGGAGGAGGAGGAGGAGGAGGAGGAGGAGGAGGAGGAGGAGGAGGAGGAGGAGGAGGAGGAGGAGGAGGAGGAGGAAGAGGAGGAGGAGGACACTGAAGGGCGACCTTACCTAACTTTTCTTACCTTACCCTTTGCCGTATCTTCCCCATCACGACCACCGTAAATGCCGTATCATCCTCACCACCACCTCTATCACCACCACCACCACCACCACCACACTCACCACTCTCAGCACGGTGTCGATAAAAAAAAAATGCTATCATTAACCTGCGCGTCCTGTGTGCCTTGGAGTCCGCCGAGCCGCGTCAAACAAGCCTAAGACCTAATGTGTGAGGCGAAGGTCATTTACCATTCCGTAATAGGGTTAGAAAGGTGTTCAGTGTTTCAACAGGAGTCTTAAGGAAGCAGTGCGTTATAAGAAAAGGTCAAACCATAACAAAACACGAGGCAGGTACAGTATTAAGGGTACATAATGGATGGCTTCCACACAGCGGGATTTTATAACATCCTTTTTTGGTTGCACAACGCACGGCAACGGTGTGTTGACGGAATTAGTATAGCTCTGTATATCAACCTCTGTATGGCCGCCGAGCTGCGGATCAATGGTGCCTCTTAAGATAAGCATTTTTATCACCAGCTCAATGACCGATATTGTGATACACTCCAGACACCCTGGCTGGATATGAATGGTGACCTGAGTCATACTTTGGCAGACATGCTTCATAACCTTCTTGATCACAAGCTAGATGACATCAAGAGTCACGACAGTTCTTTAATGTGTAGACCCAGTTGGCTTGGGCAGACACCCTGCGGCGAGCCAAGCCAACTGGAGGCCGCGTCGGCGTCAGTCGCATAAGCAATAGCAGCTAGCATTCACCACCATGTATTCTGTCTTGAAGTAGTAACTGAAAATTCAGCATGTCGATGGAGCTATACACATAAAGAGTGATTGAATACTTTAAAAATGAAGAAAAAATCGAAATATGTTTTCGTGAAACGTGAAAATGATCAATCATTTTCTTCCATTAAATCACAACGGAGACAGGCAAGCACGAGAAGCAAATGGAATGCATTGAAGTTACATACGGCGGCGTGGAAGACTGAAGGATGACGACGGCGGCGAGCAGGTGATACTGCCACTGCGGTGAAAGGCACTAGCTGATCCCCAGGTAATAATTGGACACCTGCCTCTAACCTGTGTGGCTCACGTCTCCCCTACAGCTGGTAGCACCACAGTGTGTCGCGCGCGGCTGTAGTGCAGTGCGGCTGGAGGAAAGCGGGGCAGTGGCGGGTTGCTCGGCGGCTATTCCTCTGGGTACATCTTGAGACAGCAAGTCTGGCACCTCAGATTGACTCATCGGTTCTTTTAAACACACTCCCCCCCCTCAAACATCCTTCTGACCTGCACATACCCTCCTGCTCACCCTAACACACCTGTACATTACACAAAAAGTTGTATTCACCTCACCTGGTGCGGCCCCGCGGAGATGCTTACACCACTCAAATATTGTTGTTATTATTGTTTTTGATGATGATGATGATGTTTAATTGTTGCTGTTGTTTTCAGTTTCGGTGTTCAAGTGCATGATGCCGTTGTAGCTTGTAGGTTGTGGTTCCTGCAGTGGGTGTGCGTAGGTGGGTGACACAGCGCAGAGTAATGTGGTGCGAGGCGTCAGTTGACAGTGGTGGCAAGTTAGCAAATGCAATGATTATGTATCCTGAACGCAGGTGGTGGTGGTGGTGGTGGTGGTGGTGGTGGTGGTGGTGGTGGTGGTGGTGGTGGGGGAGGTGAGGAGGGTGGAGGTATGATCAGAGAGCAAGCATAAGCGAGGCAGATAGGCTACAGGAGGGTTAAAACATGGGGAAGGAACTGAGGGAAATGGTCAAAGGAAGGGGATGGGTGGGTGGTATGATGGAGGGGAATAGTTGATGATGATGATGATGATGATGATGATGATGATGATGATGATGATAAGGAGGAGGAGGAGGAGGAGGAGGAGGAGGAGGAGGAGGAGGAGGAAGAGGAGAAGGAGGAAGGGGAGGAGGAGAAGGAAAAAAAAGAGGCCGAGGATCAGAACGATGACAAAATACAAGGTCAGGGAAGGGAAAAAAAATCAAGAACGAAAAAAATGATGATGATGATGATGATGATGATGATGATGATGATGATGATGATGATGATGATGATGATGATGATGATGATGATGATGATGATGATAAGGATGATGATGATGATGATGATGATGATGATGATGATGATGATAAGGATGATGATGATGATGATGATGATGATGATGATGATGATAAGGATGATGATGATGATGATGATGATGATGATGATGATGATAAGGATGATGATGATGATGATGATGATGATGATGATGATGATGATGATGATGATGATGATGATGATGATGATGATGATGATGATGATGATGATGATGATGATGATGATGATGATAAGGATGATGATGATGATGATGATGGAAGGATTACATAAAAATAATAAATACCTAGAGACTTGTTGGTCAATAACGAGGGTGTCTGCTGAACTACAGGAGAATGAGGAGGAAGTGGAGGAGGAGGAGGAGGAAGAATTAAAAAAGAAAGGAAAAAGAGTAAGAGTAACAGAAAGAATAAGAATAAAATATAATAAGTATTATAACAATAATGATAATGATAATAATAATAATAATAATAATAATAATAATAATAATAATAATAACAACAACTACAACAATAAAAATAATAATGATACTAATTTTGTTGAAGAGAAAAACCAGAAAAAAATTGAAGAAAAATACGGAGGATGCGGAGGAGGAGGAGGAAAAAATAAAGAAGAAAAAAAGCAAGAAATTAAAATAAGGAGGAAGCAAAAGAGAACAATAATAATACGAAAGACGAGAGTGAGGACGAAAGAAGAAGGGAAATGAGAGGAGGAGATGAGACAGAGGAGGAAGTGTCGGTCGTAATGGGGAAGAAGGCGAAGAAGAAGAAGGAGAAGCAGCAGCAGCACGAAGTTTCAGTACACACAGGGGTAGACTGGACGATGGAGGGGGAGGGTAGGGGAGAGAGGGGACAGGGGGCGGGGGTATCACGCGCCACTTTGGGTTACAAGGGAAATCCCGCAAGAAACATAAACAGTGTGGGTAATTTTTTCTAGATAAGAGGTCGTGAACACAATGACAGAAGGTGATGTTGTGGTGTTGCGCTATCTTCACCTTCACCTCGATGCCCTTTACTTAGCCACCCACCTAGACTTCTTGATTAATTACAGTTACACTAATTAGTATACCTGACTAGTTTCTGGACTAATTTCCAAAGACTCGGACCCAAATAAGTTATGTAGTGAAGATAGACATTAATTCCAGACTAATGTTGGGCAGTCAAGCCACTAATTCTCCCTAGTAACTAATAACCTGACAAACAGATTGACTAGTTCATTCAGCTTTGGACTAATTTAAATAGAGACAGGGCTGGACTAATCAATTTTCTAGCACTTTGTCGAAAAAACTGTTTTCTATGAGGTATGAAAACACTCACTGGACAAGAATAGATACAGGAAAAGACCCGATAATCCCTTTTAAACCCTGAGTTGAGCTTTGGATAGGCTGTGGAAGGGTGGTGGCAAGGGCAGGGTACTGTGGCAGGGGATGTCAAATGACCCGTCGGAAAGAGCAGGGTGCGATTGGGAGCTAAAGAATGTCACACGGGAACTGAAAGCGACAATAACATGAGGGTAGATAAGCAAACCAACAGTATATACAAAGGAGAAATATCCCGACGGTCTTCAAATACTCACACAGCAAAGTGGTTCTACTGGTTCTATCGGTGGTGCATGACATGACCCATTGCCTGACCACGTGACCCAAGGACTGACTCACTGCCTAACAGACTAAATCACTGGATGAAAGCTTGCGTCACACACCAGATGTCAGCCACGTATATTTCAACAGACTTACTTGCTTGGGAGACGCTGTTTAGTATAGTTTAATTCCTTCGTTCATTTATATTCATACATACTGTCTCAACACCTGGTGCACGGACACACACACACACACTCACACCAACACCCGTAACTGATTTCGAAATTTACACCAAAACTCTACACTTAACCAAAAATCAGTTTGCAGCCAAGTAAGTCGTCTCTCAAACACTTGTTAAACTACTTCTAGTTAACCCACACACAATGCCAATGACGATGATGATGATGATGATGATGATGATGATGATGATGATGATGATAATAATAGTGATAATAATAGTAATAATAATAAAAACAACATCAACGTTTCTTCTATTCCTGTGATCCTCATTAAACAAAATAAAAAAAAAAGTTTATTTCACACACGCACACGCACACACACACACACACACACACACACACACACACACACACACACACACACACACACACACACACACACACACACACACAAAGTGCATACGGACCCGTCAACATTACCCCTTCCCCCCGCCCTGCCAAATCACCAGGTTGCTACAGGTGCCCATTCACTTCACAGCTGCACACTCCT
>JAPQNM010000043.1:4534232-4536732 GCA_029783475.1 Metacarcinus magister | reverse complement strand
ACGTGAACCTTCCCCTTACCACCTACCACGACCTTCCATCACAGCGGCGCCACAACCCGCCCCCCTTCCCTTCAACGTGTCACTGCTGCCCCCCTCACGCCCCCCGAGGCCGCCGGACGCCACCCGCTCACCCCCCACCGAAAGTGCACCCAGGCGAGGGGCGAAGGCGGCCAATTACTCCCCCCCCCACCTTGATTCCCTCCTCCCCTCCTCATGAGCCTTGATGCAGAATAAGTACGTGGTGAGTAGAGGGATCATTGCCCTGTAGATGACGGGGGGGAAGGGAGGTGTACAGGAGGAAAGGGAGGGAGGAGTGGAGGAAAGGGAGAAAACGTAGGTGTTGTGGAGGAAGCGAAGGAGGAGGTAATGGAGGGGGGAGGTATATTGGAGGGAAGGGCAAGGCTAGGGAGGGAAAGAGCTGTGATGGAGAAGTGGAAGGAAGGGAGGGAGGGAGGGAGGAGGGTAAGATGAGGAAAAGGGAGACATATGGAAGTGTTAGAGAAGAAAAGATACGTCGGAGGGAGAGAGAGAGGAAAGGAGGGAGAGAGAGGAAAGAAGAGGAAAAATGACACAACTCGCATGAAAACCAACATAAACAATAGGAAAAAGATGGAGACACTTTCAGAATGGTGGTAACAAGAGGGGAAATGACAACACTATTTTTTTTTGTTCTATACACCAAAACGAGGAAGGAACAATACACACCAACATAACAACAACAACAACAACAACAACAACAACAACAAATTCATGATGTCTAGTATAATCATGTAAATGGAAAAACTATTGAATAAACAAAAACAAAAACAAAAAGTCAGGATTTCTTAACAAAATACATGAATGAAATAAGTTCAGCCTCTATGATCAACAAAACAAAAAAAATATAACTCACAAAACTAACCACATGATTAATCTAAGGAAAAAAAAATCTGAATGTAATGACCATGACTTTGATGAAACAACAATTACGTACGTGCTCTTACATAAAGATGACAGGCAGACAGGCACAAACAGGCCACCAGACAGACACAGACAAACAGAGAAACAGGCAAGGGAAGAGAGACAGATACAGATAGACAGCCTGGCAGATAAACACACACACACACGCCGCCCCCCCCACACACACACACACACACACACACACACACACACACACACACACCTTATCTATGCAGCATCAACGTACCCTAAGTACCCAAACTCACTTAGACTGATAAAAAACAATGCAAGCAAAGGGTACAACGTATCACAACGCAGGAATGACCTAAATAACATAATATTAAACATTGTCCTTGTATATTATAGTTTATCATAGTTTAGAGTTTATTTCTGTATGTCTGTCTGTCTGTATGTCTGTCTGTCTGTCTGAATGTCTCCTCTCTCTCTGCATTTCTCTCCTGGCATTTCCTGCGTCAAGAAGTATAGTTTCACAATACGAAACATGTGTGTCAGTACAGGATATGCGAATGCCTAGGTTAGTTGACTCTTCCAAGAATCCATTGCCCTACATTATATTATTTATCGTGATAGTGTTGCTTCTTTTGATAGGGTGAATGTAATGGTGTGGATTATATTGCATTGGAAAGGTTAAGTTTGCCGAGAAATTTGAAGGCAAACGTATAAGATAGAAATATACGACTCTGACTCTCTCTCTCTCTCTCTCTTTCTCTCTCTCTTTTTCCGTTACAACTCCGTACTGTTCATTCTGCATCGTCATCTTCTCTCCATTCACTAACGTAATGAAAGCAATGCAGTGAAGGGGAAGGAAGAGTGAGCTGGCGCCGTCAAGGCCACGTGGAGGGGAGGTGATGAGAGGGGAAGGGATGGGTGGAGGGATGGGGTGGGAAAGAGGAAATGAAGATAAATGAAGGATGAATGGTAAAAGGAGTGAGAATGAGGAGGAAATAGAGGGACTGTAGATATGAGGATAGAAACAGAAGGCATAAGGAAATGATGAATGAGAGAGAGAAAGTAGAGGTAAAAAGGGAAAGTAGTATTTGAATGTATATAAGAGATAAGAGGAAGGAAAACAGAGGAATAGTTTAAGAGACAACAAAAGCAGCAACAAGTACAGTCATCTCTGCAACCACTACCACCACCACCCACCACCACCACCACCACCACCACCACCATCACAAAAAAAAAGTAAACAAATAAGTAAAAAAAAATAATAATAATAATAATGCTGGTAATTTAATTTCTATTTATTTTGTTGCAAAGATGAAAAGTATCACGAAGCAATAACAATAATAATAATAATAATAATTTTAATGATAATAATAATAATAATAATAATAATAATAATAATAATAATAATAATAATAATAATAATAATAATAATAAAAAGAAAAAAAAGATAAAGAAAAAAAGAAAAAGAAGAAGCAACAGCAGGTAACAGCATACAAACACACTTTACAACCAGTCCTTATCGCACGCTGATTAGAGAAAGAGTGAACATACATCCAGCGTGAAATCCTCTGCAAGGCGGTGACTGGTACAC
>JAPQNM010000043.1:4521732-4524232 GCA_029783475.1 Metacarcinus magister | reverse complement strand
AGAGAGAGAGAGAGAGAGAGAGAGAGAGAGAGAGAGAGAGAGAGAGAGAGAGAGAGAGAGAGAGAGAGAGAGATAATTAACTGATACGAAAAGAAAGTAACAGTAATGAAACACAAGACTATGATAACTAACTAACTAAATAAATAAATAAATAAATAAATGAATAAACGAATAGATTAAAAAAAATATAGGATAGTTGCAACGAATTCCTTGATAGAAAAGTTAATTGTCAGCAAGAAGAGAAAAAACAATACATTTTCACTACTACTACCACTACTACTACTACTACTACTACTACTACTACTACCTACTACTACTACTACTACTACTACATTGGATCCCTCTACCTCTCACCTGTCTGCTACCACCTTACCTGTCCACGGCGCGAGGCTACACGTGTGAGAGGACGCTTACCTGTAGAAAGGAAAGACACCTGTCAGTATCTGGGACATGGGAGGCGTGCGTTAGGGGGGATGGGGGCGCTGGGGGGGGCGGGGCGGAGGCATAGGAGGAGTGAGTGTGCTGAAGGGGACGATCAGTAGTATGGAATAAATGTATGTATGAATAAAGGGGAATAACTGAGTGGATGAAATGAGTATAAGAAGAAATAAAAATTAAGCTATATAATAATAAACCACATATTTGCATCATCTATTAATAAAAGGTGAAGTTGAAAAGTGATCCACCGTAGAATGATGATAAATAAGCGTGTTTGGTGTAAGGAAATCGAGTGTATGCGGTGCGGTGCGGTGCGGTAGAGGCTCGAGGCTCTCTGCTCGCACGCTGATGGCAATGATGAATATTTAGTGGAAGCTGTTACACGCGTGCTCTCAGGGGCGGGCGAGGCAGACAGGCGGGGTGACAGCTGCTATTGATGACTAGCACTGCGGCGGGAAGAACGGGAGGTGACAACAGACATACATACATAATACATACTACTACTACTACTACTACTATGTGTATGTGTGTGATGTGATCTCTCTAATCTTCTGTTTGTTTTGTGTGATTTTTTTTTCTTTCTATTTATGATATTTTTTTGTCTTGTATTATTGTGTTCGTTTCCT
This sequence comes from Metacarcinus magister, assembly GCA_029783475.1. Taxonomy (NCBI): domain Eukaryota; kingdom Metazoa; phylum Arthropoda; class Malacostraca; order Decapoda; family Cancridae; genus Metacarcinus; species Metacarcinus magister. The sequence continues at coordinate 4,523,168 of JAPQNM010000043.1, read as the reverse complement.
TAACATCGTTTAGTTTCCTCGCAAGTCGTTTTTTATCTAAAATTGATGTCGTCTTGTTTGTGGATTTTTCTCCCTTTGAATTCCATCGGTTCATGTATTTCCTTATTTTCAGTGACAAAAGTGTAAGAAGATTTGCATAATGTTTACGTATGTGGCTATATATATATATTTTTTTTCTTCGCTCTCTCTCTCTCTCTCTCTCTCTCTCTCTCTCTCTCTCTCTCTCTCTCTCTCTCTCTCTCTCTCTCTCTCTCTCTCTCTCTCTCTCTCTCTCTCTCTCTCTCTCTCTCTCTCTCGGTCAGACGGCAGTTGTCAACACGATAATTTCTATTTGTCAAGTTCACTTACGATACTGATTCAACACCCTACTTTTCATGCATTTCTTTCTACTGTGTTGTATTTTCAGCTCCACCGCCTGACCGACCAAGGGAAGAGCCATCAGCCGGCCAGACAGCAAAGGGAGGAAGGAAGACGTAGGGTAATAGGGTGCGACGCGGACAAGGAAGAGATAGATGAGGAATCTGGTATAGTGTGTGTGTGTGTGTGTGTGTGTGTGTGTGTGTGTGTGTGTGTGTGTGTGTGTGTGTGTGTGTGTGTGTGTGTGTGTGTGTGTGTGTGTGTGTGTGTGTGTGTGTGTGTGTGTGTGTGTGTGTGTGTGTGTGTGTGTGGTGTGTGTGTGTGTGTGTGTGTGTGTGTGTGTGTGTGTGTGTGTGTGTGTGTGTGTGTGTGTGTGTGTGTGTGGTGTGTGTGTGTGTGTGTGTGTGTGTGTGTGTGTGTGTGTGGTGTGTGTGTGTGTGTGTGTGTGTGTGTGTGTGTGTGTGTGTGTGTGTGTGTGTGTGTGTGTGTGTGTGGTGTGTGTGTGTGTGTGTGTGGTGTGTGTGTGTGTGTGTGTGTGTGTGTGTGTGTGTGTGTGTGTGTGTGTGTGTGTGTGTGGTGTGTGTGTGTGTGTGTGTGTGTGTGTGTGTGGTGTGTGTGTGTGTGTGTGTGTGTGTGTGTGTGGTGTGTGTGTGTGTGTGTGTGTGTGTGTGTGTGTGGTGTGTGTGTGTGTGTGTGTGTGTGTGTGTGTGTGTGTGTGTGTGTGTGTGTGTGTGTGTGTGTGTGTGTGTGTGGTGTGTGTGTGTGTGTGTGTGTGTGTGTGTGTGTGTGTGTGTGTGTGTGTGTGTGTGTGTGTGTGTTGTGTGTGTGTGTGTGTGTGTGTGTGTGTGTGTGTGTGTGTGTGTGTGTGTGTGTGTGTGTGTGTGTGTGTGTGTGTGTGTGTGTGGTGTGTGTGTGTGTGTGGTGTGTGTGTGTGTGTGTGTGTGTGTGTGTGTGTGTGTGTGTGGTGTGTGTGTGTGTGTGTGTGTGTGTGTGTGTGTGTGTGTGTGTGTGTGTGTGTGTGTGTGTGGTGTGTGTGTGTGTGTGTGTGTGTGTGTGTGTGTGTGTGTGTGTGTGTGTGT
>JAPQNM010000043.1:4494232-4496732 GCA_029783475.1 Metacarcinus magister | reverse complement strand
TTCTCCAGGCTCGGGTGGCACAAGGAACCCAGGACGCCAGCGAGGCCACATTAAAGTCTTACCTGCAATAGAGAAGAAAACGAGATGTAGGGAAATAGTCGGAATGCATAAACAGAATAATAATGACAATAATAATAATAATAATAATAATAATAATAACAATAAAGAGGAAGGTAGAGAGGCGAGGTAATTCAGGCATATAGTGTACGTACAAGAATATTCCCCTTTATATGTAGGCTATTTTGTTGATAGCTGTCACTTGCCATTCTACCTAGTTACTGACTGCCATACCTCTCCTCCCCGCCTCACCCCCTCCCCCTCCCCTCACTGGTCGCCGCCATGGGTAGGGGGAGTGGGGAGAGGTTAGGTTAGGTTAGGTTAGGTAATTACATGGATAGACGCTGAAACATGAATTAATTAGGCGAACCAACATATCCTGACTTTATGATAATTACCTGCGAAGTAATTTCTGTTGTATAATTAGTAGGTTCAGTCAACATTTAATTAGCTCGATTAATACTCTAGATAGTACATTTAATAAGCGGCACGCCCAGGCCAGCCAGGCTATCAGAGGCGACTATAACCACGCCGTGACACCACCTGCACTTGTATAGCTGTTTCCGGCGGGGAGGATCCAGACAAGACCTCCCTCGCCCATACATACATACATACCTCTATCTCTCTCTCTCTCTCTCTCTCTCTCTCTCTCTCTCTCTCTCTCTCTCTCTCTCTCTCTCTCTCTCTCTCTCTCTCTCTCTCTCTCTCTCTCTCTCTCTCTCTCTCTCTCTCTCTCTCTCTTTCTATTTAAGTCAGCAGCCGTATCACACTGCCTTCCGGTCCAGTCTTTAGAGGGCACGGTGAGATTTACGATGATCAACCTCACAGTTTGTCTGAGTTGTGCTCTAAAACGAAAAGGCACCTCGCTTGTGTTGTGTGTGTGTGTGTGTGTGTGTGTCTGTGTGTGTGTGTGTGTGTGTGTGTGTGTGTGTGTGTGTGTGTGTGTGGGCAATTGACATGATTAAAGAAATGTTAGTATATGGAATTTTTTTTTTTCTACCATGGGAGAGTCAAGACGGTGTGACATGATGACGTGGCAGGGGCAGGGTGGGCGTGACAGGGGCAGGGTGGGCGTGGCAGGGAGACCAACGGCAGGGGAGACACGTGATGAGCCGGGCGAGGCAGGGAATGTGACAGATAACAGTTACCGAGAGAGAGAGAGAGAGAGAGAGAGAGAGAGAGAGAGAGAGAGAGAGAGAGAGAGAGAGAGAGAGAGAGAGAGAGAGAGAGAGAGAGAGAGAGAGGAGAGAGAGAGAGAGAGGAGAGAGAGAGAGAGAGAGAGAGAGAGAGGAGAGAGATGAGAGAGAGAGAGAGAGAGAGAGGAGAGAGAGAGAGAGAGAGAGGAGAGAGAGAGAGAGAGAGAGGAGAGAGAGAGAGAAGAGGAGAGAGAGAGAGAGAGAGAGAGAGAGAGGAGAGAGAGAGAGACGAGAGAGAGAGGAGAGAGAGAGAGAGAGGAGAGAGAGAGAGAGAGAGAGAGAGAGAGAGAGAGAGAGAGAGAGAGAGGAGAGAGAGAGAGAGAGAGGAGTAGAGAGAGAGAGAGAGAGAGAGAGAGAGAGAGAAGAGAGAGAGAGAGGAGAGAGAGAGAGAAGAGAGAGAGAGAGAGAGAGAGAAGAGGAGAGGAGAGAGAGAGAGGAGAGAGAGAGAGAGAGAGAGAGAGAGGAGAGAGAGAGGAGAGAGAGAGAGGAGAGATGAGGAGAGAGAGAGAGAGAGAGATAGACGGGAACGAGTGATCTGTAAGGTTTAGTAGGAGGGGGGGTGAGGTGTAGTGAGGGGGGAGGCAGTGTTGAGATAAGGGGAGAGAGGAGAGAGGGTTAATATTAGCGATCTAGATATAGAGATAGAGAGAGAGAGAGAGTATAGACGAGAAAAGAGTCATAGAGAAGAGAGCGAAAAGAGCAGAGCAAGATTGAGAGGACAGATAGTTAGTAAGAAGGAGTAGAGTAGGAGAAGAGTAGAGGGGAGAGGAAGCGTATAGCAAGAGGAGAATTATGTAAGAGGCTCAGAATAGGAGTGAGGGAGAGATAGGAGCAGTGAGATAGATCTAATAGAGAAGTAGAGTATTAGAAGATGGAGAGTAGAGCGAGAGAGGGGTGGATAATTGATATATGAATTACATCCTCCATTACTATATAGGAATATGAGATTAGATATAGGTATAGTATATAATATACACTTTTCATTGATCATCAGTACTTTGGTAAAGTTTTAATTCATAGGCTTTTGCATCGATCAAAGAGTGAAACAAACAGCGCCAGATATACCGTGGACGACGACAGTGGGATATGAATGAATATGATTTTAACATGAGTTGTTGGGGGGCTGATCTGTCTGGGCCTCGGTATAGTTGTTCCGTGGTGATGTTAAAAAAACAAATAAAGAGGTCAAAATACCATCCGAGAGGGATATATTATGTTCTTTAGTTTGGCTAAAGACTGGGGGGGCT
>JAPQNM010000043.1:4471648-4494132 GCA_029783475.1 Metacarcinus magister | reverse complement strand
CCTCCCTCCCTACATCATGATTTTCTTTACTCTTTGCTTGTCTGTGTGTGTGTGTGTGTGTCAGTTTTGTCTGTATGTATGTAAATGTATGTTTGTCTGTGTATGATTTTTTTTCTCTCTCTCTCTCTCTCTCTCTCTCTCTCTCTCTCTCTCTCTCTCTCTCTCTCTCTCTCTCTCTCTCTCTCTCTCTCTCTCTCTCTCTCTCCCCCCACCCCGATAAGATAATGCAGATATAGACGGACAAATGCTAACTAACAGACATATACCAGTAGTTTTATGTATTATATCACATCACTAATACTATTCCACGTTACAAGTGTTCTTTTTGTCACTATCATAGGTGTGTCTTCTTCCTTCCTTCACGGACACTCGACGCAACCTGAAGTAACTGTATGCGGTTCTCATTGTCACTGAATATAGGGTTGAGAGTTGGTGTTGTTTTTTCCCTTCTAATGTTGTTTACAGTTGTAGGTCACGTTTGTTGTCACGCTTAATAATCTGAGCCTTTCCTGGCGGCCAACACAACACAGATCACGTCACACGCTCATCCCGTCCGTCAAGCTGTTGTGGTTTGTCAACGCTTCCAATTGTGTTACCTTGACTCGTGTGTGTTTGCAGGTGATATTGTAATACATTCACTGGTGTATTACGTCTCAAGGTCTTTATATTAATGACCTTCACGTATGGTAGAGGTGCAGAGTCACGCTTTACAACGCCTCCTCTGTATCTGCTCTCCTGAGGTATATGATGTAAATATTAAACACGCATCTTAGTCCTGGATGGTTAGTCACGGTTTGAGTTGTTGGACATTTCCGTGAGTGTTCAGTAACCACTCACTACATTGACTGACTGAGCTGACTTATGGCCGCATGTCTACTCGTAATCTATCAGAAGAGAACTAAATCTTTAAGAAATAGTAATTTATAGTCTCGCCAAGCCATTCCAGTTAATATCCGTGGTACTAAAATCCCTGTAAATTATGAAAAATGTCCTCATGAATGTAAGATTTTAGATTACCTCACAAGAAAGAGGCTCGTCACCTTATCTACGTTGTCCAAATTTTTAATACATAGCACGGAAAGACAGACAAACAGACAAATATACACCCACAGAAAAAATAAATCAACAGAGAGTACGTTTTCACCTTTACTAACATTGACTCATAAAGTAATAATAATGTAACTTATAGAGGTGTCAAGTATCGTGCAACACATTCCTCTCCTCTAGTGTGTTGCGTACTTCGTGAACAACATTGTGACCATTCAATTAAAAGTAAACAGTGAAGGGTGTACTATTTCATACCCAGACTTTATATTATTATCAGGAGAGAGAAAAAGAGAGATAGACAGGGAGACCAATAGACAGAGGGATGAGGAGTGTTACCGTCCAACTGCCTCCGTCACCAGGTATCCTCAGCAGCATATAGGTAGGTGGTAACGCCCTTAGGTGGTGACGACCTTACATCACCTATACAAATGCTCCTCACCTCAATCCTTCCATACACTCCTTCACATAACCCTTGCTGACCATCGAGATTATTTAAGTTTTAGGTAACCCTACTCTCTCTCTCTCTCTCTCTCTCTCTCTCTCTCTCTCTCTCTCTCTCTCTCTCTCTCTCTCTCTCTCTCTCTCTCTCTCTCTCTCTCTCTCTCTCTCTCTCTCTCTCTCTCTCAACAATGACCTACACCACACACGTGATTTCTTTCTTATGTAACAAACTAGACAAGATCGTTCAAAACTACTATGTCTTGTTTCTTTATTATAATCCTACAAGGCAGAAAATGACTTACATATGATGCTACTGTACTAAGCTAAGACCCGAGGATTAATGGAACAAAACTAACAATTCGTCTGGGTATAGATGGAACAAAACATAAAATTCGTTAGGTTATAAATGGAACCCCAAAGTGTACTCAACATTTCTTCATTAAGGGTAGGTAGTAATGCAGGAGAAAGAGAAAGAGAGAGAGAGAGAGAGAGAGAGAGAGAGAGAGAGAGAGAGAGAGAGAGAGAGAGAGAGAGAGAGAGAGAGAGAGGAACAAACCCGAGGCTTATATAATAATAATAATAATAACATAAGATTCAAGTAATACAGTTAACAGTGAGAAACCATATGGAGTGTTACCTGTACGACGCAGGTATTCTATAAAGGTGGAATCGATAGTACTTACGTAACAAGGTTTAGGGCAGAGCAGACTACCTCCAATGGACAAAAGGTTCTGGTATATTTTTTTTTCTTCCTCCTCCAGCTTCCACCACCACCACCACCACTGCTACTTCACCCCTCCCCCCTACACTGCAACAATAGGCCTATACCAAAAAACCCGGAAACCCATAGGAAAAGAGCGGAAAATTAATTAAGAGGCAGAACAGTGCAAGTGCCAAGGAAGTCTCTCTTTTCTTTTCTCTTTTTTCTCTCTCATTTTCCTTAAATAACTAAACAACATGTGGGTAAGAAATGCGAACAAAATAATCCTAAGACGAACAATATAAAGAAGGAGAAACAGAAAAAAATTGTGTAAAAAAAAAATTGAGATAAAAATGAGGGTGAAGGACAAACCCAAGACACATTTTCTTTGACCAATGAGATTTTCCAAGAAGTTCTATCCCGTTCTTCCGCAATAACTCATAACTTTCCTCGCACCCAACCACCAGCCAACCTAACACGTACTATAAGTCTATACTCTAGTCTCTACTCCTTCTATCTATTACTACTAGAATTGCTGTCCTTTACTTCTTGCTAAACTCTGATTAAGCTTTAGTGTGTAGTTCTAAGAGTGAAAGTTGGTGTGAAAATGATGAGTTATGTGTGGCCTCATTGGGGAAGCTATAAATAATAATAATAATAATAATAATAATAATAATAATAATAATAATATAATAATAATAATAATAATAATAATAATAATAATAATAATAATAATAATAATAATAATAATAATAATAATAATAACGTTACAGAAGATAGACAAAAGCAAGTAGAAGTTTGTGTTAGTACGCCCTTAGAGAGAGACAATGGAACAGCCTCATGGGGCAGGCGAGGGGGAAACAGAGAAGGGCATGGGGTAAGATGAGCCTAAATTACGTTCGCCCCCTCCCCCCGCCCCCCGCCACCCTCCTTCATTTTCTAGACCTGTGAAGACTCCCAATAGGCCTAGTTATGCTGATTAAAAAATGCTGCTCTCAACTAGAAATTATGAATTGCCTTGACTTTTAATTCATCACAATAACCCTTCCCTTTTAATGTAATGTTCTATATCCTCTTCTTTCTTATTGTTTATCTCTCTTCTCTCTCTCTCTCATCTCTCCTCTCTCTCTTCTCTCTCTCTCTCGTCTCTATCTCTTCTCTCTCTCTCTCTCTCTCTCTCCTCTCTCTCTCTCTCTCTCTCTCTCTCTCTCTTTAAACGAGGCATATTTGTCATCTATAATTCCTTCGGCAGACGCTACGATTTAGAGAGAGAGAGAGAGAGAGAGAGAGAGAGAGAGAGAGAGAGAGAGAGAGAGAGAGAGAGAGAGAGAGAGAGAGAGAGAGGTAGCACCCAGTGTATAGTATCGTTTAACACCTATTGTAGGAGACAAAAGATTAAAAAAATGTAGTTTGTCGTATTGTTAGTTGGTCACGTAACACACACACACACACACACACACACACACACACACACACACCCTCACTGCCACCCAACACACTCACTCACACACTCACTCACTCACACTCACTCACTCACACAACTCACCTTCCACCCACCATGCCGAAAGAAGGAGATGAAAAAAATTAAGCCCACCCTGTAGCACGCCCACCACGCACCCGCCCGCCCACCCGCCCACCCGCTAGCCAATATAGGCCTACTTCTACTTTTTCCCCTCCTCGGTTCATCTGGGAGTTGCCGCATTAGATGATTGCCCAGCCCAATTTCGGGCGGCGGGGCAGACTGTGCTATTTCTTCCTTTGTGTCCGGTATTAAACTGGTTCCTCCTTTGTTTTGGCTCGGTGCGGCCCAGAGGGAGGAGGAAGGGAGGGGGTGTTGGGAGGGAAGGGGGAGGAGAGCAGCATTAGCCAAGGGAGTAAGGGAAGAAAAGGAAGCAAGGAAGGAAGGAAGGAAAGGAGGAAGGGAAGCCAAGGTTAGATGGTCTCCCAGGAACGTGTACTTAAGTAAAACTGTAGTAGTAGTAGTAGTAGTAGTAGTAGTAGTAGTAGTAGTAGTAGTAGTAGTAGTAGTAGTAATAGTAGTAGTAATAATAGTAGTAATAATAATAGTAGTAGTAGTAGTTGTAGTTGTTATTTTATTAGTAGTAATAGTAGCAGCTGCAGTTATAAAAAAACAGCTATAGTTGCTACAATGTTGGTGTTTTGTTATTGTTAATTTGAACACACACACTCTCACACACTCACACACACACACACACACACACACACACACACACACACACACACACACACACACACAAACACACACACACACATTGAAACGTAATTGCTTGATGAAAACTGGCCATTACTTTATCAACTTTAAACATAACATAATTCTTTTTTTTTTTTGAGTGCGTGTGTGCGTGTTATTTATTTTTTATTTGTTTGCGTATGTATGTTTGTATGTATATGCGTAAGTGTGTGTGTTACTTATGAAGCAGTCCAAGACGGAGCACACCCTTCAATACAGCCTCGATTTTGGCATCACTTAGAAGCTGTCAACCCCTCCAGCTGCACGGCCGCCTTCCCTATCTTTTCGGCAGCCATCAGTCAGCCGCCACCGCCGCCGCTACAGCCGCCGCCACTCCCTTCAAGCGGTGGGGGGAGGGAGAGGGGCGGTAGGGGGTGAGCCAAGCCGCCCTCGCGTGAAGGCTCCGGCTGGCGGGAGGCGACGCCCATTATGCAAAGAACCCTATTTACTGTTTACGCCGCGGAGAGGAAGGGAACTGCGATAATGTATTGGACGTGGGGGCGCAGGGGGTGATTTTACATGCTGAGGGAGGCAATGGGGGAGGGGAAGAGGGAGGGAAGGGAAGGGAAGGGAAGGGGAGGGAGTGAGAAAGGGCAAAAAGGAGGGAGAGAAGGAAGGAGAAAGGAGGGGAAGAAAGAGATGCTTCAAAGAATGAGATGAGAAGATACTGAGACGATGCACGAAAAATGCCAAACGACACCTAAAGAGACAAACTGGAAAGATAGAGAGACAGGCTAACATGGAATGATAAACAGATAGATGGAATATATCTATCTATATCAACAAACACACACATAGACTGAAAGACACCTATGTAAAGTCACAGACGGATTGATCAAGATATACCAACAGCTATTACTGCAAGAAAAATCGATACAGATATTTGTAAACAATGACAACCAGAAGGACAAATATATACATTGAGACGTAGACAAACACAAAGGAAAAAAAAAACTTCAACCGATGCAAACAAAAAACAGCAGATATATAAAAAAAATATAAAAAACAGAAAATATAAATCACTAGCTTGAAGACAGAAACCAAAGCCCAGCGAACGACACATAGACAAATAGACAGACAGACAGACAGACAGGATGAGAAGGACGCCAGCCCCGAAATGAGGGAGAAGGAGAGCCAGCCAACCATTAGGCCGTCACCTGTCCGCCCCCCTCCCCCTACCCCTTCCCCCGCCCTCCTGCGTCACCCTTCCCCGCCAGGAGAAAGGCGGGTCACCGACAGGCAGAGATTTTTACCCGTACATAGGCCTACCGGAGGAGGAGGAGGAGGAGGAGGAGGAGGAGGAGGAGAAGAGAATGAGAATGAGAATGAGAATGATGATGATGCTGATGATGATGATGATAATGATGATGATGATGATGATGATGATGATGATGACGTAGGAAGCATATCATGAGAGAAAAAAAAACATCGGTTGCACACAAGACGGTCTCAAACAATTTCGAAGAAGAGAGAAAGAGAAACAAAGATAAACAGAGTGTTAGATAGTTAAACTGACACACGTTTACATACATATATAAACATTTACAAGACTCTCTCTCTCTCTCTCTCTCTCTCTCTCTCTCTCTCTCTCTCTCTCTCTCTCTCTCTCTCTCTCTCTCTCTCTCGTTGGGTCACATGTTTCAGTAACCTGTACTTAGGCTGTCTGTGGTGTTTGCACTAATACCTTGAGGCCACGACGCAATCTATTCAACCTCACTCCCATTACCTGGCCGATGATTGCTTTATATATCTCTCTATTCACATCTTCCCTTTAATCTCATCGTGAACTCCTTTTTTTCTCCCTCTAGAGTCACGGAGATCCCTTGTCAGTGTGCGTGGTGTATGTGAATGTTTATTAAGTTTATCTGTATTTATAGGTCTGTGTCTTGTAACGTGACAGGATGAGTAGGTGACGTCTGATTCCATACAACAATGAGTGACTACTTTCTCGTTACGACATACGCGACATACATACATACATACATACATACATAACTCCGCCTCACTCACTCACAGATCAACACACCGCCACGCACCATATAGACCTAAGAGTATGATAACTTTCCATTCCTTATTTATCCTCCTTTTCCTCCTCATCTGAAACACACCAAGACACACTATACATTACAATCCAATCTTTCTCATTCCCTGCTACACATCACAACACCACCACCACCATCACCACCACTACAACACAGGTCTTATGACGCCTCACCACACACACCACCAATGCACCCACCATCCCCTCCCTCCTTCCTTACCCCTCATCGCCTGCGGCCGTTAACGAAACTGACCCACATTTTTTAATCTTGCGGTCAGGTCTTGACTCCCGTACTTTCTTTCCTCCAGCCTACCCTCAGCCCTTCACCCCTCTTCCTAGGCCCATATATTCATTGGTCCTCGGCGGCAGCATGCAAATCAGACGCGATAGTAAAAATAAAAAAATAAAAAATAGGGGGAAATGAGCACACAGCCGTAAAATTGTGGTGCCGACCGACCGACCGACCGACCGTAGTGATGCCCAGCTCGGCCTATACCCTGCACCCCTGCCTAAGCCACGCCCTGCCTCCCTGCACCTCTCCCCTGCATACCCCACATCCTACCCATACCCCCTCCTTCCACATGAAACTCCACCCAAACTCAGCTCGTGTAGCAAATCTTTACATGTAAGTACAGCACGCAACGAAGAGAGAGAGAACGAAAGAGAGAGAGAGAAAGAGAGAGAGAGAGAGAGAGAGAGAGAGAGAGAGAGAGAGAGAGAGAGAGAGAGTAGGGAGAGAGAGGTGTCTTTGCATGTTGTCGTAGGCAGGTGATAGCAGCGCGGCGGCGGCTGGAAGGTGAGGGAAGGAGGCAGAGAGGGAAGGAGCGACTACAATGCAGGGAGGCTGAGGTGATCTGAGGTGATGGTTGGGAGACGTGAGGGGACACTGGTGGTGATGGTGGTGGTGGTGGTGGTGATGGAAAGGTGGAGCACAATGCGAGAAAGAGAGAGAGAGAGAGAGAGAGAGAGAGAGAGAGAGAGAGAGAGAGAGAGAGAGAGAGAGAGAGAGAGAGAGAGAGAGAGAGAGAGAGAGAGAGAGAGAGAGAGAGAGAGAGAGAATGTGGATCAAGGTAATGGTATAAAAAACATAATAATAAACTCAATACAAGCAATGATGCAATGATGGAGGAGAAAGAACACACACACACACACACACACACACACACACACACACACACACACACACACACACACACACACACACACACAGAGAGAGAGAGACAGCACTAACCCATCAACGCCATGCCTGTACTGAGCTGAGACGTAACGGCGCTACGTATGTACTTACACAAGGACAAATCCCTTACTTCTATAGGACTAAAACCTGCCTCAGAAACAATACCTACACTGCACTGTCTCCCTCACCCTCCCATGTCCCCTTGTCACCTTTCCCTCCCTCCCTCCATCCCTCCCTTCCTCCGTCTCTCCCTCTCTCTCTCTCTCTCTCTCTCCAGCCAAGGACCATTGTCACCAGCCGGTCCTCAGGATGCAGTGGGAAACCTCTATTATTTGGCACCGGCCGTAATTTTCCTTCCCCGGCCAAAAGCAGTGAAGGAAAACGCATGGAAGTTGTCGAGTTGAGGAAGGAATCTGGTGGACCAAAGGCGAGGGAAGAGGAGGAGGAGGAGCAAGAAGAGGAACAAGAGGAGGAGGAGGAGGAGGAAGAAGAGGAGCAAGAGGAGAAGGAGGAGGTGCGCTGTTTACTTGCGTGTAGCTACCAGAGTAGACAGCAGAAGGAGACGAGGATGAAAAGAGAAGGAACGAGAAAAAGAAGGAAGGCATACTGTGTGTGTTTATGTGTGAGAGAGAAAGAGATAGATAGATAGATAGATAGATAGATAGATAGATAGAGAGAGAGAGAGAGAGAGAGAGAGAGAGAGAGAGAGAGAGAGAGAGAGAGAGAGAGAGAGAGAGAGGATGGAAGTAGCTATTATTAGGGATTTTCCTAGATAGTTGTTTATTCCTGTACATGTGTGCGTGCGTGCGTCCATGTGTGTGTGTGTGTGTGTGTGTGTGTGTGTGTGTGTGTGTGTGTGTGTGTGTGTGTGTGAAAAAAAAGAGAGAAAGTGAGAGATAGAGAATGGGCCTGGGAAGACGCAAAAATGGCCCGTGTACACTTTTTTCTTGTGTGTGTGTGTGTGTGTGTGTGTGTGTGTGTGTGTGTGTGTGTGTGTGTGTGTGTGTGTGTGTGTGTGTGTGTGTGTGTGTGTGTGTGTAAGTCTCTTTATGACCTACTGCACCGTACACAATAAATAAATCTCCTTCAATGATTATGAAAGACTCTCTCTCTCTCTCTCTCTCTCTCTCTCTCTCTCTCTCTCTCTCTCTCTCTCTCTCTCTCTGCAGTCTCTTCCCCTCCTCCTCCTCCTCCTCCTCCTCCTCCTCCTCCTCCTCTTTTTACTCCTGCTACTACTACTACTACTACTGCTACTGTTCCTCTTTCAATTTTCTCTCTCCTCCTTACCATTTCTTTCTCCTCTTTCTTATGCTCCTCCCTGTCCCCTCCGTAGCAAATAGGAGAAAGTTAGAGAAAGGAAGGACACCCTAAAAAAATGTCCTTCTGCATTGTATATGGTAATTCGACCTTTTTTTTTCCCTCCCTCCCTCCTTACCTTCATACTGAGGACAGCAGAGGGGCAGGAGGGAGGGAAGGAGGGAGAGAGGGAGGGAAGGAGAGAGGGTGAGGGGAAGCTGAAGTGCATGTCTCCTCCCTCTCTTTCCTCTCCCTCTCTCTCTCTCTCTCTCTCTCTCTCTCTCTCTCCTTCCCTCCATCCCTTGTTCCTCCCTCGCCAACCGTCCGTCCTTCTCAGTCACACTCACACGCTGTCACCAGTAAGCTTTTTCCACTTTCACAAAATGGCATCTTGTTTCTTTTCCCTTTACCGTAACTCCAGTAGCCACATTTGAGGGTGGCAAAGAGGGGAAAGGAGAGGGGAAAGGAGAGAGGAAAGGAGAGGGAAAATGAGGGGTGAGAGATGCGTGTGTGTGTGTGTGTGTGTGTGTGTATGTGGATGAGATGCAGAGAAAATTGAAAAAGGAGGAGAAAGAGGAGGGAGGAGGAGGAGGAGGAGGAGGAAGAGGCAATGATGACGATGATGACAATGTAAAGGGTGAGAAATGTATTAACGAGAGTGGAGAGATGGAGGAGGGATAATGAAGGAGGAAAATGAGGAGAAGAAAGAGGAGGAGGAGGAAGAGGAAACGATGGTGACATAAGCGGTGAGTAGTGAAAAACTGTTATCACGTCACACGTAGATAATACAAACACACTAACTCTCTCTCTCTCTCTCTCTCTCTCTCTCTCTCTCTCTCTCTCTCTCTCTCTCTCTCTCTCTCTCTCTCTCTCTCTCTCTCTCTCTCTCTCTCTTTCTCCCCTTCCCCCCATGCCCCTGAGCCCCCGTAATGCATTGATGGCATTACGATGCAAACAGCGACGCGGGTGATTTTCAGGCTGAGCGATGAAACCTAAATGTAAATGGAGGCTGCCTTTTATCCACGCCAAAGAGAGAGAGAGAGAGAGAGAGAGAGAGAGAGAGAGAGAGAGAGAGAGAGAGAGAGAGAGAGAGAGAGAGAGAGAGAGGTGGGGGGGTTTCGTTAAATAGTAAAGATGGTGGCAGCAATAACAACAACAATAACAACAATAATAATAACAATACCAATAATAACAACAATAACAACAACAATAGCAATGATAATAACAATAACAATAATAACAAAAGTAACAATGATAATAACTGTAATCATAATGCAAGGTAAGAATACAAAATAAATCTTTGTGAGGTGGCGGCTGTAGAGATGCAAGTAACATGATCAGCACGCCAGTTTGAGCGGCACAGAGAAGATGCACAGTGGGAGGGAGGGAGGGGAGGGAGGGAGGGATAGAGAGGGAGGGAAGGAGGGATGGAGAGGGAGGTAGGAAGGGAGAGAGGGAGTGAGGACCGGGAGGGAGAAAGAAGAGGGCGAGGCCATGCATATTTGCAGGAGGGATGGCGAGGTCTTGAGGATTTTTAGGCCTAGCGTCCTTACGTGTGTGTGTGTGGATAGTAGGGCAAGCAAACACCTACCTCTATTACCGTGTGTGTGTGTGTGTGTGTGTGTGTGTGTGTGTGTGTGTGTGTGTGTGTGTGTGTGTGTGTGTGTGTGTGTGTGTGTGTGTGGTGTGTTTAATGCTCGCAGACACAAGACTTGATAAAAAAACGAATAAGAAAAGAGTGTAGGCTGGAGTGGCGTGGTAACTGTGAGGGCCTAACAGAGGACTGCACTGACGACCCCGCTACAGCGACGCCCGTGTGTTGCTGCCCCCCGCCCTGCCCCCCCAAGGATGACGCCTACCTCAAAAACGTGTGAATTATACATAATGTCCACACACCACGTCACGGGCGTGTTACGTGGGCGGGGCTCCGAGGGGCGTGGGGCTGTAGAGGGTCACGCCGGCCGCTGCTCTCACTCGGCCTACCTATTTTTTTAGGCAGTGCGGCGGCGCGGCGGTGACGTCATGGCTGCATTCGTCTCCACGGCGGCGGCGCCTCACCAAATTAGGTTGTGTCCCACGTGGTAACAGGAACATCTGAGCCAACGACCTATTATGTTGCTCCTTAAGATGTGTTCAGTCACAATGTAGAAGCTTTGATGCAGCTGAACGACTATAATTGTAATACGACGCCATTGTTCGGTGTGTTTATACATAGTAACTGTTCGTGTACTGACTAAAAACTAGCAGGGTGACGTGCCTTCCCTCGCGTTTCGTTCGCAGTCACGGTAATGACAGTTTTACGGCGGGAACGAATCAAAATGACAAACTAACATATACGACAGACACATCACGGCAAAACACTGCATCACATATGAAAATAAACATATACACATGTAATTCTAACGACAATTTCCCGACCAAACATGAAAAATAAAAAAAATTGCTCAATATTATGCAACTCAATCTCAGGTTATATATACACTGGACACGAGAATTTTGAGAGAGAGAGAGAGAGAGAGAGAGAGAGAGAGAGAGAGAGAGAGAGAGAGAGAGAGAGAGAGAGAGAGAGAGAGAGAGAGAGAGGGGGGGGGTAATGACCATATGCTTCGGGAAGGAAGAGGGGAAGTGAAGAGCAACATGATTTAGTTTTGGGTGCCGGACACGACGAGGTCATGATGGGAGCCACAACGCAATTTCTCTCTCTCTCTCTCTCTCTCTCTCTCTCTCTCTCTCTCTCTCTCTCTCTCTCTCTCTCTCTCTCATTAATACTGTACACATGTCAGCATATACATTTTTTCAAGGACACGTATTAAATGACATTAATATCAGACATTTAAAAGCAAATTGCTGATTACTTATTTGTGTTCTTTCTTTCATTATTGATAGAGAGGTTTCTTGTTAATGATAATAATAATAATAATAATAATAATAATAATAATAATAATAATAATAATAATAATGATCATAATAAAAATAATGATAATAACAATAATAATAATAATAATAATGATAATAATTTCAACTGGTGCGAAGTATTTCATGCACTTTGTGTCATTCTTGTTGTTAAAGAAGAGAATGACGATGGTGACAGCGATAAAAATAAGGATGAGTGTGGTGGAGGTGGTGGATGTGGTGGTGGTGATGGATGTGGTTGATGTGGTTGATGTGGTGGTGGTGGTGGTGGTGGTGGTGGTGGTGGTGGTGGCGGCGGCGGCGGCGGCGGCCAGGACGGGACGGGACGCGGCTCCTGCGGTGATAAGCCAAAGCAGGCTGGTGTCAAGGCGGGACGTGACGGGGCGGGGTGAGGGAAGCCCTGCCAGGTGTGGAGACTTTAAAACATAACATCCTGAGAACGATCATATTTATCTGTGCCCGGGACGACCTTGCCCCACCCCCCACACCCCACAGGGCACGTCCTTCACACAGGAGACAATGAACTGAGGGATTGAAATGTCGCAACACCTCCAGGTAACACAGGAAAGGTGAGCTTACATGAGTTTGAAATAAGATGATGGAGGCACCGTGAAGCAATAACATACTGGGCACCAGACACCCTACCCCCCAAAGGAGCGCCAAGGGCACCGAGTAATTTTAGTGACGCAACCCTCCCAGTGACTTACAGGACGTGTAATCGCACACTACTAATGATAATAAAGAACACGAGTTGGTGAGTCCCTACAAACAGACGGAGACAGACTGATAAATTTTAATGTCGTAAGGTATACAAGTAGTTCAACCGGGGCTTTAACGCGGGAGAGTCGCAATAATAATGATAAACAAGCATAATGATTAGACAGCCAACGGATGGACGCAGAGCACAGAGGAGGTGACCAAGCGATTTAAATGACGCAACACGCTTAAAAGCAACACACAAACAGGTTATCTCACAAGGGGATTTTAAATAAGGTTAAGAAAGCGACACGTGGCAAAACACAACATGAAGTAAGCATTGATGAACACTAACAGTAAACAATTCCACGAACGTTTAAGTAATCACGAACCACACTTTGAAGCAAACATCCTGCACGATGACCCAACATTAACACCACGACGCAGGTGAACACAACCTTGTCATTACATGCTTTCCTGCCACTATTTGAAGCAGAAAACTAATGAAAGGTGAAAGAGAAAGCAATATGAGAGAGGAAAAATGAAAGAAAAGGGAGGAATATATAGGGAAAAGGAAATTCGTGAGTTGCAGGGGAGAGAAGGTTGGGCGCGGGGTAAAAACAGAGGGAAAATTAAGTACTGTAAGTAGTAGGGAGTTAAAAAAAAAAAAAAAGTGGGGACAGGATTGGGGAGAGTAGGAGGGAGCAGCATGAGGCGAGAAAGCGGGGTTTGGTAATTTTCTCGGTTGGTTACTTATCTAACTTTTTGTGTGATAAGACCGAGTTACAGGACAGGAAAGGTGTGTGCAGGGGAATGGGGGGGAGAAAGGGCCAAGCTGGGGTGACACATTCCCCCCACCTCCCCCGGACGCTCTTTGTCTCCTCCACTCCTAATGTTTTCACCACATTAAGGCCATCGTATTAAGCACTTGTGGACCCTCCCGCCCCCCCCTCCCCACACACACATACACACACACAACAAAAAATAAATAAGTGAATACAAAAAAAGACCTACAATAAAATTAATAAATAGACAAAAAAAATTACAAAAAATTTAATTACATGTGCTGAACTAACTGATAAATTTGAATATCTGGAAAATTACTTTCAACAAAACCCTGTTGTGCTTCATATTCTAGCCTTGCCTTTCCTGAAATGCTAATATTATGTCGACATTTCTACGGAACTCCCAGGATTAGAAAATAAATAGATTAAATAAAAATAAACATACAAGTGTTTATACAATTATTATGTTTATCTGGAGTGATTTTTGACGTAAGTTTGGCAATCTTTTGAATACTTATTATTAAAATTTGCTCTCCTAAGGAATGTAAGATATCTAATAGGCTTTCCGAACATTCAATCTTTACCTGTCAAAGATTAAAGAGGTTTTGTTCTCTAGAGGTCTTCACGTATATTTAGAACATAGCAAGGAACGTCTCTCTCTCTCTCTCTCTCTCTCTCTCTCTCTCTCTCTCTCTCTCTCTCTCTCTCTCTCTCTCTCTCTCTCTCTCTCTCTCTCTCTCTCTCTCATTTTCCTATTGTTTAAAGCCGGTAATTCTCACTCCACACCATCACAATGACAGGGCACCACACACACACACACACACACACACACACACACACACACACACACACACACACACACACACACACACACACACACACACACACACACACCGGATGCCCTCCCTCCCTCCCTCCCTCCCTCCCTCCCAGCCAGTCCATGCAGCATAGTTTACCCCAAGCTCGTGGCACCACTATACTGCGGTAACTCAGGTAAAAATTAAACTGACATTAAATCGTCGAGGGACATGTGGAATAAACGTCAAGCAAGAGGTGAGGTGATGGAAGCTACTACTAATTACTCCAGAACTGAGGTTGATGTCTCTTCCCTTCCCTCTTCTTCCTCCAACCTTCCTTCCTTCCTTCCTTCCCTCGGTTCTCCATGCACGCAACCTTCGCCTAGTCTTCTCAGGACCACACTCAGCCCTTTGGATAATGTTTCTAACCCTGATAGTATGTTGTAATCACACACACACACACACACACACACACACACACACACACACACACACACATTTACCGAACTCCCTATGACCCTGAGTCGCCTAACGCTCCATCGCCTCGTCCTTCCTTCCCTTCCCTCTACAACACAAGACGGAAATAGCATCCCATGACCTTGCCGTGGCCGGGGTGAGCGACCAGCCTCCCTTGCCTGCCTCTCTGGAAACGACTCGGTCTTCTTATATTCCCATTCTTTCTGTGGGAGTGAGGGAGGAACAGGAGATAGAAGTGCTAGGGCCTCCTTTTATCCTCAAACTATTCTTGTGTTTGTATGATCTGTTGCAATGCCTCCCTCACCCCTCTCCTCTTTTCCTTTGCTACTCCTCACTCTTAACACCCATTATTTCACCATCCTCTTCTTCTGCTACTCCCTCTTCACCATCCTCCTTCAGATTACTCAGCTAAGCCACAATGAGTCTCCTTGAGGATGGCGAGTTCCGTTGATCCTCCCACGCACTGGTAACACATGAACGCACTCCCTGACCCCTTCACTCCCTTCACTCCCTCGCACAATCAAGTCTTTCCTCACAGCTCCCATTCACAACAATGCAAATATTTACCAAACGCCTCCACTCATTATTCAAATCTTTACCTATAGTCCACACCTTGCCTATCACGCCTCACACACACACACACACACACACACACACACACACACACCTTTCCTTGCTTCTCTTAAGATCATGTATGCATAGACTTTAAACTCCTATACTTCACCTGAGTCATTAAGCCTTGTAGGGGGATCAAAGGACAGGTAATAGGTGTCATTTTCCCTCCTGTTACTCTAAGGAAGACCGTACGAAAAAATATGCAAAATGAAAGTATAATGCCAGGTGTACTTTTGACGTAGCTAAATTATCTTCTATTACCCTCAGTTTTTACCTTATTGGGGAAGGAAAGGTAAGCGAGGAAGGCAGGAGAGAGAGAGAGAGAGAGAGAGAGAGAGAGAGAGAGAGAGAGGAGAGAGAGAGAGAGAGAGAGAGAGAGAGAGAGAGAGAGAGAGAGAGAGAGAGAGAGAGACAGGGGGAGGGGGGGTGAACAGGCAGGAAGCAAGGCATAGGGAAGGTTCCTAGGATTAGACAGTGTTTTGATAGAGGGGAACAAATGTTTCAATAATAACAAAAAAAAAAAGTTTGAGAAGAGAACTGAGAGGTGGTGGTACGCTTCCCACAATGGATCTATTATTATTATTATTATTATTGTTATTATTATTATTATCATTGTTGTTATCTCTCTCTCTCTCTCTCTCTCTCTCTCTCTCTCTCTCTCTCTCTCTCTCTCTCTCTCTCTCTCTCTCTCTCTCTCTCTCTCTCTCTCTCTCTCTCTCTCTCTCTCTCTCTCTCTCTCTCTCTCTCTCTCTTAAAAAAAACTGCGGATTGATCAGACAAAATAAAGATTCCAAAATGTCATTTCGAATGTACAAATAGCAAGTTCTAGACTTTGGAGTTCAAACAATAAATTCAAAAACACCAACAAAAAATAACTCATGAAAAATTGAATACACACGATCAGGTTACGAGATACAATACTTAGGGATCAAATATTACCGTCACCTCTTGGATTCCTGTCGTAACTTTATCTTAAAAACAAAAGATGAAACGTTACACATACTCTTTGTAGCGTGAATTTAGGTCCAGATTTCATAGACTTATTAAGAACAGAGTTAACCACAACGTATCTTGGCTGCAGTGTCAAAGATAACGTCTTATCTACCAAATGACTCCTGTAAAGATAGAATGATGTAATACTATCTCTCAACATAGTAGTTTCCAGAGTAAGATGTCAGTGAGTGGTTCACAATAATTTTCGTACTTAGTGTGAAGGTAATAAAGGTGTTTGTCCGATGCATCCATCAAAATTTCTTCCATGTAATATAATAGAAGTGTTCACGCCAAACGGTCCACCACCACCACGCTTCTGTCACGTCATGGTTCCACGTGAAGATGAACATTATTTTGGCGTGATGAAACTGTACCGCGTGGAGCCGCTGCCAACACGTTATCAATAATGTGATCGACACCATGATTCGATTGGCTGTCGCTGGTTAGTCTTCAGAAAATGTCTCTTTATATCATTGCAAAGAGTGGAATTTTAATTATCACATTCTGAGATACTGTAAAAGATTAACTTCATCGTCTTTCAATTCCTTTTTTACAACCTCCAACATTCTTCTTCAACCGTTAGAAGTGCAATTAATCCAATTTTCTGCAATCTTAGTCTGAGGTGTCATGCTTGCTCGGAGGTTAAACGGGAACTGGCAAAAATGACGGAATTGTGACAGATAGTGTAAATGCAGTGCACGGCTGACTTAACGGTGCCGTGACGCGATGAAACGGTGCCGTGACGATGTAGTGTAAATCAGGCTTAACACGTATGTATGTACTACGTTTATTGAGACACATAGCCGAGAGCTGACCAAGGGGTTGTGTGATGGCTGTACTGAAATGTTACGTCCCTTACTCTCTCTCTCTCTCTCTCTCTCTCTCTCTCTCTCTCTCTCTCTCTCTCTCTCTCTCTCTCTCTCTCTCAAGACAAAAAACAACAATAACAATAACAATAACAACTATTACGAGGACAACAACTACAGCAACAACATTAATAACAGTTTCAAGCATCAACTCCAAGGGAAGGAAAGCCATGAAGACAGCAAACCTCCCTTGCTGTACATGTGGCTATTCCTTGAACTTAAAAAATGCTGACTAGGCCGCGAGAGAGAGAGAGAGAGAGAGAGAGAGAGAGAGAGAGAGAGAGAGAGAGACAGAGAGAGAGAGAGAGAGAGAGAGAGAGAGAGAGAGAGAGAGAGAGAGAGAGAGAGAGAGAGAGAGAGAGAAGAAACATAATCACAAGTCACAAAGCCCCTAGGCCACTTTCCTCCCTCCATCACCATCCCCCCCCCTCTTCTCACCACATTACCTAACAAGGTATCGAATATGCAGCCTAACAGTCATTACCTCCCTCCCTCCCTCCCTTCCTCCTTCCCTCCATCACACATGGAGGGAAAAAAAATAAGATGGGCACCAAGTAAACAAAGACCGTCCCAGTGAAGCAACCATAGAGGCCGAGGCAGTGAGGCAGGGAGGCAGGGGGGGGCAGGGGAGGCAGGGGAGGCAAGGGAGGCAAGGATGGAGGGACATGGTAAGCTTGTGGGATGCATATCTAACCTGCAGCCCAGGCCTACCAGGGTCCCAGAGGCAAGGATCCTCCCCCCAAAACCCCCTAACATGTCCCTCCTTCTTCCTTTCCTCCCTCCCTTCCTTCCTTCCTTCTCCCTCCCCCCGCTGAGGGTAACGGGACCTAAGCTTATCACGGACAATTCGCAAACCCTCGGCCACATTTTTAAAGGCCCGCCTGAGGTGCCGAGGGCCGGAGGGAATGTTAATCTGCCGCTACGGTGCCCTGCAGGCCCTTGTGATGAAGTGAAGAGGGACAGCGGCCACCCACCACCCGCCTTGGGAAACTATTATTAGCATCAGAGTCACGGCCATTATTACGAAGCATTACAAGCATTATTATTGTTATCATTATTATTGTTATCATTATTATTGTTATCATTATTATAACTACAAACAATATTAATGGCAGTGAACAACTTGTACTTATAACATAACATAGCATAGTGTTTTCGTAAAGCACACTAGAATCACCACATGTTCAAGGCCTGCCTGCCTGCCTCAAGGGAGGGACGGACTGACCCAAACACAGCCGACGGGGAGGTGCAGTCCCAGTAACACCACACCGGACCCCATCACACACACACACACACACACACACACACACACACACACACACACACACACACTCACACATACTCATACACATACACATACACACACACACACAAAGAGAAAAGTAGTAGTATTACTATTATTATTATTATCGTCATTATTATAGGAACACATAGGAACACATAGGAAGAACAAACAGCAACAGGCCTGCTGGCCCTTACGAGGCTGTTTGTGAGTACACTATCTAGACTAGCGTGAAGGATAAAAAATAAATATTAATGATAAAAATAAATAATAATGATAAAAAATAAATATTAATGATAAAAATAAATAATAATGATAAAAATAAATAATAATGATAAAAATAAATAATAATGATAAAAATAAATATTAATGATAAAAATAAATATTAATGATAAAAATAAATATTAATGATAAAAAATAAATATTAATGATAAAAATAAATAATAGTGATAAAAATAAATATTAATGATAAAAATAAATATTAATGATAAAAATAAATATTAATGATAAAAATAAATATTAATGATAAATATAAATATTAATGATAAAAATATATAATAATGATAAAAATAAATAATAATGATAAAAATAAATATTAATGATAAAAAAAATAAATATTAATGATAAAAATAAATAATAATGATAAAAATAAATATCAATGATAAAAATAAATATCAATGATAAAAATAAAAATAAATATCAATGATAAAAATAAATATCAATGATAAAAATAAATATCAATGATAAAAATAAATATCAATGATAAAAATAAATATCAATGATAAAAAATAAATATGTATGATAAAAAATAAATATTAATGATAAAAATAAATATTAATGATAAAAATAAATATTAATGATAAAAATAAATATTAATGATAAAAATAAATAATAATGATAAAAATAAATAATAATGATAAAAATAAATAATAATGATAAAAATAAATAATAATGATAAAAATAAATATTAATGATAAAAATAAATATTAATGATAAAAATAAATATTAATGATAAAAATAAATATTAATGATAAAAATAAATATTAATGATAAAAAAAATAAATATTAATGATAAAAATAAATAATAATGATAAAAATAAATATCAATGATAAAAATAAATATCAATGATAAAAAATAAATATGTATGATAAAAAATAAATATTAATGATAAAAATAAATATTAATGATAAAAATAAATATTAATGATAAAAATAAACAATAATGATAAAAATAAACAATAATGATAAAAATAAATAATAATGATAAAAATAAATAATGATAAAAATAAATATTAATGATAAAAAATAAATATTAATGATAAAAAATAAATATTAATGATAAAAATAAATATTAATGATAAAAATAAATATTAATGATAAAAATAAATATTAATGATACAAATAAATATCAATGATAAGAATAAATATCAATGATGAAAATAAATATCAATTATAAAAATAAATATCAATGATAAAAATAAAATATCAATGATAAAAATAAATATCAATGATAAAAATAAATATCAATGATAAAAATAAATATCAATGATAAAAATAAATAATAATGATAAAAATAATTATTAATGATAAAAATAATTATTAATGATACAAATAAATAATGATGATAAAAATAAATATTGAGGATAAAAATAAATATTGAGGATAAAAATAAATATTGAGGATAAAAATAAATATTGAGGATAAAAATAAATATTGATGATAAAAATAAATATTGATGATAAAAATAAATATTGATGATAAAAATAAATATTGATGATAAAAATAAATATTGATGATAAAAATAAATATTGATGATAAAAATAAATATTGATGATAAAAATAAATAATAATGATAAAAATAAATAATGATGATAAAAATAAATAATGATAAAAATAAATAATGATAAAAATAAATATTGATGATAAAAATAAATATTAATGATAAAAATAAATAATAATGAGAAAAATAAATAATAATGATAAAAAATAAATATTAATGATAAAAATAAATATTAATGATAAAAATAAATATTAATGATAAAAATAAATATTAATGATAAAAATAAATATTAATGATAAAAAAAATAAATATTAATGATAAAAATAAATAATAATGATAAAAATAAATATCAATGATAAAAATAAATATCAATGATAAAAATTTAATATTGATGATAAAAATAAATATTGATGATAAAAATAAATATTGATGATAAAAATAAATAATGATGATAAAAATAAATAATGATGATAAAAATAAATAATGATGATAAAAAATAAATAATAATGATAAAAATAAATAATAATGATAAAAATAAATATTAATGATAAAAATAAATATTAATGATAAAAATAAATATTAATGATAAAAATAAATATTAATGATAAAAATAAATATTAATGATAAAAATAAATATTAATGATAAAAAATAAATATTAATGATAAAAAATAAATATTAATGATAAAAATAAGTATTAATGATAAAAATAAATATTAATGATAAAAATAAATATTAATGATAAAAATAAATATCAATGATAAAAATAAATATCAATGATAAAAATAAATATCAATGATAAAAATAAATATCAATGATAAAAATAAATATTAATGATAAAAATAAATATTAATGATAAAAATAAATATTAATGATAAAAATAAATATCAATGATAAAAATAAATATCAATGATAAAAATAAATATTAATGATAAAAATAAATATTAATGATAAAAATAAATATTAATGATAAAAATAAATATTAATGATAAAAAAAATTAATATTAATGATAAAAATATATAATAATGATACAAATAAATATCAATGATAAAAATGAATATCAATGATAAAAATAAATATTTATGATAAAAATAAATATTAATGATAAAAATAAATATTAATGATAAAAATAAATATTAATGATAAAAATAAATATTAATGATAAAAATAAATATTAATGATAAAAATAAATATTAATGATAAAAAAAATTAATATTAATGATAAAAATATATAATAATGATACAAATAAATATCAATGATAAAAATGAATATCAATGATAAAAATAAATATTTATGATAAAAATAAATATTAATGATAAAAATAAATAATAATGATACAAATAAATAATAATGATACAAATAAATATTAATGATAAAAATTAATATTGATGATAAAAATAAATATTGATGATAAAAATAAATATTGATGATAAAAATAATTAATGATGATAAAAATAAATATTGATAAAAATAAATTGATGATAAAAATAAATATTAATGATAAAAATAAATATTAATGATAAAAATAAATATTAATGATAAAAATAAATATCAATGATAAAAATAAATATCAATGATAAAAATAAATATCAATGATAAAAATAAATATCAATGATAAAAATAAATATCAATGATAAAAATAAATATCAATGATAAAAATAAATATTAATGATAAAAATAAATATTAATGATAAAAATAAATATTAATGATAAAAAAAATTAATATTAATGATAAAAATATATAATAATGATACAAATAAATATCAATGATAAAAATGAATATCAATGATAAAAATAAATATTTATGATAAAAATAAATATTAATGATAAAAATAAATAATAATGATACAAATAAATAATAATGATACAAATAAATATTAATGATACAAATAAATATTAATGATAAAAATTAATATTGATGATAAAAATAAATATTGATGATAAAAATAAATATTGATGATAAAAATAATTAATGATGATAAAAATAAATATTGATAAAAATAAATTGATGATAAAAATAAATATTAATGATAAAAATAAATATCAATGATAAAAATAAATATCAATGATAAAAATAAATATCAATGATAAAAATAAATATCAATGATAAAAATAAATATCAATGATAAAAATAAATATCAATGATAAAAATAAATATTAATGATAAAAATAAATATTAATGATAAGAATAAATATTAATGATAAAAATAAATATTAATGATAAAAATAAATATTAATGATAAAAATAAATATTAATGATAAAAGTAAATATTAATGATAAAAATAAATATTGATGATAAAAATAAATATTGATGATAAAAATAAAT
>JAPQNM010000043.1:4461648-4466648 GCA_029783475.1 Metacarcinus magister | reverse complement strand
CTCATATATCTTTTTTTTTCACTCACAGCAACACGTGTATACTAACTAACCAGAGAAGGGCAGGGAGTAATCACAGTTTAAAGGTAATACCAACACCTGCTGTATTACGATTTATTAATTTTTATACGTAAGTGAACAAAGCTATAATATGCGGAAAACTACTTTATATTTTCTATACCTCAATCTAATAATATCCGACTTTAATTTTTGTTCCTTATGATCCCTCGTTAGTCTCTTTTTTTTTGTGTTTATCCATTGTCCAGTATATATATTTTTCATCTCCCTGACCTTTCAAAGTTTATATTTGTTTTCATTCAACCTATCAAGTTAGCTTGGAGGCCATTCCGGATCCTTCTTCCATACTTTTTAAAATCCCTTCATGAATACTGTTTCCTCCACTTCATCATCTGATCCTCCTCCTCCATCCTCAGACACACCTTCCGGCCCCCGCGCATCACCCACGAACACACGAACAACGCCACGCATCAAAGGCATGTTGTCCGTGACGTCAAAAGGTACTCGTAACGTCACTAATGCCAGAGTGGGGAGGCGAGGGGGGACGAGGAGGGACGAGGAGGTGATAGGGAAGCCACGAGGCACCCTCACCCTCACCTCACCTCACCCTCACCAGTGCCAGTATGTGCTGATGAAACTAAGCTGGTTTAAAAATTTATATTTAATGAGTGTATGTAATGCAGTAAAGGGAGTTAGTGGTGGGGAGGTAGGGAGGTGTGTGTGTGTGTGTGTGTGTGTGTGTGTGTGTGTGTTGTGTGTGTGTGTGTGTGTGTGTGTGTGTGTGTGTGTGTGTGTGTGTGTGTGTGTGTGTGTGGTGTGTGTGTGTGTGTGTGTGTGTGTGTGTGTGGTCGGCGGGGTGTATAATACGATACTGAGAGTACATGATTACATAAGTGGCGCTAATATTTTTTTAAAAAAACACTATTACAATAATGATCATAACAATAATGGTAATAATAATATAAAAAAAATAAATAAATAAATAATAATAATAATATCAACAACATTTATAATAATAATAATCACAACAACAATAATAATAATATTATCATTATCATTATTATTAATGTTCTTCTTATTATTATCATTATTCCTCTTTCTACTACTACTACTACTACTACTACTACTACCACCACCACCACCACCACCACCACCACCACCATAACTCATACACGGATATGTCATTCATTCACTGATCTCCAACCCCTATCTATACGTTTACCCAAATCTCTGGACTAAACAAGTCGCCAAGCTTAGCCACTAATCATTTACTTAACCTATATCACTTTATAAAAAAAAATTCCAACACCTTTTACTCCTTACCCTGAAAAGCTTATCTCACTAGCAAGCAATATTAACAAAACACAGCGACACTTTACATTAGCTGGTGTGACGCACTTCCGACAGTCATATAAACACCAGATACCCATTATTCGCAGCTCAATTCCGAGAAGACGTGAAATAAGTAGTAAGATACGTTATCGCTGACGGAGGTACGGGAGGGGATGCAAGGGGGGCGAAGGGGGCCATCTAAAGGGAATGAATGAGGGGGGCAGACGGGAATGGCAGGTGAGACCAAGGGGAGGGAAGGGAGGCAGGGCAAAACACTGTAGATTACGGAGCCACTGATAAGGATTGATAAGATGGTGGTGATGGTGATAAGGATGGTGGTGGTGGATTACACTCTTCAAAAACATGTGCAAGTATAAAAATGATTGAGTAATAAGGTCAATGAAATGATAAGTAATAAGGTACTAAGGGTCAGCTAGGCAGACCAAAGGGTTATATTGCCTCTATGAACTCTAGGAATCTCACGCCATTATACTCCTTCACTCTCCCTCCTCCCCTCCACGTGTCTCTATGCAGGTAGGTGCGTATATCAAGGTTAGTGTCATGGGTGTGTGTGTGTGTGTGTGTGTGTGTGTGTGTGTGTGTGTGTGTGTGTGTGTGTGTGTGTGTGTGTGGGTTTGCAGTAACCAACTTTCCATTCACAAAATCAAGTTATGAGTCATATTACTATCCCCTCTCCCTTCCCTCCCTCCCTCCACCTTTTTCTCCCTCTCCCTCCTCACCCTCACCTCACGTCTGCTCCTCACCCTTCCCTTCCACGCCCCGCCCTGCCCTGCCGCGCCACGCCCCGCCCCATACACGCACACACAAGGTTGGGGTCAGCGGTGTCATAAACCCATTATGGTGTGGGGTCAAGGTTCATAGGAATGGACCGAGCCGGCTTCATCTCATCCTCTCTCTCACTCTCTCACTCTCTCGCTCGCTCTTTTTTTATCTCCTGTTTTTATGGCACTTTATAGACTGCCGAGGAAAGGAAGGTGTGTGTGTGTGTGTGTGGTGTGTGTGTGTGTGTGTGTGGGGTCGTAAAGGGTTGAACCACGCTCACTCTTAATGCACCTTGACCACTCATTCCTATGGTGATGGTGGTGGTGGTGACAGGTGTTGGCAGCCGTAGGAGTTAGTAGTTATAGTAGTAGTTAGTAGTAGTAGTTAGTAGTAGTAGTAGTAGTTAGTAGTAGTAGTAGTAGTAGTGGAAAACTCTACCATCACCACAATAACAATAATGATGATGATAATAATAATAATAATAATAATAATAATAATAATAACAATAACAATAAAAATAACAATAATAATACGTCTAAAATCATCCACCAATTTCTGTCTGCCCAAGGTGAGAGGCTCAACCGAATGAATCGTGAAGAAGGAAAGAAAAACTTGTCACAGCGCGTCCCTTGCAACACCCACACGCTCCTACACGTCCCTCAGGCCACGACACACTTATTTCACGGCCACACGCGTCACTCAGGGTTCTGACTGCGTCACGGCACACACACACCACGCTGCCAGGGAGGTGTGTGTGTGTGTGTGTGTGTGTGTGTGTGTGTGTGTGTTTACATATAAGTATGCTTCTGCTAAACTCCTACATTCCCTCTCTCCGGTGTTCAACTTCTTAAATATTGGAATCGAAACTTGAGTCAGTGGTTAGTAGTAGTAGTAGTAGTAGTAGTAGTAGTAGTAGTAGTAGTAGTAGTAGTAGTAGTAGTAGTAGTAGTAGTAGTAGTAGTAGTAGTAGTAGTAGTAGTAGTAGTAGTAGTAGTAGTAGTAGTAGTAGTAGTAGTAGTAGTAGTAGTAGTAGTAGTAGTAGTAGTAGTAGTAGTAGTAGTAGTAGTAGTAGTAGTAGTAGTAGTAGTAGTAGTAGTAGTAGTAGTAGTAGTAGTAGTAGTAGTAGTAGTAGTAGTAACAATAGTGTAAGAAAATAATATCATAGCTGTCTAACTTTTCTGTCTAACTTTTCCATTCTCGATATTTTTTTCAGAATTTCGTGCAATACAGTACGTTCATTATACACCTTAGAAAGCCATGTATGTGTTATTCATGCACAGACACCACTCCCTCACTCTACTCCCTCACTCCACTCCCTCACTCCACTCCCTCCCTTACTCCAATACTTGTACTCAATCATTCAGTTCATTTTTTTTCTTAACATTTGACGTCCTCAAAATAACGCCCACACACCTCTCCCTATCTTTCTCTTACTCTCTTCAACCACGAGAGAGAGAGAGAGAGAGAGAGAGAGAGAGAGAGAGAGAGAGGAGAGAGAGAGAGAGAGAGAAAAGAGAGAGATAACAAGGCACTCCCCAAACCACCCATCCATCCCCACACACACACATACAAAAAAATAAATAAAACACAAACACACTTTACTACTAGGGCAGTGAGCCAGCTTACATGACGGTACAGAAGGAGGAAGAGAAGCAGGGAATACAGGAGGAGGAAGTACGGCTGTAGTAGTATGTAGTAGATGTTGGTGCAGAGATCTATGTAACAGTCAAGCCTTTCTAAGGAAGGGAAATTACATAAGGACGGATGGTGAAGGGAAAAAAATGAATGTAATAATAAGATGTTTTGCGGTGCGTATATATTTTATATCATTATCTCTCTCTCTTTCTCTCTCTTTCTCTCTCTTTCTTTCTCTCTCTCTCTCTCTCTCTCTCTCTCTCTCTCTCTCTCTCTCTCTCTCTCTCTCTCTCTCTCTCTCTCTCTCTCTCTCTCTCTCCTTGTCTCGTCTCCCAGCAACACTAAGAAGTGGCTGTATTAGGCCTATCAAACACACACACACACACACACACACACACACACACACACGCACGCACACGCACACGCACACGCACACGCACACGCACACGCACACGCACACGCACACGCACACGCACACACACACACACACACACAACACACACACACATACACACATACATCCTTAATAAAAAACCAAACTGATAAAGCGAGATATGAGATGATAAGAAAATAATTTGGGAGATAGATAGAGAAAGAGAGAAAGAGGGGAGGGGGCAGGAATTACGTGGGAAGGTGAAGAGGTGAATTGGAGGAGGTGTGGGGGTGGAGGAGGGGAAGTTAGGGGTGAGGGGTGAGGGGTGAGGGGGTCAGAGGGAGGGGGTCACGGAGTTGTACTACCTATAGGCCTGACAGAACCATGCACAGACCAAAGCTTACACACGCAACCTCCCCATCACGACCCCCCCCTCTCTCTCTCTCTCTCTCTCTCTCTCTCTCTCTCTCTCTCTCTCTCTCTCTCTCTCTCTCTCTCTCTCTCTCTCTCTCTACTTAATGACCTCCTGATGATGATAATGATGAAAAATTGACTCAAAGCGAAACAAAATTCATGAAAAAAAACCATATATAAAAAAATTAACACAAACACGAATGACAACAGTAAAAAAAAAAAAGTAATAAATAAATAAATAAATAAATATATAGCATAGGAAAATACAGAGAAGGTTGTAACAGACACCCATTGTAACGCCAAGTAAAAAAATAATCACGGGAAATATTACGTAAAACACCATCATTCACTAGTATAGAACACCGGATGAAAACACCGTTGGAAAGAAGGGAACGATGGCTGGCTAGCTGAGGGAAAATACAAGAAGAAAAAAAAAAAAATGAAACAA
>JAPQNM010000043.1:4451648-4456648 GCA_029783475.1 Metacarcinus magister | reverse complement strand
GGTCAACAGGCTTTTTATTCTCATTCTCTCTCTCTCTCTCTCTCTCTCTCTCTCTCTCTCTCTCTCTCTCTCTCTCTCTCTCTCTCTCTCTCTCTCTCTCTCTCTCTCTCTCTCTCTCTCTCTCTCTCTCTCGTATACTCACCACGTGGCACCGGAATCACCTGGATCCAGTCAAAAGAACTCCCTTACCTGTGGAAGAAAGTATTGTTAATTAATATAACACACCAGGTAAGGCAAGAACAGTATAATAGATAAGACATAATGGTATAAATAAAGCGTCATGTATTTTGGAGTAAGAAAGGGGCATCGTTATATTATATTACAGACAAGAATACAGAGAACCGAGAAGATGATCTGAGAAAAAGAAAAAAGTTATGTCATCTATGAGGAAAAAGTTGGAGTAGGTTAAGAAAAGAAGAAAGACAGCAAAACGAGACAGAAAAAAAGAAATTGAGAGACAGAGATAGATAAAGATATAAATAAATAGATAGCTAGTAGGTGAAAAATAAAGTAGGAACGAACGAAAATGGAAAAAAAAATTGAAGAGAAAAAAAAATCATGAGTTAGGGTGAAAAGGTGAAGAAGAAAATGAAGGAGGAGAGAAGGGAAGGAGTGACCGCTGTGTGACCCGGACGGAGTGAGACCACGACAGCAAAACACAAGTCCCATAGAACCAGGTTGTACAGCAGCGGTGGATCAATGCTGCGCTGTGACCACTCTTGCCGCACACACACACACACACACACACACACACACACACACACACACACACACACACACACACACACACATGCTAGTCACTCCCTACTCCCCGCCATAACTCCTACAAATCTCACCTCCACCACCACCACCACCACCACCACCACCTCCTCCTCCTCCTCCTCTTCTCTCTTTCCTCCCCTCTTCCCCTTTCCTCCTTCCCTTGCAGTGATCCAGTGTCGTGCTATAGACAGAATTAATATTTTTGGTCGCATTTTTCTTTTTGATATGTGTGTGTGTGTGTGTGTGTGTGTGTGTGTGTGTGTGTGTGTGTGTGTGTGTGTGTGTGTGTGTGTGTGTGTGTGTGTGTGTGTGCGCGTGTGCGTGTGCGTGTGTGTAACGTGACCCAAAATGTTCGTTTCCGCACGCCACGCACACACCTTTTGAAGAGTGAGGGAAGAGAAGGGGAAGGGAAGAGAGGGAGAGAGAGGGAGGGAGAGAGGGAGAGAGGGAGGGAGTGAGGAGTTGTGTAATAAGAGAAGAGAGGGTGAAGGAAGGAGAAGACAAAGGACGATGAGACAGAACGGAAGAGGAAAAATGAAGAAAAAAAACAAGGAAAAGTAAACAAGGCAAGGAAAAGTTTCTCAAAAGAAGGAGGATGCTTTAGAGAGAGAGTAGAGAGAGAGAGAGAGAGAGAGAGAGAGAGAGAGAGAGAGAGAGAGAGAGAGAGAGAGAGAGAGAGAGAGAGAGAGAGAGAGAGAGTATTAGTTGGCACTTCCTTGCCTATCTTACAAGTGTCCGAACACCTGTCACGCTGCTGGACAACATCTGTATTTCCCTTTCACACCTGTTCCTGATACGCCATGCAAGGCACGATCATCAAACTCACACATCATGCACACACCCTTCACCCTTCACCCTTCACACTCACATCCGTAACACATCCGTAACACTTCCTCATCCACCTCACAACACAACCACATTCACACAGGAGGTATTGTAATGGGGAATGTAAAGGTATGGTCGACACACACACACACACACACACACACACACACACACACACACACACACACACACACACACACACACACACACACACACACACTATGATTTGTTACTACTGTATGGCAAAGGTGTTCTGACCATACATACATACATCATCTTGTCCACAGTGTTATATAAGAAGAAAAAGAGGAAGAAATATATATATATGTGTATATGTATTATTCGTCTTTTTTTAATACAGTGATACAGATAAGAAGATTGCTGATCTGTGTGTCGTGTTAAGCTTGGATATTAGATACACGCTCACCATTTCTTTGAGGTCTCTTTTTTTTGTTTTTCTCTCTCTATCTATCTATCTATCTATCTATAATAACAATGACAGCCGAAGATGAACTCGAATATGACCTTGTATGTTTTGGATAGATGATTGAAGCAAAGCAAACACACACAAACACACACAAACACACACACACCACACACCTCAACCAATTCATAATCATCTAAAAATATAACCACGTGTGTTTGTGTAAAGCTAATCACACTTGTTCCTTACCACGTCTTTGTCTTGCCTTCTTTGTCATCTGTGCTCCCCTCCACTCAATTCTAAGGCGCTTATTTCAATAGCTGTAATTCCCCCTAAGATGTGCATGCATGATCTAACTCCTTACAAATCATCCACACTTAAGTCATCCCTTGTATAGCTACCTGGTCTTGCCGCAGTAGTTCGCTTGTTTCTTGTTCGATCGCTAAAGTGTTTTCCTGAGTTGTCATGAAGGATATTTATGCGTTTAGTCAGGTGTGATAATGTTCAGGTGCAGGAAGGTGAGGCAAGGGAGGGAGGCTTCTGTTCTTACCAATATGTTAGAAGGATGTCATATTTCACAGCGTCATTCCTACTTAGTGCAGCTGATTGACGTCAAAACAATTACAATGACACACATCAGACCATTGCGTTTATGAAGCAAAGAAAGAATAAAGTCACGTTTAACCATTACATTCACAACTGGTACATGTCATTCAATTTAATATCTTCTCATTAGTAACTACATAACGTAATTACCTTATTGTTTGCTTTTCATTGAGTAGGAAGGGAAGGTCGTTGTCAAGGTTTACATTATGATAAACATGCGAGTCGCGCGGCAACACTCCCAGAGGCACATGCAACACGCCGCTACCACCACACACTCCACACTCCACACTTCACACTCCACACTTCATACGGTATTCAGTGCAGCAACACATTATGATTGCCTTGTAGCCTAGGGATGAGGAACTGTGATGCACTGCTCGCCGCCTCCTGCAATGATTAGACGCCCCTGGCACACACACACACACACACACACACACACACACCACCACCATCACGCCTGCACACACACGCACTCATACCACACCACGCCTGCACACACACGCACTCACACCACACCACGCCTGCACACACACCACACCACGCCTGCTCGCTGAATTACACTGCATCACTCTCTCTCTCTCTCTCGTGTCATTTTTTTTCCAAACATCAAAAAAAAAGTGTCAATGATTAATCTCCAAGTGTCTTCCTCACTTTCCTTCTCCTTCTCCTTCTCCTCCTCCTCCTCCTCCTCCTCCTCCTCCTCTTCCTCCTCTTCCTCCTCCTCCTCCTCCTCGTATGACCTTGACCACATCTCGCAAAAAGTACAGCCGAAAAAAAACTGCCTCTATTCCCTCGTCCCTCATGACCTCCTCGGATTCATGTCCACTCCCTCCCTCCCTCCCTCCTCCCTCCCTCTCTCCCTCTCTCCCTCCCTCCCTCCCTCCCTTTTTTACTTATTAATCAAATCACTACTCAAGGCTGCTCTCTCTCTCTCTCTCTCTCTCTCTCTCTCTCTCTCTCTCTCTCTCTCTCTCTCTCTCTCTCTCTCTCATGCGATTTTGCATTATTTTCTCTCCTTAACTTCCGTATCTGTGCTTCTTTTTTTCTTCTTCTTCTTCCCTTTCCTTGTAACAGCCATGATGCAAACACACACACACACACACACACACACACACACACACACACACACACACACACACACACACACACACACACACACACCAGGTCGTGATGTGTTGGTGATGGTAATGACACAGACCGAGAAAATATGAAGGAAGAAAAAAAAAAATACAACAAAAACGATAATCGGAAAGGTAAATTTAGGGGACAAACTAATCAAGGGAAGTGAGATAAGTGAGCGAGGCGAGGGAGAGAGAGAGAGAGAGAGAGAGAGAGAGAGAGAGAGAGAGAGAGAGAGAGAGAGAGAGAGAGAGAGAGAGAGGGAGGGAATGAACCTAAAAACTTTAATTAGGAGAGGACTGATTATTCACTAGGTAGTTTAGGCGTTCTCAAAAATACGCCAGTTTTGTGATAACGTCGCATCACCTCTCCTCTACTCCTCCTTTCTCTCCCTCTCTCAGCATCCCTCCTCTTCCTTCCTCTTCCTCTCTCAGCATCTCTCCTCCTCCTTCCTCTTCCTCTCTCAGCATCCCTCCTCCTCCCTCTCCCTTCCTCTCTCTTCTCTCAGCCTTCCTCCTCCCTATAATCCTAGCGTCTATGTATGATGGAACAGTAATACGCAACACACCACTGAGCAGAGCAGGAAATGTAAAGTAAAGTAAAGTAAAGTAAGGTAAAAAAATAAGTAGAGTTAAGTGCAGTAAAGTAGATTCTTCCACCTCTTCACCTTTTACGAATCACTATATTAGCTCTTTCTCTTTCTCTCTCTCTCTCTCTCTCTCTTCTCTCTCTCTCTCTCTCTCTCTCTCTCTCTCTCTCTCTCTCTCTCTCTCTCTCACACACAACTCTGACTGTATCTTGGAAATTTCGGTCGAAGACGGAAAAGATTACTAGGATAATTTTGCTCAACTTTATAATCAAGTTTCTTAACGAATGTGAAATTAGTCCGGCAGGGAAGGGTCGCTTAGGGATGATTTGCATGTTGACAATAATTACAGTTGGACCTTCGAGTGTGTGTGTGTGTGTGTGTGTGTGTGTGTGTGTGTGTGTGTGTGTGTGTGTGTGTGTGTGTGTGTGTGTGTTGGAGAGACTCAATGATGGTAAAAAAAAAAAGTTTTCCACTCACTGGAAATATATTGAAGAACTTATGACGGAAGGAGAATGATGATGATGAAAATGATGATGCTATTGATGATGATGATGATGATGATGATGATGATGATGATGATGAGGATAATGATTAGGAGGAGGAGGAGGAGGAAGAGGAGGAATAATAATAATATAAACAAATAAAAAAAAACGAGGAAGAATGTACTGGTGGTAA
>JAPQNM010000043.1:4441648-4446648 GCA_029783475.1 Metacarcinus magister | reverse complement strand
TGTCTTCCCTTACCTCCCTATCTCCCTCCCTCCCTTGCGTCCATCTCCCGTCACCATTCACTTCCCTCTTTCACTACTCGTATACTGACCCTCTCCCCTCCCCCCCCAGCTTCCCTCCTATCCTATGTTTCCTCCCCTCCCTCTCTCCCCTTCTCTTCACCCTCACCCTGTCATCAAGTCACTCCGCTATCCTTTCATCACCTCATTTTTACTTTTGATTGCACTTGAATATTTGTTATTTTTTTTATATTACCATCACCATCACAACCACAACTACCACTTACCATTTATCATCAAGTATTCCTGCAGCACGCACTTTTTTTTCTAATACCTGGTCTCCCCCTCCTCCTCCTCTTCCTCCTCCTCCATACTTTCCTCCCTCACCCCTTCCCTCCCTCCCTCCCTCCCTGAAGTAAAGGCGCTACAATCCCTAATTTGATAAGGGGGAGTTAACACATAACCAGGAAGAGGCAGAGGTAGGGAAGGGGGGAGGGGGAAGGGGGGGGGAAAAAGAGGTGAAGGGTGTACGGTAGGGAAGCAAGACAGCTGCCAAGGAGGGAGAGACGGAGGGTAAAGGGAAAGACAGATACATGGAAGAACAAGAATATTAAGGCAAGTAAAGATGTAAAATGGGAGACGAGTGTGGAAAGAGGAAGGAGAGAGAGAGAGAGAGAGAGAGAGAGAGAGAGAGAGAGAGAGAGAGAGAGAGAGAGAGAGAGAGAGAGAGAGAGAGAGAGAGAGAGAGAGAGAGAGAGAGAGAGAGAACAACATGTTTTTCCAAGAAATATTAAGGAGTAAAATGATGTTTAACTATTCAAACACACACACACACACACACTATATCTCTCTCTCTCTCTCTCTCTCTCTCTCTCTCTCTCTCTCTCTCTCTCTCTCTCTCTCTCTCTCTCTCTCATAAAACATCCAATATATTACAAAATTAATATAGATAATTAAAAAGAGACTGAATTACAAAGCCTACACGGTACAAATAAGCTAAACGTACGCTATTATTGTCCTTTTTTCCACCCTCGGGGCCAGCCAGCCAGTGCGGCAGCAGGTGTGGGGCGGGTCACGCTGCAGGGACGGACTTGTGAGTGGCGGGGTCACGGGGAACGTCACGGCCTTCACGGGGACGGATGGACAGTAAAAAAGCATTCAGGACGACCTCAATGACACCACTGAACAGCTGCACTCAAACACACACACACACACACACACACACACACACACACACACACACACACACACACACACACACCACACACACACACACACACACACACACACACACACACACACACACACACACACACACACACACACACACACACACACACACACACCACACACACACACACACACACACACACACACACACACACACACACACACACACACACACACACACACACACACACACACACACACACACACACACACACACACACGATCAAATTTCAGCGATTGATGTAAATATTCTCCGTTAACCTTCTGAAACTAGACACAATGTTAACCTTATCAAAAAATAGTCCACACCGAGGATATTTACTTGCCTATTATTATTGTCATCATTATTATTATTATTATTATTATTATTATTATTATTATCATCCATAGAGCGTCACAGCTACAGGTATAACACAACAAAACATGCTCGTAATATAATACTTAATTTAATGTAAAAACTTGAGCCGTGATTCATTTTACTAAGACGCAGCTAATCTTGATAACACAACAATCACTAAACACGTCCTGTGGTTATTATAATGTGTTAGGTGTGCACTACGGCGGCAGGTGATGATGTCCTACCACCTATTGTCACTATCACACCTTCCCCACCCACCCTACCACCTGACTAGCGCCTCTCCACCCTCCACCCGCCCTCCACCCCCTCGCAGCACCACCACGCACGCTGCAGGGACGGTGCTATCTTTCCTTTTCAAACCCGATTCACTTGAGCGATATTTTGGTGTGATGCTGTTTTAGTGTTTGCTATTATCATCATTATTCGTGTTATTATTATTACTATTATTATTATTATTATTATTATTATCATCATTATTACTGTTAGGAAAAAGGCTCCACATTACACTAACTTGTCGAACGTGTCGGGTGAACAAAGATCAAAGTATAATTAACAAACGTTTATCGTGTGTGTAATTCTAACCCATGAACACAATTGCATGCATTCATTTCTACTAAACAGTACAACCTTTTCTCTTGGTGATTTAGTAATTTAATGGTAAACAATATGGGACAAAATTTCACAAGCTACCTTATGTGCAAACAATATATATTAACAAGCGAAACTACCTTGTGGACTTGTAAAAGCATGTGAATATATCGTTATCATTTGTATCTTAATCTTCAGTACAACACACAAGGGCTTCACTCTGACCACAAGGGAATCACAACACCAAACACAACCTCATTCAAAACCAAATAAACAATACAATGGATTGAATTCAAGACAAACAAGATGAATGATTTACAATAGACGTGAGTGAATGGCAGTGTTGGCTGAGGGTGATGGTGGTGGTGGTGGTAGTGGTGGTGGTAATGATGGTAGAGTGACGGGGGCGCTGAAATACACCTGAATGAGTGCTAATAAAGAGAACAGTAACAGAAGAGCACCGATGGAGAAAAGAAAACACAACCAAACAGTAAAGATAGAAGACTCATGACGCGGGAATACCATCAAATATGCACTGATAGAAGTACTAGCGGAGCAACAAAGGTTAAGTAAGTGGGGCTGGAGGGAGATAAACCGACGAAGCATTACTGGTGGAAGCGTTGGGGATGGGTGGTGATGGGGTGGAGGAAGGGAAGGTGGCATAGAGGTGATGTGGTGGAAGGGAGAGTAGGGGTAGTGGAGTGTATGTGGAAGAAGGGATCACGAAGCCAGCAGATGGGTTAAGCCGGAAGCCCCTCACACCGCCCGTGGTCTATAAACAGTTTCTGCGACACACCCATAGCTGGAATCATGCGGTGTTAGAGAGCACCCTCAACTGCCCTACTCACATTCCAAGAGGAGGAGGAGGAGGAGGAGGAGGAGGAGGAGGAGGATAACTACAGTAACAACATAAACAAGAAAAAAAGAATATGTAGGTAAAGGAAGAGTATGAAAGGAAAGGAAAGGAAAGGCAAGGCAAGGCAAGGCAAGGCAAGGCAAGGCAAGGCAAGGCAAGGCAAGGCAAGGCAAGGCAAGGCAAGGCAAGGCAAGGCAAGGCAAGGCAAGGCAAGGCAAGGCAAGGCAAGGCAAGGAAAGGAAAGGAAAGGAAAGGAAAGGCAAAGAAAGGATGAAAACTTGAAACCATCTCCCGGTCCATCCTCAGTTTCAAGGGGTGGCGACGGAGATTCCAGGAAAGACTAATTAAAATATGGCGCAGAGCAATGACGGGATGGTGGAGACGATGAGAGGAGGGACGGAGGGAGAGGGATGGGGAGGAGGAGGAAAGGGGAGAGAGAAAGAAGATATGGAAGAGGCAATCAAATAAGTATAGAAAAAAAGGGAAGAAATACGAGAAAATACGAAGAAAAAACTAATATAGAACACTTAGAAAGATATAATAGAAGAAAAAATAACAATAATAATAATAACAATAATAATTCCACCCCAGTGAACTAATGAGCCGTAGTTATGCCTAATCATCAACTAATTACCATTCATTACTAGGAACCAACCAGCGCGTGTCCCCTGACTTTGTATGTGTCGCTCACCCCCTTTCACTGTACTTCTCTCTCTCTCTCTCTCTCTCTCTCTCTCTCTCTCTCTCTCTCTCTCTTCTCTCTCCTCTCTCTCTCTCTCTCTCTCTCTCTTTCTGGCATCACTACTGAGCCCTTGCTTACGTGAACGCCCGTTATTTATGTGGACAATTTTCTGTGGCCGCGTGTGTCCCGCTGATGCTTGGCGAGGCGAGGCTGACAGGGCCCAGACATGCGAGGCAGGGATGGCGGGGGCAAGGACGGGCGGGGGGCAGGCACGGGAAAGGGGGGCAGGCACGGGAAGGGGGGCAGAGACGAGAAGGGAGAAGGAAAGGTGAATGCATTACGTTCACTGCACTGCACATTTCAATCAGGACCGTTACGCTTCTCTTGATAAACCTGAATCAGTCTTTGTCATCTTGTAAGTTACACCTGCGCGCCTCTTCACTTATCTGTCACCTTCGAAAATATGTGTACCTAGTGTGTTTCCTCCTTCCTCCTACATACCTGCCTCGCACCTGAGCACCTCTTACTCTTCTCTACCTAATTGTCTTCCTTATAAATATTTACAGGTGTAGCCCCCTCTCACCCCCAGCACACACACACATACACTTACACTTCTCATCCACAAATACCACACCTGTCATTCCCTGATACTACTCAACTCATTAACCTCTACAGTGGCTTACTTACAGCGCCCTTACGTCACTTGATAATCATGCTGACTTGGCATAAACACTTTTAATTTAATCTTTTCTCCACTTCAGTTCAGTTCAGTCTTTTTTATATCCTCTCTCCCTTCCTCATTCATCAGTTTCAATCTTACATCATTACCTTTCTTGACGTTTATTAACACTGGGTTTGGGCTATGCATGGTGGTGTTACTCTCTCTCTCTATCTCTCTATCTCTCTATCTCTCTATCTCTCTCTCTCTCTCTCTCTCTCTCTCTCTCTCTCTCTCTCTCTCTCACACACACACCCACACTAACCACAAATCTCCCTTCCCCCTCACCCCCTTCCTCTCTCCTCTCCCTTCCCCTCTCCTCTCCCTTCCCACGGCCGTAGAATCAAAATTATTAAGCATCCGTCGACCGTCAGCCTGGAAATTAGCCGGCGTTTATTGACCTTTCTTCATGACATTTCACAAACACACGAAAAGGTGATTCGACTTGTTGGATTGTGATTCGCAGCTCCACGCCACTCAGCCCCTCCCTCCGCTTTCAACCCCGCCCCATCATCCCATCCCATCCCATCCCATCATCTCTCTCCTTCTCTCCGTTCCTTTCCCCTCATAA
>JAPQNM010000043.1:4429148-4439148 GCA_029783475.1 Metacarcinus magister | reverse complement strand
AGAAGAAGGAAGAGAAGGAGAGCTGGTGTCCACTGAACCTCACGGAGACAACGTTGCTATGGAAACAACGCCGCCCAAGGCCGTGTGTGTCGCTGCCTCACTCTTCCTGTCGCACTCCCTATCAACCTCACTGCTGCGACCCGCCCCCTACATCCACTATAACCTCACCCCCAACCCACTGACGTAGACCCTAACACCCCTCTTTCCGCAGCCAATGACCCTCAATATCAGACTCCTCGACAGTCATCCCACTCCTCCCCAACGCAACTCTAGCTTATAAGTCACAGGAATAGCATCGTCATGACTGTAAATCCACTTCTCGAAAAACACTGTCATTTTCTGCTGTATTCTCACGTGTACTCTTGCACCTCCTCTACACTATATATCCATTCATATCCCCCTTACCTTAAGACACATCCCTGTACCCCCTCCCTTCAATGACACACCTCTCCAATGAAGGTCAACGCACCTCCTCACTCACACCTCTCTCCCTCCTTCATCCTCCTCGCATGTCCACCTAAACACTTCCTCACAGACTCCTTAACAACCCGTCAATGCCCTCGTCCTAACCCTTCATATGTCTAAACACGTATGTACAAATGGCGTATGTAACACTAACCAAAAAAAAGAGAGTAAATAAGACTACCTTTGTCACGGTTTCTCCGCCAGCCAGCGTCTTCATCTCCGCTCCTCTGAAC
Source organism: Metacarcinus magister (assembly GCA_029783475.1). Lineage (NCBI taxonomy): Eukaryota > Metazoa > Arthropoda > Malacostraca > Decapoda > Cancridae > Metacarcinus > Metacarcinus magister. The sequence continues at coordinate 4,438,450 of JAPQNM010000043.1, read as the reverse complement.
ATGTTTACACTCTCCCCTCTACTAGCATTACCCTCATCATCACCACCACCATTACCACCACCACTATTACCACCATCACTATAATCACCACCATCAACTCTTGAAAAGCTCCGACGCGTTTTAAACTCATAATTTCCGAAGTCAATTATTACTATCACTGCCAACACCTCCATTACTAACCTACTATAGTTAACAATCACTGAAAAAAAATTATTGAAACTGTGCTTACAAACCTTATATCGACGACACGTAACATTGCAGCTGCTGTTACCGCGACACTTATCTGTTCCACGAGCCTACACAACACTAACAGGACTGACAGGTCTTCCCACTGTCAATGTAGAGGAAGAGTGAGGCGTCCGCTGTCCCATCTTCCCAAAAGTCACTGTTTTATTTTAAACGAACACACTTATGAACGGAAGTGAGATTTATGAAACACTGCTTCGAATACTTTCTCTATCCGAACCACCGTCGCAGTGTTGCCATACCCGCGAGGCAGCACACACACACACACACACACACACACACACACACACACACACACACACACACACACATACACACACACCCTCCTCTCGGCCAGCGACCATCGGTAAACGTCTGGTCAAATCTATTTATCATTAGTCTCGATTTGTTTTTCGAACGCAGCCTCATTTTTCTCGCGAGTGAAGCAATGTCAAGTTCCTGTTTCATACCGTTCGTGTGTGTGTGTGTGTGTGTGTGTGTGTGTGTGTGTGTGTGTGTGTGTGTGTGTGTGTGTGTGTGTGTGTGTGTGCTGCCTTGCGGGTATGGCAACACTGCGACGGTGGTTCGGTTGGAAAAAGTATTCGAAGCAGTGTTTCATAAATCTCATAAGTGTGTTTGTTTAGAATGAAACGACGCAGTGTTTTGTATAACACCACCGCAACTAAACACAATCAACACATAAGGAGTATTATACACATTCAGAAACGAGAGAAAAAAAACACATTGAGATCAGTTAAAACAACCAAAGAATACAGAAAATTATAAAACATTGTAACACTCCGAAGCAAATGTGACTTCCCGTGCCATCAGGAGGAGGAGGAGGAGGAGGAGGAGAGAAATGGTAAAAAAAATAAAGAGGATGGATAAAGGATATGAGAAATAGGAAATGGGGAAGTGGGAGTAAAAGGAGGAGGAGCAAGAACAAGGTAAGAATGATAAATCAAGACAAGAAAGAGAAAGAGAAGCAGAACAGACTAGAAAACGAGGAGGTACAGCGAGGAGGTAAGAAGGGAGGCTAGCTAGCATGGCAGGGAATGATGAAGGGAATGGGGACTTTCATTCTCCAGTATGAACGTCACATCTTGATTGTGGTCGCAGCGGCGTGTAGGCCTCGCAACCTCATCCGCCCCTCCCCTCTCTCCTCCCCTCTCCTCTCCCCTCTCACCTCCCCTCACCTCCCCTCTCCTCTCCACCACCGGCCGGCTTTCCACAAGTAGCATTACACAACTCTACAAATAACCATAGAAATAAGGGACCCTAACTTAGACTAATCTTGTTTTCCATGTTGCCGAAATGTCCAGTCTTAGGCCACGGACTCACGTTTTTTTATTTTCGCATTCCCAGACAGAGAGAGAGAGAGAGAGAGAGAGAGAGAGAGAGAGAGAGAGAGAGAGAGAGAGAGAGAGAGAGAGAGAGAGAGAGAGAGAGAGATGTAAGAATAACCGAAGTATTAAAATCTTTTGAGTAATCTAATGTTCTTAAAGTCTAAAAAAATAAAACGCACATTGTCTTACATTACGATTTTGCGTTTAACTTGTTATTTTTTTTATCAATTTTTTTTTTTCTTCGCTCGTATAGAAAGTGGATATAGAGGGATCTTTGCCTTCTACCTCCCTCCCTCCCTCCCTCCCTTCTTCCTTCCCCTCCCCCTTCCCCCGTCCCCTTCCCATCAGGGCTGCGGACAAACTTCGACTTGGGACTATGACGGACACATAAAGGTAATCGATTATAACGGTGCTCGCTGGCGTGGCGGCGCATGCGCACACCACACTTATAAAAGATGCACCTGAATTTCGCCAGGCCTAACCCCTTGGTCACCCCTCTCCGTCCGCCCCTCGAGCCTCTCTCCCCTCTCCACTCAGGCCCGGGAAGAGGACAGAAGAAAGGCGCACAGAGAGAGAGAGAGAGAGAGAGAGAGAGAGAGAGAGAGAGAGAGAGAGAGAGAGAGAGAGAGAGAGAGAGAGAGAGAGAGAGAGAGAGAGAGAGAGAGAGAGAGAGAGAGAGAGAATATGCATATGCCAGAGGATGTTGAGAAGTCGGCTGAGGGGAGAAAGAGGAAGAGGACGAGGAGGAGGAGGAGGAGAAGGATGAAAAGGGGGGAAGAGAATTATATGGCAAAGTGTGCTGGTCCGTGTGTGGCGGTCAGTGCTGCTAAGCCTAACCTTCGTCCCTGCTGCCCTCCCTCTACATCTACCCCCTCTTTCACATCTCTCTCTCCATTCCCTCTCTAGTACTCCCTTTCCCTCTTCCTTCTCCACAATACCAACTGGACTGGCAAACACCCACACAAACACCCACACACACATACACACACACAACGAGATTACTTCAGTGTATCGTAATCTATTCCAGTATGGATGACGAAATAGCGCAGATAAGACCCCCATTCCGCCCCTTTCCAGCTTCCAGGTTTAGTTTAGAGCCAAGACGCGACGTTCACCACAAACTTTAGCTGCAGTTTATCAGCGGCTCAAAACAACAGTGACCCAGTGTGAATTATTGCTACAGGGAGTGGGGGAAAAAAATTATACTCGTTTTTTATGCATTCATTTCACATGTCTCCCCCCCCACACACACTTCCCCTCCTCCTCCCTCTTCTGTTACTCTTCCCGTTACTCCTCCTCCTCCTCCTCTTCCTACTACTACTACTACCACTACTGCTACTACTATTATTGATATTGCTGCTGTTGCTTCTACTACTACGACTGTCACTACTATTACCAGGGAAACCTTCATACCGGCTCCACATCACACACACACACACACACACACACACACACACACACGCACGCACGCACACACAAGCACGCACGCACCCACACACACGTGCAAACATGTGGGAGCACAAGACACGCACGTTACTCATGTGTCTCCTCAACACTCCGCAAGGAAGGAACCTTCACGGGTGAAAATCGACCTAAAGATTTAATGATCCACAAGGCGCCATTTATCATCTGTGGAATGTAATAATTGTACGAAATCGTTGAATTACATAAGTGCACAATTTGCAACACACACGCGCACACACATATTTACACACACACACACACACACACACACACACACACACACACACACACACACACACACACACACACACACACACACACACACACTCGGGTGTACCATAAACAGGTCAACGTCTTCACTGATTTCATGATACATTCCCGCCTTGAACTTCCTGCAGCAGCTTCTGAGAGTAAGCCATGAACCCGCCGACCCCGCCCACGCACGAGACCAGGGAGACGGACGGGCGAGGCGAGGCGAGGCGAGGCGGGGAGGAGAGGTGAGGTGAGAGGAAAGGTGCTCACAGTCCATTCCTCGCGGGCGTTGCTGCTGCTCTCATGTACTGCGAGTGTTCCCAGTCTTCTTTGTTCTTCAACTGCTTGGTCTTCTTGGCTTAAAAACCAGTCTTGAACTCTCTCTTTTTTTTTCTCTCTCTCTCTCTCTCTCTCTCTCTCTCTCTCTCTCTCTCTCTCTCTCTCTCTCTCTCTCTCTCTCTTTCTCTCTCTCTCCCTCTCTCTCTCGTGTGTATGTGCGTCTGTGTTATATGACGATACACATCTTCTACTTTTCCTAGCTTTCCTTTTTTTCTCACTTCATTTTTTATCCCAAACAAGCAGTTTTTTAACACTTTCCCCGAAGAGGCAATTCTGATCCCTAAGCTTCATTCACGTGCACGTCTCCCGCCACTGACACCCTTCTGCTTCTCCGCCTCCTTGTGATGCTATTGTCCATGCCGCACACCCTCCCCTTTGTCCCTTGCCTTCAGCTCACTTCAGGCCTCATTAACACTATAACACTACTTCAGGCCCATGGGAGTGAGAGCAGGTCGCACGAGACACCAAGAGACAGCCTGGTCCACTCTCCTCTAATTAAGTTTCTTATGTACTCGAATGTAGTTTGTTTTAGTGGAATGAAATGGTTGACTTATGTTTTTAGGTTTGGATATTGGGGATTGCTGTCGTTCTTGTGGTGGTCTGTGTGTGTGTGTGTGTGTGTGTGTGTGTGTGTGTGTGTGTGTGTGTGTGTGTGTGTGTGTGTGTTGGGAGTCAATTGTTGTAATCTTTCCTCCTTAGTTGTGTTTGCTCTATATTCCTGCTTTTGTTTTTATTTCTTCTGTTTTTATTCTTCTTACAACTATACCTTCAATTTATCATTATCATTATTATTATTATTATTATTATTATTATTATTATTATCATTATTATCATTATTACTGTTATCATTATCCTTATCATTAGTAATATTATTTCCATTACCATCACCCTCATCACCATCATAATTATTTTCATTAGCCGTCCTCTTTTGCAAGTGTGGATCAATGACTTCTGAGAGATAAGAAAAAATGTGAAGAAAACTTTATGATAAGCTTAAATATCATTCGGCTCATTACTTACTCTACAGATGTATGAAAAATATAATTATAACAGAAGATTTCACTCATGTTGAAACTCACACAGAGCCGCTGCCAAACACACCTCCCACCACCGGCCCCACAGCAGTAAGATGCACGTAAAGGTGAAATCATTGCTTTATACATGATATTCTTAACCTACCGTAAGCCTGAAAGATTTTTAAAGTATTACAAAAGTCGATGGAAAGTGTGCTACAAAAACCTACTTCAGAAATGTCAGGCGCCGGTCGAGGGAGAGTTAACAGGACAATCACATCTGATATGGACAACCCTGACATTAGACGGCGTGGGCGTGCGTGCGGGCAAGAGAAACTCCGTCCGTCACCGTCAGGAACACGCCAACGCGGACCTGCTGTGTGAGGGCGGCGGTTTGCGTGGAGCGGGAGTTACAGCTGCCGGTTCGGTTCTCTGGTCCGTATGTCGTAATGATGTGCTTGGTCGAGTGGCTTAACCTTTCTGTATATGAGCACCAAGCCGCGCCGTTCCGAGCAACATAGTGCAGAGAGGCGCCGTGGGCAGCGTGTGTGAGCATAACACCTGCGCGTGGCGATGTAGGGATTCAGTGAAAATCGCATCGAAGGCCACACACACACACACACACACACACACACACACACACACACACACACACACACACACACACACACACACACACACACACACAACAGCACCTACAAGAGGGTGATACGGCATATGTGCGCACATCATACATGACTCAACAACGCCGGTTCAAAACACATACGCATTCCCTGCTAAGCCAGTGTAAACTCACTGTACACGTGGAGAAAAGTGATACTGACAGTGTCCTAAAGATAAGAATTCAAGATAAACACCGTAACAGTAATCACCACCCACTTCCCTTCCCCTCACAGCTGAGGCTCCAGTTTTCTATGGAGTAGGGGGCGGTGGGCCGCGGGCCTCGGGCCGCGACCGGCGAGTAGCGGGTAGCGAGGGACGGGAACACTGACGGAGGAGAGCAAAGAGGTTGAATATCAAGGCAAGCAGAGAGCAGCGTAACATTACAGAGAACCAGTATATCTATCAACTGTAACTTGAAAAAAAAATTTAGTAAAAATATTCAGTCCCACATTTTTAATCAAATATTACTGGCACACTGACGTTTTTCTACTTATTTTTAGTGATTTTTTTTTTCTATCAATCATCTTAAAACGGGCACGGAGCATGACCTTGACACGTGTCGGCTTGAAAAGTATCGCTGTTGTCACAAGTGTGGCTGAAAAAAGACGAATGAATGGAACAGCCTTCCGAGTCTGGGAGAGAGAGAGAGAGAGAGAGAGAGAGAGAGAGAGAGAGAGAGAGAGAGAGAGAGAGAGAGAGAGAGAGAGAGAGAGAGAGAGAGAGAGAGAGAGAGATAGACTGTGTATGTATGTGTGTATGATTCACCATAGTCGTGAGGATCACACGCTGGACTTGTGATCGCCTGCCATTAACCTCCCGGAGAGAGCTTACAACTCATTATAACCCGATTTATGGGTAAGGCTGTGATCTTTCACATACCACACACCCCATCCTCTTGCTCAAGGAGGACAGCAACTGCTTGGTCATCAGTGAAACTTTGCACCTTGCGCAAATCAAATAAGAACAGGAGCGGCATTAGGCAGCGTTGGAGGTGAGGCTGGATTAAAGGACTTCATAAACACCTACAGGCTCCCTACTTTGATGACATAACTAATACGTTTCTCGGAGACCCTTACTTCCACTGGTGCAGGAAATGTTTGAGATGACCCTTCTCAGCCCCTCCATCCATCCGTCCCTCGGTTAGGCCTGCCATGGCGTTGCCTTCTGCAGCCTCCTTGACGTTGTATGAACACGAACGTTGTGTCACAAGTGTCATGGATTGCGATGTTTAGCCATACTGCTTAACCCTTCCTTGACATTACCCCCCTTCCCCCCACGCCATACCCTCCCCGTCTTGCACCACCCTGCCAGCCGACCCTTACGAACGGTGTATATGAATATAAATAATCTTTTTTTCATGTTATCATTCAAAAGGACAATAACGTTCCAATGAATACAAGGACATAAGCGTGGCGGGAGGCGGGAGGCGGGAGGCGGGCGGGGCAGCACGTGGCGGCGCGGCTAATCACTGCCGTTGAAAGCGTCACAGTATTCTTGTTCTCAAATCTTAAAACGCTCCGTCTTTGAGAAGGAGAAAAAAAATGGTAATTAAGAAACTCCAAAGTTTGTATTAACTACTTTAAGTTCGAATGGCTAAAACCTTCTTTGGTATTGACTGTATTTTTTATTAATTATATATACATTGAAGTTAATATATGAGGCGATATGAAAGGGAGGAAACACCGGCCCATCCACCCACCCACACCACCAGGCAGGTATTCCAGCATTCCGGTCGCCACGCACCTGAGCCGCCGCCGCCACACTCGCTTACAAAAACATCAAATAGATTTCTTTTCCACCCAGTGTATAACGGAGCTGAATAAGAATAATTTGCGGTAGTATTCACCGAGGCCCCTTGCTGTGAGGGAGGTCGGGAGAGAGAGAAGGAAGAGGGGCATTTTCTATCCCGCCCTCTTTACCGATGATGTAGAGGAGAAGGAGGAAGAGAAAAAAGAGGAGAGTGAAGGGAAAGCATGAGTATAGTCAATCCACCCATCGATACTATGAAGGGAGACAAGAAAAAAAGGGAAGTGGAAATGATAAGGCATAAAAAGGGGAGTGCGGGAATGGCAGGTATAACCCCACCACATTACACACTAAAGGTGGGGGCAACAGGGACAGAAAGAGTAGAAAGAGAATGAAAGAAAAAGGTTGGAGTCGTATTAGCCAGCAGCCGATCCTGCTTACGTAAACCCGGACACGTGTGGGCCGGGCCGCGCCTATGGCGAAGGGGGAACCGCGGCGATGGTTCGTGTGCGGGCAAGAGCAAGGCCGGTACGTGGCCGCCGCTCAGGGGCTGGGCGGCGTCGCGCTGATCTGTGTCCAGTACTCAGCTGCTGAGTGACTAGCGTGTAATGCTTGCTGAATGAAGCTATCCAAGTGTACAGGAGACTGCTGGTGGGAAATGTCACGAGGAAAGGAGCAATTAACTGTTTTACTATCTTACGACGCTCTCACACTAGCGGGACATTAAAACATTAGCACATCGAACAGACTGCTGTTTCATGTGTTCTGTTGCACTGTGGCAAGGCGTAGGCCGGACCGTGCATGGTGTTGAGGCGCGTCACCGTCACTATGCACACTACAACTACTGCCTCAACACACCTCAAAGGCCAGTGTCCCATCACCGCAACAACCAGACACAAAAAATGATTGCATAAGAAATAATAAACAAAATAATCCGAAAAACCATCCACTAAAAATTATAAACATTTGAGAAAAAATAATATCTAATAAAAGCATGAAAAGTAAAAATACACAGACTAGACGCATCACCATGTAGGAAGCTTTACAAGGCAGTAATCCACAAACACTCATATACTCCACTATTTACACCACAATAGATCGTTACCAAAAAAAAACCATATGCAATAACATTTTCACGGTAAAAAGAAAGACCTGACAGTAAATTAATTGGATGAAACACATGTTTTGCCTTAATTCCTGCCGACAGCGTTCCAGTAGGTTGGGGTACTGACCCGGCGTGGAGGCGGGGAGGCGGCTAGCACCACGCGTCATGTTCCTTGGAGTCCGCTCAGATGTAAGGAATCAACATCTCTTTCTCGCTCTCTTGCTCACAACTGGCAAGTCTTTCATTGAGGAATACGTGCGGCAGGTGGATAGTAATTAGAGTGAACAGAACAATAATAAAAACGTGATGTTGTAGTAATGACCATAAGGCCTGCCGGTGTCATACCAGCTAATGACACACACACACATGCCTTTGATGCTGGTGACACAGGGAGGGGAGGGGGAACCTAATACACTAATTGTTAATTTTTATAAAAACAATATACATATACTACAAATAATCTTCGTGACTCGTTGTTGCGTACAGTCATCAACAAAATGTGGTTGTCATATGAGCGTAGATTACCACTTCATCTGGCTTTTGCACGAACCTCCACCAGCACACACTGCACACCGCTAATCCTGTCCACTTATAAACCTATCAACTTAATGAAAAATTGGCAGGCAGCACCAGTTGTCAGCAGGTGTGGACAACAAACTGCAATGTGTGACGGACAATACTTTCTTTTTCTTCTCATCTTGATAGAAAATTATATGGTATCTCTGCTGTCGCTTGTTTTTCTCGTCGCTAATGCAATAACCTTTTTCAAAGCCTCCGCAGTGTGTGAGGAGCGGAAGTAAGTCAGTTGGCGGTGAGCTGCCAGTCACTGCCGGAGGATCTTTTTGCCCAAATCAAGGACGTCCGCTCTTTGTTAAACTATTTTGTTTCTTATCAATCGCGACGCCCCGGGAAAAATATTACCACGATACATATATATATACCTGCTGCTGCCACTACACACCGACCATCATGCGACATTACTCCCGCCACGGACGTCTCACCGCCACGGACACCTCTTGTCTCTCCCGGCCTCCATTACGGTCACCACACCCGTCCCCCCGGCCTTCCGTCTAGCCGTCCAAGATCTTCGAGAGACAAACTGCTGAACATAAACACACACACACACACACACACACACAGACACACACA
>JAPQNM010000043.1:4414148-4416648 GCA_029783475.1 Metacarcinus magister | reverse complement strand
GTGTGTGTGTGTGTGTGTGTGTGTGTGTGTGTGTGTGTGTGTGTGTGTGTGTGTGTGTGTGTGTGTGTGTGTGTGTAGGTGTGTGGGTGTGGATGGGAAAGGAGGTGTACACGTATGCAAACACTTTCCATTAATGTAATGCAATCATTGTATAAAAGATAAACACATGAGAGAGATTTGTGGGGTAAAAAAAATAATTACTTCCTTCTCTTTCGTTCCGTGTTTCTTCACCACCCAAATCCCACTCATAATACAATTAAATGCTGATGAACTTAAGACGACCGGGGCGAACGTGCAGGTAAAAGCAACACGCAACATCAATGTGAATCAAAGGAAAATATTACGGCAAGTTAAAACCTCGTACCACACACACACACACACACACACACACACACACACACACACACACACACACACACACACACACACACACACGTACACACACATTGGTACAGCTAATTGTCGGTTTGATCTCCGAATGACAATGCATGAAGGAAAGAGGGAGACAGAACCTCGCCGCGACCTAATGTCCCCGACCGTCGGAGCCTCACGTTGTTAGTCGCTGCATTCACCGCTACACAATAACCTGATAAAGACGGGAGCTGGGGGATTTTCATGCCGAGGCAGAGGGAGAGAGGGAAGGATAGGGGAGAGGGAGGCAGTGAGGGAATGGGCGTGTGTCGGGGTAGGAGGCGCAGGAGCTCATCATCCTTGTATCTAAATCCCGCCCACGCTCTGGGTACCCCGAGCAAGCACGCGCCTAAAGGGAAGGCGTGTTCTCTTTTGTATCAGATGAACATTAGTGTAAGATCTCAACCGCGCGGTTTTTTTTCTTCCCTTCGTTTGGAAAGAATAAATACAAAGAGAAGGATAAATAAGTACAGAATGTGGGTAGGGTATTTAATGTGATGTTATGCGGTGGGTGGAAGACACGTTGGAACAGCACGTCTTGAAGGGTACAATTACACAAAGCTTCAATCAGTACAGAAAACAGCCAACTGTGCCTATATATAACCAGTTTTTTTCTTTCTTTCTGTGTAAAGTGCTATTTATAAAGCTGTAAATATCATTGTTATTTATATAATGATATGCCTGCGGGTTCTGTGTGTTCATTGTGTTCCTGCTGCGTCGCCGTCAGTACACGTGAAGTAGGCTGTGGAAAAAGAGAGCCCTTACGGAGCTTCTTGGGCTTAATCCTCTGTGGTTACACTTCTGCTGAGTGTCAGATTAGGCTGTGACGGACTTCACTGTTGCTCGTACTATTATACAACGATTCCTAACACCTAGAAGCCTGTGTGGAATCAAAGTTGCGCGGATCTTTTCATTCTAAAGATTCACTTCAATACAGATCTAAACACGGAACATCAATAAAGTACAATCATCCTTTTACAATGTGTGAGTTGCGTCATCACCAGCCAGAGGGGGGAGGGGGAAGGGGGGTTAACTCCTCCATTTTCTCTGAAGGTGGGGGGGCGAGGGAGGGGTTGCCTGCGTCCAGTCGAGGAGGTTCTCATTAATTCTCATAAAAACAAGAATACGTAACCAGACCAGCACTAAGACCTCCCAAGTGACAATGCTTTCTCGGAATTATATTTATTCTACTTATCAACTTATTTATCATCATTATCATCAAATTAATAATAAAAAAAACTTATCAATCCATCTATTTGTTCTTATTTTCCTAAATGTTAAGCTAGTATATAAAAAAAATTATTATTGATGAAGCTTCGTTGAAAATAAGTAGACGCACGCACTCATGAACACACTAGCACCAGCAAGCATAGTCCTAAACTTCTTCCCCCCGAGCAGACACACTTCCCTCTACCTGCTTACTTTCACCCACACTCTCCTCGTATGACAAAGAATCTATCACTTAACTATAAAAAAAAAGTGTCTTCCATATAAATGATCGTGTTTACAATGACTCCTTCAAACACCTTCCACCACGCAAAGCAACAATGTGACTCACTGTGCCTTGCCATTGTACCGAGTTTTAGTGTGTGAATGTTTGATTGATATTGTCGAGTAGGAAAACAAGACGCAGACCTGAATCTCATCTCAGTCTCGTATTCTTTCATCTAAGGTATATAATATAGTTAACAGTTTTATCCTTTCTTCGTATACATTGCTTCTCATTAACGAGATTAATTTTCGGGCACGTTTCTGCACTCTCTTGAGAAATTCTTAGCCATCTTAATGTGTTGGGGACGAGAACTGTACCATGTATTCGAGACGGGATCTAACTGACGACTTATATAACGACGACGAGGACGAGGACGAGGACGAGGAGGAGAAGGAGGAAGAAAAGGGGCGACGAAAGCATAAGGAAGAGCCGTGGTGATGCATTTAGTGAACCAGATAGTTGACAATGGCAGAGGCAAAGCTAGTCATAATCTGAGACACACACACACACACACACACACACACACACACACACACACACACACACACACACACACAACGGTGGTCCTCCGCTATATTCTTCCTGAGATACCTTATA
>JAPQNM010000043.1:4401648-4409148 GCA_029783475.1 Metacarcinus magister | reverse complement strand
TTTTCCTTCCTCTCACGAACTCCACTCTGCTTACTCCCTCCCTCCTTCCCTTCCTCCCTGTGGCTAGCCCTCCTCCTCTCCCTTCTCTCCACAGCCTCCGTCCTCTCCCTCTTCTCCCTCTCACAAGTGCCTCTCACGCCCTAAGACTCGCTCAAGGACGTGGAGCTGCCTAGGACGAGGAGGCAGAGCTGTATGGAAGACTTCAAACAGGAGCGAGGCCTCTCCACTTCGCTGACAAAGGGGGCACTGCGGGGGCGGCTGACATAATGAAGAAATTAGAGGATAAATCACTGCCTTCAATCAGATAATGTTCTCTCTCTCTCTCTCTCTCTCTCTCTCTCTCTCTCTCTCTCTCTCTCTCTCTCTCTCTCTCTCTCTCTCTCTCTCTCTCTCTCTCTCTCTCTCTCTCTCTCTCTCTCTCTCTCTCTCTCTCTCTCTCTCTCTCTCTCTCTCTCTCTCTCTCTCTCTCTCTCTCTCTCTTTTAAGATGACAGAAAAAGGGAATAAGGTAGAGAAGAACTAATATGTAAGGATAAAACACACACACACACACACACACACACACACACACACACACACACACACACACACACACACACACACACACAAGCACACATACAAACATTTATGAGAATCCTTAGAGAGTAGAGAGGAAGAGAATGGAATGAGGAGAAGGCATTGGGGTCAGGAGGAGAGACACACGGGAGGGAAAGAGGTCAGGAAGGAGAAGTAGGCGGAGGAAGAGGAAGAGGAAGAGGAAGAGGAGGAGAAGGAGGAGGAGGGTGGTGGTGGTGGTGGTGGTGGTCAGAGGGTTCAAGCAAGGTGAGTAGGTGGGCAGGGGGGGTTGGGTGGGCAGGGTGGGCAGGGTAGAAGGACAAAAGAGAGGACTCTGCAACCCAGCACAGGAAGGTTATATTAATAATTGCTATTATCGAACGGAGAGCAGTGGTGTGTGTGTGTGTGTGTGTGTGTGTGTGTGTGTGTGTGTGTGTGTGTGTGTGTGTGTGTGTGTGTGTGTGTGTGTGAGATAGGGGGGGCAGTTGCCCTAAGGGGGAGAGAGAAGGGAGTAGGGAGTAGGAGAAGAAGGAGGGAGTGAGATAGGGAGGGATGGTAGGGAGGGAGGGAGAAGGAGCTCTTGAAAGAAGGGGGCGCTTACTCCCCCTACCCTACCCTCTCCCTCTCTCTCTCTCTCTCTCTCTCTCTCTCTCTCTCTCTCTCTCTCTCTCTCTCTCTCTCTCTCTCTCTCTCTTCAGTACATGTCAATAAGGCCAACTTTTTAATGCCCTCTGCACCACAGGCCTCCTCTCGCCCCCTGAACCCATACGTCCCACTACGCATTAATTTTCCAGGTGGGAGGGAGAGGAGATTTCAACCATTAAGACGTATTGAAGGATATATTCAAGGGGAAAAATGCATAAGAAAATGAAAGAGGGGAAGGAGAATGCATCATTGATTACTACTCGCCGCCTCTGCCTCCTGCCTCCCTTCTCCCCATACAGTGGCCGTCCTGAGGGGAATTAATAGGGAAAACCAGAGTGGAGGGTATTGTCGTCGGGGGCCATACACTCGATGCGGTCACACAACATGGCATAATATCAGGCTTGCTACAGACCCCGACCTCGACTCTTCCCTTATTGAGCCACAGTCTTGTGTTTACGTCCCGAGAGATCGTGGGTGGGTGGGTGGGTGGGTGGGTGGGTGGGTGGTTTAGAGTTGGTGTTTGGAAAAGTGAAGCGTTGAGAGGGGAAGGGGTGTACGGGAATGTGTGTCTGTGTGTGTGTGTGTGTGTGTGTGTGTGTGTGTGTGTGTGTGTGTGTGTGGCGACATTTTGAAGGGGGGTGCATGGTGCTAAGAGCAGCATACAGGAGGTTGGGAGTGTACACATTTCTTGCCCTACCGCCCCCTACCCTCCCCCCCCCCCCCCCGACACACTTGTCCCAACACACACCTGCCCTAGCATACATCATCTTGGTTTCCTTTTTTTCCCTTCGCGCAGCTCCTTCCACAGGTCTGACTCCCACTCTCACAGTCTCCCTCCAAGCCTTGCCTCACACCCTTACAGCCTCCCTCCCACACGCCACCTGAAGCTGCTCCCCTGTCCTCAGGAGACTCCCACCCGTCCCCTCTCCTTTATACACGTGAAAAGGTCGCCTTTTCAAGTATTATTTTTGCAGCATCTGAATGTTTGCTCTCACACATTTCTAGAATCAGAGTGAAGGAGTCGGGAATTAAAGTCTTGAATCAGAGGGATTTTTTTTCCAGAGTCCTCGACACTGCTTGGTGAGGGGCGGCAGCCCGGCACTGCCTCAGGGCTGCCGTCAGCCTGTTCTACTGCGGCCAACACATAACAACACATTTTTATCCCCACTTTTTTGAAAAAAAATATACAACCATTCTTTTGGCCGGCTATGGCGTAGGATTTTTTCCTACAGTGTGGGTGTGTGTGTGTGTGTGTGTGTGTGTGTGTGTGTGTGTGTGTGTGTGTGTGTGTGTGTGTGTGTGTGTGTGTGTGTGTGTGTGTGTGTGTGTGTGTGTGTGTACTTGGCGTTTCTGGGGCGGCAAAGGAGCCTTCTCCCTCTCTTTTCTCCCTCTCCTTCTCTGCTCTAATTTATTTATAGAGTTTACTGTTGGCCGCGGCGGCGTGCAGGTCGCCTGGCGGCGGTGGGGCGTCAGCGTGCACGCAGCAGCAGGTCGTGGGGTCCACGCCCTCCGGCCTTGACTAGCTCTGTGCCTAACGAAACATTTTTTCTTCCAGTAAGAAAGGGTAGAGCAGCTCAGCCCCAAGGATCAGCGCGCCTCCGCCACCCCTGCCAGCCTGCAGGAGGCCTAACACTGCACGGTGTTGCCATACGAGCCCCTATACACCACCTGCACCGCCTCACACCGTAGCACGCTCCCCATGGACACACCACCACTCTGCACTCACAACAGGACACACGGATGTTCCTGAGACGGGGCAGCGCCTTCCTGTCCCGCTAAGGTGTATCAGTCGTGTAAAAAAAAATTATGTCACCGGCATTGTCAAGTCTCTCTGCTAAAATCGATTGAAGCAGTTGCGAGGAAAATGTGGCTGCAGGTTGATGTCCACTCCTGCTATAGACTCGCTCCCGTCTCGTGCGTGGCCAAACGAGGCCACACGCGGCCGGCGGGAGGGGGCAGGTGACCCTGATGGTGGGGAAGGCAGACTCAGAGGAAAAGTGTGAAGTATGGCCGGTTGACATGGGAATCACTATTACAGTAATATAAAGAAAGACAAATGTATATATATATATATATATATATATATATATATATATATATATATATATATATATATATATATATATATATATATATACTACACAAAAGAAAAGTCACATTTATCTCTTAGTAACATAACAATAACGAGTGTGACAAAATTCATATTCCACCACGTCACCTTCTGTTTGTTCTTCCTTAGTACACCTAGTATGACCCTGTACAAGCGTCTGCTCCCCCTCACACTCCCCTCTAAACATGAAGATCCATCGCGTGTCAAAAGAAACTTCACCGACACAACCTTCCTCTTGTTGCCTTGAGTCTGGTCATTCCTTGAATTCCGTGGCTCGTTATCCTTTCTCTGAGAAGTGTTACATAGTTTCTCTACATAAAAATACCCTTTTTGATAGCACAAAAAAATGTAAGCTATCGTTGGTGGCGTTCCCAAAAGAAGTATGCAAGTTATTACAAAATATTTAAGTCAATCTCTATATTCTGAGATGGCATCCGGCAAAAATAATAATGAACTGCTTCTGATTAAGGCGCAAAGATGAGGTGATGATCCGCTGGCCTGTAGAAGCAACATACATAATCTCAGCTCCCCATACACCACCAGTACCTTGTGTAACCCGGGTATTGTGTCACGCGCCCTGCAGTGTCCATTGTAGAAACTTTTGGCAGCATTATTTCATCACCGCGGAAGAGTGGTTCTTGTCATGAAACACACTGAAGTCTTTGAACTTACACCCCTCTTGCCTCCCACCCCTCTCGCCTCCCACCCCTCTCACTTCCCACCCCTCTCACCCTCCACCCTTCTCGCCTCCCACCCCTCTCGCCCTTGACACAACAACAAACGCTCATTAAAGACCCGTCCTAACAATGGTTCCTTATTCAGAAAATCCGCATCTTATCCCTCCATTAGCACACACTTTTGATCTCCATTAACCTTGTCCTGGATTGACAATGAGCTGCTGTGTGGACTGGCTCGCTATCAGACCGCGATCCACTACACACCACTCACCTGATATAGTAGTTTTCCCTTTTAACAGAGGAATTACCACAGTGATTAGTTACCTGCGACACACCTACACACATCACCAGTTATATGTCAAAACGTAAAGTATGTTTATTTAGTTAGTTTTGCGTAATGAATATACATGTAGATATACAGAAGGTGTTTGGTAGAGTTGGTGTTGCTAGCCACCGATCTGGCCGTCTGATCTGGCCGTGCCTTTGTAATCGTGTACCGTTTGACGCAGCTGTCCAATGTGTCAGACGTGGTTAGGAAATGCGTTGCCATGGGATACAGTGTAGGGAGGATAGAGTACCAACCTTGAACGTCATAATGGTCTTACATGCCAGGGTAGTGAGCTGCGCGTTCATACTGGGTAAAAAAGGGAAGTAACTAGAAGAGTAAAGGGCAACATGACGCATGCACACATTTTGAATTTATTTACAGAAAGACTTGTAGGTATGGAAGCCACTTTAACTTGAACTTAGTCTTAATATTTTTTTCTGAGGCAAATACCTGAATATGATACAATTTAGGACTGAAGGAAAGTTCGTTATTCTTCATACATTCGTTGTCCAGCAAGTAGGAATTATTTACACTGATACTTGATAATGAACTACAATAATCACCAACTCATTACCCCAAGTTTATCGCCGGTAATTAGTGTGTACATACGTCATCGTGCCCCATTACGCTGAAGGTCCGGCCTATACCGGGGAAGGCAAGTGTTCTACGCCTTAACCAGGACCCTCGCTGCCCACTGTGCTTCTCGGGCCATGGAGCCACACGATGAAAGGTTAACATGCTCATTAGTGAAGCCATAAGCCAGGAAACAATACTAACATATGTGTAAATAAATGTATACCATCCCTTACCCTGTGACCTCAAATGCATTCCCTCCCCACCACCTGCCACTTCATGGATCGATCATCAATTGTTACAGAGAATCAAACTAACGGTGTATGGAGAACAGGTTGAATTTACATTTCAATAACTTAAACACACTGTGAATTATTTGCTTACTAACAACAAAATCATCTTTAAACTCTCGTCTTTCACCAGCCTAGGCCTATCTGTGGTATCGAAAGTGGAAGGCCTCAACGCTCTGCCAAACTGTCACACCGACTAGTTTCGGCAGCTGCTAGTATCGGCAGAATCTTAATGACATTAGCATCCACCAATCTACAAGAGCCAAATCATCCAACCACCAATTAACTAACGCTCCCGCCGGCCCGTCAAGAGGCAGGCAGGTCTCGCGTCGCTCAACCGGTCCACACTGAACCGATGATCAGCGAAGCACCGTAATTACGACCTTCTAGTCGCCGCCGCCGCCTCCTCCGCCGCCGCCGCTGCTGCTGCTGCTGCTGCTCACCAGGCTAACGACCCGCCCCACGACCTTGCCACTACCCTCACCCCAGGTAACACGCCGCCGCCGCTGCCGCCAAGCCTACATAAATCCTATTCATTATGTCTTGCAATGCCTTGAATGTTAAGGCCCCTGTAACCTAGTGTTTCCTTTACACTATCCCTTCATCTCTTTTATGATATTTCCCTCAACATTTTGTCTTCTGATTCGAAGTAGTTAATTTGTTAATGTTCTCTTCATCTCTTTTGATATAGCAAACAACCCATGATCTGCTCTCCAACAAACAGCACCAGCTTCCATACATCTGACTCGTCTCACTCACTATACAGTCTGCTTCCTGTTCATTCCCAGTGAAAAAACAGTGTTCAATGTAACAGCACTGCATAACCTCCAGCAAATACGGTGAAATGTAAAAACGTGTGTTTCGAGAGAAAAAGAAACGATGATGAACAGGAAACAAATTACTTGACAAGACGAAAATTAACTCAAGTTACTGGACAGACTCCAAACCAAAAATATTCACAGTTGTCGAGTGAAATGGATGAAAACCAGCTTCATTACAATAGTAAGAACAGCAACAGCAGCATTACATGAAAGCGAAGTGTTGCTCTGAGAAGATTATACGAACTGCCACAGTTCAAGAAAATATGGTGTAAGAAAGGCAGAAAATTGCAATAATGATACAAAGAATGAGGCGAAGCAGTATGTTTAACTGAATTATAACCTGCAAAGACTGGTGCGTAATAATACTAAATGGCAAAACAATGGAAATAACAAATTGGAAACTACAGAGGCAAAAACCTTGTATCTGTTCAGGAATATGCAAAGGGCGATGATAAAAATATGAAATGATGTGTTCAGAATAACAGGAAATTCACAATGAGAAATGCACAAGTAATGATTAACAAAATGGTGCTGGCAATGACGGACAAGAAATAAACATAACAACATGAAGTGTTGAAATAAGGGAAGTAACAGGAGCGTAAAATAGATGAGTGAGTTGGGTGAAACACAGTGTTCCTAGGAAGGCTTAACCACTCACATAATCAAAGATGTAAGAGGCAATTTCCCTCTTTCTTTGGAAACAAAGGTATAAAATCAATCCATTATACTATTCATACCTTGCGGTTTAGAACTTGTAGTCTTGCAAAGTTTCAAAACGTACGCGTAGAAACACTTAATAAGAAATGCTACATGTATGGAGACAAGAAAGGCCATCATTGATTGGGCAACGAGCTAAGCCTTAAAAAAAATCACAATAATAGGAAACAATGGACGTTGTACAACCATATGAGTAAAACTAACTAAAGATGAAAAGTTCAACTGACGGAATGGAGCCACAGATTGGAAAATGACCAATCAGAGTAGACTGGAAACATGGAATATCAAACACATTATTGGATAAATACAGGGAAGGTTTTGTTCTGAAAATTATTATGAGGAGTAGAACGAGGAGGAGGAGGAGGAGGAGGAGGAAGAGGAGGAGGAGGAGGAGGAGGAGGAGGAGGAGGAGGAGGAGGAGGAGGAGGAGGAGGAGGAGGAGGAGGAGGAGGAGGAGGAAGAGGAGGAAGAGTACCAGTTCACTACAAAACGAAGGTACCTCTGCACTCCTTTTTTTCTTCTTATCTGGAATCTCCACCTCGTTTTCAACCTTCACTTCGTATTCTTTCTGGATTACCATTCTGTCAGCTTCTCCACCTATTACCACCTCTACTTATGTGTTCTCCGCACCTCCACTTCGTATTAGTGGAAGCTATGCCCTAATTTTTGATGCTCTTCTCCCGCCTCCCAACAAACTGTCTAATTATTCATTCCATCCCCTCTGACCATTCCTAAGTATACGTTCTACAAATGGTACGTACAATTGTTCCAGCTTTCCAGTAAAA
>JAPQNM010000043.1:4321648-4396648 GCA_029783475.1 Metacarcinus magister | reverse complement strand
ACACACACACACACACACACACACACACACACACACCTGCATTCGTGTTCGCCGCTGACACAGATTAATTGCGAATGAGCCGAGAATGAATGCCTAACCCTACCCCCCCCCACACCCCCACACCCCCTCCCCTTCCACTACACCCCCGTCCTCCCACCACCCCACCACCCCCACCACCCCCACCACCACCACCACCACTACACCAGCCTCCATCCCGCCCCCCCCACCCCCATCCCTCATCCCGCCGCCACCAACACCACCGCTATGGTTGCCAGACAATGGATGGCTCACTGTGGCTGACCGAAAATGAGCGAGAGAGAGAGAGAGAGAGAGAGAGAGAGAGAGAGAGAGAGAGAGAGAGAGAGAGAGAGAGAGAGAGAGAGAGAGAGAGAAAGAGAGAGACGTAGACTAGAGTTTCCCAGGAAGATGTTGTACACACCCACACACACAGCCTCCTATCTAAACCACACACAGACACACACACACACACACACACACACACACACACACACACACACACACACAAGTCGTCATTCTGCCAGCGTGACAAACACCATAAGCTCTTGGTCCCAAACTTTATGTAAAACTCCGACAACACGAAAGAATACAAACACAACAACAACAACAACAACAACAACAACAACAACAACAACAACAACAACAACAACAACAACAACAATAAGAAGAATAAGAAGAAGAATAAGAAGAAGAAAGTAGAAACAAGGAACATAAATCATGACAAGTAAATCGTGACGCTCATAAAACTTCCATGATCTTCCTTCCACAAAGAAACGGAGCCCCATCACCATCTCTCTCTCTCTCTCTCTCTCTCTCTCTCTCTCTCTCTCTCTCTCTCTCTCTCTCTCTCTCTCTCTCTCTCTCTCTCTCTCTCTCTCTCTCTCTCTCTCTCTCTCTTTCAATCGTCCTTTTCTCTAGTCATGTTACTCGATGTTGTTTCCTCTCCTTTATTTTTTCTTCATCCACATATCCTCCTCCTCCTCCTCTTCCCATTCTATCTCCCTATGACTCCCCACTCCCTCTCCCTCTCTCTCTCACTCTCTCTCTCTCCCCCCATGCAGCCCATTTCGCTCTCTGCCCTTCACTTGTCTCCGTGAGTCTTTTCTTCCTCGTCTCATCACTCTACCTTCAATGTTTCCGGTGCTTTGATTCTTCTCTTCTCTTCTCTTCTCTTCTCTTCACTTCTCTTCATTTCCCTTCCCTTCCCTTCCCTTCCCCTCGCAAACACTACATTTTCCTTCCCTTCCCTCCCCTCTATATTATGCCATATTCCTCCCCTTCTCTCTCAAACATCAAAATCTTTATACGTATATTCCCCTCTCCTTCCCCCTCTCCTCTTTACCTTCTCCAATCAGTGTGTTGAAATCGTATGCCTCTCTTTTATTTCTTCTTCTTTATCCATTCCGCTTGAGGCTATCGCAAATGTAATATTTTTCATTTCGCCAATCAAAAGCCATCCTTTACGTTAAATTACATGGCAGGGCTCAGTGTTCCCCGCCCAGCACCGCCTCCACACACCGCCAACAGAGCCTTTAAACACGGTGGAGGGAAGACTGTTATTCCCTTGCTTCTCTCCCTCTTGCAGGCCCGTGTTTATGATCCAGTGGGCCTATTAGTTGCCTGCACACTATTTTTACTCTTACGTCGTGTGGCACTAAGGTTGGCCACGTACGAGTCCTTTCCATTGCCGCAGCATAGAACCGCCTTCACCCTAGCTAGCCTTCCTTACATTTGCTCCCACCAGCTCTTACTCCTTTGCTGTGCCATGAGTCTTGTTTCTGGTGTTGCTTGAGTCTCCTATGATCTCCCCCAGTATCTATGTAAGACCAATGTTCCTTCCTTCCTTCCTTCCTTCCTTCCTTCCGCTACCTTAACTAGTCTCCCCCGACAGCCATGATGCCTCAACCCCTGAAGGAATACAAGTGAATACCTAGAGACCAAGTTTGACGGCGTAGAAGCCTTTATCTCTCTCTCTCTCTCTCTATTACTCTCTCTCACTCTCTCACTCTCTCTCTCTCTCTCTCTCTCTCTCTCTCTCTCTCTCTCTCTCTCTCTCTCTCTCTCTCTCTCTCTCTCTCTCTCTCTCTCTCTCTCTCTCTCTCTCTCAGGAGCCACGGCAGCATTTGCAGCTAGATGGCGGTCGTCTGGAGAGGAGTTGAGCCGCTATGTGGCAATACAGATAATTAATGACCCCGGTGTGTGTGTGTGTGTGTGTGTGTGTGTGTGTGTGTGTGTGTGTGTGTTAAAGTGTATGTGTGTGTGTACAGGATAAAGATAGAATGAAAGAAAAATGAAGATAAATTAGAGAATGAACAGATCAATGCATAAACAAACGAAACAAACAAACACAAACAAACATTCAAAACATTCACAAGGACACGTAGGTTACAGACAAACAAACGAACAACACAAACGAGATCCCGAGTACCTACCAAACACCCAACACAAGCGAAGCAACACTCAAGGCTCACTGCACTACTTTGGCGATTGATTCACATTGCTCAAACTCATCGAGGTATAGGTAGGTGTTGGTTGCCCCTTCTTGTTATTTTCCTATCGTATTCCTAGTCTATAAACAACCTCCTTTTGTCCATACTTGTCAATAGCAGAACGGTTTGCCTCTTAGCACCATAACAACACCAAGGTTCTCCACGCCAAAACACCCGGGAGAAAAGATGAAGTAGTAAGACGGTCAGGGAGCATACAATCCACCCTTAAGAACGCCGCTAATACCTGTCTTCCTTTAATTTACACGCTATGAGTAAGCGCTACATAAATGTCTATAGAAGAAGAGTAAGCTCCCATAAGTGTATATATCGTATGAGTAATGTACAAATAAGTTCCACGATGGTTACGTGATGTGACTGGACACTTAACGCTACGGTGGCTGGACAAACAGGAAAACGTGAAGGGAACTGTAATGTGTAGTTAGTTGTGTATTTTCACGCATGTCTGAGGCAACAGGAAACGGTCCAGTAGCACAGCTGGAGGGGGACGCAGCCTTGAAGCCGTCACCACATCCACCCTTCCAAGCACCTTCCACTGTCTTCATAACCACCCCAGCACTACCCTCAGCTACCTTAACCTTGTCTATCTCAGCACCGTAAGCTTTTTAAGTCTATCTCACTGATCCACCTTATCCCAGCACCCAAGCACCTTCCACTCTCTTCATAACCACCCCAGCACTACCCTCAGCTACCTTAACCTTGTCTATCTCAGCACCGTAAGCTTTTTAAGTCTATCTCACTGAACCATCTTATCCCTGCGCCCTAACCTAACCTAACCTAACCTTCCCCCTTACATACATACACACTGGAGGGAAGACGCATCGCCGCTGTGCCATCAGGTGAGGCGGTACCTGAGGGGCCGCGTTAGGCACGTCTGCCGGGCAACGCTGTACCTGGATTACCTTAATTAGGCGATAAATTAACCGTGATGAGCGTGTAGCGTGAGGCGGGGAACAGCGGGCGGGGGCGGCGCAGGAATGGTCTTGTTCAACACTGCGACACTCTTGGACCCCCATTACTCTGTGCCAGGAGGAGGAGGAGGAGGAGGAGGAGGAGGAGGAGGAGGAGGAGGAGGAGGAGGAGGAGGAGGAGGCCTATCTTGAGTATGGATAGAGACTCGCAGTATTGGAGTCTCTAAATAGTCTTCCATATATAATAATTGCAGTTCAAGACTTCCTTTTTTTTTCCCATGTATGGTTATTACGCCTGAATCCTCCTTCGTGTCTGTGTCCTTTTCTCTTTTTTCCGCTTCATTTTTTTCATCTCTAATCACCCATACCTCTTTTTCTATCCTTTTTTTAATCATTCCTTCATTATTTTTTACTTCCTCTTTTTTGTTTATTGCTTTCTACCCTCCTTTCTCTTTTCTTTCCCTTTCCTCTCACTGACTCCACTTCCACTTTCTCTTCCCATCCATCTCCTGTACCTCCTTCACTCTCCCTTTCTCTTCTTCCTTCTCCTTCTCATTTCTTTTAGCTACCATCCTCCTATCGTCTCTCTGTTCCTTCTCTTTCCTTCCCCTTCTACCTCCCTTCACCTTTTCCTTTGCCTTCTACCAGTGCATGAAGCAAGTGTTAGTGATGATAGAGACTCATTAAGAAGTCGTAATACAGATGCATCGAACTGGTAAATAAATGTGCAAGCCTCCAGCACCTTCAGGACGGTCACATTCACGGTGGTAATAGTGCGTAGGCCTAAGCTTGAAAGTGAGAGTGGGGCGTCAGCTTGCGTGGAGACGATGGCGTGGAGGCTAAGGCAGGGAAATAAGGATTATGGTGCACGTAGTCATGAAGGACATTATGGTGTTTATAGAGACGTAATGGTGTTTATGGTGCGTGGATACAGTGTGTTGTGCTTTAGGTCCCCAGGAAGACATGGTACATAGGCCGAGAGGAGATGTGGTGTGTGGGCAATAGGAAGATTATGGTGTGTGGTCGTGAGAGAGATAACAGTGTATAGGCTGAGGGAAGTGTATGGTGCTTTAGGCCTGAAGGAGGAGGATGGCGGGTAGGCCGAGTGGGAAATGAGTGCCGTGGCGGCCTGCGGCATCCACTCACTTCCTGCAGGTCGAAAAGCAGTAATTTGCGTATGATTTATCACTCGACAATTGATACCCTGAGTCTGCCTGCCCACCAACCCGGCGGCGGGAGGCCTCCTGACGGTGTGACGGGCGAATGTGTGCTGGTGGTGGTGGTGGTGGTGGATAAGATGGCTGAATGTGTTTGTTAGTAGTAGTGGTAGTATAAAGGATGGATGTAGGGTCGTGGGGATGAATGCGTGGTTGTAGTGGTAGTAGTGGTGATGGTGGGGACAACTATAAGGTGTGGTAGCTGTGGTGAAGTGGGTAGCTGTGTGGTGGTGACTGTAGTGGAATAGTGACATGAAAGCATAATATTCAACGTGTAAAGAGAAGGTAATGAAGGTTGGTTACATTTCATAACAGCAAAGTGGTAGGGTGGGGAGGAGGGTGGTTTGGAGGCTGCCTGGACCGTTGACTAAATAGCAGAATGAAGTAAGGAAAGGAAGGAAAGGAAACTGGAAGGAAGAAAAGAGAGTGAGTGGCAATAGGAGAAAAGAAAGAGTGAATGAAGAGAAAGAAAGAAAAGAAGTGGAAAAAAAGAATGAGTTACTATAAGAAGATAAGGTAGATTTGATGGAAAATAAAAAAGGGAAGAAAAGAAAAGAGAATATGATTATAGAGAGAAACAAAATAGATAGAGAGAAAATAGATAAATAGAGAGAAGAAGGGGAGACAGAGAAAGAGAGAAGAAGAAAAAAAAAAGAGAGAGAGAGAGCAGGGTCGCGTAGGCCTACACAAACTGCGTCGCTAAACTCCAGGGAATTTTAGTTTAATGGTTGTTTTTATCGCAGTCATTATAGCGACATGCACAGTGGGCGGGAGGTCGCGTCGTCTATATAGGAGTAGAGAACCCGCCCTTCGCCCTGCCTACCTATCAGCCTTCCCTCTATGTTTGGCTGCTACCCTATCGCCCCCTAATTCCCTTCCTTTCCACCTACCTTCACTTCGTTTGCTTACATCCTTCCCTCCTTTCCTGTCTCCCTCCAGTATGACTTCCTCCCTCCTTCCGCCAGCCTCGTTGCCTCCTTCCGATCACCTGTCTTCTCCTCCTCCTCCTCCTCCTCCTCTCACTATACCTTCATTAATCCCTTCTTCCCATCCCATCTTCAATCATTCCACATGACAGTAACCTAACTTTCCAAAAATGTATGGAATCAAACTATAAAAAAACATTAGAATTAATTATTATCTTATTACGTGAGCATATTACTTCTACCTGTCCAACGCAACCTGTCCCTTACAAGTATAATGCAGGTTTTTGGCGTGTATGTACTTGGATTCTGTATTAAGTTACACGTTACTATAATACTGCTCCTAGGATATCACCTCCTATGTCTCAACCTCACCCTTCTCCTCCCTCACCCTCCTTTCCCACCATCCTTCCCTTTCCATCTTTCCAACTATCCCTTAGCTTCCCCTTCTCCTCCCTCACCCTTCTCTCCCTTCCCTCCTTCCTTCCCTTCCCATCCTTCCATCCATCCATCGTCTCCCTCCCTCCCTCCGGCTTAGATACATAATGCTGGTTCTGAAGATTAAAACATTATACGACATGGATCCCCAAGACAATGAGTTTATTTCGGCTAAATTAACCTAACCTAACCTAACCTACCTTACCTAACCTAACCTAACCTAACCTTTAACTATTATATTTTCTTTCATCTAGTGTTAAGTGATAGTAATGCTTGTGAAGATGAAGCAGGATGCAAACTAACTTAACAATAGCAATACAATTACATTATAACAACAGTGATTTTGTGGAAATAGCCTCAGAGTCTTACATCAGGCAAACAAAAGCACTCACTCACTTAATTTTGGAGTCTATCATAGGAAAGATATAACAAAAAACTTGAGAGAGAGAGAGAGAGAGAGAGAGAGAGAGAGAGAGAGAGAGAGAGAGAGAGAGAGAGAGAGAGAAAGAGCACACCTCTACGCCCCGCAACCACCATAAACAACACGAACACCTCAGGGCGCCTCTCACTGCCCAGATCCGCCAGGTGATGGGTGTCCAAATTACAGGTGAGGTGTGAGGCGATCAGGTGAGGGTAATGGGCCCTTGTGGAGGTGACGTGCACAGGGAGGGGAAGGGAGGGGGGAGAAAGAGGGGTAGTAAGAGCGCGCACACACACACACACACACACACACACACACACACACACACACACACACACACACACACACACACACACACACACTGGCCAAATCAAGTGTTCTGATTCACGAGAACAAGTTTGGAGAGGTTGTGACCGTTCAGAGAGAGAGAGAGAGAGAGAGAGAGAGAGAGAGAGAGAGAGAGAGAGAGAGAGAGAGAGAGAGAGAGAGAGCAACAAAAAGCATACATACATACGGAATCATACCACCATGATACACACACAGATAGACAGACATACCGGCAAGCAAACAAAAATCAGACAAACAAACAATATATAGACTACAGACTAACAACCTTCTCTCCCCCCCCACCCCCCCACACCCCCCCACCCACACACACGCAAGGCAGCAGCAGCAGATGACACGACCCACCTCAACCTAAACCGGACATACTAATATTAAAGTGAAATTATCTTCGTTTACAACATGACCCGGTCCTATAAAGAAGAGAAGAAGAAGAGGAGGAGGAGGAGAAGGAGGAAGAGGAGGAGAGAGAGGTGATCCATCGAATAGTTTACGAGGTGATACAGCAACCCTCTGTCCCTCTGCCCCTCTTCACGGCTTCCAATTGTGATCGATGAGTAAAATTGCACGAGAAGAGAACACACCCGCACGAGGCAGACCAGTGGTTAGCGGGGCGTGGCAGCCTGGCCTCGATTGTTTTAAATGGTTGTGCTG
The DNA here is from genome assembly GCA_029783475.1 of Metacarcinus magister. Lineage (NCBI taxonomy): Eukaryota > Metazoa > Arthropoda > Malacostraca > Decapoda > Cancridae > Metacarcinus > Metacarcinus magister. The sequence goes on along the minus strand of JAPQNM010000043.1, from coordinate 4,389,217 downwards.
TGGTTGGAGGTATTGATGGGCACGTGGTGGTAGTGGTGGTGGTGGTGGTGAGGGATGGAAGGTGCAGAGAGGAGAGATAAAGGGTCTGCCTGGTTTGGTTTTGGCGGTGCGAGGGTGTGGGGCAGGAAAGGGTTGGGGAAAAGTGTGGGGGGGAGAGGATGAAGGAAATGGTGGTGGTGGTGGTGGTGGTGGTGGTGGTGGTGGTGGTGGTGGTGGTGGTGGTGGTGGTGGTGGTGGTGGTGGTGGTGGTGGTGGTGGAAACAATAAATGGAAAGTTATTAATTGAATAATTGGATAAAACAATAGTACACCAACGCACGCATACACGCACTCACACGCACACACACATACAAACAAGCACACGCCCATATGCAAACACACACACACACACACACACACACACACACACACACACACACACACACACACACACACACACACACACACACACACACACACACACACACACATAATTAAGAAGGGAAAGAGAGGAGTAATTTAGATATCAAAAATCATTGCTAGATTTCCTCCACGTGTCTAAGGCAACAACAAATGCTTCACCAAAACTCCCAAGAGAAGATGGGTGAGAATCAAAGAAAATCTGAGCCTCGTATGTGGAGCGACCTTTGAAGAATCCATACTGTCGATCAGATACAAGATTGTGAGTTGACAAATGTTTCACAATCATCCAATTAAAGATAAGATACATGGTCGATCAAATAGAAGAATGCGATTGATAGATACTAAAATATACTCCCACTGAGGATAGAATCGTAACCAACATAAAGATATGAAGTCTAAGCTACAGATCAGTTGAAAGAACGGAAGACTTTTCATCCAAACCGTAAGCATTCCGAGGCTCAAGGTCAGAGAAGGTATGGAAAACACTATTTAAAAGTATCTTGACGGGGGAAAGGGCGAAAGAAAACCATAATTTTCCAAGTTTGAATTGTTAGTAAAGGTTTGAGTGCAGATTTCATTATTGGAGACTGATAATAACTATAGTGCTAACTGGATGAGAGAGAGAGAGAGAGAGAGAGAGAGAGAGAGAGAGAGAGAGAGAGAGAGAGAGAGAGAGAGAGAGAGAGAGAGAGAGAGAGAGAGAGAGAGAGAGAGAGAGAGAGAGAAAAAAAAAAATATTAATATTAATAATATTTTTGTCTGGGTTCCAAAGTCTAAACTTGTAGTAGAAACTGGTAAGATTTTGACACTTTTTATTGATTAAATTTAAGTCGTCAAATAGAGTAGAACGGAACAAAAACATAAAAAGCACGAGTTTCATGAGACGTGCGATTACGATGTCTTGTGTACGGCGTCTATCATTGATCTTAGATGTTGCACGGCAAGTCAAGTTAAACAAAGGCTCAGGAACTTTAAGATCAGGGAAGGTGTGTGGAATATGTGTCTTCATGCCACACACAATCCCGTCCATCATGCGCTGAGTACAGACAGATGTGCTGCTAACATGGAAACAGTCGTCATTCCAAGGGACATCAGAGGAGTAAGGCGACAGGAAAGGTCTTCTCATTTATAGTGGAAGCATAATGTCACAAGCATCTCGGTGCAGTGAGTATGATAGAGAAAAAAAAACTATAAGTGATCGGACGAAGAGAATAGAATAATATATCAAAAGGTTTAATGCAAAGGAATGCCGGTCATGAGTGTAAGCCGATCATACGTTCAAGTTTGGTATTGACACAACGCATGTTCATCATTTAATCTTTACTCAATATCCTGGAGGACACGAGGCTCACTACAGGGTACAAGTCACTCAGCACACATCCACATACACACGCATGCACTTTAACACGCACACAAGCACACACACACACACACACACACACACACACACACACACACACACACACACACACACACACACACACACACACAATATTACAGCAAAGTTTGAAATAGTTGTCGTATGAGAAAGACAGGATCAACTGAGGCCATCAACATTACAACTAAAGAGAGGAAAGGGTGACTGAATTCTGATGTTTAAAGCGAAACAGGAAACAGAAAGAGTGGGCAGGGATGATCTCTTGGTAATGAATGATGGATAACAAGAGAACTTTTGCACCAGTGGATAAAAAATAAAATACTGTATATGTGTGAATGAAATTTAGCTTGTCGAATAGAACTAACTATCAATGAAATGGAGATAAAGGAATTTCAAGCAAGAAGTAAGACAATACGAGACATAGAGACAAGACAAAACAAGCATGACTCTAACCATTCACAGTACGACTATACACAATACAAAGCAGGGGAGGAGAGGGGAGTATGTAGCACACAGTTCATAACGCGGCGCATCAACGCTCCAGTACATAACGGCAATGATTGGGAAACTTTCACGAACACAAACTGAAATATTACATTTTTTTATATATGTGACGGGGAGGTTTTGGTATCCATGGAATGTGTGTGTGTGTGTGTGTGTGTGTGTGTGTGTGTGTGTGTGTGTGTGTGTGTGTGTGTGTGTGTGTGTGTGTGTGTGTCTGGCTGCGTGTACTTTTTCCTGATTACACCCATTTTGGTTTGTTTTTCTGTGTTTATTTCGTGGGTGTAATAATAATAATAACATAATAAAAATAACAATAACAACAATAACAACCACACACACAGAACACTAACAATAAACGTGTCATTAATCATAAAGCAGATCCTACACAGTACGTTTACAGCCAAGTAAGTAAATGTGTAGTGACAGTGCAGACATTTAGTACAATTAAGCAAATGGTGCGTCGAGGGAGGCGTGGCGAGGCTCTTACACTGTTTACATTGCCTACAGGAGAGAGAGAGAGAGAGAGAGAGAGAGAGAGAGAGAGAGAGAGAGAGAGAGAGAGAGAGAGAGAGAGAGAGAGATGCAGAGATAGGCAAACAAACACACAGACAAATGACAGACAGACAGATGAACAGAAAAGCACAGACAAGAGGATGAAAAAAATAATGAAAACAAGAAAGGCGAAGAAGATGTGCAAGAAAAGAAAGAGAAAGAAGAGAGAAACCAAATGAAAAAGAGAAAAGGGAAGAAGGAAAAGTGAGTAACGAAGAAAAGGAAGGAAGGAGGGACGAAGGAAGGAAAGGAAGAAGGAAGGAGGGTAGAGAAGAAAAAAAGTGGAGGATTAGAAAGGGCAGAGTGATGGAAGGGAGGTATGGAGAAAGGGAAGGGAGGGAAGGGAGGGAAGGGAGGGAAGGGAGGGAGAGAGGCACCTTAAAGCAGCTAAAGAATGTCAAAAGAAACAGAAAGAGAGAGAGAGAGAGAGAGAGAGAGAGAGAGAGAGAGAGAGAGAGAGAGAGAGAGAGAGAGAGAGAGAGAGAGAAAGTTTAAAGTTTAGAGGGACACAACCCTAACTAAGTTATATATAAATAAAACTTAATTGAAAAGACACTGAGTTGCTTCATCTCACATTACAAGATAAACATTAGTATAACATTTTTTTTTCCTGGAATACTAAAATAACCTTCTAAGTATAACAGTCAGTGCATGCAAGTGAAGTTTTCTTTCATACATATATATAACATTTTCCAAACTTTCTTCCCCCTTTCCAAAAAAAAAAAAAGATTAAGATAACTTCCTTGAGCTAATTCGCTGTTGGGCCAATTAAGATAACCCGTTTCTGCTGCCGGGGAGAAGAAGGTGGGACAGGGGTGAGGGAGGCAGGGATGAGGGAAGCAGGGGTGAGGGAGGCAGGGGTGAGGGGACAGTGTAGGCCTAATGACAGGTCGGGCACGCAGGACACGGGACATGGGACCGATGTTATGTGTGCGACGGACTGAACGAAGAGGAACAAGGAGTAAGTTTAGTGCTTGATCTAAGTAACTCACTCACTCACTCACTCACTTACTTACTTACTCACTCACCCATTCACTCACTTACTCACTCACTCACTCACTCACTCACTCACTCACTCACTCACTCACTCACTCACTCACTCACTCACTCCCTCACGCAGTCACTCACTTATCAAATGCCTGACCAATTGAAAGACTGAACAACTGACTAACAAACTGAAATACTGACTGACTAGAGAGCGGAAGGACTGACTGCCTCGGAGAAATAGTTGAATAGTTGAAGAGTTGAATAGTTGACGGTGACTTACTGACTGATTGACTGACTGATAAGGTCTGATAAGGTCAAAATAGGGCGACTGAAGGAGCTTTACTTTGTGGGTCACGAACTCACGAAAATACTAGGCGAGGAAATTTGATGGACAGAACAATAGTGAGAGAGTGAGAGAGCGAGAGAGAGAGAGAGAGAGAGAGAGAGAGAGAGAGAGAGAGAGAGAGAGAGAGAGAGAGAGAGAGAGAGAGAGAGAGAGAAAAAAAAAGAAGAAAAAAAAAGAGAGAGTTTGCCTGTCCGCCTGACTGTCTGCCTGCCTTCTCGTATAAGGGAAAGGAAGGCCAAAGGCAGGCAGACAGGGAGGAAGGGAGGGAGGGAGGGAGGGCCTGGTGAAGGGGCAAGGGAAGGGCTGCCAGACAAGACAGAGCTTATAGGCCTAAAAATACGACTCGAGAACGATATCATAATTACTAAAGAAACACGCCGCCAACCCGGAACAGGATCCATCTCCCTGACTGAAGGCTGGAGGAGGAGGAGGAGGAGGAGGAGGAGGAGGAGGAGGAGGAGGAGGAGGAGGAGGAGGAGGAGGAGGAGGAGGAGGAGGTAGGAATTAAAAAAAAAAAAGTGGAGGGAAAAGAGGATGATATAAAAAGAAGTGTGCGAAGGGAGGGTTGAGATGTGATTTAAAGAATGAGGAAAAGGAAGAAGGGAGGAGGAGAGAGGTCGTGGTGGTGGTGGTTGATTTTTTTCTTGAATAAAACTCTCTCTTCTCTTTCTATCATAATAAAAATAAAAATTACATTACGCTAAATTCCAACTTAATTCCTTTTACTAGTCATACGTTGCAAAAAAAAATGAGATAAACCATGAAACAAAAAAAAAAAAGTTCGGAGGTCCAAACTAACAGCTGAGAAACCTCTGAACTTTTTATTTTTTTTACACGGCCTTTCCAATATGAATTCCACGGTTCTTCACGGACATTAATTATTCATTCTAGTGGATCCTGCCGTCCGTCTCACCTACACCAGCCTCTCGGGGGACTAACTAAAGCCTCCCTCGGGCCTGAAGATGACAGTCACACGCTCCTCGCCCTTAGAAACACCCTTAAACGGGACTTCCATGTTATAATCCACTTCTTCTCGAACTACTAGTATAAACATTTGTCCAGTACCACACCACTACCATTCTACCACCATGTCACTCCACTACCACCACCTGTACACCCTCCACCCTCCACCCTCACTATTCTCCTGCCCACCACACATGTCAACCCGCCCGTACACCGTCACTGCAAACAGTCACCATCAAATAACGTCCCGAGTGGCTTCTATCCAGTCCTCTCTCTCCACGTCCATCACCCATCCCCACCCATCACCTCCACACCCATTCCCCCATTCCCACTGCACCCCTCCCCGCCACCGCCCCTCGAAGCATCCTGGAACGGGTTATCAGGTGGGGATCGTGCCCGACAAATTGCTACAAGAGCCACCCCTTCCTCCTCCCCTTCCCCCACACCCGTCTCCCCTCAGGCCACCGCCAACTCCGCTCCGGCGCGCCCTGACCTGTGACCCTCCCTTTGTGGAGGTTGAACGGCTGCCTGAATGTTTGATCCGTTCGTCCGTTGTTTGGCAAAGGGCAGCTAAGAGGCGATGCAAAATTTACCATCGAGAAAACTTAGTAACCACACAAAGAGCTGCCAATACCACCACCACCACTACCACTGACACCATCATCACCCCCGCCGCCACCACTGACATCACCGCCGCCATAAGCTGAACACAGAGATAAATTGACGGATCGTGGGGGTCGTGTTGGTGGAATCTGTCGGGTAAATGCACAGCCTCTCGTGTCCCTCGGCCGCGCCCCAGCCTAGGTGTTCTCGCGGCCCCATTAATTAGGCAGGTGTTAGGGGGGGAGGGCGAGGCATCTGTTATAGAAGGGGTGGTCGTTTTTACTCCCTGACACCTGCCTGCCTAATTAACAGGTGGCAGTCATCAGTAAAGGCGCGTCTTATGAATCTATTATGATGTGAAATGCTACCTATACCACCCACGCATCTACCACTGTTACCAATGACAACAGCAGGAATAATAATAATAATAATAATAATAATAATAATAATAATAATAATAATAATAATAATAATAATAGTAATAATAATAGTAATAATAATACGAACAATACTACTACTACTACTACTACTACTACTACTACTACTACTACTACTACTACTACTACTACCACCACCACCACCACCAACAACAACAACAACAACAACAACAATACATAACTACAACCACAACCAAAATTCTCTCATCAGCATATCATTAATAATAAAAAAAATAATAAAAAATAAAAATAATCACGCTCGCTTTTCTGCATCTAACTTAATCGTGAGGAATAACAATAAAATGAAACTTTAAATCTCTCTCTCAAAAGAATCCACTTCTGACTGTCAGGGAGGGAAAGACCTTTAGAGTCGAGAGGGGTATTAGCGAGGTGTTAGGGGGAAGGTGGGGAGAAAGGAGGAGAGGGAAGGGAAGGGAGAGAAGGGAGGAAGGGAGGGGAGGGGAGAGGGGCGGAGGGAAGGAAAAGGAGAGGTGGAAGAGGAGAGCCGCGAAATGATTAAAAAGTTCGAGAGGACCGTCATCTGCTAACCCTACTATTCTCTCTCTCTCTCTCTCTCTCTCTCTCTCTCTCTCTCTCTCTCTCTCTCTCTCTCTCTCTCTCTCTCTCTCTCTCGCAATGACTAAAAAGGAGGAGAAAATGGAAATAAGAAGAGGTTATGAAAATGCCTTCCTTATTGTTGATGAGAGAGAGAGAGAGAGAGAGAGAGAGAGAGAGAGAGAGAGAGAGAGAGAGAGAGAGAGAGAGAGAGAGAGAGAGAGAGAGAGAAGAAAATGAGGAGTTAAAGGTCATCTGGTTACGGAGTATCCCATGACCTTCATCCAGTGCAAGAAAACCGAACTTTTCCTTTTTATACCATGCTGTCTTTTTACGACACACACACACACACACACACACACACACACACACACACACACACACACACACACACACACACACACACACACACACACACACACACACACACACACATATATAAAGTCTGAGTCAGGTCCGTCTGTCTGGTTCTGTTCGGGTGATTTGAATATTTACCTTTAATTAGAGAGACATCCGACCACGCTGACGTAACGGGGAGTGAGTAAAAGGGACAAAGACTAATCGTGTAAGTACCTGTGTGTGCCAAACAAGGTGTTCTGTACGTCATATAATGTGTACGTATGGATGGTGTACGTTGAGTTTGTACTACTATGTATTATGCTATTGTACTGTACTCCTGTTCCTCCCTTGTGTGCTTTCATCGTGTGGTAAGTGTTTATTAAAAGCATATGTTGTCAAGGATCAAAGAGTAAGTGTTATAAAAGGAAAATAATGAAGTATAAGGTGCTATTAAAAAAAATATATTAAGTACAGTGTGTTCTTTACTTATATATTTAGTGCAGGAGAAAAGCATCGTGGTTGGTGCTATATAGGTGTGTGTGTATGTGTGTGTGTGTGTGTGTGTGTGTGTGTGTGTGTGTGTATGTGTGTGTGTGTGTGTGTGAATAAGATCAAGCTTTCTACACCTTATCGTTAAAAATTTACGGTCTCTATTTGCTGCACGAGACCTTAAGAGAGACAGACTCACACGGAGACTGATGTGAGGTAAACAGACGCGTGGTAAAGAGAGAGAGAGAGAGAGAGAGAGAGAGAGAGAGAGAGAGAGAGAGAGAGAGAGAGAGAGAGAGAGAGAGAGAGAGAGAGAGAGTGTGTGTGTGTAAACTGGATACGTAAATCATATAACACACTCACACACACACACACACACACACACACACACACACACACACACACACACACACACACACACACACACACACACACACACAAGGACAGAGAGATGGTTACAGAAGACACAGGAGATGGTACAGCAGCAGATGGCAAGAACCTCCTCAAACTGAACCGGACATACCAATATTAGGGTGAAATTGGCCTTGTGTGTGTGTGTGTGTGTGTGTGTGTGTGTGTGTGTGTGTGTGTGTGTGTGTGTGTGTGTGTGTGTGTGTTCGCAGCCTATCCTGAAGAACTCGCCCCCCCTCTCTTCGGCCCTCCTCTCCATGCCTACCTGTGATCCAGTTCAACCATAGGCCTATAAGACCCACCTAGGCCGTCGCGGTGCATCCCTCCCTCAGGCGGCGTCTCCTTACCCTCAGACACACGCCAGCGCCATTATGCTCCCATCATAGAGGCGCCCACGCTCACTCCGCGTCATCACTTGGACTCCAAACCTTCGCCCAGACAACCAATCATATTTGAATTGCGTCACCTGCGAGCCCTGTGATTGGTGGGGCGAGCGAGGCCGTCACCTGGCCCCCGGCGGCACCTCGCATGATGGATGGCGCGTAGGCCTGGGCTAAAAAATGTGAATCTATCCCCGAGCGAACACCGCCTGACTGCGTGTTTCTAATTTACGGGGTTATGGGTAGTAGGCGGTGCGGCGGGGAGGCTGACTGACCGTTGCTGATGACTAGCTAGATGTGGCTGCCTTGTGACTGACTGACTGACTGACTGACGGCTTAGCTAGTGACTGTTAGAGGCTTGTAGTTGGTGTGATAGTTCTGTGACTGATGACTGGTGAATTACTGGGATTACTGGGATTACTGGGGGCTTTAGTAATATCTGGCTTTTTAAATAAACTTGTCTCTCCTGCTGTCTGCCTTGTGGCCACCTGTCTGCTGAGTGAGTGAGTGACTGACTGCTTGACAACAGACCCTATCATCTCTTAGTTCGTCTCTTCGCCGCTAAAAAAAAACTTTCACTTGACTTATCTTAGCAACGCGGGTCTTGGTCTAGGTCTTGGTCTAACCTAACAAGTGTCTGTCTATCTACAGGGGCAGCACTCACTGTCTTGTAATGATTGTCATGTAAATACATAGTGTTTCACCGACATTATTGCTAAACATAGAAATGATCTTAGAAACACTTTGTTGCTGGGTCTTGTGTATGAAGTGTGTTGCAGGTTTGGTGAGGATGGTTCTACCTCTGAATGTGTTACCCACTTATTTCTACGACCAGAAATCAATATATGCAACGTTTTTTTGTTTTGTTTTAAGAATATAACATTTATTTCCAAGCCGTAATGATTTTGCGATGCTATGTAGAAGGTAATCACATGACTGAATCTAAAATTTCAATAATAATAATAATAATAATAATAATAATAATAATAATAATAATAATAATAATAATAATAATAATAATAATAATAACAATAATAATAGGCTGACTGATTGGCTGGTTGTGTAAATGAACACGGACTGACAAAATGACAAGGTTACGACTAGCTGACAAAATGACTGACAGAGTAAGTGGTTGGTCGAGCAACTGAGCTTCTAAGAAAAGACACTTAACACCATTAGGTCTGCCTTCGACCCTTGGTTCTGCCCAAAGTGGACCAGAGATGATGGGTGGGTAGGAATGGGGCAGGGGGGAAGGGACAGGAGAGAGAAGGGAGCAGGGCGAGGCAGACCAGCAGACCAGCCTCCCATGGCCTCACAGGGACCAAAATAAGGCACTCCAACCAACCTACCAAACAACCACTACGAACGACAACCACTCTTTTTTTGTCTTCCCTTAAAAAATTTTAAAAATAAATAAAAACATTGCCACGAAGAATAAAACACACACACACACACACAAAAAAAAAGATACACAGCCACAGTGAAAAAGAAAAAGAAAGAGCAACACAGGACACAGCAGGAAAATGTTAGAAGAAAAGAAAAAGCAAGACATCACAGCAACTCTTGAACGTTCGGTGCAACACAACGGTTACATTACTCCGAGGGCCTGAGTTTTCCCGTCGTTTCTTTGCTCTGCCGTCATGGCCAACCTTCGTCAGGGGATTCGACTACGGGTGGGAGAGCCTGCAACAGCGGTAAAACAGGACACAAAAGTACCAGGGCGCAGCGAGGCAATCAGGAGTTTTCAAGATGTGACCGTCAAGGGAGAGGCCAAGGCTGAGGGAAGGGCAGGGAGGAGGCTGGTGGTTGAAGGCTAAGGGAAGTAGAGAGGAGGGAGAGTGAGAGCAAGGGATGAGTCGCTTGGAAGGACTACGCACCAGAAGACGGACTGCAAGGAGGTCGAGGAGGAAGAACAAGAGATAGAGAAGACAGAGGGAGGGAAGAAAGAGAATCTGCAGGAGAGATAGATAGATAGAGAGAGAGAGAGAGAGAGAGAGAGAGAGAGAGAGAGAGAGAGAGAGAGAGAGAGAGAGAGAGAGAGAGAGAGAGAGAGAGAAAGAGAGAGAGAGAGATTCAAAATATACGCTGGAAGAAGTCATATGACACTCATCAAAACACTATCCCTCCCCCCTCCACCCCCTCCCACACACACACTTACAGACACACACACACACGACTCCCAATAGTACTGCGACCTTAACTTGAAAATATTAAGTTCCTCTCAAGTGGGAGGTCGATGGTGACCTAACACAATAGTTAATTGATTTATGGATAGGTGGAGGCAATGTGGGGGGGAGAGAGGGAGGGAGGGAGGGAGGAGGCGTGGCGTTAAGGGCAGGGAGAGTGACAGGGAGGGTCGGAGAGCTGGGAGGATGGCTGTGATGAGGGCAAGAGGAGAAAGGGAAGGTGAGAGAAGTGAGGGAAGAGAAGGCAAGGGATGGTACCGGAAAGGGGAAAGGATGGAGAATGGTAGGAAGGATGGGGTTAAGGGTGGTGTTACGGGGATAAGTTAGCACTAATGTTAAGGCATAAAAGTAGCCCCATAAAGTAAGGCAATAAAGAACCACGGAACTAATTATGTACGAAACGCTCGCCTGATCGATCAACTGTACACTCATGTTGTTAAGTTGACACCCACGCACCCACCCTAACCTCGATTATAAGCGACGAAGTGGCACACCCTGGATGGTATGGGTCTGCAAGATATATTTACCGTTTTAAACACACTTTCCCGCACCACCACAAGCTGTACAATCCACCGTCAGTGTCTATGTACGTAACAGTGTAACAGTGGAACCATAACACACACACACACACACACACACACACACACACACACACACACACACACACACACACACACACACACACACACACACAGGTCCTTGTATGATGCCTGTTTTCATATTTTTTTTTCCTTGGCTACCGTGTTTCTTTCCAAATCGATGTTCCTGACCGTACTTGGCAACACATTTTTATACAACACTGTTCTTTGTTTTCATCCCTTACCTGGCATTCTTAAGGGCGCTTCAGGTATTGTTGAGATCTCTGCCACACGAATGCAAATCTGTTAGTTAGTTCGGAGTTGTTGTTATTGTCATTGTTGTTATTGCTGATCTCTCTCTCTCTCTCTCTCTCTCTCTCTCTCTCTCTCTCTCTCTCTCTCTCTCTCTCTCTCTCTCTCTCTCTCTCTCTCTCTCTCTCTCTCTCTCTCTCTCTCTCTCTCTCTCTCTCCAATCGGCCATCACACACAAAAAATAAACTTTCTAATTACAATGTTTCACACCTGGGAGCAGCACGGCGGGGAGCGTGGTGCTGGGGAGAGGCGAGGTGCTTCTCAAGGTCACAGGAAAGACAGATTTCACTTGGCTCCTCAGGTTTGCCAGAGAAAGCGAGGGAATCAAGGTGTTCCTTAGGCCTATGGACGACTCACGTGATCAGCCGTGTTCTCCATTTCGCATCGAAGGCTCCGTGATAGTGTTCGTTCCACCACACTTGGCAGGTAAACATTCCTCGGGCACTGGCTATGTATATATATATTTTTTTTTTTACTTCAAGGCAAGTGTGCATTGTTAGGCTGTATATGTAAAGTGAAGGGAACAACAGGTACAGTTTTTGTATTTTTGTGTTTTGCAAAATACTTATGTGTCACCATTAATGCGGTTGACCACAGTCGTATAGTTAATTAAAGTTAAGGTTTACGGCCGAGTGCAGGTAATATCAAACCACTGAACGACGTGAAGGTATGTGAACTTCATGGTGTCTGGGAATCACATGGTATTCATTACACGGAGGTGGACGTCTAGAGGAGCGTCCATTCCTGCAAAGTTTGGAGAACACTGAACACACACACTGGACACACGCACAACACTACACTATTCATGTGACTAAGTACGCGAGGTTATAACAATAAATGTTCTAAAAGTTCTTCAACGTTTTTTTGCAAGATATTTGAATTTTCACCGTTCATTTTTAATATTTCATCGACTATTGAAGAAAGAAGAGTTGATTTTGCCTGATATTGGTCACCATTTTGTGAAACACGTCAGAAACGTTCCAGTGTTCAAATTTGTGTAATTCCAAGACTGTTAAGGACACACCAGAACAATGCACGCTGTGGGAAAGTATTTTTTTCTTGGTATGAAAGGTCACGAGTGATTGTTCTCGGAAGCCATTACCATTTCTTAACAAAAAGGCAGCGAATTAACCTTGTATCATGATAAATAATTATATAAGTTAGCAGATGATAGCATTCATTAACTATGTAGAATATTTTACTTGAGGTTCCAAAGATATTAATCAATGTAAATTAATATTCTAAAAGTAGCATGATCTCAGACCTTACAGTGTCATTAAGGAAGTGGAATGGTAGACTCATTTTCTTTTACTTTCAACAACACCAGGAAGCTCACTTGAACACGTCTCTCGTATTCAAATGTAAGTTATATATTCTTGTAATTATAACACTGACACACGCAAATGAGACCTGGAGACATTATCACAACGAAAACTTTAAGGAGCGAGAAGTGGAAGCGAATTACAAAAGTTATTTTATGCTGTGAACTTAATGGAAGGTAAGTACGAGTAATGAAAGTGTGTGTGTGTGGAAAGTTTGACATATCGAGTGAAGAAGAAGAATGAAATGTTGAGTAATGATGGTTGAATGTCAACACCACACACTTAGATGGTTTGGTGACCTGGAGAGGATGGGTGAGAATGAGGTGCAGGAGAATGACCTATTATATAATGAAAGGATGATGTAGAGGAGTATTTGAGAGAGAGAGAGAGAGAGAGAGAGAGAGAGAGAGAGAGAGAGAGAGAGAGAGAGAGAGAGAGAGAGAGAGAGAGAGAGAGAGAGAGAAAGCAGCCAGGCAGGCAGACTAGCAAACAGATAAACAGACAGACAGACAGACAGGCAGAGAAGAATCGTTGCATTAAAAAATCACTGTGTTATTCCGTTACACAGCCTCTCACTATACATACAATGAGTTTAACCTCCAACAAACAATAGAAAGAACCACAACCTGAAGCTGAAGGTGAGTGCAAGTGTTGAACATTAATGAGGTCGTGGCCAGCAGCTTCATCTCTGTCAACAACTTGGTGCCAGATGATTATTTGTTAGCAGCGTTGCAGCCGTCACCATCCTCACGCTGGCTGCCCACGGACACAAACAATGATGAAGCGATGGAGATGCTCGTCCCACGTGACCTTCGTGACCCAACACAGAATTAGAAAACGGCAACTCAGTTTTCTTGTCTTGGTTTGTAATTTTATTTATTTTCAAGGTATTTTCAAGGCCATGTTCTGTCAAACTTCAACAAGGGTCCTGAGGCATCATGATGTCCCTAGGTGCCTCGCTTCAGGAGTAGAGGTGTAGGGGGAGGTGGAGGGAGTGGATATGGACAATACGAGGACATGTTGAGTAAACACAACTGTTTGTTGATATAAAGACAATGTATTTATAAACCATTCTTCTCTCCAAATGGCTCGTGCCATAATAAGGTTGAAATACGATGGCGTGGAGCAGTGGTCCCCAACCTGTGCTTTGCGGGCGTCATGGCGCCCTCAGAGCCCGCGGGAGCACCTTAGAAAATTATGATGTATTTGTCATCCATATTCAGAGTGAAATGATAATATATGATAATCATTTAAAAGAAAATTTAATCACAAAAACTCCAGAAAAATCATATTATCTATCATAATATCAATGACATCATGTTTTTGTTTCTTTACATATATGTATGCATATATATATATATATATATATATATATATATATATATATATATATATATATATATATATATATATATATATTCTCTACCCTACTCCACACAATGCACACGTGGGCTACGGCTAGCTTCTTCAAGACTAATGTTTGATTAATCTCGTAAAACAAGTAGCTTGCTGCACGATCACGTCTGATGAGACGCCGCCGGTGAGCCGCAACACGTGCTGCGGTGACCAATCGGCTGAGACTAGGACAAAAAAACAGTGGGAGAGAGACTTGGCGAGTTGTCTTCAGTATGCAAATTTCAGATACATTATAAAGCGGTAACGAACAGTCTTCAAAGGAAAACTGAAGACAAAATATAGGATTTATAGTATCACGTCGGTACAAAGGTATGATATCACACGAGGCATCGAGGCGTAACGATGAAGAGAGGGATGTGAGGCTGCCAGGAAGTACTGAGGCTCATGCTTTCGTTATACTATACAATATGAACCCGGGGACAGGTAGGTAATGTAGGAGCAAGCCTTCCATGATGACTAGTAACACGGCAATCCTTTAGCAGGACGGAGTAAGGAGACAGCTAGACAGGCACGTGGGCTCACCTTTTAGACTTGAAACAAACAGGTGCTGTGCTTGCGTTGTGTAGCTGTTACTCATGATATATTGCGCGTGTGACTGGATGTTAGCTTGATTCCCTTGCCATACCTGTGATGAGACTATAAAAATGTTTGTTTGGACTGCCGTAATTGCCTCATGTCATTCCGTCGTGGACTGAATACTGAGTACAGTTTCATGTAGTTGAAATGTCTACTCAAATGTAGAGTCATTGTGTTCGTCAGGTTTTGACAGTTAAAATATTTCGCGTCGTTCTCTAATTGATACGAAATATGGCCAAACAACGACTTCGAAACGGAGTTATATATAAGCAATGACTTTAACTTCATTAGGACTTTTTTTCTGAGATTCACTTCAGATAAAAAGTAACAAACACTGCCAGTACACAGTCTAGTGTTACCAAGGGCAGGACCAACATATTCCCGTACAAGCACACAGAAATAACCTCAGTGTGCAAAACCCGTACAATCAAATTTGAGTCGAGTAATTAATGCATGCAACACGAAACCCTCAGTGAGTGAGCCACCACAGCAGGCGGCGGAGGAGGCACACAGTCCAAGGGAGCCTCTGAGGTGCCCAAGGAGACACATCACGGATCAGCGACGGAAAACTCAACCTCAGCAGCAAAAGTCCCTCAGGAGACAGCTGATGCTTGGTGAAGAAGAGGCATTATTCATGATATAAGTGGAGAGGTGATTTTATTCCTATTGATCCAGACAAGTTTAACAAAAAATATTAAACACACACACACACACACACACACACACACACACACACACACACACACACACACACACACACACACACACACACACACACACACACACACACACACACACACACACACACACACACACACACACTATCTGCCCGTCAAGCTGCCAGCACGTGGACTCTTCTCTTAATGTAATGAAACAATAGAAAATTATAAATACGGATGAAGCATTTTTACACCGTCATCCTACAAGTATTCTCTATGTCATGCGTTCAGCATAGAGCGGGATGACCTGATAGTCTCACAAAAACCAACCCACGTCAATGCACTTTGATTCCCTACCTCATTATGCTGATCACAGTCATACACCAACACCACTACCACAGCCACCGCCGCCGCTGCCGCCACTAACACAGCAACCATTAACGTTCTTATGCCAGAGTTCATCGGCCAGCTTTTCATTACTTCGCCTCTGCTTTAGTACAACAGGTAACATGGCGGGGAAGTGTAACGCTGAATCTTAGTGGGTAGGAGAGTGTGGCGGTGTGGCAGAAGAGGAGTGAGGTTGTGTTTCATCTCACCCTTCACAAGTGTAACGGAATCGGTTCACTGCCAACAGGAGAGTTAGGGAAAGAAATTGAAGCTTATTTTTTTTGTGTGTATGATTCTAACATGACAGAAAGAAGTGAGTGGGGGACTAAAAAATAGATAGAAAATATAATGTAAGAGGTGGGGAAAGTAGGTAAGAAATGCAAGGATAGGTGATTACTTATACCTAAAATAACTTAGTCTAACAAAACACAACAGGGACAATCAAAACAAAAACAAATTCTCTCATACCAGGAAAAGCTTCATCTACGTTAAAATTGTAAGAATATTACCATGATGTATTTTAATGTTGATTATTTTAGTATTTGAGACTTGAACTTTATTTCCATTTGGAAGAAATTGTACTCCTCGTCTCCCAATTTCTTATTAGTTCCTATTTTCTGAAACCTTTTCATATGTCCTTTAATTTCATTGTTTCAAAGCTTTAGTTACTTTATATTTCTATTATATCCCTTATACTGTTATATATATATATACTTTCACATTCATTCAGCTTACTACAGTCCCCTTTTTCATATTTTTCATCCCTCAGAACGAATGTCTTTCCTCCCTTTTCACAACCCTTTTCCTGGACCCTTTTTCTTCCCTACAAACCCACCTCACCTGCGGGTCGCCCACGAGCACTCCGGCGGAGTATTGTGGCGGAGCATTGTGGCGGCACTGAAAATAAACAAAGGAAACTGTATTAGCTTATTCACAGCCACAGCTAGCACACACACACACACACACACACACACACACACACACACACACACACACACACACACACACACACACATAATTACACACACGCACACACACACCCGCACATACACATCCACACATACATACACATGATTAACTCGAGTTTACTATTACTTTTTTTTTGAGAGCCGCAATTGGTGTAGAATTAACTCGTGTGTGTAAAGAGGTTAATTGCTACAGTGCGTGTGGACAACGAACATTTTCTGTATAACCTGTGTTTGATATGAATATGAACATCTTTGCGTGTGAGCACATTAGGGAACCTGAGCCCAGCAGAGGCGGGAGGGTGAACAGACACGTCTTAGTCCTTTACATTATCTTGGGGAACAAAGGAAGCAAACAATGGATGGATGGATGAATGAGTGTACGAATAAATGAATGAAAAGTCAAAATAAATGAGTGAATATAAGAAATTTAATTAATCAAAGAATATGAGTAAATGGATGTGTGAATATAAATGCAGGAATATATATATTTATTTCCAGAAATTGTATTCATCTATCAATTTACTTCAACATGTCAGCTGCCGCCGGGCTGCTGACACATTAAAAAGATGAGTCACGAACTCATAAGAGGACTCGTAGTGTGGTGAGGTCAGGCGGGGGCGCGGCGCGGCGCAGGCATTACAAAACACAGGACGAGCGAGATTATCCGAACCGAATAGAAAATTACACCACATTTTTCCAACGTTGAAAACAATATACAAACTACAATGAATCCAAGCTCATACCTGGCTTTTAAAACAACAGTATTGGGGGAAGGTTAGAGGCCAGTAAAACTATCACTTAAGCACATTTTATGATAAGAAAAGTGTGTCAGTTATCCATTTCACTGATCATATCAAATGGAATCAGAAAATTTCACTGGATTCTGTAAAAGCCATGAGTGTCCCCCGCTGCAGCATCACCTGGCAGGAAATTACAGCAAGTGTTACGTCAGGTACAGCACACCTTTATATTTTCACCTTACCGGCACATCAATGTCTAATGTTTTCATAGTGTATATAACATCTCTCTATGTAAATTATGTACATGTATCTCTTTTTGTTCTTTATACAAGTGAGAAAAATTTACTTCAACAAAAACAATAATACATGGAAAATATTGTTTGCAAATCCCCAGCACAACGAGGCTCCCGCGCAAACACTAGGTCAAAACTACTCCAAACATTAATAACAGCAATGTAATGTGAGTAAAACATTAAATTGTAGCCACATATCACGTGTCAAAAACTGCTTCTCATATGCACGACCAGCGGCAGGCAGAGAGCGTGGGGTGCAGGAAATTAATTATCTGATACGTTGCTAGTGGCTAATTGTACTGTAAACGGTGTCTTTTTAATAAAACTGCGCACTGTACATGTTCACCTTTTGTCAGGTACACAACGAACCAAGACACCAATATGATTTAGTGGAAGTATTTTCACCTGTTAGATTTAGTCGCTGCCATTATCATTACTACTATTACTATTACAACTACTACTGCTACTACAACTACTATCATTGTGACTAGTAATACACCCATCGGCGAATGCACCCTCAGAGCCCCAATACCACGTCATACAAGTAACACTAAAGCAATAACGCCCACTGATCCCCCCTTCCCCCGCCACCCCAAGAACCTCTAAACAATATCATCTTCACCTCTCACACACGTGCCGGCCTGAAACTAACATAGATATAAAAAAAGATAGATAAGTAGATAGTTTGGTAAATAAATCGATACATATAGAAACACACAAATATAGATACAGATACACACTACATCCACATTATAAACACACACACACACACACACCTCTTGCCTCCCCCACCCCGGCCCCTCCCCTCCCCCCCACCCAGCCTAGGTCCAGCCAATTCTAAATTAACTTTATGTGCTGTCAAAAATATGGTCTTCCGTTTTCCGCCGAGACAAAGACCGTATAAGAGACCCCTTCATCCCTCTTTTTCCCCTCCACTGCCTCCCCTCCCTCCTCCCCCCTAACCCTCCCCCTTCAACTAGGGGTGTAAATGAAAGCCAGCACCGTCCCGCCATTCCTGGAAAAGTAGAGATTCAAAGAAAAATGGAACTGAGGGAAGGAGACGCGAGGCCCAGGGAGAGCACACCAAAGGGCAGGGGGGGTGGGGGGGGAGGAGAGGGGAGTGTAGGGGTGGGTGGGCAAGCCGCATTTGGTGGTGGCCTCACAATGCAGGCATGAGCTAGACCCTCCCCCTCCTCTCCTTACCTTCCATACTCCCTCCCTACCTCTTCCGTAGCACCCAAGGGGAAAAAAAGCTACAGTCACCAAAGGAAGTACAGAGAATAGGAGAAAAATAATTAGAAAAACAGAGCAGTAGGAGGGATATATGAAGGGAGGGAGTGAGGGAGGGATGGAGGCGAGCGTACACTGCAGGTGGATTAATCTTTATGACACGGGAGGGGTAGTCTTATGACAAACGGCCGCGCCCCAGGCAACCCCGCCACGCTAGGCCTATAAAAAACGCGAGAGTCAGCCGTGTACGAACCTGGTCATTATGTGAAGTGAAAGCTAAGCCTCTGTCTGTCTGTCTGTCTGTCTGTCTGTCTGTCTGTGTATCTGTGCCCGTCTTGCTGAACACACACACACACACACACACACACACACACACACACACACACACACACACACACACACACACACCTTCCCTCCGTGAGCGCCCCATCGAGGGTGTGCATCATTGATGAGAGACGCCCCCCAAGGCCCACTGACCTCGCCTGATCCACCCAACTCGAGGGCGTGACTGATACAAACACACATACACACACACACACTGGAAGCGGGAGAGGAAAAGGGAGATGGAGGAGCAGGAGGAGGAGGAGGAGGAGGAGGAGGAGGAAGAAGAGAAACACAAACCAAATAAGTAATAAGAGACACAGCAGGAAGAAAGCAAACACTATGAACACCTTTACCTGGGAGAGAGAAAGTTCGCTTGTCACTACCACACAAGTCTGCCAAGGCGAGGCTAGCACAGGAGAACCTAACGGAAACAGTCTTACCAATAGAACGACACACACACACACACACACACACACACACACACACACACACACACACACACACACACACACACACACACACACACACACACACACACAAGGGCCACATAGACTTGGGAGGGGTGCAAAGGCGTGTCAAAATTAGGCCATGTGACCCAGCAGGCGTGCGGGCTGCCAGGGAGGCCTACGAACGCACATAGGCAGCTTCGCACGCCGCTGCCCACCTCCCTGACCTTGGCTAGGCCTACCTGCATTTTTTAACGGGCAAATTCTGCTCCCATAAATATTCCGACGGTACCAAAAATCTTCGTCTGTGATCAAATTTGGATAAGAAGAGGGCGAGATGTGGGCAGAGGGAGTGGGAGGTAGAATCCTAAGAGGGAAAGAGCGAGGGAACAGGAATGGTGTAAGGATGGGAGGGGATGGGAAAGGATGGGAGAGATGTTGTAAATGGATGTAAAAAAAAATATATAAGGATGAGAGTAAATAACAATAAACCAAGATAATCTCACACACACATACGAACAATGAATTAATCAAATGTTCTTAAATTACAAGTGTGTGTGTGTGTGTGTGTGTGTGTGTGTGTCTCTGTTTATGTGTCTGTGAACAAAAAAAATAATCACCCCTAAAAAAACAAGTGATATAGAAGAAATACACAACATAATCTGGAGTAAAGAAAGGGACAGAGGGGAAAGCAGTGAAATGTGATGAGGAGGCGAGCATGACGATGAGGAATGAGGGCGAGGGAGGGGCGGCGAGGGAGGGTGAGGGTGGGTGAGGGTGGGTGAGGGTGGGTGAGGGTGGGTGAGGGTGGGTGAGGGATGCCCTGGAATGGCAGTAGGGCTTCCGATGTAGAGAGGGATGAACACACACACACACACACACACACACACACACACACACACACACACACACACACACACACACACACACACACACCTATCTATGTTTATGTTATTTCCTTATACTTCTCTATACACCTGTTCTAACCACATCTATCACCCTCCTCCTCCTCCTCCTCCTCCTCCTCCTCCTCCTCCTCCTCCTCCTTCTCCTCCTTGCGGCACAACTGGTAATCTAAGAAGAGAAAGGAAAACCAAAAATGCAAATAAAAAATGCGAATACAGAAAGAAATACGAGATAAGAAAAAAATAATCTAATATATATCATAGTAAGACATCCATTTGAAGATTATATAGAAATGAAAAATGAATACACAATATACATACACACACACCATTACAGTAGATGAATAACGAGGGAAAACAATGAATAATACGGAATATAAATTTAAAAAAAAAATTAAATCAAAAGGACGAGAATGGAAACACAGACTTAACAGAGAAGGACAATTAATATAACTAAAAAAAAATAATAATAAATGAAAAAAAAAAAGTAAATTTGGATAGAAGAGTGAGCGATAAATACGTGAAAATTAATGACAACATAAAAAAAAAAATAACAAATGAGTGGAAGAATAAAAAAACACTAAATCAGTAAGTAAAAAAAGAAGAGGAAGAGGAGGAAGAGGAGGAGGAAGAAGAAGAGGAGGAAGAGGAGGAGAAAAATGAGTCAACACACACATCTTCATAAAGGAACATCATTGGAACATTATTTCCACCACCACCACCACCACCACCACCACCACCACCACCACCACCACCACCACCACCATCACCTCTACTTCCGTTTTCTTGTTGCATTACTTCTTAGTCTCCCCTCCCATTACCCTTAACAGTGTGGCCATCTCCTACAGCCTCCCCCCCTTCCCCCCCTCCCCCTTCACCCTCTCCCGTAATGGTATCAGTGCAGCATTATATACTTCACCTTGTTCCACCTGCTCCACCTACTACTACTGCTGTTGTTGTTGTTGTTGTTGTTGTTGTTGTTGTTATGTACTTAGCGTTATATTTTTGTTTACCTGCGCATTGTGTGTCTTCTTTGTGACCCTCAACGACACTGACCTGGTTTTGCTAATTCATCTCTCTCTCTCTCTCTCTCTCTCTCTCTCTCTCTCTCTCTCTCTCTCTCTCTCTCTCTCTCTCTATCTCTTTCTCTCTCTCTCTCGTGGGAGGTGAGGTGGCGTCCGGGGCTGAGTGAGAGTAGGGCGTCCGGGTGCGTGGGAGGGGTTAGGTAAGTCAAGTCAAGATGGAAAGCGGAGGTGTTAATATAATGAAGGAAGGAAAGGAGGGAAGGAGGGAGGGAGGGTTACGCTGGATGGTAGAGGGAGAGAGGGATAACAGGAATAAAGACGGGAGGAAGGGAGAGAGATGGGAAGGGAGAATTGAAGGACAGCATGAAGGAAGACGAGAGGAGCACTGGGAGGGAAGAAGGCAGAGAGGGAGGAAGGGAGGAAGAGAGGGATGAGGCCCAGGAGTGAACGGTTTCCACAGGAGATGAACGAAGCACAGAGGCATTAACCTGCATATTCCTGACTGGCGGTTTTCTAGTGGCGTTCGTCTGAGATTCGGCACCTATAGTCCGACAGATCTTAGCAGAGCTTTCTGGTGGGACAGAATACAGTATTCCCATGGGTCCAACACTGCCATATCTCCTTCGCTCTGATTGGCTGGTGAGTGACCTGAGCCGAGGCCGACGTGAGAGAGCCTTGCCTGAGCGCGTGACACGTGTGTGTGTGTGTGTGTTATGCTTTCTCATTCCCTATGTTGTTTTCTTATTTCTATTTGCTGCGATCTCAGTAGTACTATTCTTATCTCTCTCTCTCTCTCTCTCTCTCTCTCTCTCTCTCTCTCTCTCTCTCTCTCTCTCTCTCTCTCTCTCTCTCTCTCTCTCTCTCTCTCTCTCTCTCTCTCTCTCTCTCTCTCTTTATAATTTGTCACACATTGGTTATACATCGACCTTTACATTTGTATATACTGAAATGTTGACTTTGTTTCCTCGCCACCCAAGAGGTAAAAGTCACATTATGAGTCATAGAACAAATATTCATAATTACAGTTGTACAGTTTAATTAGGTCTATCAGATGCTGCAATGATATTTCCAATATCTCTAATAGCTTTCGAGAAAATGAGGAGGCAAGTAATGTTTTTATATAAATATAAAGTTTTATTTTACTGCGTAATTATTAGTCATACAACAAATATTCATAATATCAGATGTACAGTTTAATTTGGTCCATCAGATGCTGCAATGATATTTCCAATATCTCAAATAGCTTTCGAGAAAATGAGGAGGAAAGTCATGTTTTTATATAAATATAAAGTTTTATTTTACTGCGTAATTATGAGTCATAGAACAAATATTCATAATTACAGTTGTACAGTTTAATTAGGTCTATCAGATGCTGCAATGATATTTCCAATATCTCTAATAGCTTTCGGGAAAATGAGAAGGAAAGTCATGTTTTTATAAAAATATAAAGTTTAATTTTACTGCGTAATTATTAGTCATAGAAAAAATATTCATAATATCAGTTGTACAATTTAATTAAATGTATCAGATGCTGCAATGATATTTCCAATATCTCTAATAGCTTTCGAGAAAATGAGGAGGAAAATCATGTTTTTATATAAATATTAAGTTTCATTTTACTGCGTAATTATGAGTCATAGAACAAATATTCATAATTACAGTTGTACAGTTTAATTAGCTCTATCAGATGCTGTAATGATATTTCCAATATCTCTAATAGCTTTCGGGAAAATGAGAAGGAAAGTCATGTTTTTATATATATATAAAGTTTAATTTTACTGCTTAATTATTAGTCATAGAACAAATATTCATAATTACAGTTGTACAGTTTAATTAGGTCTATCAGATGCTGCAATGATATTTCCAATATCTCTAATAGTTTTCGAGAAAATGAGGAGTAAAGTCATGTTTCTATATAAATATAAAGTTTAATTTTACTGCGTAATTATGAGTCATAGAAATAATATTCATAATTACAGTTGTACAGTTTAATTATGTCTATCAGATGCTGCAATGATATTTCCAATATCTCTAATAGCTTTCGGGAAAATGAGAAGGAAAGTCATGTTTTTATAAAAATATAAAGTTTAATTTTACTGCGTAATTATTAGTCATAGAACAAATATTCATAATATCAGTTGTACAATTTAATTAGGTGTATCAGATGCTGCAATGATATTTCCAATATCTCTAATAGCATTCGAGAAAATGAGGAGGAAAGTCATGTTTTTATATAAATATTAAGTTTCATTTTAATGCGTAATTATTAGTCATAGAACAAATATTCATAATGACAGTTTTAGAGTTTAATTAGGTGTATCAAATGCTGCAATGATATTTCATATATCTAATAGCTTTCGAGAAAATGAGGAGGAAAGTCATGTTTCTATATAAATAAAAAGTTTAATTTTACTGCGTAATTATTAGTCATAGAACAAATATTCATAATGACAGTTGTACAGTTGAATTAGGTGTATCAGATGGTGCAATGATATTTCCAATATCTCTAATAGCTTTCGAGAAAATGAGGAAGAAAGTAATTTTAAAAAAAGTAAAATTCAGTATATATTAGTACTAGAGCAAATATTCATAATGACAGTAGTAGATTTTAATTAGGTCTATCAGATTCTGTAATGATATTTCCAATATCTCTAATATCTTTCGAGAAAATGAGGAGGAAAGTCGTGTTTTTATATAATTATACGGTTTTATTTTACTGCGTAATTATTAGTCATAGAACAAATATTCATAATGTCAGTTTTAATGTTTAATTAGGTGTATCAGATGCTGCAATGATATTTCCAATATCTCTAATAGCTTTCGAGAAAATGAGGAGGAAAGTCATGTTCTTATATAAATATTAAGCTTCATTTTACTGCGTAATTATGAGTCATAGAACAAATATTCATAATGACAGTTGTACAATTTTATTAGGTCTATCAGATGCTGCAATGATTTTTTCAATATCTCTAATAGCTTTCGAGAAAATGAGGAGGAAAGTCATGTTTTTATATAAATATAAAGTTTTATTTTACTGAGTAAATATTAGTCATACAACAAATATTCATAATATCAGTTGTACGGTTTAATTAGGTCCATCAGATGCTGCAATTATATTTCCAATATCTCTAATAGCTTTCGAGAAAATGAGGAGGAAATTCATGTTTTTATATAAATATATAGTTTTATTTTACTGCGTAATTATGAGTCAAAGAAACAATATTGATAAGTACAGTTGTACAGTTTAATTAGGCCTATCAGATGCTGCAATGATATTTCCAATATTTCTAATAGCTTTCGAGAAAATGAGGAGTAAAGTCATGTTTCTATATAAATATAAAGTTTAATTTTACTGCGTAATTATGAGTCATAGAACAAATATTCATAATTACAGTTGTACAGTTTAATTAGGTCTATCAGGTGCTGCAATGATATTTCCAATATCTCTAATAGCTTTCGAGAAAATAAGGAGGAAAGTCATGTTTTTATATAAATATTAAGTTTCATTTTACTGCGTAATTATTAGTCATAGAACAAATATTCATAATGACAGTTTTAAAGTTTAATTAGGTGTATCAAATGCTGCAATGATATTTCCAATATCTAATAGCTTTCGAGTAAATGAGGAGGAAAGTCATGTTTTTATATAAATATACGGTTTTTTTTTACTGCGTAATTATTAGTCATAGAACAAATATTCATAATGACAGTTGTACAGTTGAATTAGGTTTATCAGATGGTGCAATGATATTTCCAATATCTCTAATAGCTATCGAGAAAATGAGGAAGAAAGTAATTTAAAATAAAGTAAAATTCAGTATATATTAGTACTAGAGCAAATATTCATAATGACAGTAGTAGATTTTAATTAGGTCTACCAGATTCTATAATGATATTTCTAATATCTCTAATATCTTTCGAGAAAATGAGAAGGAAAGTCGTGTTTTTATATAATTATACGGTTTTATTTTACTACGTAATTATTAGTCATAGAACAAATATTCATAATGTCAGTTTTACAGTTTAATTAGGTGTATCAGATGCTGCAATAATATTTCCAATATATCTAATAGCTTTCGAGAAAATGAGGAGGAAAGTCATGTTTTTATATAAATATTAAGTTTAATTTTACTGCGTAATTTTTAGTCATAGAACAAATATTCATAATGAGCGTTGTACAATTTTATTAGCTCTATCTGATGCTGCAATGATTTTTTCAATATCTCTAATAGCTTTCGAAAAAAGGAGGAGGAAAGTCATGTTTTTATATAAATATAAAGTTTTATTTTACTGAGTAAATATTAGTCATACAACAAATATTCATATAATCAGTTGTACAGTTTAATTAGGTCCATCAGATGCTGCAATTATATTTCCAATATCTCTAATAGCTTTCGAGAAAATGAGGAGGAAATTCATGTTTTTATATAAATATATAGTTTTATTTTACTGCGTAATTATGAGTCAAAGAACAAATATTCATAAGTACAGTTGTACGGTTTAATTAGGCCTATCAGATGCTGCAATGATATTTCCAATATCTCTAATAGCTTTCGAGAAAATGAGGAGTAAAATCATGTTTCTATATAAATATAAAGTTTTATTTTACTGCGTAATTATGAGTCATAGAACAAATATTCATAATTACAGTTGTACAGTTTAATTAGGCCTATCAGATGCTGCAATGATATTTCCAATATCTCTAATAGCTTTCGAGAAAATGAGGAGTAAAGTCATGTTTTTATATAAATATTAAGTTCCATTTTACTGCGTAATTATTAGTCATAGAACAAATATTCATAATATCAGTTGTACAATTTAATTAGGTGTATCAGATGCTGCAATGATATTTCCAATATCTCTAATAGCTTTCGAGAAAATGAGGAGGAAAGTCATGTTTTTATATAAATATTAAGTTTCATTTTACTGCGTAATTATGAGTCATAGAACAAATATTCATAATTACAGTTGTACAGTTTAATTAGGTCTATCAGATGCTGCAATGATATTTCCAATATCTCTAATAGCTGTCGAGAAAATGAGGAGGAAAGTAATGTTTTTATATAAATATATGGTTTTATTTTACTGCGTAATTATTAATCATAGAACAAATATTCATAATGACAGTTGTACAGTTGAATTAGGGTTATCAGATGGTGCAATGATATTTCCAATATCTCTAATAGCTTTCGAGAAAATGAGGAAGAAAGTAATTTAAAAAAAGTAAAATTCACTATATATTAGTACTAGAGCAAATATTCATAATGACAGTAGTAGATTTTAATTAGGTCTATCAAATTCTGTAATGATATTTCCAATATCTCTAATATCTTTCGAGAAAATGAGGAGGAAAGTCGTGTTTTTTTTATAATTATACGGTTTTATTTTACTGCGTAATTATTAGTCATAGAACAAATATTCATAATGTCAATTTTACAGTTTAATTAGGTGTATCAGATGCTGCAATGATATTTCCAATATCTCTAATAGCTTTCGAGAAAATGAGGAGGAAAGTCATGTTTTTATATAAATATAAAGTTTTATTTTACTGCGTAATTATTAGTCATAGAACAAATATTCATAATATCAGTTGTACAATTTAATTAGGTGTATCAGATGCTGCAATGATATTTCCTATATCTCTAATAGCTTTCGAGAAAGTGAGGAGGAAAGTCATGTTTTTATATAAATATTAAGTTTCATTTTACTGCGTAATTATGAGTCATAGAACAAATATTCATAAGTACAGTTGTACAGTTTAATTAGGCCTATCAGATGCTGATATGATATTTCCAATATCTCTAATAGCTTTCGAGAAAATGAGGAGTAAAGTCATGTTTCTATATAAATATAAAGTTTAATTTTACTGCGTAATTATGAGTCATAGAACAAATATTCATAATTACAGTTGTACAGTTTAATTAGGTCTATCAGATGCTGCAATGATATTTCCAATATCTCTAATAGCGTTCGAGAAAATGAGGAGTAAAATCATGTTTCTATATAAATATAAAGTTTAATTTTACTGCATAATTATGAGTCATAGAACAAATATTCATAATTACAGTTGTACAGTTTAATTAGGTCTATCAGATGCTGCAATGATATTTCCAATATCTCTAATAGCTTTCGAGAAAATGAGGAGGAAAGTAATGTTTTTATATAAATATAAAGTTTTATTTTACTGCGTAATTATTAGTCATACAACAAATATTCATAATATCAGTTGTACAGTTTAATTTGGTCCATCAGATGCTGCAATGATATTTCCAATATCTCTCATAGCTTTCGAGAAAATGAGGAGGAAAGTCATGTTTTTATATAAATATAAAGTTTTATTTTACTGCGTAATTATGAGTCATGGAACAAATATTCATAATTACAGTTGTACAGTTTAATTAGGTCTATCAGATGCTGCAATGATATTTCCAATATTTCTAATAGCTTTCGGGAAAATGAGAAGGAAAGTCATGTTTTTATATAAATATAAAGTTTAATTTTACTGCGTAATTATTAGTCATAAAACAAATATTCATAATATCAGTTGTATAATTTAATTAGGTGTATCAGATGCTGCAATGATATTTCCAATATCTCTAATAGCTTTCGAGAAAATGAGGAGGAAAGTCATGTTTCTATATAAATATTAAGTTTCATTTTACTGCGTAATTATGAGTCATAGATCAAATATTCATAATTACAGTTGTACAGTTTAATTAGGCCTATCAGATGCTGCAATGATATTTCCAATTCATGTTTTTATATAAATATTAGTTTCATTTTACTGCGTAATTATGAGTCATAGATCAAATATTCATAATTACAGTTGTACAGTTTAATTAGGCCTATCAGATGCTGCAATGATATTTCCAATATCTCTAATAGCTTTCGAGAAAATGAGGAGTATAGTCATGTTTTTATATAAATATTAAGTTCCATTTTACTGCGTAATTATTAGTCATAGAACAAATATTCATAATATCAGTTGTACAATTTAATTAGGTGTATCAGATGCTGCAATGATATTTCCAATATCTCTAATAGCTTTCGAGAAAATGAGGAGGAAATTCATGTTTTTATATAAATATTAAGTTTCATTTTACTGCGTAATTATGAGTCATAGAACAAATATTCATAATTACAGTTGTACAGTTTAATTAGGTCTATCAGATGCTGCAATGATATTTCCAATATCTCTAATAGCTGTCGAGAAAATGAGGAGGAAAGTAATGTTTTTATATAAATATATGGTTTTATTTTACTGCGTAATTATTAATCATAGAACAAATATTCATAATGACAGTTGTACAGTTGAATTAGGGTTATCAGATGGTGCAATGATATTTCCAATATCTCTAATAGCTTTCGAGAAAATGAGGAAGAAAGTAATTTAAAAAAAAGTAAAATTCACTATATATTAGTACTAGAGCAAATATTCATAATGACAGTAGTAGATTTTAATTAGGTCTATCAGATTCTGTAATGATATTTCCAATATCTCTAATATCTTTCGAGAAAATGAGGAGGAAAGTCGTGTTTTTATATAATTATACGGTTTTATTTTACTGCGTAATTATTAGTCATAGAACAAATATTCATAATTACATTTGTACAGTTTAATTAGGTGTATCAGATGCTGCAATGATATTTCCAATATCTCTAATAGCTTTCGAGAAAATGACGAGGAAAGTCATGTTTTTATATAAATATAAAGTTTTATTTTACTGCGTAGTTATTAGTCATAGAACAAATATTCATAATATCAGTTGTACAATTTAATTAGGTGTATCAGATGCTGCAATGATATTTCCAATATCTCTAATAGCTTTCGAGAAAATGAGGAGGAAAGTCATGTTTTTATATAAATATTAAGTTTCATTTTACTGCGTAATTATGAGTCATAGAACAAATATTCATAATTACAGTTGTACAGTTTAATTAGGTCTATCAGATGCTGCAATGATATTTCCAATATCTCTAATAGCTGTCGAGAAAATGAGGAGGAAAGTCATGTTTTTATATAAATATACGGTTTTATTTTACTGCGTAATTATTAATCATAGAACAAATATTCATAATGACAGTTGTACAGTTGAATTAGGGTTATCAGATGGTGCAATGATATTTCCAATATCTCTAATAGCTTTCGAGAAAATGAGGAAGAAAGTAATTTAAAAAAAAGTAAAATTCACTATATATTAGTACTAGAGCAAATATTCATAATGACAGTAGTAGATTTTAATTAGGTCTATTATATTCTGTAATGATATTTCCAATATCTCTAATATCTTTCGAGAAAATGAGGAGGAAAGTCGTGTTTTTATATAATTATACGTTTTATTTTACTGCGTAATTATTAGTCATAGAACAAATATTCATAATATCAGTTGTACAGTTTAATTAGGTGTATCAGATGCTGCAATGATATTTCCAATATCTCTAATAGCTTTCGAGAAAATGAGGAGGAAAGTCATGTTTTTATATAAATATTAAGTTTCATTTTACTGCGTAATTATGAGTCATAGAACAAATATTCATAAGTACAGTTGTACAGTTTAATTAGGCCTATCAGATGCTGCAATGATATTTCCAATATCTCTAATAGCTTTCGAGAAAATGAGGAGTAAAGTCATGTTTCTATATAAATATAAAGTTTAATTTTACTGCGTAATTATGAGTCATAGAACAAATATTCATAATTACAGTTGTACAGTTTAATTAGGTCTATCAGATGCTGCAATGATATTTCCAATATCTCTAATAACTTTCGAGAAAATTAGGAGTAAAGTCATGTTTTCTATATAAATATAAAGTTTAATTTTACTGCGTAATTATGAGTCATAGAACAAATATTCATAATATCAGTTGTACAATTTAATTAGGTGTATCAGATGCTGCAATGATATTTCCAATATCTCTAATAGCTTTCGAGAAAATGAGGAGGAAAGTCATGTTTTTATATAAATATTAAGTTTCATTTTACTGCGTAATTATGAGTCATAGAACAAATATTCATAATACAGTTGTACAGTTTAATTAGGTCTATCAGATGCTGCAATGATATTTCCAATATCTCTAATAGCTTTCGAGAAAATGAGGAGGAAAGTCATGTTTTTATATAAATATAAGTTTTATTTTACTGCGTAATTATTAGTCATAGAACAAATATTCATAATGACAGTTGTACAGTTAATTAGGTGTATCAGATGCTGCAATGATATTTCCAATATCTCTAATAGCTTTCGAGAAAATGAGGAGAAAGTCATGTTTTATATAAATATAAAGTTTAATTTTACTGCTATTATTAGTCATAGAACAAATATTCATAATGACAGTTGTACAGTTTAATTAGGTCTATCAGATGCTGCAATGATATTTCCAATATCTCTAATAGCTTTCGAGAAAATGAGGAGGAAAGTCATGTTTTTATATAAATATAAGTTTTCATTTTACTGCGTAATTATTAGTCATAGAACAAATATTCATAATGTACAGTTGTACAGTTTAATTAGGTCTATCAGATGCTGCAATGATATTTCCAATATCTCTAATAGCTTTCGAGAAAATGAGGAGGAAAGTCATGTTTTTATATAAATATTAAGTTTCATTTTACTGCGTAATTATTAGTCATAGAACAAATATTCATAATATCAGTTGTACAGTTTAATTAGGTCTATCAGATGCTGCAATGATATTTCCAATATCTCTAATAGCTTTCGAGAAAATGAGGAGGAAAGTCATGTTTTTATATAAATATAAGTTTTATTTTACTGCGTAATTATGAGTCATAGAACAAATATTCATAATTACAGTTGTACAGTTTAATTAGGTCTATCAGATGCTGCAATGATATTTCCAATATCTCTAATAGCTTTCGAGAAAATGAGGAGGAAAGTCATGTTTTTATATAAATATAAAGTTTAATTTTACTGCGTAATTATTAGTCATAGAACAAATATTCATAATACAGTTGTACAGTTTAATTAGGTCTATCAGATGCTGCAATGATATTTCCAATATCTCTAATAGCTTTCGAGAAAATGAGGAGTAAAAGTCATGTTTCTATATAAATATTAAGTTTCATTTTACTGCGTAATTATGAGTCATAGAACAAATATTCATAATTACAGTTGTACAGTTTAATTAGGTCTATCAGATGCTGCAATGATATTTCCAATATCTCTAATAGCTTTCGAGAAAATGAGGAGGAAAGTCATGTTTTTATATAAATATAAGTTTCATTTTACTGCGTAATTATTAGTCATAGAACAAATATTCATAATTACAGTTGTACAGTTTAATTAGGTCCATCAGATGCTGCAATGATATTTCCAATATCTCTAATAGCTTTCGAGAAAATGAGGAGGAAAGTCATGTTTTTATATAAATATATGGTTTTATTTTACTGCGTAATTATTAATCATAGAACAAATATTCATAATGACAGTTGTACAGTTGAATTAGGGTTATCAGATGCTGCAATGATATTTCCAATATCTCTAATAGCTTTCGAGAAAATGAGGAAGAAAGTAATTTAAAAAAAAGTAAATTTCACTATATATTAGTACTAGAGCAAATATTCATAATGACAGTAGTAGATTTTAATTAGGTCTATCAGATTCTGTAATGATATTTCCAATATCTCTAATATCTTTCGAGAAAATGAGGAGGAAAGTCGTGTTTTTATATAATTATACGGTTTTATTTTACTGCGTAATTATTAGTCATAGAACAAATATTCATAATTACAGTTGTACAGTTTAATTAGGTGTATCAGATGCTGCAATGATATTTCCAATATCTCTAATAGCTTTCGAGAAAATGAGGAGGAAAGTCATGTTTTTATATAAATATAAAGTTTTATTTTACTGCGTAATTATTAGTCATAGAACAAATATTCATAATATCAGTTGTACAATTTAATTAGGTGTATCAGATGCTGCAATGATATTTCCAATATCTCTAATAGCTTTCGAGAAAATGAGGAGGAAAGTCATGTTTTTATATAAATATTAAGTTTCATTTTACTGCGTAATTATGAGTCATAGAACAAATATTCATAATTACAGTTGTACAGTTTAATTAGGTCTATCAGATGCTGCAATGATATTTCCAATATCTCTAATAGCTGTCGAGAAAATGAGGAGGAAAGTCATGTTTTTATATAAATATACGGTTTTATTTTACTGCGTAATTATTAATCATAGAACAAATATTCATAATGACAGTTGTACAGTTGAATTAGGGTTATCAGATGGTGCAATGATATTTCCAATATCTCTAATAGCTTTCGAGAAAATGAGGAAGAAAGTAATTTTAAAAAAAGTAAAATTCACTATATATTAGTACTAGAGCAAATATTCATAATGACAGTAGTAGATTTTAATTAGGTCTATCAGATTCTGTAATGATATTTCCAATATCTCTAATATCTTTCGAGAAAATGAGGAGGAAAGTCGTGTTTTTATATAATTATACGTTTTTATTTTACTGCGTAATTATTAGTCATAGAACAAATATTCATAATATCAGTTGTACAGTTTAATTAGGTGTATCAGATGCTGCAATGATATTTCCAATATCTCTAATAGCTTTCGAGAAAATGAGGAGGAAAGTCATGTTTTTATATAAATATTAAGTTTCATTTTACTGCGTAATTATGAGTCATAGAACAAATATTCATAAGTACAGTTGTACAGTTTAATTAGGCCTATCAGATGCTGCAATGATATTTCCAATATCTCTAATAGCTTTCGAGAAAATGAGGAGTAAAGTCATGTTTCTATATAAATATAAAGTTTAATTTTACTGCGTAATTATGAGTCATAGAACAAATATTCATAATTACAGTTGTACAGTTTAATTAGGTCTATCAGATGCTGCAATGATATTTCCAATATCTCTAATAACTTTCGAGAAAATTAGGAGTAAAGTCATGTTTCTATATAAATATAAAGTTTAATTTTACTGCGTAATTATGAGTCATAGAACAAATATTCATAATATCAGTTGTACAGTTTAATTAGGTGTATCAGATGCTGCAATGATATTTCCAATATCTCTAATAGCTTTCGAGAAAATGAGGAAGAAAGTCATGTTTTTATATAAATATTAAGTTTCATTTTACATCGTAATTATGAGTCATAGAACAAATATTCATAAGTACAGTTGTACAGTTTAATTAGGCCTATCAGATGCTGCAATGATATTTCCAATATCTCTAATAGCTTTCGAGAAAATGAGAAGGAAAGTCATGTTTCTATATAAATATAAAGTTTAATTTTACTGCATAATTATTAGTCATAGAACAAATATTCATAATATCAGTTGTACAATTTAATTAGGTGTATCAGATGCTGCAATGATATTTCCAATATCTCTAATAGCTTTCGAGAAAATGAGGAGTAAAGTCATGTTTCTATATAAATATAAAGTTTAATTTTACTGCGTAATTATGAGTCATAGAACAAATATTCATAATTACAGTTGTACAGTTTAATTAGGTCTATCAGGTGCTGCAATGATATTTCCAATATCTCTAATAGCTTTCGAGAAAATGAGGAGGAAAGTCATGTTTCTATATAAATATTAAGTTTCATTTTACTGCGTAATTATGAGTCATAGATCAAATATTCATAATTACAGTTGTACAGTTTAATTAGGCCTATCAGATGCTGCAATGATATTTCCAATATCTCTAATAGCTTTCGAGAAAATGAGGAGTATAGTCATGTTTTTATATAAATATTAAGTTCCATTTTACTGCGTAATTATTAGTCATAGAACAAATATTCATAATATCAGTTGTACAGTTTAATTTGGTCCATCAGATGCTGCAATGATATTTCCAATATCTCTCATAGCTTTCGAGAAAATGAGGAGGAAAGTCATGTTTTTATATAAATATAAAGTTTTATTTTACTGCGTAATTATGAGTCATGGAACAAATATTCATAATTACAGTTGTACAGTTTAATTAGGTCTATCAGATGCTGCAATGATATTTCCAATATTTCTAATAGCTTTCGGGAAAATGAGAAGGAAAGTCATGTTTTTATATAAATATAAAGTTTAATTTTACTGCGTAATTATTAGTCATAAAACAAATATTCATAATATCAGTTGTATAATTTAATTAGGTGTATCAGATGCTGCAATGATATTTCCAATATCTCTAATAGCTTTCGAGAAAATGAGGAGGAAAGTCATGTTTCTATATAAATATTAAGTTTCATTTTACTGCGTAATTATGAGTCATAGATCAAATATTCATAATTACAGTTGTACAGTTTAATTAGGCCTATCAGATGCTGCAATGATATTTCCAATATCTCTAATAGCTTTCGAGAAAATGAGGAGTATAGTCATGTTTTTATATAAATAATAAGTTCCATTTTACTGCGTAATTATTAGTCATAGAACAAATATTCATAATATCAGTTGTACAATTTAATTAGGTGTATCAGATGCTGCAATGATATTTCCAATATCTCTAATAGCTTTCGAGAAAATGAGGAGGAAATTCATGTTTTTATATAAATATTAAGTTTCATTTTACTGCGTAATTATGAGTCATAGAACAAATATTCATAATTACAGTTGTACAGTTTAATTAGGTCTATCAGATGCTGCAATGATATTTCCAATATCTCTAATAGCTGTCGAGAAAATGAGGAGGAAAGTAATGTTTTTATATAAATATATGGTTTTATTTTACTGCGTAATTATTAATCATAGAACAAATATTCATAATGACAGTTGTACAGTTGAATTAGGGTTATCAGATGGTGCAATGATATTTCCAATATCTCTAATAGCTTTCGAGAAAATGAGGAAGAAAGTAATTTAAAAAAAAGTAAAATTCACTATATATTAGTACTAGAGCAAATATTCATAATGACAGTAGTAGATTTTAATTAGGTCTATCAGATTCTGTAATGATATTTCCAATATCTCTAATATCTTTCGAGAAAATGAGGAGGAAAGTCGTGTTTTTATATAATTATACGGTTTTATTTTACTGCGTAATTATTAGTCATAGAACAAATATTCATAATTACAGTTGTACAGTTTAATTAGGTGTATCAGATGCTGCAATGATATTTCCAATATCTCTAATAGCTTTCGAGAAAATGACGAGGAAAGTCATGTTTTTATATAAATATAAAGTTTTATTTTACTGCGTAGTTATTAGTCATAGAACAAATATTCATAATATCAGTTGTACAATTTAATTAGGTGTATCAGATGCTGCAATGATATTTCCAATATCTCTAATAGCTTTCGAGAAAATGAGGAGGAAAGTCATGTTTTTATATAAATATTAAGTTTCATTTTACTGCGTAATTATGAGTCATAGAACAAATATTCATAATTACAGTTGTACAGTTTAATTAGGTCTATCAGATGCTGCAATGATATTTCCAATATCTCTAATAGCTGTCGAGAAAATGAGGAGGAAAGTCATGTTTTTATATAAATATACGGTTTTATTTTACTGCGTAATTATTAATCATAGAACAAATATTCATAATGACAGTTGTACAGTTGAATTAGGGTTATCAGATGGTGCAATGATATTTCCAATATCTCTAATAGCTTTCGAGAAAATGAGGAAGAAATTAATTTTAAAAAAAGTAAAATTCACTATATATTAGTACTAGAGCAAATATTCATAATGACAGTAGTAGATTTTAATTAGGTCTATTATATTCTGTAATGATATTTCCAATATCTCTAATATCTTTCGAGAAAATGAGAGGAAAGTCGTGTTTTTATATAATTATACGTTTTTATTTTACTGCGTAATTATTAGTCATAGACAAATATTCATAATATCAGTTGTACAGTTTAATTAGGTGTATCAGATGCTGCAATGATATTTCCAATATCTCTAATAGCTTTCGAGAAAATGAGGAGGAAAGTCATGTTTTTATATAAATATTAAGTTTCATTTTACTGCGTAATTATGAGTCATAGAACAAATATTCATAATACAGTTGTACAGTTTAATTAGGCCTATCAGATGCTGCAATGATATTTCCAATATCTCTAATAGCTTTCGAGAAAATGAGGAGTAAAGTCATGTTTCTATATAAATATAAAGTTTAATTTTACTGCGTAATTATGAGTCATAGAACAAATATTCATAATTACAGTTGTACAGTTTAATTAGGTCTATCAGATGCTGCAATGATATTTTCAATATCTCTAATAACTTTCGAGAAAATTAGGAGTAAAGTCATGTTTCTATATAAATATAAAGTTTAATTTTACTGCGTAATTATGAGTCATAGAACAAATATTCATAATATCAGTTGTACAATTTAATTAGGTGTATCAGATGCTGCAATGATATTTCCAATATCTCTAATAGCTTTCGAGAAAATGAGGAAGAAAGTCATGTTTTTATATAAATATTAAGTTTCATTTTACATCGTAATTATGAGTCATAGAACAAATATTCATAAGTACAGTTGTACAGTTTAATTAGGCCTATCAGATGCTGCAATGATATTTCCAATATCTCTAATAGCTTTCGAGAAAATGAGAAGGAAAGTCATGTTTCTATATAAATATAAAGTTTAATTTTACTGCATAATTATTAGTCATAGAACAAATATTCATAATATCAGTTGTACAATTTAATTAGGTGTATCAGATGCTGCAATGATATTTCCAATATCTCTAATAGCTTTCGAGAAAATGAGGAGTAAAGTCATGTTTCTATATAAATATAAAGTTTAATTTTACTGCGTAATTATGAGTCATAGAACAAATATTCATAATTACAGTTGTACAGTTTAATTAGGTCTATCAGGTGCTGCAATGATATTTCCAATATCTCTAATAGCTTTCGAGAAAATGAGGAGGAAAGTCATGTTTCTATATAAATATTAAGTTTCATTTTACTGCGTAATTATGAGTCATAGATCAAATATTCATAATTACAGTTGTACAGTTTAATTAGGCCTATCAGATGCTGCAATGATATTTCCAATATCTCTAATAGCTTTCGAGAAAATGAGGAGTATAGTCATGTTTTTATATAAATATTAAGTTCCATTTTACTGCGTAATTATTAGTCATAGAACAAATATTCATAATATCAGTTGTACAATTTAATTAGGTGTATCAGATGCTGCAATGATATTTCCAATATCTCTAATAGCTTTCGAGAAAATGAGGAGGAAATTCATGTTTTTATATAAATATTAAGTTTCATTTTACTGCGTAATTATGAGTCATAGAACAAATATTCATAATTACAGTTGTACAGTTTAATTAGGTCTATCAGATGCTGCAATGATATTTCCAATATCTCTAATAGCTGTCGAGAAAATGAGGAGGAAAGTCATGTTTTTATATAAATATATGGTTTTATTTTACTGCGTAATTATTAATCATAGAACAAATATTCATAATGACAGTTGTACAGTTGAATTAGGGTTATCAGATGGTGCAATGATATTTCCAATATCTCTAATAGCTTTCGAGAAAATGAGGAAGAAAGTAATTTAAAAAAAAGTAAAATTCACTATATATTAGTACTAGAGCAAATATTCATAATGACAGTAGTAGATTTTAATTAGGTCTATCAGATTCTGTAATGATATTTCCAATATCTCTAATATCTTTCGAGAAAATGAGGAGGAAAGTCGTGTTTTTATATAATTATACGGTTTTATTTTACTGCGTAATTATTAGTCATAGAACAAATATTCATAATTACAGTTGTACAGTTTAATTAGGTGTATCAGATGCTGCAATGATATTTCCAATATCTCTAATAGCTTTCGAGAAAATGACGAGGAAAGTCATGTTTTTATATAAATATAAAGTTTTATTTTACTGCGTAGTTATTAGTCATAGAACAAATATTCATAATATCAGTTGTACAATTTAATTAGGTGTATCAGATGCTGCAATGATATTTCCAATATCTCTAATAGCTTTCGAGAAAATGAGGAGGAAAGTCATGTTTTTATATAAATATTAAGTTTCATTTTACTGCGTAATTATGAGTCATAGAACAAATATTCATAATTACAGTTGTACAGTTTAATTAGGTCTATCAGATGCTGCAATGATATTTCCAATATCTCTAATAGCTGTCGAGAAAATGAGGAGGAAAGTCATGTTTTTATATAAATATACGGTTTTATTTTACTGCGTAATTATTAATCATAGAACAAATATTCATAATGACAGTTGTACAGTTGAATTAGGGTTATCAGATGGTGCAATGATATTTCCAATATCTCTAATAGCTTTCGAGAAAATGAGGAAGAAAGTAATTTAAAAAAAAGTAAAATTCACTATATATTAGTACTAGAGCAAATATTCATAATGACAGTAGTAGATTTTAATTAGGTCTATTATATTCTGTAATGATATTTCCAATATCTCTAATATCTTTCGAGAAAATGAGGAGGAAAGTCGTGTTTTTATATAATTATACGTTTTTATTTTACTGCGTAATTATTAGTCATAGAACAAATATTCATAATATCAGTTGTACAGTTTAATTAGGTGTATCAGATGCTGCAATGATATTTCCAATATCTCTAATAGCTTTCGAGAAAATGAGGAGGAAAGTCATGTTTTTATATAAATATTAAGTTTCATTTTACTGCGTAATTATGAGTCATAGAACAAATATTCATAAGTACAGTTGTACAGTTTAATTAGGCCTATCAGATGCTGCAATGATATTTCCAATATCTCTAATAGCTTTCGAGAAAATGAGGAGTAAAGTCATGTTTCTATATAAATATAAAGTTTAATTTTACTGCGTAATTATGAGTCATAGAACAAATATTCATAATTACAGTTGTACAGTTTAATTAGGTCTATCAGATGCTGCAATGATATTTCCAATATCTCTAATAACTTTCGAGAAAATTAGGAGTAAAGTCATGTTTCTATATAAATATAAAGTTTAATTTTACTGCGTAATTATGAGTCATAGAACAAATATTCATAATATCAGTTGTACAATTTAATTAGGTGTATCAGATGCTGCAATGATATTTCCAATATCTCTAATAGCTTTCGAGAAAATGAGGAAGAAAGTCATGTTTTTATATAAATATTAAGTTTCATTTTACATCGTAATTATGAGTCATAGAACAAATATTCATAAGTACAGTTGTACAGTTTAATTAGGCCTATCAGATGCTGCAATGATATTTCCAATATCTCTAATAGCTTTCGAGAAAATGAGAAGGAAAGTCATGTTTCTATATAAATATAAAGTTTAATTTTACTGCATAATTATTAGTCATAGAACAAATATTCATAATATCAGTTGTACAATTTAATTAGGTGTATCAGATGCTGCAATGATATTTCCAATATCTCTAATAGCTTTCGAGAAAATGAGGAGTAAAGTCATGTTTCTATATAAATATAAAGTTTAATTTTACTGCGTAATTATGAGTCATAGAACAAATATTCATAATTACAGTTGTACAGTTTAATTAGGTCTATCAGGTGCTGCAATGATATTTCCAATATCTCTAATAGCTTTCGAGAAAATGAGGAGGAAAGTCATGTTTCTATATAAATATTAAGTTTCATTTTACTGCGTAATTATGAGTCATAGATCAAATATTCATAATTACAGTTGTACAGTTTAATTAGGCCTATCAGATGCTGCAATGATATTTCCAATATCTCTAATAGCTTTCGAGAAAATGAGGAGTATAGTCATGTTTTTATATAAATATTAAGTTCCATTTTACTGCGTAATTATTAGTCATAGAACAAATATTCATAATATCAGTTGTACAATTTAATTAGGTGTATCAGATGCTGCAATGATATTTCCAATATCTCTAATAGCTTTCGAGAAAATGAGGAGGAAATTCATGTTTTTATATAAATATTAAGTTTCATTTTACTGCGTAATTATGAGTCATAGAACAAATATTCATAATTACAGTTGTACAGTTTAATTAGGTCTATCAGATGCTGCAATGATATTTCCAATATCTCTAATAGCTGTCGAGAAAATGAGGAGGAAAGTATGTTTTTATATAAATATATGGTTTTATTTTACTGCGTAATTATTAATCATAGAACAAATATTCATAATGACAGTTGTACAGTTGAATTAGGGTTATCAGATGGTGCAATGATATTTCCAATATCTCTAATAGCTTTCGAGAAAATGAGGAAGAAAGTAATTTAAAAAAAAGTAAAATTCACTATATATTAGTACTAGAGCAAATATTCATAATGACAGTAGTAGATTTTAATTAGGTCTATCAGATTCTGTAATGATATTTCCAATATCTCTAATATCTTTCGAGAAAATGAGGAGGAAAGTCGTGTTTTTATATAATTATACGGTTTTATTTTACTGCGTAATTATTAGTCATAGAACAAATATTCATAATTACAGTTGTACAGTTTAATTAGGTGTATCAGATGCTGCAATGATATTTCCAATATCTCTAATAGCTTTCGAGAAAATGACGAGGAAAGTCATGTTTTTATATAAATATAAAGTTTTATTTTACTGCGTAGTTATTAGTCATAGAACAAATATTCATAATATCAGTTGTACAATTTAATTAGGTGTATCAGATGCTGCAATGATATTTCCAATATCTCTAATAGCTTTCGAGAAAATGAGGAGGAAAGTCATGTTTTTATATAAATATTAAGTTTCATTTTACTGCGTAATTATGAGTCATAGAACAAATATTCATAATTACAGTTGTACAGTTTAATTAGGTCTATCAGATGCTGCAATGATATTTCCAATATCTCTAATAGCTGTCGAGAAAATGAGGAGGAAAGTCATGTTTTTATATAAATATACGGTTTTATTTTACTGCGTAATTATTAATCATAGAACAAATATTCATAATGACAGTTGTACAGTTGAATTAGGGTTATCAGATGGTGCAATGATATTTCCAATATCTCTAATAGCTTTCGAGAAAATGAGGAAGAAAGTAATTTAAAAAAAAGTAAAATTCACTATATATTAGTACTAGAGCAAATATTCATAATGACAGTAGTAGATTTTAATTAGGTCTATTATATTCTGTAATGATATTTCCAATATCTCTAATATCTTTCGAGAAAATGAGGAGGAAAGTCGTGTTTTTATATAATTATACGTTTTTATTTTACTGCGTAATTATTAGTCATAGAACAAATATTCATAATATCAGTTGTACAGTTTAATTAGGTGTATCAGATGCTGCAATGATATTTCCAATATCTCTAATAGCTTTCGAGAAAATGAGGAGGAAAGTCATGTTTTTATATAAATATTAAGTTTCATTTTACTGCGTAATTATGAGTCATAGAACAAATATTCATAAGTACAGTTGTACAGTTTAATTAGGCCTATCAGATGCTGCAATGATATTTCCAATATCTCTAATAGCTTTCGAGAAAATGAGGAGTAAAGTCATGTTTCTATATAAATATAAAGTTTAATTTTACTGCGTAATTATGAGTCATAGAACAAATATTCATAATTACAGTTGTACAGTTTAATTAGGTCTATCAGATGCTGCAATGATATTTCCAATATCTCTAATAACTTTCGAGAAAATTAGGAGTAAAGTCATGTTTCTATATAAATATAAAGTTTAATTTTACTGCGTAATTATGAGTCATAGAACAAATATTCATAATATCAGTTGTACAATTTAATTAGGTGTATCAGATGCTGCAATGATATTTCCAATATCTCTAATAGCTTTCGAGAAAATGAGGAAGAAAGTCATGTTTTTATATAAATATTAAGTTTCATTTTACATCGTAATTATGAGTCATAGAACAAATATTCATAAGTACAGTTGTACAGTTTAATTAGGCCTATCAGATGCTGCAATGATATTTCCAATATCTCTAATAGCTTTCGAGAAAATGAGAAGGAAAGTCATGTTTCTATATAAATATAAAGTTTAATTTTACTGCATAATTATTAGTCATAGAACAAATATTCATAATATCAGTTGTACAATTTAATTAGGTGTATCAGATGCTGCAATGATATTTCCAATATCTCTAATAGCTTTCGAGAAAATGAGGAGTAAAGTCATGTTTCTATATAAATATAAAGTTTAATTTTACTGCGTAATTATGAGTCATAGAACAAATATTCATAATTACAGTTGTACAGTTTAATTAGGTCTATCAGGTGCTGCAATGATATTTCCAATATCTCTAATAGCTTTCGAGAAAATGAGGAGGAAAGTCATGTTTCTATATAAATATTAAGTTTCATTTTACTGCGTAATTATGAGTCATAGATCAAATATTCATAATTACAGTTGTACAGTTTAATTAGGCCTATCAGATGCTGCAATGATATTTCCAATATCTCTAATAGCTTTCGAGAAAATGAGGAGTATAGTCATGTTTTAATATAAATATTAAGTTTCCATTTTACTGCATAATTATTAGTCATAGAACAAATATTCATAATATCAGTTGTACAGTTTAATTTGGTCCATCAGATGCTGCAATGATATTTCCAATATCTCTCATAGCTTTCGAGAAAATGAGGAGGAAAGTCATGTTTTTATATAAATATAAAGTTTTATTTTACTGCGTAATTATGAGTCATGGAACAAATATTCATAATTACAGTTGTACAGTTTAATTAGGTCTATCAGATGCTGCAATGATATTTCCAATATTTCTAATAGCTTTCGGGAAAATGAGAAGGAAAGTCATGTTTTTATATAAATATAAAGTTTAATTTTACTGCGTAATTATTAGTCATAGAAACAAATATTCATAATATCAGTTGTATAATTTAATTAGGTGTATCAGATGCTGCAATGATATTTCCAATATCTCTAATAGCTTTCGAGAAAATGAGGAGGAAAGTCATGTTTCTATATAAATATTAAGTTTCATTTTACTGCGTAATTATGAGTCATAGATCAAATATTCATAATTACAGTTCTACAGTTTAATTAGGCCTATCAGATGCTGCAATGATATTTCCAATATCTCT
Source organism: Metacarcinus magister (assembly GCA_029783475.1). Lineage (NCBI taxonomy): Eukaryota > Metazoa > Arthropoda > Malacostraca > Decapoda > Cancridae > Metacarcinus > Metacarcinus magister. The sequence goes on along the minus strand of JAPQNM010000043.1, from coordinate 4,345,510 downwards.
AATAGCTTTCGAGAAAATGAGGAGTATAGTCATGTTTTTATATAAATAATAAGTTTCCATTTTACTGCGTAATTATTAGTCATAGAACAAATATTTATAATATCAGTTGTACAATTTAATTAGGTGTATCAGATGCTGCAATGATATTTCCAATATCTCTAATAGCTTTCGAGAAAATGAGGAGGAAATTCATGTTTTTATATAAATATTAAGTTTCATTTTACTGCGTAATTATGAGTCATAGAACAAATATTCATAATTACAGTTGTACAGTTTAATTAGGTCTATCAGATGCTGCAATGATATTTCCAATATCTCTAATAGCTGTCGAGAAAATGAGGAGGAAAGTAATGTTTTTATATAAATATATGGTTTTATTTTACTGCGTAATTATTAATCATAGAACAAATATTCATAATGACAGTTGTACAGTTGAATTAGGGTTATCAGATGGTGCAATGATATTTCCAATATCTCTAATAGCTTTCGAGAAAATGAGGAAGAAAGTAATTTAAAAAAAAGTAAAATTCACTATATATTAGTACTAGAGCAAATATTCATAATGACAGTAGTAGATTTTAATTAGGTCTATCAGATTCTGTAATGATATTTCCAATATCTCTAATATCTTTCGAGAAAATGAGGAGGAAATTCGTGTTTTTATATAATTATACGGTTTTATTTTACTGCGTAATTATTAGTCATAGAACAAATATTCATAAGTACAGTTGTACAGTTTAATTAGGTGTATCAGATGCTGCAATGATATTTCCAATATCTCTAATAGCTTTCGAGAAAATGACGAGGAAAGTCATGTTTTTATATAAATATAAAGTTTTATTTTACTGCGTAGTTATTAGTCATAGAACAAATATTCATAATATCAGTTGTACAATTTAATTAGGTGTATCAGATGCTGCAATGATATTTCCAATATCTCTAATAGCTTTCGAGAAAATGAGGAGGAAAAGTCATGTTTTTATATAAATATTAAGTTTCATTTTACTGCGTAATTATGAGTCATAGAACAAATATTCATAATTACAGTTGTACAGTTTAATTAGGTCTATCAGATGCTGCAATGATATTTCCAATATCTCTAATAGCTGTCGAGAAAATGAGGAGGAAAGTCATGTTTTTATATAAATATACGGTTTTATTTTACTGCGTAATTATTAATCATAGAACAAATATTCATAATGACAGTTGTACAGTTGAATTAGGGTTATCAGATGGTGCAATGATATTTCCAATATCTCTAATAGCTTTCGAGAAAATGAGGAAGAAAGTAATTTAAAAAAAAGTAAAATTCACTATATATTAGTACTAGAGCAAATATTCATAATGACAGTAGTAGATTTTAATTAGGTCTATTATATTCTGTAATGATATTTCCAATATCTCTAATATCTTTCGAGAAAATGAGGAGGAAAGTCGTGTTTTTATATAATTATACGTTTTTATTTTACTGCGTAATTATTAGTCATAGAACAAATATTCATAATATCAGTTGTACAGTTTAATTAGGTGTATCAGATGCTGCAATGATATTTCCAATATCTCTAATAGCTTTCGAGAAAATGAGGAGGAAAGTCATGTTTTTATATAAATATTAAGTTTCATTTTACTGCGTAATTATGAGTCATAGAACAAATATTCATAAGTACAGTTGTACAGTTTAATTAGGCCTATCAGATGCTGCAATGATATTTCCAATATCTCTAATAGCTTTCGAGAAAATGAGGAGTAAAGTCATGTTTCTATATAAATATAAAGTTTAATTTTACTGCGTAATTATGAGTCATAGAACAAATATTCATAATTACAGTTGTACAGTTTAATTAGGTCTATCAGATGCTGCAATGATATTTTCAATATCTCTAATAACTTTCGAGAAAATTAGGAGTAAAGTCATGTTTCTATATAAATATAAAGTTTAATTTTACTGCGTAATTATGAGTCATAGAACAAATATTCATAATATCAGTTGTACAATTTAATTAGGTGTATCAGATGCTGCAATGATATTTCCAATATCTCTAATAGCTTTCGAGAAAATGAGGAAGAAAGTCATGTTTTTATATAAATATTAAGTTTCATTTTACATCGTAATTATGAGTCATAGAACAAATATTCATAAGTACAGTTGTACAGTTTAATTAGGCCTATCAGATGCTGCAATGATATTTCCAATATCTCTAATAGCTTTCGAGAAAATGAGAAGGAAAGTCATGTTTCTATATAAATATAAAGTTTAATTTTACTGCATAATTATTAGTCATAGAACAAATATTCATAATATCAGTTGTACAATTTAATTAGGTGTATCAGATGCTGCAATGATATTTCCAATATCTCTAATAGCTTTCGAGAAAATGAGGAGTAAAGTCATGTTTCTATATAAATATAAAGTTTAATTTTACTGCGTAATTATGAGTCATAGAACAAATATTCATAATTACAGTTGTACAGTTTAATTAGGTCTATCAGATGCTGCAATGATATTTCCAATATCTCTAATAGCGTTCGAGAAAATGAGGAGTAAAATCATGTTTCTATATAAATATAAAGTTTAATTTTACTGCATAATTATGAGTCATAGAACAAATATTCATAATTACAGTTGTACAGTTTAATTAGGTCTATCAGATGCTGCAATGATATTTCCAATATCTCTAATAGCTTTCGAGAAAATGAGGAGGAAAGTAATGTTTTTATATAAATATAAAGTTTTATTTTACTGCGTAATTATTAGTCATACAACAAATATTCATAATATCAGTTGTACAGTTTAATTTGGTCCATCAGATGCTGCAATGATATTTCCAATATCTCTCATAGCTTTCGAGAAAATGAGGAGGAAAGTCATGTTTTTATATAAATATAAAGTTTTATTTTACTGCGTAATTATGAGTCATGGAACTAATATTCATAATTACAGTTGTACAGTTTAATTAGGTCTATCAGATGCTGCAATGATATTTCCAATATTTCTAATAGCTTTCGGGAAAATGAGAAGGAAAGTCATGTTTTTATATAAATATAAAGTTTAATTTTACTGCGTAATTATTAGTCATAGAACAAATATTCATAATATCAGTTGTATAATTTAATTAGGTGTATCAGATGCTGCAATGATATTTCCAATATCTCTAATAGCTTTCGAGAAAATGAGGAGGAAAGTCATGTTTATATATAAATATTAAGTTTCATTTTACTGCGTAATTATGAGTCATAGATCAAATATTCATAATTACAGTTGTACAGTTTAATTAGGCCTATCAGATGCTGCAATGATATTTCCAATATCTCTAATAGCTTTCGAGAAAATGAGTAGTAAAGTCATGTTTTTATATAAATATTAAGTTCCATTTTACTGCGTAATTATTAGTCATAGAACAAATATTCATAATATCAGTTGTACAATTTAATTAGGTGTATCAGATGCTGCAATGATATTTCCAATATCTCTAATAGCTTTCGAGAAAATGAGGAGGAAATTCATGTTTTTATATAAATATTAAGTTTCATTTTACTGCGTAATTATGAGTCATAGAACAAATATTCATAATTACAGTTGTACAGTTTAATTAGGTCTATCAGATGCTGCAATGATATTTCCAATATCTCTAATAGCTGTCGAGAAAATGAGGAGGAAATTAATGTTTTTATATAAATATATGGTTTTATTTTACTGCGTAATTATTAATCATAGAACAAATATTCATAATGACAGTTGTACAGTTGAATTAGGGTTATCAGATGGTGCAATGATATTTCCAATATCTCTAATAGCTTTCGAGAAAATGAGGAAGAAAGTAATTTTAAAAAAAGTAAAATTCACTATATATTAGTACTAGAGCAAATATTCATAATGACAGTAGTAGATTTTAATTAGGTCTATTATATTCTGTAATGATATTTCCAATATCTCTAATATCTTTCGAGAAAATGAGGAGGAAAGTCGTGTTTTTATATAATTATACGTTTTTATTTTACTGCGTAATTATTAGTCATAGAACAAATATTCATAATTACAGTTGTACAGTTTAATCAGGTGTATCAGATGCTGCAATGATATTTCCAATATCTCTAATAGCTTTCGAGAAAATGAGGAGGAAAGTCATGTTTTTATATAAATATAAAGTTTTATTTTACTGCGTAATTATTAGTCATAGAACAAATATTCATAATATCAGTTGTACAGTTTAATTAGGTGTATCAGATGCTGCAATGATATTTCCAATATCTCTAATAGCTTTCGAGAAAATGAGGAGGAAAGTCATGTTTTTATATAAATATTAAGTTTCATTTTACTGCGTAATTATGAGTCATAGAACAAATATTCATAAGTACAGTTGTACAGTTTAATTAGGCCTATCAGATGCTGCAATGATATTTCCAATATCTCTAATAGCTTTCGAGAAAATGAGGAGTAAAGTCATGTTTCTATATAAATATAAAGTTTAATTTTACTGCGTAATTATGAGTCATAGAACAAATATTCATAATTACAGTCGTACAGTTTAATTAGGTCTATCAGATGCTGCAATGATATTTCCAATATCTCTAATAACTTTCGAGAAAATTAGGAGTAAAGTCATGTTTCTATATAAATATAAAGTTTAATTTTACTGCGTAATTATGAGTCATAGAACAAATATTCATAATATCAGTTGTACAATTTAATTAGGTTTATCAGATGCTGCAATGATGTTTCCAATATCTCTAATAGCTTTTGAGAAAATGAGGAAGAAAGTCATGTTTTTATATATATATTAAGTTTCATTTTACATCGTAATTATGAGTCATAGAACAAATATTCATAGGTACAGTTGTACAGTTTAATTAGGCCTATCAGATGCTGCAATGATATTTCCAATATCTCTAATAGCTTTCGAGAAAATGAGAAGGAAAGTCATGTTTCTATATAAATATAAAGTTTAATTTTACTGCATAATTATTAGTCATAGAACAAATATTCATAATATCAGTTGTACAATTTAATTAGGTGTATCAGATGCTGCAATGATATTTCCAATATCTCTAATAGCTTTCGAGAAAATGAGGAGGAAAGTCATGTTTTTATATAAATATTAATTTTCATTTTACTGCGTAATTTTTAGTCATAGAACAAATATTCATAAAGACAGTTTTACAGTTTAATTAGGTGTATCAAATGCTGCAATGATATTTCCAATATCTAATAGCTTTCGAGAAAATGAGGAGGAAAGTCATGTTTTTATATAAATATACGGTTTTATTTTACTGCGTAATTATTAGTCATAGAACATATATTCATAATGACAGTTGTACAGTTGAATTAGGTGTATCAGATGGTTCAATGATATTTCCAATATCTCTAATAGCTTTCGAGAAAATGAGGAAGAAAGTAATTTTAAAAAAAGTAAAATTCAGTATATATTAGTACTAGAGCAAATATTCATAATGACAGTAGTAGATTTTAATTAGGTCTATCAGATTCTGTAATGATATTTCCAATATCTCTAATATCTTTCGAGAAAATGAGGAGGAAAGTCGTGTTTTTATATAATTATACGGTTTTATTTTACTGCGTAATTATTAGTCATAGAACAAATATTCATAATGTCAGTTTTACAGTTTAATTAGGTGTATCAGATGCTGCAATAATATTTCCAATATCTCTAATAGCTTTCGAGAAAATGAGGAGGAAAGTCATGTTTTTATATAAATATTAAGTTTCATTTTACTGCATAATTATGAGTCATAGAATAAATATTCATAATGACAGTTATACAATATTATTAGGTCTATCAGATGCTGCAATGATTTTTTCAATATCTCTAATAGCTTTCGAGAAAATGAGGAGGAAAGTCATGTTTTTATATAAATATAAAGTTTTATTTTACTGAGTAAATATTAGTCATACAACAAATATTCATAATATCAGTTGCACAGTTTAATTAGGTCCATCAGATGCTGCAATTTTATTTCCAATATCTCTAATAGCTTTCGAGAAAATGAGGAGGAAATTCATGTTTTTATATAAATATGTAGTTTTATTTTACTGCGTAATTATGAGTCAAAGAACAAATATTCATAAGTACAGTTGTACAGTTTAATTAGGCCTATCAGATGCTGGAATGATATTTCCAATATCTCTAATAGCTTTCGAGAAAATGAGGAGTAAAATCATGTTTCTATATAAATATAAAGTTTTATTTTACTGCGTAATTATGAGTCATAGAACAAATATTCATAATTACAGTTGTACAGTTTAATTAGGTCTATCAGATGCTGCAATGATATTTCCAATATCTCTAATAGCTTTCGAGAAAATGAGGAGGAAAGTAATGTTTTTATATAAATATAAAGTTTTATTTTACTGCGTAATTATTAGTCACACAACAAATATTCATAATATCAGTTGTACAGTTTAATTTGGTCCATCAGATGCTGCAATGATATTTCCAATATCTCTAATAGCTTTCGAGAAAATGAGGAAAGTCATGTTTTTATATAAATATAAAGTTTTATTTTACTGCGTAATTATGAGTCATAGAACAAATATTCATAATTACAGTTTTACAGTTTAATTAGGTCTATCAGATGCTGCAATGATATTTCCAATATCTCTAATAGCTGTCGAGAAAATGAGAAGGAAAGTCATGTTTTTATATAAATATACGGTTTCATTTTACTGCGTAATTATTAGTCATAGAACAAATATTCATAATGACAGTTTTAGAGTTTAATTAGGTCTATCAGATGCTGTAATTATATTTCCAATATCTCTAATAGCTTTCGAAAAAATGAGGAAGAAATTCATGTTTATGGAAAAAGTGTGTGTGTGTGTGTGTGTGTGTGTGTGTGTGTGTGTGTGTGTGTGTGTGTGTGTGTGTGTGTGTGTGTGTGTGTGTGTGTGTGTGTGTGTGTGTGTGTGTGTGTGTACGCGCTTAACAGGTGACCTGTCCTGAGGTTGAAAAATGAGTGCTGCCGTTTGAAGGGAGTTTACAATATTTATTTTATATAGGAAATACCTCATTTTATTGCTATATTCCTTCATATTGTATTTAGAACACAGTTATTGCAACATTTACCTTAATAAGAACTACGGTGAACGTTGATAAAAGTGATAACGTTTTCCAAGCAACACTGTAAAAAATGTATGCCGCGCTTCGATATTCATATGAATATCGGAAGCGTAGTACGTTAACTTTTATTTTATACATGATTTTTTTATATTTTAAGTTGCGTGGATTTTCGTTAAAACATTTTATATGCCTTTTACTTATGTACATCAAGTTCTAACTGACATGACAACGGCAACGTTGGACCCATGGGAAGACTGGATTCTGTCCCACCAGAAAGCTCTGCTAAGATCTGTCGGACTATAGTGATATCTCGCGATACTGTGTCCCCTACAGAGCACAGCGGGAAGGGAGGAGGAGGAGGAGGAAGAAGAGGAGGAGGAGGAGGAGGAGGAGGAGGAGGAGGAGGAGGAGGAGGAGGAGGAGGAGGAGGAGGAGGAGGAGGAGGAGGAGGAGGAGGGAAGAGAAAATCAGTGAATAAAGATGGGATGGAACGAGTGTTAGACAAGCACGACCATAATGTATATTTATCTATTTATTTACTTAGCTATTGTATAAGTAACTCTAAGAAGACGAAGAGGAAAAGGTGTGGGATCGAAGAAGAGGAAAGAGGCATAGTTAAAAATATTAATATAAAGTCAGAGACGTGAGATGGATGGCGTTCTGTAAGGAGGGAGAATATTTAGTGACGTAAGATTAGAGAGAGAGAGAGAGAGAGAGAGAGAGAGAGAGAGAGAGAGAGAGAGAGAGAGAGAGAGAGAGAGAGAGAGAGAGAGAGAGAGAACAATAATAACAACATCAACAATAATAATAACAACAATGGTGATAATGACTTGCCCTTGAAGATCTTAAAACAATTTCCACACATACAGAACTCAAATGGCCTTTCCTTCGCCACAACTACTGCTTCCTTCCCTTATACATATTCAAGGTTCCATATATAAGTGGCGCGTCGCTGTTCCTCGTCACTTCATCCCATAAACGCATTTCACCCTCTTCAATCCTCCTACTGTGCTACCAGACTCTCCCTTTAACACCATCCCTTCCTACCTTTCTAAGTCTTCACCACAACCCTTCCAACTTCTGCCTTAAGCCTATACACATATTTTTTTTCTTCTACTGTTTCATTTTACCAACGTGTCAAAATCATTTCAATACTCCTGTTCAATCTTTTTCTTTCAATAAACAACTGCTGTTTCCGTAACTTTCTCTGCCATTGATCACCCTAGTCAGTAGCTATTCCTAAGCACCTCATTTCTAATACAGTTTGTACTCTAACTTTTCATCGATGCGTTTACCAGCCATTCCTCAAAGCCATATAAAACTACTGTCCCCTTCCTCTACTAAAACACATCATACTATCACACTAGCCCTACATATACCCCTTCCTCCATTTACAATACATAACATTAGCTCACTCTCGTCTCCAGCATGTCTCTTTTCGCAGTATCTACAACCATTAACAAAACCAAGAGTGACGAGACGGAAGCTATGAAATCCACCTTCGCCATTGAGATAAAAACGAGATCTGGAAAACAGGCCACAGACAGACAGATAGAAAGATGGACAGGAAGACAAACAAACAGACGAGAAGACTGAAAAAAAAGAAGAGGAGGAGGAGGAGGAGGAGGAGGAGGAGGATCGTCAAACTAAATCCGAAACCTTAGTAGTACTCCCTCAATAGACATACACAACATCCCCCTCACGTCCTTCAAGACACGATGGACGGAAGGGAGAAGGGAGAAGGCACCAGACAGTGAGGGAGGGGAGAGAAAGAGGGAGAGGGGAAGAGTGGAGAGCTATTCTTGGAGTACAGAGATAAGAAGGAGGAGTAGGAAGGTGTAGAAGGAAGCTGTGAGAAAGAGAGAGGAAAGAAAAATAATGAAAGGGAGTGTTTTAGTTACATGTATTTGTGTTAAAAGATATTAATTATTTTCCCCTGCAATCAATTAGTTTATTTAGATTACTACGGAATTTTATCAATGTTATCGCAATCTCCAGTGCATGATAACTAATTTACTGTTAAGTTTCGTATCGTCTGTGAATACGTAAGATCGCTTTCTAAATCATTTACATATATTAGGAGGAGGAGGAGGAGGAGGAAGATGTATTGGCAGGTGTCAGATCATCCTCCTCCTCTTTACTCACCTCAAAGACATCATCAGAACATATGTGCAAAAGGATTGATGAGTACCACTGAGTTCAATGCAAGACCCTCCCTTTACCCTTCACATCACTTCACACTCTCCCTCACCTCCTCCCTCACACACCAGTACCGATCTATGTTTCATATTACTTCTCAATAATTTTTTTTCTTTCTACAAAATATTTAGTTCGCTCCTTACAAGTACATCATTTTCCATTCATAACAAACACTTATATCCACTTCCCTCCACCTACATCGCAGCAACCAATTCATGCGTAGATAAAGCTGGAGTTTAGGTAAGGAAAGCTAGTGGTGAGCTGCTAATTTTCGTGTAAAGACTTGACATACATTAGTTCAAAAAAATCAGACTAGAAGAAGAACCTCATGAAAAGAAAAAAAACTAAACAATATCAGATAGATAAGTTGGTGTTCAAAATATAACTAACAACATAGTGGACGCAGAGAATAACACGAATATTGTAGTTTTAAAAGCAGAAAGAATAAAATAAAGTTGCAGTTTCTATTTATTTTTTGCCGAGAGGATGATCTCAAACAAAATCGGTTTTCATCACAAAAAAAAAGGACAAATGTAAAAATGAAAACGAAAATATTTCATGTAATTAGGACTGACGTTGACGCTGGAACAATAAACTAATTGCCAAGTGATGAAAACATAATCTGCAGGAAAATGAAAAAGAATAAGCCTACGAAGAGAAAACACTCCAAACTAACACGTAATCCTATAAAGGGATGAAGCAATACAAAAATTCAAACTAAAGAGATGAAGTTCACGAGACAAAACAAAAAAGAACAGAAAAGAGAAATATGATTTTAGAAATGGAGTATCAAAAATTTCAACGAGGACTCACACACACACACACACACACACACACACACACACACACACACACACACACACACACACACACACACACACACACACACACACACACACACACACACTGCCACGGGAGCCGATGGACATAAAACTAAACTAAGTCCTCAGTCCTGGACGGAAGCGCATCTTTTTAGTGTCCTCGCTTACACATGATTGCACGTTGATCCGCGCTGGGCCTTCCTAGCGGTGGGAGTGATCGTGGGGGCAGCGCGTGTGACCATTTTGGTGATTGGCACATGATCCTGGTGTGTCGACAGACCGTGGGAGATTGGGTGCGCTAGAAGAGATTAAGTGACGTTTCAATTCAGGAAATCAGCGATTAACACAAAAGCAGTCTAGGAAATAAGCAGTGTGTGGCTGAACGGGGCAGGGGGATGCGATATTTTGTGATTATTGTCTTTGTATCATTCTGTTACATCATTGCATCAGCATCCTCCGGTGTGGTGGTGGTGCAACACACACTGCCACATATACCAACACACCACCTGTCCTGTCCCTGCCGGTAATGTGACTTAACCTCCCACGGAAAATACAAGAATCAAACGCATGAAAATATTATACAGTGTCTGAGGTTGATGTGGGTCTGAACACCTTTTTTCAGGTCAGTATGTAGATAGGCAACAGATCCGAATATTCGAACATGGCGTCTCTCCTTCATACTGGTCTTACCTCCCAGCACACCTGCGTCACACTACATCACCACGTACAGGAGACCCTTGTGTCTCTTCCTCACTTCGCCACCCGGGGACACCTGAGCTTATGTTACTTTCTCTACTTTCCCCAAGAGCCGACCTAAGTGATGAAGGAGACATTAAGCTGATTTTTTCTCTCCCTCATCCGTTTACTTCTTCCCTCCGCCTTCTTCTGCTGGGAAGAATTAAATAGGGGAAGGAGGGTGGGAGGAAAGGTAGAGAGGTGGAGGGGGAGGGGGATAAAGTTGTCCACTCCGACTTACTGTGAAAAACTTGGAACTCTTAAAACTATGCAAATGTTTACCGAGGATAAGTCTTGGAGGCTGTGTGGCAGTGACGCAGCACTTCGGAGTCACCTGGTGCTGTGTGCTGCATTTGGGTAACAAGATGAAATGTTTTCCTATACTAAATCTTCTTATGTGGCTAAAATACCAGACGGGAAGCCGTTCAGCCGTTAAACCTTGGCCTAGTCCCCATACTTTACCTCCCCTTCCCTCCAACCATACATAGCAAAAACCTTCTACACAAAATTAGGAAAATTGTATTACCTATTGGCTAAGGCTGTGTGTGTGTGTGTGTGTGTGTGTGTGTGTGTGTGTGTGTGTGTGTGTGTGTGTGTGTGTGTGTGTGTGTGTGTGTGTGTGTTCGTCCTACTTCGTGTGCTCTAATAGTGGAAGATTAAATCAAATTTCACCAAAAAATTTTAATCGCCTGAGTGACACAACCTTTATTTGATACTCTCCATTTCTTTGTAAGTTTAAATTGAATTACAATGTGTAACCGTCATAAATACGTTGGTGTTAAGTGTAATTCGTTGAGCCTTTGTTTCCGCAAAGAACAACGATCTACGTATAGCGAACATGTTGCAACCTTTGGTCACTGATCTCCGCTTGTGTGGTGTATTTTGTTTGCATCATCCAATATTGAAAATTTACACAATCAGAGTGGAAGTGTATGTTTCAGTTTTGTTGATAACGTTTATCAATAGCAATAACGGGAATACAATCAAAGTATAATTCCTTTATGACTTAGATTATGCTTTGATGTTTACAGCATTGATCGATTAATAAACATAATCAGAATTACAGAGAAGTCATATATAACCAGGGCAGAGGAGATCATGTAATTAGCAAGTACAGAACACCAGCAACCATCATAGTATTAGCAAAGATAACATAAGAAGCGATACATCTACACACTGCAAGGAAATAAAGGTAGTGAAGGCCATGAGTAGCCTTTGAATGAGCCGTGTTTAACAGTGTTGTAGTGCGGCTGAGGCTCCTCCTATACACGGCAGACATCCCATTTAATCTAATATGAAAAGTGTCAGGTACATCAAATCTGGCATTGTTCTATGTTACATGACACTCCCTTCAACATATTGGGATACAAGTGTGAATTGGATATTGCCTTTGAGTGAGTTCATAACGTTTTACACATTAGTCCAGCACATGTATAAAACTGATCCAATAACCCTCATGAATATCACACATCCGCCAGAATGTTGCGTGCAAGGGGAAGGATGAAAAGGAGTTTGGTGGGCGCGAGGGAACTGAAGAGATGGAAACATTATACATATTTCCCCTCACGTCTTACAATTAACATTCGGGTTTAAAGTAAAGATATGTCCGCATAAGCCGAGTGAACTTTTGAGTCAAGTTTCATGACTGTTCTACCGCTAGTGTGTGTGTGTGTGTGTGTGTGTGGCGCCTCAACCACCTTACATCAGTGGCGGGGCATTGCTTAGGGAGCAAAAGATCACAAATTCCTACCTCTGCATGCAATTATTTAAGCTTTTCTATGTAAAAATTAAACGCGATCTCAACACTCTGACAGCTACACGACCGTAGCTATACGGATGCATGTGTGTAGCTGAGGCTCGAGATGGATTGTGAAGAGTAAAATAGTTCAGTTATCCTCCTCACTAGCTTTATTTTTACAAGACAGAAGTGTCGTCCTTGCATTGACGTTGTGGTTGAGCTGAGACAGTGAGTGACACTTGAGAATGACCTGATAATCCCTTAGTCTTCTTTAAGTCACCACAGACCACAATGCCTCGCTGAGACCCTTCACACCTGACTATCATTGACAGTAATCAGTGAATTATCCAAACCTTCCATCCCTTCGCAGCACCAGCACACATGTAGGTAGTTATAACTTCTTACATGTGGCCGTCTGACACACCCGACACACTGCCTCTCAGACCACCTACTTCTCGTCACGTAATATGTACCTCCTTTCATGTGACACTTCCTTCGCATGCACTGACACGATTGTTCTAAAAAATGACGTAGTACAAGAAATCCATGGACGGAAATACATGAACAGTGCGTTTGTACCCTGAGGCGCGGCAGTATTGAGGATAACCCACAGACCAGACACGGTGGAGAAGTATTAAATGTCTGTTTTGAAAGGTATACTGGTAATGCTGAGTTGTTTTGTTTTAATTCTTTACATGTATATGTCACTGTTCATAGAAGCTATCAGATGTTACGTGATGTGTGTGTGTGTGTGTGTGTGTGTGTGTGTGTGTGTGTGTGTGTGTGTGTGTGTGTGTGTGTGTGTGTGTGTGTGTGTGTGTGTGTGTGTGTCGCTGTTACGCATATTTTAAGTTAAGTCGGTGCAGCATCATCATTCCTCGCGGTGAAGGCATCAAAAGCACTAATTAATTCCATGACAACTTATACAACTTAGAACAAAACCACACACTCGCCCGCTGCTTCCTCATCCATTCAACTTTTGTACCAACACGATCAGCCGCCATTGACCACTTTCTCCTGTGCACCTAAACTCAAAGCTGATCATAAGTCGCTAATGAGTTTCATGCTTCTGGTTCAAGTGTCCTAAATAAAGAGTCATTGGTAAACTGCACTTCAAAATATATACAGAGGTCTATACATCTTATATATAGAGGTCTATACATCTTATATACATCTTGCGCCAGGTAAGTATGAATATAACCTGCTATGTGAGACCAGATTTAAGCGAGATACAGGTTTTTCACAAATAACTTTAACATTTTAATAATAACTATGTTTTTTAATATATAATAATCATCTAAGGGTTGATGTCTACGACCCCTGAAAGTTTCATTACAATCCCTCCAGTGGTCTAGGAGGAGATAGAAGACAGACAGACAGACAGACACATACATACAGACACACTGACAAATTGTAGATGGAGTAATATCAAAACTTTCCAAGCAGCTCGCTAGGCTCACAGTTTGGAATAATAAACAAAATGAGGATAATAAAATAAAATGAAAAAAAAAGTCAGACCACCACCACCACCACCACCACCATCACCACCACCACACAAGCAACACTCGCCACAAAAAGGTCCATTGTTACGCTTCCCCGCTGGGCCCCAAGGATCAAGACGCCCCAAACCATGACAGTGTTCTGGGAATGACCCTTCCTTATCACCCGGCCCTCACGCCCTCCTTTCCCTAAGCCTCTCTGCGCCATCTTGCCTTCCACGGAGACTGATGGAATGAAAACCTACAAGATGCGCTGCGTTGCCTTGTGGAGCATCGACTTGATCCTCTCCCAAACATACTCCCGCCCCGGCCCCGCCCCGGCCCCGCCCCGCAAACCAAACAGAACCAACTAAACCAGAAAGGAAAGCGTCCGGAAACGAAGAAGGGAGAGTCAATGGGAAGGAAAGTGGCAGTAGAATATGGAGGTTGTGTTGTGTGTGGAGGGGGGAAGGGGAAAGAAGGAGAAAAAGAAAAAGAGAGAGAAATAGACAGACAGACAGACAGATAGACACAAACAGACAATCAAACAAACTAATAGACAGACACACTAACTCACTCACTCACTAACACAAATATCAACAAAGAAAATAATGGGCTACATACACAAATATTAAACCGGCAATGGATCGTTTCTCGTTACGTAACAAGAATACTTCAGAGTCAAAACGATTTGCTCCCATCCGTCCAGCACAAAGAGGAGCATCAAGTCACCTCGGGAATGTCTTTGCTTTGAAAACTCTCTCTGCCTTTGAGTTGGAACGGCTCTTTGCCTTCACTTGTGTACATGAGAGGTAAAAAGGACCCGCCTCGCTCCTCGCCGCTCAGCTGGGTCGGCACGAGAGCACCTGCACCACTGATTTCTAAACGAACTAGAAAGCTCAAGCTCATACCCCGAGCGGCGCAGTGTAAACAAATAAAGCAACCGTCCGCCATCTTACCACTCGTATCTTAGTTCTCTCAACCTCTTTATTTTCTGGTATTTTTTCCCTTTACTTGCCTGTTTAACATCATTCTTTTGGGGGGATGAAGGTATTAATGTCTTACTTGTTACCCTTGTTTATATATTATGTATGTATATATATGTATTTGTGTGTATATGTGTGTGTGTGTGTTCTTATTAACAGTAGTTGCAAATTTCATCAGAATCCATGATGGTACAACAATAGAACTCTAATACGAATGATTGGAACGGTCACGCTTCTTTGAGACAGGTTGAATATATTATCAAGTGTAGTTATAGCCAGCAGGAAAAGGGAAGCTGATAGACCGAAACGGAACGATATGATTGGGCAGGGTGTGAGCACGGAAACCATAATTAGAGATAGAAGACTACACCCAAGCAGCACTAACGCCTTATAAAACAATACCTACCAAATGACTAAGCTTCATCAGGTAAGTATCTTGACTCAATCAGAACCAACACGTTTCAATAACAGAATCTGACACATAAATATAAAACCAATGTGCATACAGAGCTGCGTGACCAAGAGGAGCCACAAGAGGGGAGCCACGAGCTGCCGATCTCTCTAACAACAACCGCTGGAACGCCGACCCTTAACGCAACGCATCACGGTACTGCGACACCGTTAGTCACGCCGCCCGCACCACGCCACCAGCCCAGCACCCGCCTGTATGCCTACCCGCCCACCTACCGTACTGATTGGTGCTCTTACATTCTCTCTCTCTCTCTCTCTCTTTCTCTTTTACATAAATTAAGGAAGGCCAAGGACACAGGTAAGCGCTAATATGTATAAAAATTCTATCATAAAAGGAATACAAAGAAATACAAAGGAAGGACAAACAGTAGCAGACCTGTTGGCTCTAACGAGGTTATTAGTGATAAAATATATCGATTATATATATGATATAACTCATATAAACATGGAATAGGATCACACACACACACACACACACACACACACACACACACACACACACACACACACACACACACACACACACACACACACAGATACACACACACATATATATATAAAGCTACCTACCATGTAGACACGAAAGATGAGCTGGAAAGTAAACTCGTGCGCAGAGGAAAAGAAACATAATGTCAAGATGAAAAATAAATGTTGCAATAACTCGTCTGCCTTTCTTCTCCTTCGTCCAACTTAAACAAAATTAATGAAAAATTACATTAAACCAAAATGCTCATCATGTTTCTTTCTACCTTACGAGAATAAAAGGAAAAGAAGATGAGGGAGAGAGGGAGGGAGGGATGGAGGGAAAGATGTAGGGATGAAAGAAAGGAAGAAAGGAAAGAAGGAAGGAAGGAAGAAAAAAAATAAGAAAGAAAGTGTGAGGGTAAAGAAAAGTCTATTGGATACCTAAATTTACATATTCACGCAGAGAAGAGAGAGAGAGAGAGAGAGAGAGAGAGAGAGAGAGAGAGAGAGAGAGAGAGAGAGAGAGAGAGAGAGAGAGAGAGAGAGAGAGCATATATCACATTTTTCAACCCTCCTTGCTCCCTTTGCCCGCCCTTCCTCCTCTCTCCTCCCCTCCCTTACATTACGAGCTTTGATCCTTTGAAAAATGAGAAATTAGTCGTGTTTGCTCTCTGCGGCGTCGAGGGTTTTATGAGATATAAAATACCCTGAGCGTCTCGCAATATTTATTTGTGGGTTAAAAAGCGTAACTAATATGCGTAGGTCATCTTTAATAAGGAGCCTACAGACATGGAGGGGCTACTTTTTTGTGTCTATCTTATCCCTTCTGATATATATCTTGAAATAACGTAATAGTGTGTGAGTTGGGGGGGTGGTGGTGGAGGGGTGGGGGGAGATAGCGCTCCTAACCCTCCAATGCAAGAAGTAAGATCACCCGCCACAAGGATTAACGTAGCCTAGAGTAGATACCCATCAGTCCCCCCTCCTCCTCCTCCTCCTCCTCCTCCATAACACAGTGACCTTCAAATACACCACAACTCCGACACACCAGCAGCCTTTGTGTTGTGTTATCAGTACTAAGGACAACTCTATCACCAACTCCAGTCCCAACCCAAGGCCATCCACACCACCATACCAGCCCACACTCATACCCCCGTCCCCCCACGCCCCAACACACCGTACCTAGCAGCCGTGTGGTTTCAGGCTATGTTCATTTCCAGGCATTGCTTCCTGCCGTCCAGTGGAGCCTTCCGCCGCACCTGGCAGGCCTGTCCAACACCCACGCCCCGCTGAGGGCCTCTCCACCTCAACCTTCCTATGCAGCCCCCACCCAGTCCTACCTGAGGAGGCGAGGGTTGGCTGCTTCACCAGGACTTAAACTTGTAAGAGTAAAGGAACAACAACGGCATGCGAATCAAACACGAAAGAAAAATATTGCAAAAAAAAATTAATATATGTATAAAAAAAAACTCATTCGCATAGAAAACCGAGAAAATTTAACATATTGGACAAAAATAAAACATCAGTAGAATAAAGAGAAAGGAGAACAAAATGAGCAGACAATAGAGACAAGATAAAGTAAGGATAAGAAATACAAAAGACCTAATGTGAGACGTAACTTCTAAGTGACACCAGATCGAGACCTAAAGTCCAACTCACTACGATAACGAATGGAACCAAGACTAACAGGATGAACTAATGACGAGGAGGAGGAGGAGGAGGAGGAGGAGGAGGAGGAGGAGGAGGAGGAAGAGAGGTCCATTAGAAAGACAGGTGTGTAATGAGGATACGGATCGGCATTCCAATAATGAGCTAATAAGTGAATGGCGTAATGAGGCCAAAGATTCTTGTACCTTAAGATGTATTCACGTATTGAAGTGAAATGAAGGATAAGGAAAAGTTTGATTAAATGATGATGATGATGATGATGATGATAAAAAGACGACAGAGAGAGAGAGAGAGAGAGAGAGAGAGAGAGAGAGAGAGAGAGAGAGAGAGAGAGAGAGAGAGAGAGAGAGAGAGAGAGAGAGAGAGAGAGAGAGAGAGAGGAGAAAAAAATGTTTCCGTGATACATGGACGTGTATCACCCAAATCTTCATCCTCATAGCAAAAACTAAGCCACTCCAGGTGTGTGTGTGTGTGTGTGTGTGTGTGTGTGTGTGTGTGTGTGTTCAAAACTGTGTCATCCTTACCTACAATACTATATGTACACACCAACTCTACTAAAAGTTTATGTGTGTGTGTACCCTTATCATTCGTGTACATTTATATCCCATGTACACCTGCACTCCTCCATGTGTATGTACCTAAAAACCCATGTGCACTTTCGGCATTTTAATATATATGTGCACCAGGAGGGTCGTGCACACATATCCCTTCGCGTGGACACATCACCCACACCATAATTTCACGCAGACCAAAAATAATACCAAAAAAAAAGCAGGAGAGAGCCATCAGTTAAGGGGTGGAGGCATGCTGATGGCGGCCACCACGCAGACTGAGGAATTTATGGTCAATTAATGTAATGGTGTAATGACTTGGGGGCGGCGGGGGGCCATTATCCCTCTCCACCACCACCATCACCACCACCACCACCACCACTACTACTACTACAGCAGACACCATCACCACCACCACCACTACCACAACCAGCCCCTACATAACCACTACTACAGCGCCTTCCATCTCAGAAAATAAAATGCCGTTCGGTAACCTCCTCCCAAATTGTCCCAGTCCGTGCATTCCTTTTATACCTGACAAATAGGTAACTGATATATATGTATACTAAAGAGAATATAATTAATAGAAAACTAATGTAATATATAGTATTAATATTTCTTCTAAACATATAAATACATGTAACAAGTATTATCTGACTGTTGATAAAATAAATAAACGTGAGCGGCCTCGGCAGGAGATAATTTCCTTCCGTGTATTTATAGTAAAGTATAAAGCATCACAACGCTAATACTGACACACGGCTCGTATTATCATATTATAGTGAAATACATTAATAGTAATAATAATAATAATGATAACAATAGTAATACGTGAGGTGAAAGTGAGTTGAATTTACACCTTTCTAACACAAATGCTTCCTTTCCCTATCTAAAAACACCCTCGAGGCCGCGTGCCCCGTGTAGTGTTGAGCAGACAGCACCTCTGCACACCCTGGGAGCAGCGTGCCGCCACTGTCATCGTGTTACCAAAAAAACAGTGTTGTATCTCTAACACAAATAACATTTTTCGCGTACAATGTATACAAACAGGCACCCCATCTTTTTTTTTATTTACTATACTATACAATGTTTAAGTATATCTCATAGTTTTCGAGTTATCAAATAAAACATGATTTCTGCAAAATTTTATAAGGTGGTACCCTTGAAAATTTCGTGAAAATTTCGACACCTTAGAATTTCATGAAAATTGGTACACAAGGGTTTTCGGATATGCTGATCACGAATATAGACTCAGTTTTATGATTACTATAATATTACAGAATAACGCATTTGGGGATCATAATTTTCCACCGGTATTGAAGACTCGCCTCCTACTCACGCATCTATCATCTCACACACTCATTCATTACACTCAAACATGTGTATAGAGATGATACTGCCACGTGATACTTCTTGATCCTCTTACTACAACAGCCTGTCATTTCCCCTTCACTCTTACTACAGCCGGTCACTGCCTTCCTGCGTCCATCACGAGCTACTTAATAGAGGCATCACTACACATCTCGATAATCCCTTCATAGAGTATAGTGTGTTAGTATCTCTCTCTCTCTCTCTCTCTCTCTCTCTCTCTCTCTCTCTCTCTCTCTCTCTCTCTCTCTCTCTCTCTCTCTCTCTCTCTCTCTCTCTCTCTCTCTCTCTCTCTCTCTCTCTTTGCCCTTTACTGTCAGTCCTGCTGCCTCGTCACCGTCTCCAGCAGTACACACACACACACACACACACACACACACACACACACACACACACACACACACACACACACACACACACACACATACATATCGCATCGCCATTCCATCCCTTGTTGTCTGTTACATAGAGTCACGTTTCGTCTAAAAAGAAAACTACTAATAAAATAATAATAGCAACTTACATTTTTGCGGATATTTTTACCTGAAGTTAATTTGCGTGTGTATACCTTTACTGCGTCGGTCTGTCGTAAAGTTGCTTAAGGGTTCTCTTCTCACAATTACTTCCAAACACTTCCTCACTCACTTTCAACGATCCTAATTGTTCCTTAGTCCAGCGCCTTTACTTAACTACCTACCTACCTATCTACAGCCTGTTAACGTGCCTCACTCATCTTTTATTGCCCCTTTTATCGTGCCATTCCAGCCGTCTTCTCATGTCATTTCTTCCTTGCACTCCATCCATCACGCACACCTGACGCCCCACCACCACCACCACCTCATCCTTCCTGCCCGTCCTCCCGCGCCTCTCCCTGCATTAAGGAGTGTCAGTCAGTCCTCAAACTCCCTGTCTTTGCTTCACACACTCCCGCCACTCATGTCATACCAAATTTATTTCGTGTACGTGATCTCTGCGAATTTTTTTTATTTATTTTTATTTTAGTGTTTAATAAGCTGTATTTGTATCGTTATTCAGGATCATGTTTATTTTTTATTTTATTTTATGACTTGCCTATCGTGACCTTACATTCCATTCATCGCCTCATCAAAATCACTTCGGTATTTAATCAAGGTCCTTCTTTGTCCCTTAATGCTCTACTCTCACGACAAGGAGACACACATACATACATACACACACACATACTTGACTACTCTCATATGTTATAAAAAAAAAAAAGTCTTCCACTCCTCACATTTAGAAATAAGTCATTTTACAATATATATTTTCAGCTTATGACTGCAATTTCAAATAAACCTTTTATTATTATTATTATTATCATTTCACATACTCGCTTACTTTAACACTTTACACCACAAACATTCCCTCCTGTTCTCTTCTCGCCTTTCAATATTCATCAGGTCATTATTCCCTCGCTCAACCAAACGTTTGAGACACAACTTATGTTTCTAGGAGACAGATCCTCTTCGTGACCAGCCAGCAGGGAGTCAGAGCAGCGCGGCGTTATATCTTATGCAGGAAGCTCGAGAAAAGTTTATTAGCTTTGAATTAATATAAAATGAGCAGTATAAAGAAATAAGAGATAATGAATCCATAATTGGCTCAATGAATTAATGAGTATATCAATAAGTAAGGAAGGTGTCAGGAGATGGTTTGGTATATCACGTCAGCGACATAGAGGAGACTTGTGTATACACATAGGAGTCTGGAGACGCTTGAGTTACCAACGAGTACAGTTTAATTTCTACTATAGGAAAAGATGGTGGACGTGGGTGGGTGATATAATAATGGAGGGAACAAGGGAAGGAGGGAGGGAGGGAGAGAGACAGTAGTATTAACTAACACTTTTCTTTCTGCATTCCTAGCACCTCATCCTTGCCCGGCACTAGCACACTATCACTACATTATCACACCTCCTCAACCACATTTACACCCTAAGGAAGGCCACACCTCACCCTATCTGCCATACCTTCCTCTTCTTGCCACATCTACCCTCCATAGGCCAGACCAAACCTACCTACCTAGCATCCCCTACAGCTATTACTCTCCGGTGCCGCCCATCCACATCTCATACCACGCCAACGACCCACTCCTACCCCCCCAACCCTCAGACTCATCACCAACCCCACCTCAGTACCCCTACACACTTTTTGTTCTTCTCTCTCTCTCTCTCTCTCTCTCTCTCCTCTCTCTCTCTCTCTCTCTCTCTCTCTCTCTCTCTCTCTCTCTCTCTCTTTCTCCTATCTCTCTCTCAGGATAAGGAAGGAGAGGCGGGGGAGGACAGGGTCAGGGCTGGGAAGGTCAACCCATTACTATGCATAGACAGGCGATAAGGAGATAGTGCTGGCGGGATGATTATCTCCGCCATTAAATCCGGGAGAGGAGAGAGAGAGAGAGAGAGAGAGAGAGAGAGAGAGAGAGAGAGAGAGAGAGAGAGAGAGAGAGAGAGAGAGAGAATAAATAAATAGATGAATAACAAATAAAAAAAATTTCTACACTGAAGGAAAGCTCATCACTAACGAAAAATAACTATTTCATGTTTTTTCTATTTTCTTTCTCATAATCACTTGGTTCTCTCTCTTCTTCTTCTTCTTCTTCCTCCTCTCCTCCTTCTCCTCCTCCTCCTCCTCCTCCTCCTCCTCCTCCTCCTCCTCCTCCTCCTCCTCCTCCTCCTCCTCACAACACCCGTCAAGGAATACAACGCATAATCACCACCTCATAAATCGGTGATCCAACATTCGTCAGTCGTAAATATCGGATCCCGTTTTCTTTCAATAAGTTATCCCCCGCCGCCCCGCCCCGCCCACGCCCCGCCCACACCCACCCAGACCAACCCTGACGCCCGCCCACGGCTGGCTATCAATCGAGGGCTGCGACACAGAACACTGCTGAAAATTACCGTTTCCAATTAGTGCCTCGTGAAGTAGCTGTAGGCGGGGCAGAAGGACGGGGCTGAGGGGGAGTGGGGGAGGTGTTGGCCAGGTGAGGCGCTGCAAGGTAAGGTTAGGTGATGCACGGCCTAGTGAGGTGATGCACGGCAAGGTGAGGTGATGCACGGCCTAGTGAGAAGCTGCACGGGTTGCTGAGTTCCCCACGGCCAGGTAAGATACTGCACGGCAAGGATAGGTGCTGCACGGCAAGGTAAGGTGGTGCAAGGTGAGGTGGTGCACGGTGGGCATGTAAGGTGTTGTAGAGCCGTGCAGCACCACGTGAGGTAGGGGGGCGGCGGGCCATCAGCGGGCCGAAGCTGGTGGGGCGTCGACGGGGGGGCGGGGCCGCTGATTCATAGCTGCCGGGAAATTGACTCAGCCCTCCTCCCCGCGGCATACCTGGCTCAGGCACCGCACACCTGAGTGGCTCGGTAAATCACCCCCACACACCTGTCCCACTCTCTGCACCGCCCATACACCGCCGCCACTCATCGCACAACACACACACACACACACACACACACACACACACACACACACACAGACACACACATGTCGTCTCTTTCAAATAAGATTGATTTTGTCTATTGGCACCTGGATATATGAATATAACTCTCTCTCTCTCTCTCTCTCTCTCTCTCTCTCTCTCTCTCTCTCTCTCTCTCTCTCTCTCTCTCTCTCTCTCTCTCTCTCTCTCTCTCTCTCTCTCTCTCTCTCTCTCTCTCTCTCTCTGTCGCTACCTATTTATTTATGTGTGTGTATGTATGTGTATGTGTGTAAGTATGTGTATATGTATGTTTTCGATCGCCAAGTCTCCTTAGAATCAATTTCGTTATTCCGGTTCATAACAGTCATGAAATACAGTCATCTACTTTATGATATTATCTATTTCTTTCATATTTGTTCATCCATATGTTTAATACTTTCTTTTCCTTTCCTCCTGTGTTCCCTTATCTCTTCGGTCAGTGTTCAGTCTCGCGGGGCATCATGACACAGGAGATGACTTTTGTAGACCGGGCCTTGTACTTAAGAATTAGTGAACATCTGGGCTCCGGCGACAATGTTCCTCTCGCCGGGAAGCCACAGGGGAACACAAGGAAGGTAAATAATGGAAAGTCTCGAGGGAGGGAGGTATATGCTTTTTCATCGAAGGGAAATACAAGGGTCTAAGTCGATATAAGAGTAAGTATTTGTTAAGGATAAGATAAGGACGTTAGAATAGCATGGTGTGTGTGTGTGTGTGTGTGTGTGTGTGTGTGTGTGTGTGTGTGTGTGTGTGTGTGTGTGTGTGTGTGTGTGTGTGTGTGTGTGTGTTATCGTTACATTACTCGTTTTACTATTTAGCGAAAGGTAAGGAA
>JAPQNM010000043.1:4314148-4319148 GCA_029783475.1 Metacarcinus magister | reverse complement strand
TCGTTACACACGCATATGAACACGAACACGCACACGTACACACACACGCACACACACACACACACACACACACACACACACACACACACACACACACACACAGTAACACTTTATATTTATTACATTGCGAACTATTGTGTGTGTGTGAGTATGTGTATATGTGTTTGTGTGTGTTTCTATATATGTATGTGTGTGTGTGTGCGTGTGAAAAATAGAGAGAAAAGAATGAGAGATACAGAGGCAGACAAGCAAACAAACTGATAGACAAACAAACAGATACACTAGTAAAGAAAAATAGAAGTGAGAAAACATTACCCTCTTAACACAACTCACAAAATCCTCCGCACTTTCTTCTTATAACATGTTTTCATCCCTCATCCTCACCACCACCACCACCACCACACCACCACCACCACCACCACCACCCTGACTTCTTTCCACCTTCCCTGACTTAAGCCTTCCGTAATTTCCTCTGCTGCAAAGACCAATCACACACCTGTTTACTCTGACCTATCACACCTTTCTCTTCACCTTATCCCCCTTCCCTTCTCCCTACCCTCCACCCCCTCCGTACATGCCTACCACACTCTCCTCTCCTCTCCTCTCAGCCTCCACCTTGCCAGCCCCTTCCCTCAGGCACAGCTTCCGTCGCCACCACGGCTTCATCCACCACGGTAAGGAGAACTCTCATTTCCTGAGTCGCAGGAAGAGAGTAGAGGATGCAGCGTCGAGGCTTTGTGTGAGCGTAATGGTAGTATGTGTTATGGAGGCCACGTGACGGATGGTTTGTCAATAGTGAATCAGTGGACGAACGCCTTGATACATACTTATACGTATATAGTAATGTATACATACATAGATATAATGATATTCACAAGTACCGTATCCGACTACAGGCCGACTCAAGGCCGCTATTATCTTTGTTTGTTTTTTCTTGTAGGGAAGAAAACTTACCATTATTATTTTTTTTTCCCAGTAAGACTCGTATATGTGAATGTTATTGTTTTCATTTCATTATCTAGTGGAGTAGCTTTTTTTTATTATGAATATATGTACGTCATGTGAGATTTACTATATCATATAATTCTAACAAATCATTAAGTTAACGAACGATGTAGCTGAATTTTCTTCTTTTTTACAATGTAAATACAAAACTGTTAAAAATGTTGATATATATCATATATACTTGATGAATAGAAAAAAAAACTTATAAAATTATATTGTTTTCTTTTCACACACACACCTTTGTCTGGTGGTCCGCGGCAACCCACTGTGACCTAAGTATTGCTGTAAGGCAAGACACACGTGGGAATATCTGACGACTTGCAGAGTGGCAGGATTTGCCCAACATTGACATTACTTGATTGAAATTTAAATAAATATAATCAAGAAAACAAAACTGCAACAGCTTTTCTCTTCCTTTCAGTTAACGTTTTCACATTCAAGGAAATTATAAACCTTGCCAATAGTATCCCTAACTGCAACCTTTTCAGTAATACGCGCTGTTCATTCAAGGCCACAAAAAATATAATATTACATAATCTATTTTCAAGGATAGTTGTTCTGTCTAAAATATAATATATCTTCTTTCTTCAATTCATAATATCTGAACCTATTAGACATTTCTCGGTTCAAAAATAAATAGTGTATGTTGCGATATGAGATCTGCAGATATAACGCTGAAACAAGCGTGCAACATTAAACAGCAGGACTTAAAAACATTACTGCTACATGACACGGTGACGGAAAACTGCCGCCACATCATAATATCAACCATGCAAGGGACACGATACAAACCTATCACATTAATCTCGTTATTTCCATTTCCGCTGAACTCAAAAGAATAGAAGTCATTATTTGTCCTTCAGCTTTACTGTAACGGCTACAAACTACCAACCATGACCTCGAGTACCAGGGAGGCGGAGATGAGCCCCGCGGCAAGGATCCTGTTCTCCCTCTTATCCTCTGCAAATGGATGCACACTACCTTCAGCCGCCGGTGCCAAGAGTTAAGCATCCATCCCTTTCCCTTCATCCATCACGCCACAGCTTTCCCGCGGCCTCAAGTTAGTATAAGAGCTTTGGGCAACACCAGTACCTACAAGATGAACATCACGGTACTGGTGTGAGCGATAATACATGGGGCGTTGAGAGGCCTCGAGAGGACGATAGAAAGAGTACACCTGCGCTCCACCTGGCGGCTGACGCGGACACAAAGACGGAAAAAAATGTGCTGTGGAGCGTGAGGCCATGTGTGTGGGTGTGTGTGTGTGTGTGTGTGTGTGTGTGTGTGTGTGTGTGTGTGTGTGTGTGTGTGTGTGTGTGTGTGTGTGTGTGTGTGTGTGAGAGGGGTGGGAAGGTGGGGGGGGGTGATAGGCTCAACCTTACTATTAACGCTACATGGATAACTATGATTCCTACTAATATATGGATACTTATTTCCAGATGATGTTTTATATTACTAAAAAAAAAAAAGTAAAAAAAACTGACGCATAACACAGGCTTTCAAGGGCGTACGAGTTGAACATTTCTGGTGTAGATTTTGTGGAAAAAATATGGAACAGGTACGTAACCCACACGCCTCCCACCCCTCCCACCCTTCTCCTCTCCTCTCTGCCCTTGTTCCCGCGATCCATCCACGTGATTGGCATTTGTCCACGCCACTCCGACGATTGGCTGGGATCAATTTGACGCCGACACCACCACATTTACCACGGCACTACCACCATTACCAACCACCACCACCAATCACCACCAACCAACAACCACCACCAGCAACCACCAACCACCACCACCACCACCACCACCACCACATCCACTCCTCACAGGCTCTGGCCACCACCAACACCACCACCATCATTATATTAACCACCACTGCAAAAAAAAAGAAAGAGAAAAAAGTCGCTAACACCAACACAGGAACCACACTACTCCACCACCACCACCACCAACAACAACAACAACAACAACAACAACCGTCATTACCGTAACATCAAAGAGACAACCACTACCACACAACCGTATCAACCTCATCCATCTAGTAAACACCACCACCACCACCACCACCACCACCACCACCACCACCACCGCCACCACCAGCCCAGCACAAAGCAAGGCATACCTGAGCCACGCATGTAGTAATTGACTCACCTGGACACGGTAAGACTGAGTCCCCTGCAGCGGCCTCCACGCCCCTCGAGGCTCTGTGGCGGGAGGTGCGTGTCTTATCTCTCTGTGGCATCCCGTGGGAGTCTCACCGCCCCTTCAGTAGCTAGTTGGTCTGGGTGTTTGTATGAGGAATGGAGCCCGCCAGGAGGAGGAGGAGGAGGAGGAGGAGGAATTATATAAGAACAGAGAACAGCGACAACAACTATGACTGTTTGGTGGAGAAAAACGAAAAGAAAATAAAAGAAAAAGAGAAGATGATGAGGAAGAAGAGAAAGAGAAGATATAAGGGTAACAGTCTGCTCGTTATAATAAGGTTATTTGCTGAAAGAGTCCACGATTCTACACACCTGCACTGCTGATACGAGAATAGCACACAAAGGAGAGAGAGGACTGATCTTCTGATCTGCAGACAGTAAGACGTGAAAGGAAAGTGAAAACATGAACATAACTGCTGAGAACTGACATGGAAATCTTTACGGACTGAACCTAACGTGCATAGCTGAAGAAACAAGACTAAGGAGACAAGAGACATGAAAGGTTGTGAGTGATATCATTATTCTCACGTTTCATTAGGTCTTTCCAGTCACTGTGAGATGTATACCCAGTGGGGTCTTATATACTACAAGGATTATTTTCGCTCTTATTAACCTAACTACCTGGAGTCAGTGCAGGAAGATCGAAGGGAGAACACAGAGAAGAGATGGACTTTGCGCGGAGTTGGAAAGAATAGAAGCAACAGAAGAAGATGCATTGGACACGAACAACTGAAGAGGACTTGTACATGGTGCCAACTTCTGACACTAGGGAAAGGGCGAAAGAAGAAGAAGAAGAAGAAGAAGAAGAAGAAGAAGAAAAATAATAAGGTCAGTGTTACATCCCTTTGAGTGTTATGCCGTTACTTCGTGCTGTCGTATTGAGTTCCATTTCGATCACTTTTGTACTTCTTCAGAATCTTAAGGACTTGGATCACGTCAGGTCTCACGTGGCATCGCTATATCGAGTAACTTGACGCCGTTCTTGTAATGACGGAGGCAACCTTTAGCGTGTATAGAAAACGAGACCTTAGTGGCGAGTTACATGCAGAGAGAATAACTTAGCAAATATTGAGTAAAAGAAGAGGAGGAGGAGGAAGAGAAGGAAAGAATAACGATATCAAGTACAACGATAATGATAACAAAATCAATACACCAAAAAATACAATAACAAAGGAAGAGAGGAGAGGAAATATACGTAGATCCTCAGAAAAAGCTTAAAGAAAATAAGCTGCAATATAATAAAGTACAGACAAGAAACACACACACACACACACACACACACACACACACACACACACACACACACACACACACACACACACACACACACACACACACACACACAAACACTAGATATAGATATATATAAAAAAAATAATAATAATTCACCAGCGCACGAGGGTGAGTCTGGGGATCCATAAATCGCGCAAAGCATCTCATTGGCTAGACTACCTGTGATTATTTTATTAGTTGTCATCTTTCAGGCGACCGTATGACCTTCACCTGAGCCTCCACCTGTAATCACCCACTACCCCTCTTTCCCTTCACCTGCCTCCCCTTTCCCTCTACCCTATCCACTAGTCTGATTCTGTCCGCCTCTCACCTCTAATTTGTGCGTCTCTAACCTGCACAAGATCATCAGTCAAGGCAACTCACCTCCAGCGCCCTCTTGAGATTTATTTCTAGGAGGGAGTGGAGGAGGAGGATGAGGAGGGAGGAGGAAGGGGTGAGGGAAGAAGAGAGGGAGTGGAGGGAAGATCTGTGTGGGATAGGATTGGTTTGAAATGAATTGGCGAAG
>JAPQNM010000043.1:4294148-4309148 GCA_029783475.1 Metacarcinus magister | reverse complement strand
CTTGGCATCAGTACCTTTAAAAACGTAAACCAAACCGGGAGAAATCACGAACAAGATTAATGTCTACGTCGTCTATAGCCGCGGGGGACGACAAGGAAGAGAGCAGGAAGGAGAAGAGAGAGAGAGAGAGAGAGGGAAGAGGAGAGAGAGCACATGAAGAGAGTAAGGGGCTAGGGGTTAGGGGATGGTAAGGAGAGAGTAGCGATGGTATAAAGGAAGGAGGATCGAACCCCCTAAACAATGTGCAGAGCGTAATAAGAGCATCGTGAACGCGCATTATTCTGATTTACGACGGTGATAATGTTAACGCGAGCTGGGCGGAGAGGCTTATGGGTTCAAGGGGTCCTGAGGGTGGAGAGGGAAGGGGTGGGAAGGGGTGGGAAGGGGTGGAGATGGTGGTGGTGGTGATGGTTGTGGTAGTGGTGTTGGTGGTTGGTCAAAGGCATTACCTATCACCTTTATTGACGGTCGTGAAATATGTGGTGTCCCCTTAGAGAAAGTGAATTTTAAATGTTAGGTTATTTTTTTTTTTACCGTGTTTGATATAGAGTGAGATTGGTATTAAAAGTAAGTGTATAGGTAAAGTTAGGTTACTATTCTTCCTACACCTTTTTGTATAGGAATATCATGAGCTGTCTGTTTTTTATATAGTGAATTAATGAGTGTTATAACGAAGAGCCACACTCATAGTATATCTCCAGACACACACACACACACACACACACACACACACACACACACACACACACACACACACACACACACACACACACACACACACACACACACATCATTCCACGCATGACTGTACTTGTTGTCGATGTGTTCCGAGGAAATCACCCCCTGCCAGCGTACTCAGAGTGTGTTCTACCAGTGTTATGAATGTGGTCGTACGTTGCATTTAAGTGTGTTTGATCACCTAAAATGCACAACTTGCATACTATGAAGAGTGCCATATGTACTGCATGTTGAACGAGTGTATGTGTGTGTGTGTGTGTGTGTGTGTGTGTGTGTGTGTGTGTGTGTGTGTGTGTGTGTGTGTGTGTGTGTGTGTGTGTGTGTGTGTGTGTGTGTGTGTGTGTGAACGTGCTTCTCTACCTGCTCATTTTAGTTCGCCATTCAAACACGCCGTTACACAATTCATCACACACATACACACACATACACACACACACACACACACACACACACACACACACACACACACACACACACACACACAAACACTATCCCCATCCAATGACTTCGACACATGAGCTTACCACAACCACAACCACAACCACCACCACCACCACCACCACCACCACCGCCAGAAGGACGCATCCCAACCACTGCTTTGCCAATTAAGTGAATCACGTCATAGCACACCTCACACTACCCTTCCCTGCACGCTATTCTTCCCCTAAACACATCATCACTATTACGTAAGTTCCACGCAAGACACGTTTAGGTTTAGAATGCATGAGAAGTAAGCTTAGTGATGGTGGTGGTGGTGGTGGTGGTGGTGGTGGTGGTGGTGGTGGTGGTGGTGGTGGTGGTGGTGGTGGTGGTGGTGGTGGTGGTGGTGATGGTGGTGGTGATGGAGTTAAGGGAGTGTGAGTTATGAGTTCTGATGGGTAAGTAGAGGCCGTTGACTCTCTCTCTCTCTCTCTCTCTCTCTCTCTCTCTCTCTCTCTCTCTCTCTCTCTCTCTCTCTCTCTCTCTCTCTCTCTCTCTCTCTCTCTCTCTCTCTCTCTCTCTCTCTCTCTCTCTCTCTCTCTCTCTCTCTCTCTCTCGCATTTTACTTCCTCTTTTCCTTCCCTCCTTCCCTCTTTGCAACCTCAGCCACCCCCCCCCTCCTCGCCCCCTTTAGTTTTTTGCTCACGGTCATTCTTTCCTTACTTTCCTCCACATCCAGTTTCCTCCTCCTCCTCCTCCTCCTCCTCCTCCTCCTCCTCCTCCTCCTCTTCCTCCTCCTCCTCCTCCTCCTCCTCTTGCCTTGACCAACTATGACCTAAAGAGAAAGGAGAGCAGAGGGACAAAAGGCGAGGAGGAGAAAGAGGAGGAGGAGGAGGAGGAGGAGGAGAAGGAAGAGGAGGAGGAGGAGGAGATCATGAAAAAAGAACAACTATGACAGCGATGATGATAACATTAATAACAATAATAACAATAATAACAATAATAATAACAATGATGATGAAGACAATGACGACACCAAGGAAAAAAGAATAACAAAAACAATAATAGAACAAACAACAGAAGGAAAACACGAAGCCAGAGACCAATAACAAGGCCAAGGAGAGAGAAAGAAGCGGAAATAGAAAATAATGATAAAAAAATAGGAAGAGAAAGAGGAGGAGGAGAGGAAAACGAGGAAAGGAACAACAACAACAACAACAACAACAACAATAACATGTGGAAGAAAGAACAAGAAAACCAAAACAAAAATAAGAAAAGGAAGACTGTAAAATGACGGAGAGAGATGAAAAAAAGACGAAAGATGAGAATGAAATGGAAGAGAAGAAAGTGGAGGAGAAAAAGGAAGCGAAGGAGAAGGAGGAACAAGAGGAGGAAGAATAAGGTGTCAGAGAGTTAAGGTGGAGGAGGAAGAGGAGGAGGAGGAGAAGCAAGCGAAAGAAAAGTAAGGTATAAGAGGTTTAAGGTAAGAAGGAAGAGGAGGAGGAGAAGGATAAAGAAGAGGAGGAGGCGGAGTAAGGTTAAGGTGGAGGAGGAGGAGGAGGAAGAGAAGGAGGAAGAGGAACTTAGCGTAGCTGGGAGGTATTGCAGACCCTACACAGGAAGTTAGTTAATGATCGCCTGTGCGGAATTATGGGCTGACGGAGGCCCGGGGAGGTCTGTAAATCATGTAGGGTGATGGAGGGGAAGCCTAGAACACTACCCCTCCACCACACCCATCCCCTACCCTTCCCCTCGCCTCCCCACCGCCGCCACCGTGACACAACCACCGCAATGCCTTCGCGAGCTGGTGAACGTGGGCGCGACCAAGGGTGGAGAGAGTGGCAGGGATGGTTTGTTGTTACACAGCTTGATTCAAATACTTAAGGTTGTTGTGTTGTTATCTAAGGGATGTAGCCGGTTTTGTTTGTTCTCTCTCTTTTTCTTTTTCATTTATCTCTCTCTGTCTATCTATGTCTATCTATCTCTTTCTCTTTCTCTCTCCACAGTTTGATTATATATTTTTTCTTTCTTCTCTTGTTTGTTCTGCTGTTTCAAGGGAGTCTAGTTTCAACTCCACACCTTAAGTTTTCATCTATACTGTGCACTAGAAATTGCTGTTAGCAGAATTTGTGCTATTCTGGGTTTTTTTCTAGTTCAGCACGATTATTCTTCCTGGTATTACCTCGCTGATCTCTTTCTATCTCTATTTTTTTATTTTTACCTCAGAGCTCCAATTACCACTAACAGTATTTCCACTCTCTTTCAACATACATACATCCTCTGTTTCTCAGTATTATCTTTTTTCTTTGCAACTATTATTATTATTATTGTTATTATTATTTTTACTATTATTTCTATTATTATTTTTATCATTATCGTTATTATCATCATTATCAATACCATTATCATTAGTACTTTAGGTCTTCATCTTCCTTGCATGTCGTAAAAAAGGACTAAAATTGAGGAAGGCAAAGAACTGAAATTCTCCGCCAAATTATGTTTTTCTTTTTATTTCCGCGAAACAGAAAACAAGGAAATATCTTTTTCGATTTCTTTTCTTTGTGTACTTTATTATTTTCATAGTATTACAAATTTCTATTTTTTCCTCTTTCCTTCTTTTTTTCTTTTTTGTGGGTTAACTAGTAGTTGTAAACAATAAA
This sequence comes from Metacarcinus magister, assembly GCA_029783475.1. NCBI lineage: Eukaryota > Metazoa > Arthropoda > Malacostraca > Decapoda > Cancridae > Metacarcinus > Metacarcinus magister. Next base: position 4,305,330 of record JAPQNM010000043.1, on the reverse strand, counting down.
TAAATAAATAAATAAATAAGATACGAATGCAGGAAAAAAAATATATATGTATTACTTTTATCTGAAATATCGCAAAAAAAATAGGAGGAGCGGGAAGATATAAGAAAAGAAAAAAAAATGGAAATACAGTTGGCAACACAGGAAATAAAACCACGGAGGTCATAAGGGGTGAAGGTGACTGCCCAGGTAAGGTAAGGCTATACACTCACCCTGGACACACACACACACACACACACACACACACACACACCACACACACACACACACACACACACACACACACACACACACACAGGCTTTCCGGGTAAATAGGCAATTACTTACCCAGCAAACAGAGAAACGTGTTGGATATATAGACAAACGCTTGCTGGTAAATATGCGAAGTGATATCTGAGCCACGTGTAGCAAAGGGTTGGTGGGACGAGGGGGATTAGCAGGCATGAGGGGGAAGGAGAGAGCCAGGCACGAGCGATAGAATATGTAATGGAGGGTGAAAAAAAGGAGAGTTGCAGTGCTTGGCGAGGAAAAAAGAACAGCAAGCTGGAAAACGGAAAATGTCGAAGGCGTTGGGAATAGTAAAACACAACTGGAGAGGGAGAGAGATAGGAGAAGGGATGGGGAAAAAAAAGTAATAGGGAGTTAGTAAAAGATTGATAACCCGGAAAAAATGTATAAGTTCAGTGGAGATGGACGGACGGCTCCAGTTAGTGAAGACGTGATATCCTGGAGTGGGCGTAGGGCGTGTTGGTACGTGACAAGGTGTGCACAGGCGTCGTCACACATCTTCTCTCCCTTATTACTACCATTTTTTATACCTGCCGTCCCCCCCCCCACCCACATACACACACACACACCGGAAGTCACACTCTCCCTCACTCACACAGGTAACGATTTAGTCAAGTTTACTCCTTAGTCATTCTGGCACGACAATTTCCCACGGAGGTAATGCTCTCTCTCTCTCTCTCTCTCTCTCTCTCTCTCTCTCTCTCTCTCTCTCTCTCTCTCTCTCTCTCTCTCTCTCTCTCTCTCTCTCTCTCTCTCTCTCTCTCTCTCTCTCATGCAAGTAGGTGTCTAGAAAATTAATGAACAAACAGAATTGACTTGAAATATTTACCTCATCATTTCCACGCATCGATCTTGCTTCACAACACAACGCAGCAATAAACGACGCTCAAACATTTCACACAGACCTTCCACTATAAACATGATCAAGCAGCTTTTGTAAAATTACCCGCCTTAAGTTCCGCGCATACACACACACACACACACACTGACAGAGACACACACCCACCCACACACCATATGTTGTATAGCTATATCTTCCCCATTTGTTATGGATATTCATCTTATACACTTGATAACTGCATGCCTCGCCCCGCCCTTCTCCTCCTCCCCGTTGCATAAGACCTGTTATTCCTTATCACGCTTGTTTCCCATCATCCCAATCTAATAGTAATAACCAATAACTCTTTTTCATGTGTTTTAAAGATTAATTTTGGAACAGACAACCTTCCTGTGTTTCCCTTTCCTTCGTGTGACTTCCGGGACCATTACACTGGGAGTCTTTTCGTTGCCCATACAACCTTGGTCAATTCCCTTAGGGGCGTCGTGGGTTCGTGGATACTGTTGTCACGTACGCGGACCAACACTACTCTTTTATTAGAATCCAAAACCGCCGGTAATTTCGTGGAGAATATAATGGTTAAGAAAAATATTATATTCTCCACGAAAATCACCGGTGGTTTTGGATGATGCGTGTTAAAATGTCTTATAATCTTGTATACACATCGCGGTTTCTCATAACAGTACTCTTCTTGCGCTTCGGACTTTTGTTTGTTTATTGTAACTGCACGGTGTCTTGTTGCAGAATATTCATACCTTGCAACGGCTCACTAATTTGGTTCACGCCACCTATACGTTTTTCTGTGAACGTGTCAAAGGAAATTCTAGGGTGTGTATTAGCGTTATGAAACTCCCTTACAAAGTGTCAAGGAATCTAGAAAAAAATGTTCCTTGGGTGACATAAGCTGCTTCTTAGAATTGTTTTTATTCTATTCTTTAAGGAATGGAACATCTGTATTGTTTTTTCACTTACGTTATCACTAAAGTCATTGTTAGTCACATGTGTGTAAGAATGTACTTATGATTACTTTCAAACACACACACACGCACACGCACACACACACACACACACACACACACACACACACACACACACACACACACACACGACCTTTCCCTTCACTTGGAACAACCCCATCAATAGTATAACCGTCTTCACCCCATCAATCAAACTTGACAAAACCAAATGTCACTCTAAATAAAACACCATTACCTTCACCACTTTATTATCCTCGTTCGCAATGTTGTTATAATACTGACATACTTATTTGCACGTACTCCTTCCCTGCCTTACATCACCATCAAGTCGGTCTGGATACGAAGGATTTAAGGTCAGTTTTCTGGTCACAAATACATAATATAGAAGGGCGAGTATGAGTGATCCCTGAGGCGGTCGCTGGGCAGCTTGACGCATGGTCCCCAGACACGCGGCTACTCGGTATCGTACAGTTCTAGCGCCATGTGTCATCATCTCAGATCGATCATACAACTTTACGAGGCACGTTATTGAAAGTTTTCCTTACACCCACATAGATATCGCCCTAACTTGTTGTGTGCCCCATTAATTGTGTGCATTATTAATGGGATGTTGGCCTGCCTATTCAATGACGTAATGAAATTGGGCGGATTTCCTGCTTTTTGTTATTCGAAGGCGATCAATTATTTTTTTCTTTGTCATTCTGTAATTACTTGCATAAAACTAATTGTTTCTTAGCTTTAGAATATGTTTTAATAAATATTCTGTCGTAAACTCTTCTGCCTATACAATTAAGTTAAACACAGAGCAGAAAAAACTACGATAACGTCATAAATACACTAAACTGTGACATTACTGGTGTTATAAGTCTTAAAGGGAACAGCTTCGTAGTGACCACACTAGGCCCCTCAGGGTGTTCCCAGACTGGCACATGGAAGTAGGTGGACGCGGGCAGCCTTACCGCCTCACCACACATGGACACGTGGATGTTACGTACTTCCTTCCATTGATAAATACATACAAACTGATAAATGAGAAGGTATAAATACAAATATAGAGATCAAAAGATAAAATTATGTATTGACAAGAGCAGTTGATCGTTATGATAAGGTATAAATAGGAATGAGTGTATTTGCAGGGATTTCTACAATATAATACATGATTCATTAGCAGGTAAACATCCTATTTGTTAAGATCAAAACCATAAAACTGAGTCTCTGTGGGATTAGCAAAGTTGGAAATGAGTGCAATTTTTTTTGTTTTTCAATCAAATGTGATTATTTTCAAATTGCATTCCAGACTGAAAATATATTATTGCATTCTACTCAGTGTTGTTAAAGCCTTCTAGACTCCAGTATTACATTTCAATATTTATATTTAACTCACTTCAGAGTTTTCATTACAACTCAATCAATTATTATAATTATGTCGGATCAAACACACACACACACACACACACACACACACACACACACACACACACACACACACACACACACACACACACACACACAAACACTCCTCCCTTTTTCTTTTAGCCCCACATTAATGCCCTCACTTCCCCTCTGCCGTGGGAACACCTAACTTGATCAGCGGAACCGTGTTGGCGCCGCAGGGACCAGGGGGAGGGAGGGAGAGGGAGGGAGAGGGTGAGGGGTGCGGGGTGCGGGGACCAGTAGCAGCGGTCAGCAGTGCCCGAGAAGCCAACACTGCCACACGCTGAACATGGCCACTCGGAGCCCCAGGAAGAGGGTCGCGGATGCCAAGGTAATAAAGGGAGATATCAATTGGCTCTACGTTGGCATCGCGTCATGTTACTGAGCACAATCTTTTTTCTTTCTTTTTAGTGTATTGAACGCCGACCAACTTGGCCCATCTGGTTTAGGCCTACAGTAGCATTAGCCCCCCCTACCCATCCCCCCCACCATCTTTCCCTCTGACTGGCCGCTGCTCCCTTGCCACAACTTCCACTCCGGCCATAAGTCATGAGCGTCGGGCTGAGATGAAGTGGTGGAAGAGGGGAGAGGAGAGGGAGAGAGATGCTGGCGGAACTTAATGTTTTGGATACCACTTTCTAGCCTCTTGTCTGTATAAACTCATGTTCTCTCTCTCGCTACCTACATGCCCCTTACACACACACACACACACACACAAACACACACACACACACACACACACACACACACACACACACACACACACACACACACACACACACACACATAAGAAATAGGAATTCTCATCAGCTTTTCCTTTGTGTCCAAGTAGTAAATGTCATCGGTTACTCTGAAGGCTTATTTAGTGAGCCCGTCTACTACCTACACTATCGGTTGCTCTTCCCCCACCGTCCCTGCGTTGAGAATTACCCGACACTAAACGCACCTCAGCTATGTTTTCTTAGTGCTGGAACTGACCCGCTGGAATTCTCTCGAGGCAGCAGAGACCCACATTACGGACTCTCGTGAAGTGGCGCATTATCCCACATAGTTTTGACTTGGTGTGGCCTAGGTTACAGCGAGGCAGTCTTCTATAATCTCCACTGTTCCCTGTTGATTCCCTCCCGAGTCTAGCCCAAGCATGGTCATTTCGTTGCCTCACGTATGATCATCCTCCCATATTCTCGTGACCTCACCTTACCTACTTTGACCGTTCCTCGTGCCATCAGTCTCAGCAGTCATTGACGACATGTCATCTGGGTGTTGTTTTACCATTCAGTCTCCTCCTCACTCCCAAGGGTCTCCTACGCCTTCATAGCAAACCCTAGTTGACGACGTAACAAGCATCACTCTCTCCCCATTTCCCTCAAGTCATAAACATCCTCCACAGCGCCTTGTTCAAACTCACACTCCACCCCTTCCCCAGCTGCCCCTCCCACCGTGCTCGCTGTTCGATAAGTAACCTTCATCAGGTGAGGTGAGCCACGTGGCATTACATCAGGAACTACAGTACTCGATGCAAGATATTTTCGTCAAATCTCTGGGAACTGACTTGTACTTATGCCTCAAATCCGTGATCTTTTGTCCCCTCCTGACCTCCCCAGGCAATCTGACTCCTGCACCGCCCAAAAGAGTAAAGCTGCGTTTGGGGTACAAACCACTGCGTAAGAAGTCAATGAGTTATATAAACAAATAAGTGTTTTTTTATTATATATATATATATATATATATATATATATATATATATAAATATATACATATATATATATATATATATATATATATATATATATATATATATATATATATATATATATATATATACACACACACACACACACGACATAATTTTCTACTTATTTCTGCTTTCGGTAGCAAACTTTCTGCTTTACGGTACAAGTTTTTTTTAAGTGAAAAGTTACAGATGTGAGGTATGAACAATGAAAGTGTTTTATAAGGTATGACCTAAAGGTCACAGGTTAGATGAAGGCAGATTGTTTTATTATTACAAGCACCTGAGCAGGTACGTCCTCTACCTTTGTTCAGTAATCCCGGCCCTGACATCAGCAGCTTTCACGTGCAGGATACATGAACCCAGGGAGTGGTCGAGCACCTAGAGTTCCTCGAAGAGCCCTGCGGGGAGGGGTACGCGCTGCACAAGTAAACAGAGCCGGGAGAGGCCGGAACACAGCGGACTCGTTTGATAGAGGAGCCACGCCTCAGGTCACAAAGGCACGTGGCTGGAAGCAGCGCGTGGCTTGCCCGGGGACGAGAGCCTCTGTGACTAGTATGGAAAGAAAACGGACGCTTCCAGTGAGTGTATGGGCGGAGGTGTCCTCAGCATAACTCAAGCAAAAAGGAAAGCCCATGTAATGAAGACGCCCATCCAAGGTACACCGCCCACGTCAAGGTGGGATAAAGGAGGTTGAATAAAACGTACATTATTATATAACCTGGCTAAGGAAACATCTGTGGATCATACTATGTGATCTGCCTCGAAACAAAGACAGTCAAGGAATATAATCAATGATTTAGCGCAAACCTATACTTGGTGCCATGAAACTACGACGGCATTTACCTTATCATACACCCCTTCAGTTAAACACAACAATAGAGATAGAGTATGGAATTTCCGGAAAAACGGGAAAAATAATATGAAAAAAATGTAAAAATAAATAAATAGATAAGTCACACCAGCCAAACAGTCCGAGTTTATCAAATTTACGTCACACACTCCACAAGTCACTATCACCAGGCAGTATACAAGGTCTTGCTCAACGACAGGTAGACAATCCAAGGCCCGGCATTCTCTACCTGCATCAGATGACTTCCTATAATACTGGCACCAGCAAAGCATGAAATTCTTATCAATACCTGTCAACACTAGGTTCCTCTACTCCGCGGAAAGACCAACCAAACGTATTTATTATTTAGAAGAACTCACGTTTATAAAGAGTAATTCATTAATAATTAAGGGGATGTTGGGTCCGCCTTCACCCTGACATTTCTCACTGACGTCCTGCAGGCTATGACCCGTGATGTGACCCCAACCTTGACACCCGAGTGCCATCCTCCCACTTGAGGGTTGCCTTGCGTAATGGATAGTACCATGTATAGCGCGTCCCAAACTATTAGTATATAGTGCACTTGATTCGTTGTATTTATATCTGTATTTACACATATTTCAAGTTCTGTAGTTGTATCTCTCAGTATCAATAGTTGCATTAATAGTATTTAAATCCATTCCTGATATAAAAGAGCATATAGTTAAATGCTACACACCTCCACTAAAGCAATATGCAAGGCAGTACAACATGAAATACCAAATTATATATTAGCTACGTCAGGGAGGATAGCGTTGAGTACCACTAAGAGCAGGTGACAACGGCAACCCAAGCTGTGAATGAAAACTGACGCAATACAACCAGGAGACAACATGGCCATGAATGAAGAGCAAAGGAAGGGACATAGCAAAGAATAAAACATAATAACTGATGTAATAAAGATTAAAAAAAACCCATATCCAGTACAGGTGAGGGAGGGAGGGAAGGTGAAGAGGAGGCGTGGACCATCATGTAGATACCAGCATCACCTAAATCATGCACCATTGCTGTTGATGCTGATCGTGCTGGTAATACTCTAGTAGCGTGACTCTTAGGTTATGCAAGGTATCTTCACTCTACGCTCCCTCGCCCCGGCTCACCCTCAGCCATCCCACCGTGCATCGTAAAGATTAGCCACCTCACGCACCTCACCTCACCACACGTCATCGTTGGTGCCTCGTGATTACAGGCATTAAGCGACGCCTGGAGGAAGGATCAAGCTTCTGTCTTTGGGGCGGGAGGTTGAGGGTGGGAAAGGGGTGAGGGCCAGGTGAAGGGGTGGGTAAAGGGTGACGGGAAGGTGATGGAAGGGGTGATGGAGTAGATGCCGAGCCACATTGCCTTACTAAACTACGGTGTTGGGAGCCTATAGTGAGGGAATGATGTGTAGTGAGGAGAGGGGAAGGGGAAAGGAGGGGATCGGAGGGAAGATAAGTCAAAACAAAATGAGATGAGAGAAGAGAGGAAATGACTAGTTAAGAGAGGAGAGGAAAGGAAAGGGAAAGGGAAGGATGGAAAGAAAAGGAAAAGGAAACGCGAGTATAGAAGATGAAACGAAAAGGGGAGAGAATGATCAAGGCGAGAAGGTAATAGAGGAAAGAAGAGAAGAGGAGAGGAGAGGAGGCAATTTGATACAAGACGAAAGGAGAAGAGAGAGATGAATAATAAAAAAAAAAAAATAAGAAACAAAAGAGAGAAAGAGTAGCAAAAAAAAAATAATAAAAACATACGTAACATAAGATCCAACAAGTATTAAGAAAAACACAACACACAGCACACAGCACAGAAACACAACAAGCCAAGCCCAGCACCACAGCATCGTCCCCATCCAGCACGTCATCAGGGTCGCCTCGTCCACACCATTACCTCGAAGCACTTCCCTTTTCCCCTCCCTCGCCTTACACGGAACAATGCAGACCCGCAAAATTAGGCAGCGAGGGTCTGTATGGCCGTGTTCCAGGTCCGTCATCGGGAGACGCTTTTCCCAAGAATTGTGAGCCTCAAGACAAAGGGTGTCCGTCCGTACCGTGCTGTCATAATGCTGCTGGGTGGAGGAGGTGGGAGAAAGGGATATAAAGGGACTCCCCAACCCCATCTCTCCCCTTCACATCACCCCTTCCTTAACCACGCTACCCACCCCTCCATGCCTTATGTATCTTACCTCTACCTCTACTGGCTAACCTATTATTCCTCCGGTGTTCACATATTCGTTTTAAAGTATATATTATGTACAGGAGTCACCCATCAGACAGGACTCTTTCACTTATACATGTTTAGACTAGTTATTCCTTCATCTATACACGTGTTTCTCCTTGCTTCCCCTTGCTATACTTTCCCACCTCCTCGCCATTAGATTTATATCCTTCCAACATTCATTGCCGGTGTAGTCTCCAGTTCCTTGATTAAATAATGTTCCACTTATCATTATCTTCATCATATGTTATTTATTCTCTCTCTCTCTCTCTCTCTCTCTCTCTCTCTCTCTCTCTCTCTCTCTCTCTCTCTCTCTCTCTCTCTCTCTCTCTCTCTCTCTCTCTCTCTCTCTCTCTCTCTCTCTCTCTCAATTAAGACATACAAGACCGTAAATTTCAGGGACAAAGCCGAAATTCTTCTTAAACATTCCTTTTTTATCCACAATCGTCTCTCCTCTTTCTTCTTCTTCTTCTTTAACTTTTTTCTTCTTCTTTATCCCCATCTTAATTTCCTCCTCCTCCTCCTCCTCCTCCTCCTCCTCCTCCTCCTCCTCCTCGTAAGCATGCCGTGTGTATGCCTCGGGAGTGATGGTCGAGCCTCCCTTAACGAAGTGTGAAACCAGAGAGATTATTATCAGTCCTTTTTATGGGGAAACTTTCAACGTGGGATATGGCGAAGGAGTTCACTCACTGCTTATATCGATCGATCCCCGCCCTCCTCCTCCTGCTGCTGCTGCTGCTGCTGCTGCTACGACCTCGAGGTGTAAGGTGACGCTGCTCCTCCTCCTCCTCATCCTCCTCATCCTCATCCTCCTCATTCTCCTCATCCTCCTCATCCTCCTCCTCATCTTCCTCCGACAATGCTTCATTTTTTTCCCTTCCTCCTTTTTGCGTGTCGGTAAGACGGGAACGAGGATGATGAAGATAGGAGAAAAAAATTAAGAGGAGGAGGAGGAGGAGGAGGAGGAGGAGGAGGAGGAGGAGGAGCAGGAGGAGGAGGAGCAGGAGGAGGAGGACACATAGGAACACATAGGAAGAACAAACAGCAACAGGCCTGCTGGCCCTTACGAGGCTGTTTGTGAGTACACTATCTAGTCTAGAGTGAAGGATACAGGATAGTAAGGGTAAAGGCTTCTCTCCCCAGCCATGGCTGGCAGGGAAAGGAAGGCTAACCAAGACCAGACTGTCACTACTGTCACTACCACTACTGCTACCACTACTTCCTGGCAAGCGATGTCAGGCTACTAGCGACGTCTTTTGAATCGACATTTCGTAAGTTAGGTACATCAGAATGAACATACTCAAAGTTTTCTACGTTAACGGATAGTATTTTAGTTGTGGATTGGCTTCTAAATATTTGTCAAGTCTATTTTTGAACGTAGTAATTGTTTTACTGTCGACGACATTGGCGGGCAGGGAGTTCCAAACGTTAACGATCCGATTGAAAAAGAAGTGCTTGGCTTTGTTTGATGTGAATCTTTTACCAGTAATCTTAAAAGAATGATGTCTTCTTGTTATATTTGATCAATCAAAAGTAATGTAATCTTCTGTATTGATATTATCGAATCCTTTCATTATCTTGAACATTTCAATGAAATCCCCTCGCATCCTTCGTTTCGGTGGTAATGGCAGGTTAAACATAACTTATTGCCAGTATTAACCCTTACACTGCCGAGGTCTTTTCTAAGTGTTCGATTTATAGATTTTTTAAAAAATTATGATTTTAATTCAAATTTTTCTTATTAATGATAAAAATAAATATTAATGATAAAAATAAATATTAATGATAAAAATAAATAATAATGATAAAAATAAATAATAATGATAAAAATAAATATTAATGATAAAAATAAATATCAATGATAAAAATAAATATTAATGATAAAAATAAATAATAATGATAAAAATAAATAATAATGATAAAAATAAATATTAATGATAAAAATTAATATTAATGATAAAAATAAATATTAATGATACAAATAAATATTAATGATAAAACTAAATATTAATGATAAAACTAAATATTAATGATAAAAATAAATATTAATGATAAAAATAAATAATAATGATAAAAATAAATAATAATGATAAAAAATAAATATTAATGATAAAAATAAATATTAATGATAAAAATAAATAATAATGATAAAAATAAATAATAATGATAAAAATAAATATTAATGATAAAAATTAATAATAATGATAAAAATAAATATTAATGATACAAATAAATATTAATGATAAAACTAAATATTAATGATAAAAATAAATATTAATGATAAAAATAAATGTTAATGATAAAAATAAATAATAATGATAATAATAAATAATATGATAAAAAATAAATAATGATAAAAATAAATATTAATGATAAAAATAAATATTAATGATAAAAATAAATATTAATGATAAAAATAAATAATAATGATAAAAATAAATATTAATGATAAAAATAAATATTAATGATAAAAATAAATATTAATGATACAAATAAATATTAATGATAAAACTAAATATTAACGATAAAAATAAATATTAATGATAAAAATAAATATTAATGATAAAAATAAATAATAATGATAAAAATAAATATTAATGATAAAAAAATAAATATTAATGATAAAAATAAATATTAATGATAAAAATAAATATTAATGATAAAAATAAATAATAATGATTAAAATAAATATTAATGATAAAAATAAATATTAATGATAAAAATAAATATCAATGATAAAAAATAAATATTAATGATAAAAATAAATAATAATGATATAAATAATTAATAATGATAAAAATAAATATTAATGATAAAAATAAATATTAATGATAAAAATAAATATTAATGAT
>JAPQNM010000043.1:4286648-4291648 GCA_029783475.1 Metacarcinus magister | reverse complement strand
CTTAGAGTTACACCCGTTTTCTACATACTCTTATTTGCATCTTTAAATAAGTAAATTCTTGGGGGGTTTTTTTGGTAATATTCCTGTGTGTGTGTGTGTGTGTGTGTGTGTGTGTGTGTGTGTGTGTGTGTGTGTGTGTGTGTGTGTGTGTGTGTGTGTGTGTGTGCCGGTAACCTATGTATACAATGAAGCCACATATAACTTGGGTTTGTTCTTGAAAGTTTGGTTCCACTACCCTCCCTCCCCTCCTCCCCCCCCCTCCCCCCCCTCCCCCTCCACCCCCTACTATCTCCCCTGAGGCCCTGAGGTGTTGATCCAGTCTTTCCTTCACTTCCTATGCCAGTCTTCCTCCAGTTACACTCTTCTTACTGTCTATCTTCAATCCTCCTTTCCTCCCCTAGTCCTGCTTAAACTTTATTTTTTTCCCCTCTCTCTCTCTCTCTCTCTCTCTCTCTCTCTCTCTCTTTTCCTACCTTTTTTTTAGGTGAATAACGTTTAGCGTCAAATCTTTAAGTTTAGAAGAAAATGTAGTCCTTCTTAGAATATAAATGATCCTTTAAGCGTCTGGCCAAAACATTTTACATTTATTACACTTCACACACGCACGTTTCCATTCGTTTAAATACTTGGCAGATATATATTTCATGCTACCCATATTTTTTTTTTTTTCCTTTTCTCTATACATATATATCTTAACGATGAATTTCTAGTGTTAATCCCTTCCTACCTCTTCCCTTTTTTTTTCCTCCTCCTTAGTTTTCCTACAACCTCGGCTGGTCTAATTAAAAGTAGGAGGGCAGGGAGGGGGGAGGCGCCCTTCTATGCGGCAAGAGGCCACCTTGGTAACGTAATAGGTGAGGACGAGAACGAGAAGGAAAAGGAGGTAGAAAAGAACGCGTAGGACGAGGGGAAGGACGAGGAGGAGGATGACAAGGAGGAGGACAAGGACGAGGAGGAGGACGACGAAGAGAATAAATAGAACAACAACAACGAGGTAAAGGATAACGAGGACGGCGAGAATGAAGAGGAGAACGAGATGAACAAGACAAAGAAAGGAGGAGGAAGCGAGGGAAGTGAGGCTGGATTCACTTATTTTCTCTTTTTTTATCCTGAATAAGTCGTCTATCTATGCCTTCCCTAAGTACTATGTTTGGAGGAATTGCAGCCACTTGCCACCACTTATTACTAGTGTGTATGTGACAGTGTGCTGCTCTTAACGACACAATCTTACTCGTCGAAGGAAAATATTCGTGGACCCCCGACACGACACCCCTTTATCACGTGGTGGCAGCTAAAACCATTATTTTTTTATTGTTAATCTATACAACTTAAGTAGTCTCATCTGTCTGTCTGTCAGGTGAGGTTAACTTTCTATAGCGTCACTTCACCTAAATCAAATGAGCAATTATATTCAATACATTCCAGGAAATTATAATGATGATGATAAATGAGTATAATATATTTACAATGAATAAATGAACAGCTATACGAACGTTTATGAGAACCAATCCGCTACTGAACTAAGTGATTGGTGTGACCGTCTGTACTCGGAGGGCGGAACTATAGCGTCAATTGGCGGGAATTTATGTATTATGTTATCAATCATTATTAGATAACTACAAATAAACTACAACTAATACCAAATAGAAGACATAACACCAACCTGTGAGCCATGAGTGAGGTGTGTGAGTGAGTGAGTGTTGTTGGTATCAGAGGTTGAGGTTGTGAGGTTGTGAGGTTGAGGCTAGACTATAGGTTGCCGGGTACCTCAGACTCCACTCCCACTCAAACAGCCTGTCTGATTCCTTATTCCCTTTCTTCTTCCTAATAGTCTTATAATACTCTAAGGGAAACCTGTCACCCACACAATTTCCCAAGTCTTTGCAACCTTCGCTACCAACTCCACCACATTGGCTTTATCTTACTTACATTGTATACTCGGCAAATTTGTCTCCTAACACGAAACAAACTTTGGCTCCTCTTCCCTATTGCTACTATACGCTTATCTTCATTACCCTTCCTCCCATCACTTCCTCCAGCACTCCTAAAGGTCATTGACGTTATATCACCGACACGTGTCATTCGCTACACTCCGCCAAAAGGTGAGGAGTTAAGACATAACAAAAAAAGTAACACGGTAACAACACAGCACATGGCGGACGCGCGGGTGACGTCACAACATGGCGGCCGAGCAGAGGAAGGCTGAGATGCGCACCGCCGCCATGATGCCCATAGTAAACAAAACATGCGATTTGCTCACCAACAACGAGGTGCAGAAATGATTGATTGGTGCTACCTAATAAGAAATTGCTAAAGCGAAAACATGTAGTAGTAGTAGTAGTAGTAGAGTTAATGTTAGTAATTTTTTGTAGTAGTACTGTTAGAAGTAGCAGCAGCAGCAGCAGAAAATGGTGGTGGTGGTGGTGGTGGTGGTGATAGAAATAGCCATAGCAACAGTAGTACTTATTGGTGATGTATATGATAGAAGAAGAAAAAAACACGACGCAATTATATATTCTCTCTCTCTCTCTCTCTCTCTCTCTCTCTCTCTCTCTCTCTCTCTCTCTCTCTCTCTCTCTCTCTCTCTCTCTCTCTCTCTCTCTCTCTCTCTCTCTCTCTCTCTCTCTCTCTCTCTCTCACCTGCATTCCGCCCCACCGTGAAGGACCTGCTCTTTTATCATTAATTTTCCAGGCTGTGGGGCGTCGAGGGCCGAGAAGTGTTATGGCCGCCTATCGAGCTGCCTTTTATATATTAATTCGGGGTCCTCATTTAGGCTGGGCGGAGGGCGTGGGTAGGCCTAATTGGAGGCGGCGGCGGCGGTGATTAGAGTCCACACCTCCACAGCCTCTATACACCTGCCGCCTCAACCACCACCCCCACCCCCCCTCCATCAAGAGAGCGTCTATGTGAGAGGCTGGGAAGGAGCAGAAGAGGTGGAGGAGGAGGATAGAGGGAGAGCGGCTGGATTGTGGAGAAGTGAAGGGAGAGGTGGGGGAGGCGGGAGGGGAAATGGGGGGGAGGGGGAGATGGAGGGAAAAGATGGTGCCTGAGAGGAGACAAGTATGTTTTTATTTGAGTTACGTAACGACATGTGGACTGGATGGATGGATGCTTAGGATCTCGAGTTGCTGCTTACACACTGCTCACGACTGATTCCTATGTGTGTGTGTGTGTGTGTGTGTGTGTGTGTGTGTGTGTGTGTGTGTGTGTGTGTGTGTGTGTGTGTGTGTGTGTGTGTGTGTGTGTGTGTGTGTGTGTGTGTGTGTGTGTGTGTGTGTGTGTGTTTGACTTGAAACACAACAACTGACTACAGGCTACAGAGAGAACTGATGGGAGGAGAAGGGAAGAAAAAGGAAGAGGGGAGAGAAGGGGAGAATAGAGAGGGTTTGCAAAGACTAAAATAACATAAATAAAGAAAGAGGAAAACTAAACACCACGACAAACACGGAGAAAGAGGAAGAGGAGGAGGAGGAGGAGGAGGAGGAGGAGGAGGAGGAGGAGGAGGAGGAGGAGGAGAGTGACAAGAAGACAGCAATGACGTGTGGGCGTGGGAGGACTTAACACTTTCATCTGAGCAAAGTAAGGATCCACACCTGGGAGATGCAAGGTGGAATAAGGAGGAAGGGATGCAAGGAGGAAGGAAGGGAAGGAGGGAGGGAGGGAGGGATGACGGGTACTGAAGGAGGTTAAGATGAGGTCAAGTGAGGAAGGAAAGTCTTATCCAGCCATCATATCCTCCTTCCTGTGGCTGAAGGATCCTGTCATGGCTACACTTTTTCTTGGCTTCGTCTCTATTACCTCCACTTTTACCGCTAGGATGTTGTGTATGATTTTTTGTTTGTCATTTTTTCTAGGGATATATTTCATCTGTGTGGGTGTGTGTGTGTGTGTGGGGTGGATAGAGAAGAGAGAAAGGCTTAGGGTTCAAGTATAAGTACGTTCACCTTGAGTTAGTATTCAGTTTTACGTATTTATGACTGTAAAACATTAATGTAGTGCTTGTACTCGACCCCAATGGACGTAACTGAAGAAAAAAAATCAGATACATTTCCATTTTACGTTACATTGGCATGAAAAATAAACATCAAAGGCGTGTCGTGTCGTTTAGTGATTCTTTCCTACTTCAATATATCAAAATAATATCTAACAACAATACAAGTCACTCATAACACTGTCCTATATTCTGAATCTGATGCACTTGTCAGTTACAGATATTTACACAATGTTACTGCAAATCAAACCATTCTAAGCTTAACCTTTATTCGTATTGTGTTGTTTTTCACCATTATGTGGAATCAGTTTTGTTCTTTTTCACAACATGACATTACGAGGCATTAATTTTGAGCAACACGGAATATGATGAATCAGCGCAAGTGTTTTGTATTTAAAGTGAAATGGTGATACTAAATAAAGCATAAATTTAAGGTAACTGTATTGTTTATGACTATGTAACCATTTTAACGTCCTTCATTTAATTAGGGTTTTCATAATCTTCATTAAGTAAATAAATATAAACGAGCAATATATTCTCTCATCAAATAACACAGATCTTATGTTATTTTGAATTACTTATTTATAAAGCAAATCTCTATACCTGAAGCACCTGAATTTTTCTTTGTCAATATTACTTGTCCTTAAGTACTTACTACATACACCAAAACCTTGTGTGTGTGTGTGTGTGTGTGTGTGTGTGTGTGTGTGTGTGTGTGTGTGTGTGTGTGTGTGTGTGTGTATGTATGTGTATTTACTTGTTCGTTCCTGTACATTCTGACAATACACCAACCAAAATCCTCTTATCATTCCTCCTTGTCGTCATCATCTTCCTACTCTTCCTCCTTCTCCTCCTCTTCCTTTTCCCTACCTCCTCCACTCACCCATTCAAGGTCTCTCCTCCTCTACCTTCACATACGGGGACTTATTTATATGTATACTTCATAGGAGACAAAAAATGTGCACATACATAAAAATACAAAGTGGCTTCATCTGTGCGTATCACCAA
>JAPQNM010000043.1:4241648-4281648 GCA_029783475.1 Metacarcinus magister | reverse complement strand
TCAAAACCTTACACCACACCACCACACCACCACCACACCACCACACCACCATCACCACACCACCACACCACCACACCACCACACCACCACACCAGCGGAACGTCCTGGTCAGCCCACAACAAGGGTGAGGCTCTGAAATTTTTGGGTGACCATAAAGTATTGAATTCACGGCCGCTGTAGGGGAAGGGAGAGAGGGAGGAAGGGAGGGGAAGGTAGGGAGGAAGGGAGGGAAGAGCGAGGAGAAAATCGTTCAGCAAAATAGGGAGAGAAAAGAAGAAGGGAGGCAGGAGGAGGCAAGAGTGTTCAGGGATGGAAGATGAAGTGAGAGAGAGAGAGAGAGAGAGAGAGAGAGAGAGAGAGAGAGAGAGAGAGAGAGAGAGAGAGAGAGAGAGAGAGAGAGAGAGAGAGAGAGAGAAATAAATAAATAAATAAAAGAGAAATACATAAGCAAAAAATAACATAAATGAGGCAGTGAAGAAGAAAAAGATGAGTAGAAAAGAGAAAAATAAGAAGAATGAAGGAAGTGGGAAAACAGGACAACAAATGACTAGATTAACGAAGAAAGAATTAAAGAATAATAAAACAAGTAATATAATCGATTCAGGGATAGAGAAAGAGAAAGAGAAAACAAAAAAAAAGAGACAGAGAAAGAAAGAGAGGGAAATAAAATAGAGAGATAGAAGAAATGCTGATCACCACACTGCTGCGGGAGGTCAAGAGGTCACGTTATATTCCTTGGTCAACGCAATGACCTTGAAGCAGCTCCAGCGGTGAAGGAACCAACAAACATCCCAAGGAAACGAGGGAAAAAAAAAGAAAAAGAAAAAAAAGCTGAGTAAGACAGAGTATGGAAAGGAAAGGGAAGGAGTGGAAACAACTTACTGTACTCTTAACTGTCTTCCTTCTTCCTCTTGCACGACAGCCCTTCATTTTAATATTCTACCTCTCTCTTCCTTTTTTTGTTCTCTCTCTCTCTCTCTCTCTCTCTCTCTCTCTCTCTCTCTCTCTCTCTCTCTCTCTCTCTCTCTCTCTCTCTCTCTCTCTCTCTCTCTCTCTCTCTCTCTCTCTCTCTCTCTCTCTCTTTCTACAGGGCCCAGAGGACACCTAGGTATTGAAAACACGTTTGCCGCCCTATCCTCATTTTCGCCCGGAGAGAAATGGCGTTGGTAGAGAAATGGGGGAGGGTGGGAAGGAGGAGGAGGAGGAGGAGGAGGAGGAGGAGGAGGAGGAGGAGGAGGAGGAGGAGGAGGAGGAGGAGGAGAAGAAGGGGGAAGAACCTATTCCGAAATAAAAAAGTTTTGCGTCTGTCGCTGAACGTGATCGGCCAAGCCATTTGGGATCGTGGGCCGTGGGATGGTGTGTGGGAAGGGGGTGTGGGAAGGGTGTGAAGAGGAGGCTGAGTGTATGGGAAAGGTGTGTATGTGTGTGGTGTGTGTGTGTGTGAGAGAGAGGTAGGATGTGAGGGGAAGGGTCTATAAGAAGGGCGTGTGTGTGGGCGTGTATAGGTTTAAGAGACGGGAAAAGGGGGAACAGAGAACGTTAGAAGACTGTGGTGGTGGTGGTGGTGGTGGTACTGTAGAGGTTAGGTTGTGGGGAGTAGTGGAAGGTGTATTAGGTGGAGGGAGACTTGGGAGAGTGTGAAGAGTGAAGTGAAGTGAAGTGAGTGAAGAGTAAAAGTGCTAATACATATAAGCAAACAAGAGGATGATATGCCAGGGATGTGAGGAGAGGTTTTGGCTAGACAAGTAGATAGAGAGAAAATAATATAATAGGTGATAGTAATAGGAAAAAGAAAGTGATGGTTGGAAGAGAAAGAAGTAGGAATAAAGAGTGCAAGGAAGAAAAGAAGCTCTGTGTGGGAGAGAAGTGTGGTAGGGGAGTTATAGGAAAAGGAGGAGGGGATGAGGAGGATGTGAGGGGGTGAATGAGGACGTGAGAAGGAGGGTTATGAAGCGGAGGGAAGCTGGAAGAGGAGGAGGAGGAGAGAAGAGGAGGAGGAGGAAGAGGAAAAAGAGAAGATAAACAAGAACAAGAAGACGTAGAAAAAAAAACTCAATCTGATAAGGAAAAGAAGGCGGAAAAAGCAGAACAAAAATCACACACACATACAAAAGAAGAGGCAAGAAAGAGGAATAGGAAGGTAAAGAGTAAGGGCGACAAGATGGAGAAAGAAGGAAGTGGAGGAAGGCTGGAGAGGGTGAAGGGGTGGGGGGTGGTGGATGAGGGAGATTGGGGGAGAGATACGATAAGGAAAGGTAAAGTGAGGTGAGGGGAGGTGGAGGGAAAAGGAGGGGAGAGGTGAGGGAGAGAGCTGAAGGCAGGTAAGGTAAGGTAAGGTGAGGGGAAAGATAAGGTAAGGTAAGGTAAGGGAAGGTGAGGTAGAGGTAAGGGAGAGGTAAGGTAAAGTAAGGTAAGGTAAGGAAAGGTGAGGTTAGGGTAAGGGAGAGGTAAGGTAATGTAAGGTAAGGTAAGGAAAGGTGAGGTAGGGGTAAGGGGAAGGTAAGGTAAGGTGATGGGAGGTGAGGGGCAAGGAGGGGAGAGGTGGGGGAGAGGACTGAGGGCAGGTCTTTGTGCGGACTGTTTACCGTCCGGAACAAAGGCATCTTTCAGCGCCTCCTCCAACTTTCGTCCGTTTCTTGCCCGCCTGAAGGAGTCCATTGTTATATTAATTATACGACTCATTAGCTGGGGCGGTGGGGGGGCGGGGTGCAGATGTGTGGTGAGGACAGGTGTGTGTGTGTATGTGTATGTGTGTGTGTGTGTGTGTGTGTGTGTGTGTGTGTGTGTGTGTGTGTGTGTGTGTGTGTGTGTGTGTGTGTGCATTGGAGACAGGTGTGTAATGAAGACAGCTCGCACACACCTGTAGAGTAGCAGGTGTAATACTATTAGTAAACATATATAGATCAGAAGAAAGAGAAAAAAATTTACTTATATGCTTTCTAATATACTAAACATCACTTAATTCTTTCCTTGCTTTTCACGTTTCCCTCACCTCTCCTTCCCCTTATTTTTCTCTTTCTAGTTCCCCTCGTTCTGGAAATTCTAAGCTTTTGTGTGCGGTAGGGACAAATTGGCTCAAATGTTCGACTTCTTGCAGCCTTCCAGCATCACAAGGGGGAAGGAAGAAGACGAAGAAGGGAAGGAAGGAATACGAATAAAAACTAAAAGAAGATGAAAGAAGCAGGAGAAGAGACAGCAGAAGAAGAATCACAACAACAGTTACAACAAACAAACAAACAAACACTACCTTTCCTGCGTTTTCTCCCTCCATCCCATATTTTCCCCTTCTTCCCGCCCTTTCTAGCACCCCCTTCACCCCCGCCCCGCCCCCGCCCCGCAGTGCCGCGCCGCCTTTCGAAACGAGCCACATTTCACCCTGACATCGTTATGCACCGAGGTAGCAGACGCGAAATGCTAGAGACGCAATTATTTCAAGCGCAAATATGGATGAGGGAAGAGAAGAAAAGCCGGAGGAGGAGGAAGAAGAGGAGGAGGAAAAGGGGGGAGCAAAAGGAGGAGGAGGAGAAAAAGGAGAAGGAGAAGGAGGAGGAGGATGACGGCGATGATGACGATGACGACGCAGAAGAAGAAGGAGAACAAGACGAACAAGAACAAGAACACACCACACACACACACACACACACACACACACACACACCACACACACACACACACACACACACACACAGTAAACAGGCTGGAAAAAGAAACCTCACTCCATTTCTGGCTCTCAGGGCATCGAGAATTTAATATTAATAAGTCTGGGTGGACAGGTAATATTTTCCCCTATAATGGGACTCGCTAATGGTTTGTTAATATCCTTCCATTTTTTCCTCAATAAAGAGCGAATTCAAATGGATTTATTATGGTGGATGGAGGAGAGAGAGAGGGAGTGGGAGAGACAGGTTTGGAGAGGAGGGCGTGAAGGAGTGAGTGTAGGTAGGTGGGTGGGGAGGGGAGGGGAGTGAGGGTGGGAGTGAAGGCAAAGGAAGGAGTGTGTAATGAAGAGTGGAGGAGTAATTGGGAGTATTGAGTGTGAGTTGCGTGTGTTTGTGTTTGAGGGAAGAAGGAGTGAAAGAGTTGGTGAAGAGTGAGAAGAAAGAAAAAAAGTGAAAATGAATGGTGAAGAGTATGAAGAAAATTATGTATAGTGTAAAAGAGGGATGGTGAGGAGAGTGAAATAGATGGTGAAGTGTGTAATGATAATGATGAAGAGCAGGAGTAACAATGAAACAAACAAAACAAAATTATGAAAGCCTTATATAACCACCTTTAAAGGAAAAAAAAAGGAAAAATATGATAACTTGAAAAATGAGAAAATTCAGAAAACACACAAAAAAAAAAGTAAACAAACGGAAAAACAAAAAAAAGGAACAACACAAAAAATAAAAACACCGAACAAAAGAATGAAAGAAAAACAAACAAACACACACACACACACACAAAACAACACAAACATAAGATATATATTCAATGCATAAAAATGATAAGTTCAAAATTTAAGGAGAATGAGAAGGATTGAAAGGGTGAGTGAATAAAACTGAGGCAGGAAAAGGAACAGGGAAAAAAGGGGGTTGAGGACAGGGTGGCAGGGGGTGGCAGGGGGTGGCAGGGGGTGGCAGGGGGTGGCAGGGGAAGCGCTATAGGCCGTGGAGGTGACATGTAGTCCATACGAATAATGTATAGCCTCTCCTCCCCTTTTTCTTTCTCTCTCTTTATTCACTTCCTTTTCCTTGTACATTCTCCCTCTCCCTCTCTCTCTCTCTCTCAGTTCCCCCTCCCTCCCTCCCTCCCTCCCTCCCTCCCTCCCTCCCTCCCTCCCTCCCTCCCTCCCTCCCTCCTCTCCCTACCCTGCCTCTTGACCTCGGATAAAGACAGGTCAGCCATCTTTCACCTCTAACCCTCCCTTTCCCATAGATCTCTCTCTCTCTCTCTCTCTCTCTCTCTCTCTCTCTCTCTCTCTCTCTCTCTCTCTCTCTCTCTCTCTCTCTCTCTCTCTCTCTCTCTCTCTCTCTCTCTCTCTCGTTCACTTCCGAATCCTTTGTCTCTCAGATTCAGATTTTATCAACAAAAAAATATTCGTTCATGTGTATTCCTTTTGTTTTAGTTTGACTGTCAAATCGCTGCCGCTGAGTCGCCACTAGTACAGTGTGTGTGTGTGTGTGTGTGTGTGTGTGTGTGTGTGTGTGTGTGTGTGTGTGTGTGTGTGTGTGTGTGTGTGTGTGTGTGTGTGTGTGTGTGTGTATATTAAAACATTTTTGAGTTAATGTTTTCTTTTTATTAGAGGATCAGCATTTCCTTAGACTATTTACTCGTTGTATTTCATTCCAATTTCCTCTTCCGTCAATCACTTATTTTCCATTTGTATTACTCTAATTCCTCTCATGTTCCTCGCCTGTGTTTTGCATTAACTCACTTTCCTTTCCTTTTTTTTCATCCAAAGTCCTCTTCCTTTTCATTCTTCTTTCAATACTTTTTTTTTAATCAGTAGCATTTTTTTCCCCACAGCCATTCCTGCTCTTTTTCCTCTTTCTTGTCCCTCCCTCTCCTCCCCTCCCTCCCTCCCTCCTTCCACGCTTGCCAACAAAACACTCTTGGCTAACTTTAACACATAAATTGTATGGCAACATTACGGTAGATAGGAGGAGGGAAAGGCTCCATGCCCCCCTATTTTTTCATCTCCCTCTCTTCCTCTCCTTTTCCTCAACCTTCCCTAGCCTCTCTCTCCCTCAGGTCCTTCCCCTTCTCTCCTTTTTAGTATACCATCCTTTCCTTCTCTGGCATTCCTCATCCCTGCCTTCTGTCAGCACTTCACTAGTCCTTCCTCCTTCTCTCTCCCTCCCTCTCTCTCTCTCTCTCCTTGGCTTCTTCGTCTTGCTCTGGATAAACTTTAAAAAAAATATATATATAAGTTCCTAGCTACGCCGCACAAGGAGTTAGTCGGGGGTAAAGTCACCCTGAAGGGAAGCAGGGAGAGGAGGGGGAAAGGGAAGGAAGAATGGAGAAAGGGGAAATATATGTGCGTATAAATTTTCGATCTGTCGGAGGCGATTTTTTTCCCTCTCCTCCTTCCAGGGACGCAGATAAAACATGGGAGTTACTCTGCAGAAAGCCCGACCCTGGTGACCTTTCCTCCTCCTCCTCCTCTTCCTCCTCCTAACCCCCTTTCCCCTCCTCTACCCACCCACACACCACACCCACCCTCCTCATCACGTCCCACCCTACTCGACCACGCCTCACCCGGCACATCCCGCCTCGCCTTGCTCCGCCCCAACACACAGCCCCCAACATCTCCATCCACATCCAGCCTCGACAAGTCACGCCCTCACACAGTGTCTCGCCGCACCACACCTGATGATCGTAACGTGCCACTATATAGTCTGGTGGAAGGGTAAGTGTATGGTGAGTGAAGCACAGTATAATGCCGCACGCAACTGTTTTCATACGTGAGCAGAAAGATGCAAATCAGAGTGAGGTGTTGGACGGTTGGTTTCTAGCGGCGAATAAGTGAATTGTGATGGGATGGATCCGTAGAGTATTTTAAGTTTTGTTTTTGTTTTGTTCTCTCTCTCTCTCTCTCTCTCTCTCTCTCTCTCTCTCTCTCTCTCTCTCTCTCTCTCTCTCTCTCTCTCTCTCTCTCTCTCTCTCTCTCTCTCTCTCTCTCTCTCTCTCTCTCTCTCTCTCTCTCTCACAAGACAACACCTCAGCAACTCGACAAAGTTGTCTCCTCGCACTGGGTTCCTTTCCACTTCACGCGCGCTCACACACACACACACACACACACACACACACACACACACACACACACACACACACACACACACACACACACACACACACACACACACACACACACACACACACACATACACACACACACACACACATACAAACTAATTATCTAACTACTAAATTAAGTAACTAACAAATCATTTAACTAACAAACTAGTTTACTAACTACATAACTAATAGCTAACTAAATAAACATTTAACAAACAAATATATAAATACAGACAGATACATAGAATAATGAAAACAAACACAGATGAGTAGAAAAATATATAGTGAAGACGAAAAACTGGAAACACTAAAGCAGCAAGTGAGGGTAAGGCAAAGTGTGACGCATCTTGCAAACACTAGCATGAAGTAGTCAATGTTCATCAAAGTTCGCATCGCCATTAGTACAGGATGTCGAAGGCCCCCAACCCTGCCGGCGACGCTACCATCAGACATCTCTATCAGGAAACAAACACGCCGCCGCAATTAGCACAGCCATTATCGCAGGATGGGCTGAGCCGGAACACTCCAAGGAAGCCGAGGAAACGCAACCATTAGGCCGCCCTGCATGTCGGAAAAGTAACCTCAGTATTTGCAGGAATGTCAGATTTCGCTCATCGCTGTATGGAAAAACAAAACACCACTGGTTTTGAGGATCACGGGTCATAGAGGATGAACACGACGGGGAGGAGTTAACGGTGAAATAAAAGTCAGACTCGCAGGTCATCGACAATGCGCGCGGCAGATCGACACGAATACAAAATGTCAACTGGAATAATGCATCAGGTTAGGGCTGGAAAATGACTGGACACTCCGAGCTGAGCTGATCAAGAGCCGCGGTTATAACTGTCGTCATGGTAGGTGGCAGCACTGTATGTTGACTCTGTGGGTGACGGTGAATATAAATGTGTTCTACGGGGGAGTTATTTCACCCGTGGATGTATTTGTGAACATAGATGAGTTTGATAATTTGGAAACGTGTATGAATGTTCGTGTGTATCTGTATTCTGTATGTATGTATTCGTTTTTAGCGTTGTAGTTTGTGACGTTGAAACAGATGTGGTTGTAGTGTAAGGAAAGGTAAGTCTTTAGTATCTATAAATATCATACGTATAGAAAAGTCGGTCAAACTAACTGCATCCCTGATTCCCACTTTACCTGAAAACGTGTGTGCCTTTTATTATTTCCACGTAATTGAAATACTCTTAAAAAGGAGATGCACGGAGTTGAAATAAATAAAACTTAACATAAAACAAGCAGTATATTAAAAAAAGAAAAAATCCGGCCTTCTATTGACCTTCCCGCTTCCATGGTTGACTATAAAAATTTGGGCCTAATGTAAATTTCTATATTTTATGGCTAACTAATACCGTTGTGCCCTTGCTGCTAATGATGAAGCTGATTATTATTATTATCATTACTATTATTATTATTATTATTACTATTAGCATTATTATTATCATCATTATCATTCTGTTATGTCTATCCTTTTTTTTCTCTCTCTCTCTCTCTCTCTCTCTCTCTCTCTCTCTCTCTCTCTCTCTCTCTCTCTCTCTCTCTCTCTCTCTCTCTCTCTCTCTCTCTCTCTCTCTCTCTCTCTCTCTCTCAGCGTTATCAGATCTCCCCGTTGGAATCTTGATCAGCAAACAGCCAATACTAGAGGAAGGGAGGATGGGAAGGAGGGAAAGAGGGAGGGAGGGAAAGAATGAGAGAGGGTGGGAGGAAAGGAGAGACGGAGGAAGGAAAAGAGAAAGGTAAGGAAACAAGGAAGGAATGGAAGAGAGAAATTTTAAATGGCGCGCAAAATGTAAAAGTGAGATAGAGAAAAACAAAAAAAAAGAGAAAAGACAGAATGGATGATAAACTAGAAAAAGAAAAGAAAAGGAAAAAAAATAGGAGACATTTGGAAAGGAAAAAAAGAAAGAGAAACGATAGAAAAGCAAAGAGAAGAGAAGGAAGTGAAAATAAGAGAGGAAAGAGAGGAAGGGAGAGATAGATGAAAAGAAAAAAAAACGAAACATGTGGGAGGGAGAGAAAGAAAGAAAAACGATAGCACGATAGCATAGCAGAGAGAAGAGGAGAGAAGGAAGGGAAAATAAGAGAGGGGAAAGAGAGGGAAGCAGTGGGGTGAGGGCGGGACGGAGCCTCGCTGACGACGGGGAAATGGCCGGCTGTCTCCCAGTAACGAATGTGTAGGCCTACCACTGCCGGCCAGAAAAAGTCTTCCACCCCCGCTCTACTGCTCCCTCAGCCTGCCTTGTTCACTCCCCTTAACACGGCCTCCACTACACTACCACACCCTTACACATATACACTCACACTATTCCCTACACACTAACTCCCTTGCACTTCCTATACAATCACCTTCCTTAACGCTGCTCCCCCTTCACCCTCTCTCCCTGCTCTCGTCTACTGCAGAGGTAAGGATTCGCACATTGTGTTCTCTCTACTTTAAAACCTACGAGCGGTGTTCATATATGAGCAGCACAGTTTTCCTACAGCAGACTCGAAGCGTTCCTAATTTCCTACATGGTTTTATACTCTTTCTCTTGAATTTTTTTGTCTCCCTGACCCAACATCCGTCTTTTTCCCCCTCCCCTCTTTTTTCAGTGCGAGGGAAGATGCTCCAGTGAATACGGAAGAAATATACATATATACAGAGGAGGATTTCAAAATTTTCTTTGTTAATGGCTGCCTGGATCATGATTCTTCGTTTTCCCTCCGACGTTCATTTGTTTATGTTTCTCCGCGAGTTTGTACTTTTTTTTCTTATCCTTCGTTCTTTTCGTAGTTGATATCATTTTCCCATTACAAAGATTTAGCTTCGCCGTTCTGCTCCCCATCAGCGTCAGGGAGTCAGCGGGCCTCTCAGGGGCTTCTACAGTGTGTTTACATGATGGTAGTCACGCAAGGATGCTGGCTGAGAATACTGGAGACTGCGTGGAGTGAGAGAAAGCAATGACTTTGTTAAAACATCCGACTGGAAGACCTTGCTCTGAGTCAAGGTCACATTAAAGGAGGAGGAGGAGGATGACGACGACGAGAAGGAGGAAAAGAAGGAAAAGGAAGAGGAAGAAATACAGGAGAAAGAGGAGGAGGAGGAGGGTCAGGGAAGGCAGGGTGTGGGGCGCGGCGTTGAAGCCAATCTGGACACGGAGGAATTGGTCACTCCGGCATTAGATTCGGGAATATGAGTTTATCGCCGAGCTAGGCCTAAGCGGCAGTCTCTATAAAAAAAAAGGGGAAGTGATAGAAATAAACCAACATGAAGAAAATAAAGTCACCAGTTTACTACCATGCCTCCCGCTCACCACTATATCACCAAGACCACAAAGATTTGGTAGTGGGAAGTGAGTATAATTAACCTCCTGCAGCAGCTCGACACGTATCATGTTCTTTCCACTCACAGCAAACTCACAACAAACATGATATACTGCTTTGAAGGATGGGTTAAGGAATAAGCACCACCACATTATTTGAGAGTAAAATAACCACGTAACCTACCAACAGCCTCCCTGGATATTTAAGTAACAAATGATTAACAAGATGCTGATGAGTGTTGGGAGTGTCGGTGGTAGTGGGCAGAGAACACGTGTGGCAGGGTAAGCATGCTCGGGAAACACTGCACGTACCCATACCCATACCCATACCCGTGCAGACGAAAAGACAGCCAAATTTCCATTATATTTCATCGTTTCTGTATCGAGATGCCTTAGAGTAACATTGAGACGTGACCGTTTTCATCTTCATTATTAACACTGTCTTATCTTTCCCACCACTTTCCAATCAACTCTCTAGAGACATCCTTTTCCTTCCATTTTTCTTACTCTTTCTTTCTTCCTTTCTCAGCACACTCTCATTCCGTTAAAACAGATGACCTTTGCTGCTCCTTCCATATCCGTTTCCCTGAATAAGTCTTTCTTTCCTCTCTCTAGCTATGCTTCTTACGTACCACAAAACAGCATATCCTCCTCCTCCTCCTTCTCTACCCCACAACACACCTTCCTATCCTGCAAGCCAACACATGCTCCCTTTAATCAGCACAGCACATCTTCCTCTTCCTCCCTTCAGTATTCCAAATTAGCTTTTAACGCTATCTTTCATAAGTAACATCTTGCCTTTCATAGTGGACGAGTGTTCCATCCTGTGAGGTGGAGGAAGGAAGGTCTTGCATCTGCCATAATATCTTTGTTCACCACGGCGCCTTCACCCTTCAGGCCACTTCACAAAGGAGGCGCTGCTGCTCCCATCACACGATTTCATCACCATTGTTAGTTGTTGAGGTAAGGACCGTCCACGTGCCCTGCCCTGCCCTGCCCTGCCCTGCCCTGCCCTGCCCTGCCCCTCTCTTCTATCCTTTTAAGTCGCATCTTTAAGGGTTTGTGTCTCCTCTTCGCTTTTTTTTTGTATAGCTAAGTGTCTTATGTGTGTGTGTGTGTGTGTGTGTGTGTGTGTGTGTGTGTGTGTGTGTGTGTGTGTGTGTGTGTGTGTGTTTGTGTGTGTTGGTTTCGTTATAATCATCAGATGACCAACGTAAGACAGCCGGGCACCACACACACACACACACACACACACACACACACACACACACACACACACACACACACACACACACACACACACACACACACAGGGTCGCCACAGTTGCCGGGGCGCCAGAGTCCACGGGTTGGCTCCCTCGTCCTCTCTGCCACCATCGACTCCCGATAAGTGGCTGACTAATTACCCGCCTTGAAGAAGCACGTAATCAGAGGGTGAGTGTCCTGGAAGTCACGATCTTAAGGGGTCGCTGGGGTCACACTGCTTGTGGCTGCGAAGATCAAAAGAAACTGAGGCCATAATACCCATGGTCGGCGGGGTCACACTCTGGGGTCGGTGGGGTCATCTTGAGGTCGATGGAGATCATTGAAAGTCTAGATCACGCTCAGGTCAACGGAGACAGATATGTTGCTTGATTATGTCACTCGTGGCGGCGAGGCTATGGGGAGGGCGGTGCTGTGGTGACACTATGGGGTCACCAGACACATTTCCAGTCAACGAGGTCATTACTCAGACTTCTTCAATGTGACTTTGGTTTGCGAGATCATATTCTTAGCGTCGTCAAGGTCACTGGGTCGGCAAGGTCATAGTTATATCGATGTTTTGAGTCGTGATCAGTAAGTTATCGATCACATCCTTGAAGGGTTACACTCGGAGTCTGTGGATCACACTCAAGGATCAAAAATGTGTTTAGATATCACAATTAATGGTTAGGAAGGTCACACTCTGTAGCCGGTCAGGTCACAGCAATTGGAGATCTCACTCAGAGGTCAGGAAGGTCACAGTGTTTGGAGTTATACTTAGACGTCAAAAAGGTCAAAGTGTTTAAAGATTACACATATGAGTCGGTGAGGAGATACTTAGGAGTCAGAAGTCAGGAGTCACTCTGGTCGAGAGTCACATTGAGGGTCAGGTGTTTACACTCAAAAGTCGAGGCGTGGGGCACACTCTAGGGCGGCAGGTTGTACTCAGGGTCTGGCGTGGCATCACACTCAGAGTTCGGAGGATCACAGAGAAGAATCACACTCAGGGTTTAGTGTAGACTGCACATACTATGAGTCACGGGTCACATTCAAGTAGGAGGGTCACGGTGCTTCTCTCAAAGGTTGGTGGGAATGGGTCACAATGCTGAGGTCACACTTTGAGTATGGGAAGACGAAGTGCTTTAATCAAACACAAGGGACAGGTGGTCACATTGCTCAAGTTATACTGACGACTCGATAAATTACTCAGCTTTGGGTAAGGTCACAGTTATGAGTCGAGGTAGTCACAATCAGAGGTCATTAAGGTTACAGTGCTCGTGGGGGTCACACTCAAGGACTGATGGATGTCAACTCAGGCTAAGTCACAGTGCTTGTAGGTCACACTCCGGGGTCAGCGAGGTCACAGTGCTTGAGGGTCACAGTGTAGGGTGGGTGCCCAAGGCCCTCTGAGTACTTTCTTTCATCCGGCTCGACAAACGGACATTTTTCCCTGCTCTGCCTTTTAAATATTCCCTTTCATGTGCGTCGCTCCTCCAGCAGCCTTGGACTCTGACGTCACCCCCTGGACCGTCACGTCACCGTCTACTGTTTGTACTTCGCAGCGAGCACCGCCCTACGAAGATACACCCTCCTTCTCCTCCTCATCCTCGTCCTTATCCTCCTCCTCGTCCTCATTCTCCTCATATTCATTCTCGTCATCCTGCTACGTCTTTTGCTCCTCTTCATCCTCTTGCTTCCTTTTTGTTCTTCTTTTACCTACTTGCTGCACCTCCTCCTCCTCCTCCTCCTCCCCCTCCTTCTTATAGTGCTTTTTTTAAAGATTTAAATCTCTCCCGTTAAAATAATAAAGAGAAGAGAACAACAACGACGAGAACGAGAACAAATACAACGACGACGACGAGGACGAAGACGACGAGGACGAAGACGACGAGGACGAAGACGACGAGGACGAAGACGACGAGGACGAAGACGACGAGGACGAAGACGACGAGGACGAAGACGACGAGGACGAAGACGACGAGGACGAAGACGACGAGGACGAAGACGACGAGGACGATGGGAATTAAATGTAGGGTAAGTAATGCACTACACTTAACCCAATGACGCTCTCGACCTTAAGACCACTAACCATTCCCTTCCTCTTCCATCTAATATTCAATGACTTTATAGTAATGTGTGTGTGTGTGTGTGTGTGTGTGTGTGTGTGTGTGTGTGTGTGTGTGTGTGGAGAGACTATGTATTCAACCTTAACTTCCTTTGCCCTCACTCTTTGTTGCTATGTTATCTTCCCTTTGAGTGTCTGTGTGTGTGTGTGTGTATGTGTGTGTGTATGTGTGTGTGTGTGTGTGTGTGTGTGTGTGTGTGTGTGTGTGTGTGTGTGTGTGTTATACTATCCTTCATCCCTTCCACTCCTACAATATACCGAATAACTACCACCACCACCACCACCACCTCCTCCTCCTCCTCCTCCTCCTCTTCCTCTTCCTCCTCCTCCTACTTTTTTCCTCCCACCCCCCCCAACCCTCTTCGAAAACCGCCCCCAGCCACGCCGGATTTAAAACATGGAAAGGAAATTACGCGAAGACGCAGGCGATATGGATGTGTGTGTGTGTGTGTGTGTGTGTGTGTGTGTGTGTGTGTGTGTGTGTGTGTGTGTGTGTGTGTCCCTCTCTCCCTCTCTCCCTCTCTCTCTCTCTCTCTCTCTCTCTCTCTCTCTCTCTCTCTCTCACTCAAGATACAGAACAAAGGTAAGAAAAAATCCCAAATAAGCCACATCTTCGCAGGTGTCTCTTTGGGTACAGATATGATGGTATTTTTTGACAATTTTACACAAGATTCTTTGGAGTGCCATTGTTCTTCCTTCATCTCTCCACTCACTCTCATTTCTTTTGCTCTCTTATCCTCCTCCTCCTCCATGCTTCCTTTCTTTTCTATCATCTCTAACTGTCCCTTGTCACCCCTACGGATTTCTTCTTCTTCTTCCTCTCTCTCTCTTCCCTTTCCTTCCTTCTTTCTCATAATGACATTCTTTACATACTCTTTAGTTTCCTCTTAAATTTAACGACTCTTTGCCTTCCTCATATCTACCTTCACTAAAACTTTTCTTCCTTCCTTCCTTCCTTCCTTCCTTCCTTCCTTCCTTCCTTCCTTCCTTCCTTCCTTCCTTCCTTCCTTCCTTCCTTCCTTCCTTCCTTCCTTCCTTCCTTTCATCCTCCACTCCGTCATCAGTGCCTCGATTTTCTCCTTTCCAATTTCACCTCATTTCCTTTACCCTGTCACGTCCAGCACTCATTCTGTCCCTCCCTGCCTCCCTGCCTCCCTTTACTCCCCATCTCCCTCTCCCTCTCCCTTCCCCCTGTCACGTCCAGCACTTTCACCCCTTACTCCCCCCCTCTCCTCCTCCTCCTGGACATGCCTTGCCCAGCACTCCCTCCATCAGAGCACAAACTTTCTCTTCACTGCAGATACGCTCAACTTGCCCCGTAAATCTACTTCTATGGGCAAAGTTGCGGATAAAATTCGTGGACACGGTTATTATTCTTGGGATTTTCCTGGGTCGTGTAAATTAAAGGCCGTCTCTCTGTTTATAGGCCTAAGTAAACACAGGCTGGCTAGTGGATGAGGGGGGGGGGAGGGGTGTCTAGAGTGTGAGTCCAGGGTGTGAGGGAACTCTTTGCGGCACTTGATGAATATAAGGTGTGATTTAGGGTGGTAATAGTATTTAGAGTCTTGCAGGTGGTGGTGGTATAGGCGTGGCCAGCGAGCGATCTTGTTCACCCTAACGATAGCACATGTTCCTCCCAGACTACACCACACCACACCACACCACACCTCTCTCACCTCTCTCACCTCTCACCCTACATCCCTCGTCGCTCTCTCACCCTCAACTTTGAAATTTAACTCTCATACCACGATGCTCCTCCCATTCCCTCTACTCTTTCCTTCCTTCCTTCCTTTGCTCCCTCTCTTCCCTACCTCCCTCTCGCCTTCCTCTCCCTTTTCAGCATCACCCTGGCCACCGCCGCCGCCGCCGCCGCCTCCCAAACAGCGTCGTTAAGGCCAGCTAGGTGGCCCAACACGTCACCTGGCCCACAGTTGCAGCTCACAGGTGGACCAAGTTACCTGCAGCCAGACCCTACCACTTATGAAGGCCAATAACTTACTAACATTACCTGTGTGTGTGTGTGTGTGTGTGTGTGTGTGTGGGTGTGTGTGTGTGTGTGTGTGTGTGGGTGTGTGTGTGTGTGTGTGTGTGTGTGTGTGATGACTTTCCATTTCTATTGGCTGTTTTTTTTTTTCCTTCCTCAGCTTCAATTTCTCCCTCCCTCCGTCCCTCCCTCCTTCCTTCTTCCCTCCCTCCCTCCCTCCCTCCCCCATCCTTCACCCAATATACGCACTCTCAGCGAGGAAAGAGGAGAAGTAGGTAGGTATAGGGTGGAGGAAATAATGGAAAAGGAGAGGAAGGAAGAGGAATGAAATGGAATAAAATGAAGAAGAGAGTTAGAGAAGGAATAACAGAGGGAGGATAGACAAGAGTAGGAGGAAGAAGGGAAACGAAGAGGAGGAGGAGGAGGAGGTCTTCTGCCCCTTCTTTTTGGCAGTGGTTCATAGGCGGCGGGGCACATTATTTTTTCCCCTTTGTGGGCCTCGTTAATGGCCGGCAGGTTTAAGTTATTGGCCTCTTTTTTGGCGCTCTACTTCCCCCTCATCTCTTTGTCGGCCACGTTCCGGAGTGCCCGCGCCTTCCTGATGCCTTTGGGGGGGGAAGGTGTGTGGGGCTGGGTGGGTGGATGAATGGATGGATGGGTGGGTGGATGTATAGGTGGGTGGATGAATGAATGATGTCAGGCAGGCAGGCTGTACATTCAAAATGTTGGTGCTGTGTTCAGTGTGGATAACGACGCTAGCCTATCCGATGAGCTGCGTCAAGTTGTCAATGGCACATTTTTACAGAATATTTGCATCCAAGATATATTGTGTATAGAAAGAAAAATATTTTTCCTCTATTCTTCAGATCGTTGTGAGTTGATAAAGAAAAATTTGAATAAAATCAAAATTTTTTTTAAATCTATAAATCGAACACTTAGAAAAGACCTCGGCAGTGTAAGGGTTAAAGTGTTTTTACTCCATTTCCTAAAATTCATTTACTCACTACTTGTGAGATTGTAAGGTCTTTTCACCTAGACATATTTAACATAATTTTAATGTCAATACCTTAGATAATAATTATAATAATGATAATCATAATAATAATGATAACCCATCTATATATCAGACTGTTATCTCCCTAAAGGTACAGTACACCTTGGAAGTATAAAAGTAACATTTAAATAACTTATAAATGAAGATATGATTACAAAAGTAATCATGTTGATCATAACGCAAAAACTTGCTTTCGAATCCGCATGTGAAAATCAAATTACACATCCACATATCTAGACACATTGACAAATAAGAAAAACAAACACCAATAATAAGAAGAAAATGCCAAGGAAGTTATATGTATTCTAACACTTGAAGAATGAAGAAAGAGAAGAGATATGATACTGACATACTTGTGAGTAATATATATTGAGAAACTTATGAACAATAACTTCGTAACATAAACGAGAAGCAGCACATCGAGACACCACCGTCACATAATGTTAAAAGGAAAGAAGACAGAAAGAAAAACATACAACATTACAATCTTGAGAATTCATTTTGTAAAGATAAAATGACACACACACACACACACACACACACACACACACACACACACACACACACACACACACACACACACACACACACACACACACACACGAGCCTGCCAAACGCTACAGCACATTACAAAATCCAATAATTCTATGGAAAACCATTTTGGCAAAGGTTTGTGGAGGGTCTTAAGGCGTCGTTCTGGTTCCTTTGTCCACAATGGTTCGTTCAGTTCCACAACACGTGCCTAACTCCCTCTCTTCTTCGCTCCTTCCTTCCTTCTTCCTTCTCCTCCTCACTCACTCACTCACGCCACCTCACGCCTCTCAGTCCTCCTCTTCCTCCTCCTCCTCCTTGAAGGCACCAATATGAATCCAGGTTTCGTTTTCTTTGTTATCTTTTCTAGTTTTCGATCTAACTCTATTTATTAAACTGTTTCGTTGGCAACGTTCACTCGTCTTCTGAGGGGCTGCAAATGAAACAGTGAGAGAGAGAGAGAGAGAGAGAGAGAGAGAGAGAGAGAGAGAGAGAGAGAGAGAGAGAGAGAGAGAGAGAGAGAGAGAGAGAGAAAGAAAAAAATAAGCATAAAAGACATTGACATAGAGAAAGACAGAAAGAAATAAGGAAAAGACAAGTAAATAGATAGATAGGTAGATAGGTAGATACATAAACAGACAGATACATAGATAAAAAGGCCTTCACAGACACGTACCAGTACAACACTCTTACCGGACACGCCCCAACACGCAGCTCACGTGTCTATAGCAAGCCCAGCACCGAAAGGCTTGGTGACGCAGCGGTGAGGCTCAGACATCCTCAGGAGGCTTATCCCCGCCCCTCCTGCCGCTGCTCCCCCCTCCCTCCCTTCCTTCCTTCCTTCCTTCCTTCCTTCCTTCCTTCCTTCCTTCCTTAATTCCTTCGTTCCTTCCATCCATCCATCCATCCATCTATCCATCCATCCATCCTTCCTGCCTTCCTTCCTTCTTCCCTCCTCCTCCTCCTCCTCCTCCTCCTCCTCCTCCTCCTCCTCCTCTCCTCCTCCTCCTCCTCTTCGCCAACATCTGCGTCATGACAGAAAGGTCGAGTCTTCTTCGCTAGAGTTAATTTGGCGGGAGTTTATTTATTTGTTTCTTTTCTTTTTTCAAGGATGCGACCTTTTTTATGCCGGGCTAAGGAGTGGAAAGGGAGAAAGGGGAGAGAGTAAGCGGGGAGGCTCGATATGAGATGGCGAGGATAGGGAGGAGGAGGAGGAGGAGGAGGAGGAGGAGGAGGAGGAGGAGGAGAAAAAAAGAAGAAGAAGAAGAGGAGGAGTAGTAGGTGGAGGAGCGATGATGGGGATGGGAGGGAAAGAGAGTCTGGGGAAAGAAGGTGATGCTGGTGGGTGGGTGAAGATGGAGTACGTAAGAGGAAGAGTACGTCGAAGCGGTTCTACATTCCCTCATTCTAATCAAGAGGCCATGACCCTGTCCCTCCCCTCCCTCCCTCTCTCTCCTCTCCCTCAACCTTGCTTCCTGTACCCACTCTCTCACTCTCTCTCGGGGAAATTATACGAAGACGCAGGACGCACAAAGAAGCATGACGTAATGGTTCACGTTAGCTTGGATGAATTTTTGACGAACACAAATATTACAGGAACAGAGGAGCTTTCATTTTACTTGAGAAAACACACACACACACACACACACACACACACACACACACACACACACACACACACACACACACACACACACACATACATACACACACTAACAAACAAACAGAAGCTTTTAACTTTACTGAAGGCACACACACACACACACACGCACGCGCACACACACACACACACACACACACACACACACACACACACGCGCACACACACACACACACACACACACACACACACACACATTTGAATTTCCTTCACGACATTTCTGTGATACGAATATTACCCAAACTAACGATACTGTAATAAAACTTTAGCGTGATGTTGTAACTTACAGCTGGCGGGAGAGGACGAGGACGAGGGACGAACCTAACAATTCTTTCACTAAAACATTATGTGATGAATTTGAACATGATTCCTACCTACTGTTGTGAAATGTTTATCCGAACGCCTGTTTTAATAAACTAATCGTTGTTACACAAAGTACATTGTCGGTGGCTCGTTCCAGGGTGACAAGATTACGATTTTTATGTCAGCGATCTTGGTATTAAAGTTTTGTTATAATTGGCTTTTCATTGTTTTTCGTCATGATACTGTTTGCTGACAACACGATTTGTGGAACGTCAATGTTAGAGCGCTGCGCATTAACTGGCGTGTCACTGTTTCTGGTTATATCATTGTTTCTGGTTATATCGTCGTGCTGGTTCTACGGTCAAAGAGTTTTTCATACGATCAACACGGTGGAAATTATGGAAAATCTTAAACACCTGCATCATATAGCCAGGCAATCACATCATTTGTATGGAATAATCACTGATGAGTTACAATCTGTACGTAATGTTGGATTTCCTATGTATCAAATTCATTTTATACCACATCACAGTACTCTTAAGTAACTATATGTACTTCCTTAACCACAAATTGCACTTATATACAGATAGGAAGACGAGGAAGAAGAGGAGGAAGAAGAGGGAGAGGAGGAATAGGAGGAGGTAAGGTTGTCGCAGGTCTCCCTATGGTAAGCTTGCGGGAGTCAGGTCACGCCCCTAACTTAGAGAGCGATAAAGAAGGTAAAGTCAGCAAGTTTCCTCATCACCTCGCCAGCCAGATTGCGCGAGGGAGACTGAGAGTGGCCGGCGAACACCTTTGTTATGAAGCCCCATTCCACCCCTTCCTCCCTTGCCTGGTGGATGAGGAGGAGGTGGACGAAGTGGAGGAACAACATGTGGGAGGATAAGGAAAGGAGGGAGGAGTAAAAACAAATGTGAAGATTATGTGTGTGTGTAGCGTAAGAGGATTTAAGAGTAGTTAAAAGGAAGAATGTGAGGTGGACTGAAGAAGGAAAGGAGAGGTTCGTTCAAAGGTTGAGAGGTTACTGTAAGAAAGACGAAGATGGGAGGTGGAAGAGAATGTAAAGTAGATGGAAGTTACTGAGTGAGAGAATAAATACGCCTCTGAAGTTGTGGATGCGTGGATGGAAAGAGGAAGATGGAAGGAAGAAAGAGAAGTAGGAGGATGAAGGAGCAGGGGGGTGGAGGGAGGGAGGAAGGAGAAGAAGCAAACATGATCTGCAACACAAACACGAACTCAAGAGCATTCCTAAGTGCAGGAGTGCAGAGATAGAAGGTCAAAGTCACCTGAGATAACCACAACTACACCAAAACATCCATGGATACCCCTCTCTACCCCTCTCTCTGCGACCTGTTGACGGGGAAGAAGAGAGGGAGGCGAGGAGGAAAGAGTATCACAAGTGGGAGGAGATAAGAGAGGAAAGGAAACAGTAGGCTTAGGGAATGAAGACAAGGTGAGGAAATGAAGATACTGGAATGACTAAACTAGAAGAAGAAGAAGAAGAAGGGAAGTATGTAAGAAAGAAGGAAGGAATGAAGGAGACAGCAAGGAAAAAGTATTAAGAAATCGTAAGAAATTAAAAGAATAGGTGAGATTAATGAAAAAATAAAAAAGAATGAAAGGAAGACAGACACAAGTCGTAGATATAAAAGGCAAACGAAATGAATAAAGGAAAAGTAGTGAAGAGGGTATGAGAAAAAAACAAACATAAGAGGAAGGATACAGATACCAAGAAAAGATGAAACAAAGGTTGAGAACAAACGGAGCGAGAGAGACATCAGGAAGAGAGAGGATGGAAAAAGATATGGTATTAGAAGAAGAAAAAGGCAAGAATACAACGGTGAGAGATGTCAATGTTCATAAAAGATAAGAACTATAAAACACACACACACACACACACACATACACACACATTCATAGCGTTCACACAGCCGGCATTATAACAGCGTTCCCTCCTGCCACGCCCACTCCAGGAGCCTCGGGCCGCCCTCACATCTCCTTCAACAGCCACCACGACGCAGCCTAGAGTCCATTTTAATGCGTAGTAATATAAGTGAGTAGATGTGCCCGCAGGTGGTGTACGCTGGGAAGAATAACCAAGATGCGGAGGCACATCAAGGATATTGCTTTTTCTTCACATCTCAGAATACCAGAAAAATGTTGTGACTTTTAACCCAAGAAAAAAAAAAGTCCATAGATTAAAAAAAAGAAGGTATTAGAGGGCGACAAATGCGACGTTTGTAGTTGTAATGGTGGTGGTGGTGGTGGTGGTGGTGGTGGTGGTGGTGGTGGTGGTGGTGGTGGTGGTGGTGGTGGTGGTGGTGGTGGTGGTGGTAAGGGGAGGAGGGACGCTATACCTGGTGGAGATTGATTCTCATCTCAAGGTCCAAGTAACGACACAATCAAACACACACACACACACACACACACACACACACACACACACACACACACACACACACACACACACACACACACTTATGTCCCTGCTCGATAAACATAACACAACCAACTTGACCGAAGGATAAAAACTTGAGACACGACTGACTCTTACCGGCACAGCTCCCGTCCTGAATGGTTCTCACCGGGACAGAGTATCACCGTCAGCGGCTCACAATTGGTTGGTGTCCTCAGAGGCAAAAGCTTAGCATGTACTCATTCTTCTCAAACCTGGATTTTTCCCTCAACACACCTTTCCAGTTCACCTTTCTTCCAGCCTCGTGACTCCTGCCCGGTGTAGTGTACCCACAACGCGTGTCCCCCCCGCCACTCCCCCCACAGTCCCCCTCCCCAACTGGTGCTTTCTTCTCCCTTCTTCTACTACGCGTTATGTGACTTGAAATTGTGTTGTTGGTGTGTGTGTGTGTGTGTGTGTGTGTGTCTTTGTTTGTATACATGTGTATGTCTGTGTGTCTTTTTTACACACGTATGTGCTTATGTATGTACGTAAGTTCGTGTACGTGTCTGAGCCACAACAGACATGACACAGACACACACACACACACACACACACACACACACACACACACACACACACACACACACACACACACACACATGTAGAGAGGAACACAATCTTAATTAAGCAGGACAAACAGAGGGACAATACGGTTCACGTGACGGGGAGGGAGAAGGAAGGGTTGTGGAAAGAAAGGAAGAGGAGGAAGAGGTAAGACGAGAAGAAGAGGAGAAAGCGAAAGGGAGGAAGGAGTGGGGAGGATATGGTACCCTTCCCCTTTCTTCTTGCACTGTGTAGAGGCAGGGGATGAGGGGGGAGCAATGATAAGCCTGTACACCCACTCCCCCCCCCCGTAGGCATGGATGGGGTGGTGGGTGGCAAGGCAATCAGATCAACGCTACAAAACAGTGCTTCAAGAGGAAACCTTAGCCACGGAACCATCGATCCTTTCCCGTTCTCAATATTATGTTATCGATAAACAGATTATATTTCACAACAGACTTCTTGCACAGATGGCTAAAAAAAAAAAAAAGTAAAAATATCTACCGAACCTGCTTCTCTACAATTTTTCATATTTTTTTTTTTTTCCTTTTTCCCTTGGTTAAGTATTCGACTAACTATTCCAGACTAAGTTATCACGACCATTACGTACACGTCCATGGTCTTGTATGTGTGTACGTTAGTGTGAAGATGCACTTCCATGTATGCTTCCAGACTTCATAACAAATGGCTTTTATTTTTCTGATATTTTTTTCTGTTTTTCTCCTCTACAATACTTTTCCGCCGCCGCCACCACCACCATCACTCCTCCTCCTCCTCCTCCTCCTCCTCCTCCTCCTCCTCCTCCTCCTCCTCCTCCTCCTCCTCCTCCTCCTCCTCCTCCTTTCCCCCATCATCTCGTTGCCAGCAACATGTCCCCTTTTGTGAGAAAAGGAGACGGGAGAAAAATATTGGCCATTTTATATAATCTCGTAACTTGTTAGCTAATTGGTACAGAGGGAGGGCGGGAGGAAGGGGAGGAAGGGGAGGAAGATGAAGGGAGTAGGTTACGAGGATAGAAGGAATTAAGATGAATGTAGTGAATCAGTGAACCAGTGAATAAGAGTGAATGTGTGAGTGGGTGTGTGAGTGACCTGAATAGTGAATCATTTATTTATTAAGTGAGCGAGTAAGTGTGTTAGTGTGACAGGAAAGTGTAGTGTGTTGAGTGAATATGTGAATGATTTAGTGAATAATTGAATGAGTGAGTGAGTGAGTGAGTGAGTGAGTGAGTGAGTGAGCGAGTGAGTAAAGAGAAAGGAGGAGATAAGGATGAAGAGCAAGAGTAGCGAAAAGGAGCGTGAATATTGGTACAGATGAATATATATTAATTTTTTTTACGAGAGACTGTAAGAAAAGATGGGAAGGAAAAGGGGGAGAAGAGGATGATAAAAAATAAAAATAAAACAGGACAAAAGAGGAATAGAAAGTGAAGTAGGCATAGATAGGCAGGGAGGAAGAGACTTTGTAACGGGAAGCAAAATTATCCTCAAAGATTGGCTCAGTTGACAAGGTGTAGCAGCAGCGTTACTATACTAACATCTACACTATCTCCACCACAACATTAACACACCAACAACACACCTAACTATCTAAGGAAGAGAATCACATCCACCACCCAAAGATTCGTCTCTCAACCCACATTAGACAGACACATGTTATCCTACGAAATAGTGTGTGGGTGCTGAAGGAGGTAAGTGATGGGGGGAAAAAATGTGAAGTATGGGTGAAAACACTAACTTCATCTATGCTTTTATGGGGAAACTCGATTCGATAAGGACACACATACACTAGAGCCTCGCATTCTTCCTGTAGGTAATTTTTTTTTCTCTCTCCCAGCTAATGGAATATAGTAGTAGTTAATGAGACCATCCTTTACTCCCTCATTAATTCACTCCTCCTCCTCCTGCTTCCTCCTTTGCTTTCACCTCCTCTTCCCTTCACCACCTCACCATCACCATCACCACTACTATCACCACGAACCTCTGCATTGTCTTGGCGTCTCAGCTCGACACAAGAGGCTGGGAAGATTTTGAACTTGTTTCCCGAGTGGCAATTAAAAGAGTGGAGTGTGTGTGAGGGTCGAGTTACTTACTGAAGGAGGGAAGGAGGGCGGGGTGGGAGAGCGGGTGGGCGGGTGAGGATGAGAAAGGGTAAATGTAGGGGTGGATGAGGGAAGACAGGAAGGAGTGAACATAAGGACTGAAGTGTAATGGAGGAAGATGTGACGAGAATGTGTGTGTGTGTGTGTGTGTGTGTGTGTGTGTGTGTGTGTGTGTGTGTGTGTGTGTGTGTGTGTGTGTGTGTGTGTGTGTGTGTGTGTGTGTGTGTGTGTAATGGCTAGTGGCCAATTTCCTCACCCCAAAAAATAAAGGCCCCACCACCCACATTATCTTCGCTGGTAATCGTCGAGGGGGAGAGAAAGACAGCGAGATAAGAAAATGATCACCTCCCAGCATCCCATTTCGCTACGGCCGCTGTTCCCTTAATTTAAGATACTAATACTCAGATGTCACCTACAGCCTCTCCCTTCCTTTCTTCTACTACTATACCTGAACATCCTTAAAGACACGTAAATAGAACACTTACTCCCTAACCTTTCGTCCTTTAATCCTTCCCTCCCTATCTCCTTCATTTATTATTTCCACACTTTTCTTCTCACATTTCCCTACCTTACCCCTCTCACCCTTTTATTTCTTCCTCCCTCCGTCCCTCCCTTCCTCTCTGGACCACGCCCACACACACCCTTCAAGCTTCAAGTCAATTCTTCTTTGATCCATTCCCTATAGGCCCAGGATGGCATGGAGGCCTATTGTTATGCATGAAATGTGGAAGCAGCTCACTCCTTCCCTTTCTCTCCCCTTCCTTTTTTCTTCCCCTCTTCTTACTTTTTCACCTCCTGATCCTTCCTACTCCAGTTCCTCTTTCTAGCAGCAGCAGCAACTCCTCTTCCTTCTTCTCCTCTTCCTGTTCCTCATACTTCTACTACTACTACTACTACTATACTTCTATTATTTCTACTACTACTACTACTACATACACTATTTCCATTCACAATAAACAACACTTCGTTACCAACAATGAGTTTCTAGTACAATTTGCACCCGAGCGGCAGCCTTTCTGGTGAAGAGTGAAGCGACAAGTCTGAATAATCTCGCAAAGTCAGGTCCTCCCCATCCACCGCCTCCCGCACCGTCAGCAGACTGTGGCATTATGCACGCCACATCGGACTCAATGCCATTAACATATTTCACGGAGACAAAAGGATGTGTTGCGGGTGGGAGGGAGGGTTGCAGGGGAAGAGGAAGGGAAAGGTAAGGGTTGCAGGGATGAAGGGATGTTAAGGATGGGAGGTGAGTGTTGAGTTTCTTCTGTTTCACCTGAGACATGATGGTGATGATGATGACACACACACACACACACAAGCCACCCTCGCCCTAGCTTCCCATCACCAGCAGCACGTCACCATCCCAGCCTCCGTCACCCCATCATCATCATCACCATCACCATCATCACCATCACCGTCCACCGCCACGGCTGCACAGGTGTGGGTGGCCGCTGTCATCACGCCCGCCGCCACTTTCAACCACCTCGGTACAAATGGCTCACCAGATATTGGAGAGAAATTCTACTGACGAGAAATTCCCAACATTATCGAAGGGAATGGCGTCACGTCACTCCCTGATTGGCCTAATGTCACCCCGTTAGGCAGCCATTAGGAGATGTTAGTGGGCATTACTAGCTGCTTCGTTCTAAAGAGTTTTACATTAAGTTACCATCGTGTGGTTATACTAGGAGTCATAACTGTAGGGGAGGGAGTGATGGGAGTGATGTTAGTGGTGGTAGCTATAGAGTCCACTACTGATGTTACGAGCCGGCTTATCTTTTTCTTTTTTATTTCCTCCCTGAAGCCCTTACTCAGCCTCCCTCCACATGAATGATGGAAGGAAAAAAAATGTGTTGACTACCGCACAACTTACCTAACGAGGACTTCCGTTCACTGGCTGGCAGACATTGATTTACTGTCACCTTCTCCTTTCCCTTGATTTTCTAGGGTACACGCACTGCCTTTATCATTCTTGCCTTCTCTGTCTTCACTACTCTCACTTGATCAGACTTTCACGTAAATACCATAATAAACCTAGAGCCTAAAGCACCTCTGCGTTCTCAGTACAGATTAACCACCGAGCCTCCAGCGTCCCCACAACACACATTTACACGATCTTCACTTCACTGCAATAAACACCCCTCCCCTCACCCCCCAACCCGCCCCACCATGCCTGTCTTTCTTTCCTCACGGCCACCACACAAATCACCTGGAGACAGCGTAGTTCTATAAGCAATAAAACTTTGCGACTCTCACTAACAACCTTTGATCAATATATTCGAAAGTTCATTGCTGAGTAAAAAGAAAATTACTCACTGGATGATTTTTCTTCTACTTCACATTTTACCAACGCCTGGTAGTACACATATTGATGGTGATGTATATGTTGAACAGAATACTTCAATGTACACCTCAATAGGAGACTGATGCTGGGTTTGACATATGCAGTGCCAATGTATCTTCCATTGAACCACATTGAACTTCTTAAAAAAATGCACCAATGTAGCTTATTTCCGTTGGATCAGCAGCAACAAGGTAAATAAATATACAATGCAGTAAAAGAAGCAACACTTACCTTCCCCGTAGTGACGTTAGCTGTAGTGCCGTGGTTACGAGCGTCCACCCGTACCTGTTGTCACGCACTGCAGGCGAAAACGATGCATTAATAAAGATTGTGCTGAAAGTCGCCTGAAGGAGAGCAGTTTCATTATGCTCTGTGTCCGTTGCATAGTGTGATAAAGAAGAAGGAAATTATTAAATGAGAATGCACTGGTGATGATACTTGCTAAATAATTATAGTCACGGTCTTTTCTAATTGATAAAGTACATCATTATTTACTTGTGTGATAATAATAATAATAATAATAATAATAATAATAATAATAGTGATAATAATAAATTTTTCTCTCTATCTATCTATCTATCTATCTATCTATCTATCTATCTCGCCACAACTTGTTAACGCCGTCTAACTCAGCGTCTCTCCTAAACCCCCCCCAAAAAATAAAAAATAAAGTTACCGAACACAATAAAACTCATGATTCAGTTCGTA
Organism: Metacarcinus magister; assembly: GCA_029783475.1. Classification (NCBI taxonomy): domain Eukaryota; kingdom Metazoa; phylum Arthropoda; class Malacostraca; order Decapoda; family Cancridae; genus Metacarcinus; species Metacarcinus magister. The sequence goes on along the minus strand of JAPQNM010000043.1, from coordinate 4,254,495 downwards.
AAAGATTCGCCAGAAAATAAAGGAAGAAAAGAGGATTGGGTAAATTTAATTCCCACCATCCATCCATATTCTGATTTGGTACTTTTTTCCCCCTTTCCTTTTTTCCTCTACCTGGCTCCGTCGTGCTAACTTGTGTCGGCAGTGATTGAGGGGAAGGGAGGAGAGGGAGAGGGAGAGGGGGAGAGAGAGAGAGAGAGAGAGAGAGAGAGAGAGAGAGAGAGAGAGAGAGAGAGAGAGAGAGAGAGAGAGAGAGAGGAAATTAAATACTTAGTACAACCTGAGTGTGACGAGGCCCGTGGGATAGAGAAGAAAGGATGAGAAAGGAGGAAGAGGAAGAGGAGGAGGAGGAGGAGGAGGAGGAGGAGGAGGAGGAGGAGGAGGAAGACAAGGAGGAACTCAAGAGGAATGAAGAAGTTGACTGATGGCAAAGCGAAGAGTAACAATTGAGAGAAGAATCCTTACCTTTATCTTAGTCCCCGCTTACAAAACTTTGCCTCTTAACCCTCCGGCCATTTCTCCCACTTCCCCTCAACCCCCTCCACACCCTTTACCCCCTCACACCCCTTCCCTATCCCCCCACACAGACCCCCCTACCTTCTCATATCACTGCCCCCCGCCCTCCTCCTCCTCCTCCGGAATAACTGCAGGCCTCTGTTTGCCAATAAGACCGTACAAACAGTGAGGCGCTACACTCCTTGCATAGAGAGAGAAGAGGGAAGTAGTGGAGGGGAAGGAAAACAATAGTAAATGGGGAAGGAAGGAAAGGATTGAGGGAAAAGGGGAAAAGGGGAAAAGGGGAAAAAGTAGGTAGGTTTGGGGAAGGACAGAGAGAGAGGTAAGGTGGAGTGTTGTGCATATATTTGTTGGTAGCTGCAAGGAACATGCTGTGTGATGGGGGTGGGGGGGGGGAGCAAGAGAGATTTTGTGTCTTAGATTCTTCTTGGTTTTCTTATTATTATTATTATTATTATTATTCTTGTTCTTGTTTTCTTCTTTTAATCTTCTTTTTCCTCTTCCGCTAATCTTTTTTTTCCTCCTCCTCCTCCTCCTCCTCCTCCTCCTCCTCCTCCTCCTCCTCTCCTTATTTTTTCATCCTTTTTTTTATAAAGTATCTATATAATCTCTCTCTCTCTCTCTCTCTCTCTCTCTCTCTCTCTCTCTCTCTCTCTCTCTCTCTCTCTCTCTCTCTCTCTCTCTCTCTCTCTCTCTCTCTCTCTCTCTCTCTCTCTCTCTCTCTCACAGTGGACAACTTTCCCTTTCTTCTTTCCTCCTTCCCTTAATACTCCTCTTTCATCTCCCATTATGCCACTCTTCCGCTCACCTTATCTCCTCCTCTTTCTCTTTTCCTCCATATTTCCCTTCCTCCTCTTGCCCTCTCTCCTCCTCCCCTCCTTCCTAGTGCTTGCCCTTCATGATGGCCGGGAGGAAAGTTGGCCTAAAGGATGAAAGAGGGAAAGACTAAAGTGGATAGACCTACTTGGGAGGCCTAGGGTAAGGGAGGGGGGGGGGTAAGGGGGGGTAGGCCTACTCGTGAAGCTTCGCCGCACGTGCCAGGAATGGACTGCCTTGATGAGCTCCATAGGCCTAGACACCTGCCATCCCCTTGCCCCTTACCACTCCCTCTGTCTCCTGGTGCCTCTCCTTCACTCCTTGCAACACCAGCCCTTTGACGTCCCTCTTGCTATTAGTGTGTTCAGTGCCTTCCTTGTCTTGTCTGTCCCTTCCCTTGTCTCATACTACACACTTAATGAGCATTGTCTGGTTTTGTGTACATCCTACCCTCATTTTTTTTTCCTTTTCTCTTTCCACTGCAATCTTGTTTCTTTTCTTTTTTTTCTTTATCTTCTACAATTTTTTTTTTTTCGGTACTGAACGCGATCGAGGAAAAAATATATATAATTAAATCTATAAAAAAAAAAGAAGTAATGGTAATGATGATGCAGTTACGTAGTCCTCAGAGCGGCAGACCATTTTCTATACTCTCAACGTAATATAAGTCACACCCACACCACCACCACCGCCTCCACACCCAACCCACGCACGCCCACGCACACCCACGTTCCGTCCTTACCATGTTGTTATATAAAAGTTTCCTACCTTTTAAGTCTCATTCTAAGTCCACATCCTAAGGTCTTCACTGCCTCTCAACGCCTTTATAAATACCTAGTTAATACTGAATGCAACACGAAAACGAGGAGGACGAGGACTCTCCCAGCCTCCACGTCTCTCCTTTGGTACAGCTTTTATGAAGATGAAAAAAGGGAAAAACAGACACAGACAAACAAACAGGTAAAAATATTATGTTAAAAACCAAGTATATGTTCAGCACTTTACCCTCCTGACACCACCTTTTCCTCTAATTCATACATCTCCCTCACCCTATCAACACTTCTCTTCTTACTATTACTCCCACCTTCCTTACAACACTCCCCTCATCCTTGCAGATCATCCTCCCCGCTCCTCCCCTGCCTCCCTCCACGCCACAATCTTTCCCTTCTTAAGCCACTAAGCATCATTGTCTTACCACACCTGAGAAGTCACTGTAACTGTTCCTGGAAATTACATGAGACTTATTTCTCCCGCAGTGTTTCTCTCTGACTCCCCTTTATTCCCCTTTGCTTTGTGTCCCGAGCGTGGCTGTGACTCAACTCTCCCTTGTCCTGCATTTCTCTCTCTCTCCCTTATATTTGACTTGTTTCCTTGTATTCAGTGCACTAAAGGGTCGTATTTCAACAGTTTTCATTTTGTTCATATTTTTTTTCTCCTCGACTTCTGTTTAAACTTGTTCATCTATTCTGTACGTTTGTGTTACCTGTTATTCCTACCTAAGTCTTTGTCTCGTCTCGTAGTCTAATGGTCTATTATGGTCGATGGTCTGGTATTCCCTTTTTATATGTAGTACGGTAATAACCTAATGGTGTTCCTCTCGGTCGACCTAACTTTCAGGCCACATCCGTACCTGTGCAGTTCTTCTTTTAGGGTTTCAAGGACATATACTTCACGGATACAAGTGTGGGCGGCTACACGAGGTAATAGTGAATGGTCCACGCCACCACACTGGACTTGTAACTATAGTGAGAAAACAATCTATAAATAGGTACTTAATATATTACAATTAATAGACTGATAGATATAAAGACAAACGGACAGACAGATAAATAGACAGACAGACAGATAGACAGATAGATAGATAAATTAATGAATAATACACCCCACGTTTCCATGGTAACATCTCCGCAGTAGTAGTTTTTTCAGGTTAAGTAAGGCGGCATCAGGTAGCGGCTTGAGGCTGTACCAAGGAGTACCAGTCACTTAGAGCGAAGGTAGCAAGTATACCAAGTCTTAACATTGTTCCTGCACTTTTTCCCTTAATCTCACATACAGCAGCAAGAAGTGTAAATAAACATAGACGTAAAGGTAAGGTTGGAGGTACACCCTTTTGCAACAGTACCTTATTGTTAGTCTTATTTCTTAGAGTACTTCTGGTTTGGTTTTTTTTATATATACTCCCAAGTCGGTGTAATATATATCTCGTTCTCAGTGCATGTAAGCAGGTTTCCGGTAGTCTACGAGTGTTTTTGATACTTGTCATATTCAAGTACTGACCCACTAACCTCCTAACCCTTCAATGGTAAAGTTGCCATTCACGACACGCACACTCTTCCCTCCCACACACACACACAAAAGGAAACCTACTAACACATTTACCATCTATTCTCGGTTATCTGGTTCACTTCCTTGCTTTTATCCCACATTTTATTTATATACATTTTTTTTTTGTTCAGTGACGCAGCGCTTCACTTGCTACTATTTGCGCGGGAAAAGGTAATTTTATCCACCAACGGAATCAGTGAACTCTGCGTGATGCCTTCAGGACCCAAGCACCCCACGGCTATCCCAAGAGGAGGAGCAGAGAGAAGAAGAGGAGGAGGAGGACGATTATACAAGTCAGCGCCTCACTCCAGTACAGTACCGGGAAGCAGCTCTCTCTCCCCTCGCTGCGTCACTTACCACACTCTGTACACTCTCTTGCAACTCTTTCTCGTTGCACCTTTTTCTCTCCCTCCTCGCTGGCGCACCACTCACACGATGCCTCCTGGAAGTTGTCTCTCCTCTTTTATATGTCGTCTTTTCACCGGAGATCACTTCTTTACTGTGTTATTGCAGCTCTTCCTTTCCAGTTTATTAGTTTGCCTTTTTTTCCAGCGGGTACACACACACTCGTTTCATATCCTGCACCACTCTTTCTTTTCTTTATATTCTCCCTTTTTTTCAGTGGCAGAGCAGCGTCGAGTATACGTGGAGAGGAGGGAAGGAGGGGATGGAGAGAAGAAGGAAGGAAGGAAGGAAGGAAGGGAGGGAGGGAGAAAGGAAGGGAAGGGAGGTGCGTGCCTCGAGACCTCTGTCAGTTCCCCTCGGGGCTGCCTCCCTCCTGGCTGCCACCACCCACCTGGCTGTTAACTTTTCAACTTTTAAATAAGTTATGCTGACCCGGGCATCCTTGGCTTAAATTTTGATAATAACTACTCCCCTTCCTCTAAAAAAACAAAAACTTTCCCGTCTGCGTCGATATATAATGACTAAAATATTCTTTTCATGTCTGGTTTTGAGCGAATTCTATATTTTTTCCACGGTTTTGCTGCGAGGTAAGTACTACTAGGAGAGGAGAGCAGGAAGAGAGGCAGAAGGAGACAGTCACAAGAAGGTCAATGAGATGATAGAGGAAGATATGCTTCCTCGCCACACCAGCATCACCCTTCACCCTTCACCCACTCCTAACCCTCATTCCCAAGCCGTCACGAAGTCACCACTACCAGCAGATCGTGACGCAGGTGTTCAGTAAAGGGTACTAATGATTCAATGACAGATTATCGCTATAACGCTACGTGAATGCCTTAAAAATACCAATACTTTCATGAATAATAAAAAGGGTGCGGCCGAAAACCACATGAAAATAGAACAACTTTTTTTCTTCACCCACACACACGTCAACAGTTTCGCTGAGTCTCCTCGACGCCACGACAGGGACACACAGGCCTACACCGCCCTCCACACCCTCCTCTGCCATCCATTATGGAGAGGTGCAGGTCGGGGAGGGGCTCACCAGAAGGTCTTGTCTACATTATCAAAACAACACCCGGCCGACCACCACACCTAACCATCCCCTTTCTCCACAGTTTTCTTCACCACTCCACTGGCTTCGTCTCCACACAAGGTGCCTGCGTAGTGCTGAGGGGAACAGTGCACGGGCTCAAGGGGTACATGCTCCTCCCCACACACAACGTACGGCAACACCATGCTATGTGTACCTATCCACGGCAGGTTTTTATTATGCTGCACATGTTAACTTTAAACAACTCTGCACCAGAAGCGTCATCTCCTCCTCCTCCTCTTCTTTATCCTCTTCATCCTCCACACAACTACTGTAACCGTCCATCCCACTAATGATAAAGGCTGTTACATAAATAAATACACGTAGTCTTATGAATACATTTACAGATCTTAAAACTCTCACCGCAATGGACAAGTATCACGTTATCGGCGACACAGTCATGGATAAACACGGCGGATATAACGTATACATTCTTTAGTTGTTAAAGACGAGAGTTGGGAAGATGAGAGAAGGTGAGGATGATACAGGACACAGAAGGAAATGTGCTGACAAGCGAGGAGCGCGTGATAAGACCATGGAAGGAGCAATTGGAGATGATGAATGAAGGAGAGAGAGAGAGAGAGAGAGAGAGAGAGAGAGAGAGAGAGAGAGAGAGAGAGAGAGAGAGAGAGAGAGAGAGAGAGAGAGAGAGAGAGAGAGAGAGTAAGCCAGGTATTACGATGGCTTAATAAGGATGAAGTAAGGACAACTATGAAGAGGACAAGGAGTGGAAAGGCAGTTGGTCCAGATGCCACACCAGTGAAGACATCGAGACGTTTAGAGGAGATGGTCGTGGAGCTTTCAACCAGATTCTTCAACCAGAGTGAGTGGGAGGAGGTAAGTTTTCCACAACATAATCCACTTCACCACCTCCACCGCCACCACCACCTCCATCACCACCACCACCACCGTTCTTTTCAGTTACTCGCCAAGAAATACCCGAGTCCACCCACCATCGACTATTAAAAGAAATTCTACCCTATGTATGGGAGGCTGCACCGATACTCTGATGTTTGTCAATACCGATATTCATTGTTCATCCGATACCGATATTGATACTCCGATAGGTACAAATGGGTGCTACTTTACTGTACTTTACTGGCACTGATACGTATGTAAAGCGTCACGTATATAATAAGAAAAAATATATATAGAGTGAGACGTAATGACACGTTACAAAACTTCCTTCATTTTACACCTAAACACCATGACTGTCTATCAAGTATCACCACATCGTTCCAAACACCACCACATCCCATTTTTAGGAATATTATGAAACATCTAATAATGCTATGACAAAAATCAGTTATAAAAAGGCGGTGGTGGTGGTGGTGGTGGTGGTGGTGGTGGTGGTGGTGGTGGTGGTGGTGGTGGTGGTGGTGGTGGTGGTGATGGTGGTGGTGGAGGTGCTGCGTGCATCCTTCTGACCCTTTAGCCATACAAGTGACGGTCAGAACGTGGATCGATGACGCCTCCACGACAAATGCCACACTCACATAGGAACACATAGGAACACATAGGAAGAACAAACAGCAACAGGCCTGCTGGCCCTTACGAGGCTGTTTGTGAGTACACTATCTAGTCTAGAGTGAAGGATACAGGATAGTAATAATGATAAAAATAAATATTAATGATAAAAATAAATATTAATGATAAAAATAAATATTAATGATAAAAATAAATATTAATGACAAAAATAAATATTAATGATAAAAATAAATATTAATGATAAAAATAAATATTAATGATAAAAATAAATATTAATGACAAAAATAAATATTAATGATAAAAATAAATATTAATGACAAAAATAAATATTGACAATAATAAATAATAATGATAAAAATAAATATTAGTAATAAAAATAAATATTAATGATAGAAATAAATATTAATGATAAAAATAAATATTAGTAATAAAAATAAATATTAATGATAGAAATAAATATTAATGATAAAAATAAATAATAATGATAAAAATAAATATTAATGATAAAAATAAACATTAATGATAAAAATAAATATTGATGATAAAAATAAATATTGATGATAAAAATAAATATTAATGATAAAAATAAATATTAATGATAAAAATAAATATTAATGACAAAAATAAATATTAATGATAAAAATAAATATTAATGATAAAAATAAATATTAATGACAAAAATAAATATTAATGATAAAAATAAATATTAATGAAAAAAATAAATATTGACAATAATAAATAATAATGATAAAAATAAATATTAGTAATAAAAATAAATATTAATGATAGAAATAAATATTAATGATAAAAATAAATATTAGTAATAAAAATAAATATTAATGATAGAAATAAATATTAATGATAAAAATAAATAATAATGATAAAAATAAATATTAATGATAAAAATAAACATTAATGATAAAAATAAATATTGATGATAAAAATAAATATTGATGATAAAAATAAATAATAATGATAAAAATAAATAATAATGATAAAAAATAAATAATGATAAAAATAAATAATGATGATAAAAATAAATAATGATGATAAAAATAAATATTAATGATAAAAATAAATATTAATGATAAAAATAAATATTAATGATAAAAATAAATATTTATGATAAAAATAAATATTAATGATAAAAATAAATAATAATGATAAAAATAAATAATAATGATAAAAAATAAATATTAATGATAAAAATAAATAATAATGATAAAAATAAATAATAATGATAAAAATAAATATTAATGATAAAAATAAATATTAATGATAAAAATAAATATTAATGATAAAAATAAATATTAATGATAAAAATAAATATTAATGATTAAAATAAATAATAATGATAAAAATAAATATTAATTATAAAAATAAATATTAATGATAAAAATATATATTAATGATACAAATATATATTAATGATAAAAATATATATTAATGATAAAAATATATATTAATGATAAAAATATATATTAATGATAAAAAACAAATATTAATGATAAAAATAAATTTTAATGATAAAAATATATATTAATGATAAAAATAAATATTAGTGATAAAAATATATATTAATGATAAAAATATATATTAATGATAAAAATAAATATTAGTGAGAAAAATATATATTAATGATAAAAATATATATTAATGATAAAAATATATATTAATGATAAAAATAAATATTAATGATGAAAATATATATTAATGATAAAAATATATATTAATGATAAAAATATATATTAATGATAAAAAATAAACATTAATGATAAAAATAAATATTAATGATAAAAATATATATTAATGATAAAAATAAATATTAATGATAAAAATATATATTAATGATAAAAATAAATATTAATGATAAAAATAAATATTAATGATAAAAATATATATTAATGATAAAAATAAATATTAATGATAAAAATAATATTAATGATAAAAATAAATATTAATGATAAAAATAAATATTAATGATAAAAATATATATTAATGATAAAAATATATATTAATGATAAAAATAAATATTAATGATAAAAATAAATATTGGCGCTAATTGGTCCACTGAAGACTATTTAAGAAGGAAGACACAGAGGAGGAGGGGGAGAATATTATGATTTTGCTGTAGGAGTTTGGAGAGAGGGAGAGAGAGAGAGAGAGCGTGATAGAGTTAGAGAGATAATTAGAGAGAATAAATAGTTTTAGGCGTATCACACATGCGTATATAGTGTTTAATATTATAGTAATGATGAAACTGAGTCCAGATTCGTGTTCAGTTTGACTGAAAACCTTTAGGTACAAATTTTCATGAAATTCTGAGGTGTGGAAATTTTTCACGAAATTTTCAAGGGTGTCACCTAAGATTTTTTTCATGAAATCATGTTTTTCCAAATAACTCGAAAAGTATGAGGTTTACGTAAAAAACATTCGTAATAGTAAATATAGAGCAGGAGACGCCCGTTCCTTTGAGCTTTACTAGAATGTAATTGGAATGTAAGTAATGGAGATATTGATATATTTGTATTTTACACGAAACTTCTACTTAATTACATTTTTCTCCTAAACCAAAAGAGTAATTTACAAACGGATGACACCATCATATAGAACTTGTCAAGCTGAACAACTTTGTTTCTATACATCTTTGTTGTAGGACTAATACTTTACTTGTAAAATGACTAAACTATTTTGGACTCAAATTCTGGTGGAAATCTTCGGGCCAAAAATTTCACGAATCCATTTTCATCATAAATCCACGAAAACTTATATTGAAGTTAAAGGTTTTGAAATTAATAATAATACATGTTAAGGAAGTGTTGCTGTTGGAGTAAATAAATATTAATAATTATAGTAATAAATATTAATGATAAAAATAAATATTAATGATAAAAATAAATATTAATGATAAAAATAAATAATAATGATAAAAATAAATATTAATGATAAAAATATATATTAATGATACAAATATATATTAATGATAAAAATATATATTAATGATAAAAATATATATTAATGATAAAAATATATATTAATGATAAAAATAAATATTAATGATAAAAATAAATAATAATGATAAAAATAAATATTAATGATAAAAATATATATTAATGATAAAAATATATATTAATGATAAAAATATATATTAATGATAAAAATAAGTATTAATGATAAAAAATAAATATTAATGATAAAAATATATATTAATGATAAAAATAAATAATAATGATAAAAATAAATATTAATGATAAAAATATATATTAATGATAAAAATATATATTAATGATAAAAATATATATTAATGATACAAATATATAATAATGATAAGAATATATATTAATGATAAAATATATATATTAATGATAAAAATATATATTAATGATAAAAAATATATATTAATGATAAAAATATATATTAATGATAAAAATATATATTAATGATAATAATAAGTATTAATGATAAAAATAAATATTAATGATAAAAATATATATTAATGATAAAAATATATATTAATGATAAAAAATAAATATTAATGATAAAAATATATATTTATGATAAAAATATATATTAATGATAAAAAATAAATATTAATGATAAAAATAAATATTAATGATAAAAATATATATTAATGATAAAAATAAATATTAATGATAAAAATCTTTATTAATGATAAAAATATATATTAATGATAAAAATATATATTAATGATAAAAAATAAATATTAATGATAAATATATATATTAATGATAAAAATAAATATTAATGATAAAAATAAATATTAATGATAAAAATAAATATTAATGATAAAAATAAATATTAATGATAAAAATATATATTAATGATAAAATATATATTAATGATAAAAATAAATATTAATGATAAAAATAAATATTAATGATAAAAATATATATTAATGATAAAAATATATATTAATGATAAAAATATATATTAATGATAAAAATATATATTAATGATAAAAATAAATATTAATGATAAAAATAATATTAATGATAAAAATAAATATTAATGATAAAAATATATATCAATGATAAAAATAAATATTAATGATAAAAATAAATATTAATGATAAAAATATATATTAATGATAAAAATAAATATTAATGATAAAAATATATATTAATGATAAAAATATATATTAATGATAAAAATAAATATTAATGATAAAAATAATATTAATGATAAAAATAAATAATAATGATAAAAATAAATATTAATGATAAAAATATATATTAATGATAAAAATATATATTAATGATAAAAATATATATTAATGATAAAAATAAATATTAATGATAAAAATAAATATTAATGATAAAAATATATATTAATGATAAAAATAAATATTAATGATAAAAATAAATATTAATGATAAAAATAAATAATAATGATAAAAAATAAATATTAATGATAAAAATATATATTAATGATAAAAATATATATTAATGATAAAAATATATATTAATGATAAAAATAAATATTAATGATAAAAATAAATATTAATGATAAAAATATATATTAATGATAAAAATAAATATTAATGATAAAAATATATATTAATGATAAAAAATAATATTAATGATAAAAATAAATATTAATGATAAAAATATATATTAATGATATAAAATAAATATTAATGATAAAAATATATATTAATGATAAAAATATATATTAATGATAAAAATATATATTAATGATAAAAAATAAATATTAATGATAAAAATAAATATTAATGATAAAAATATATATTAATGATAAAAATAAATATTAATGATAAAAATATATATTAATGATAAAAATAAATAATAATGATAAAAATAAATATTAATGATAAAAATATATATTAATGATAAAAATATATATTAATGATAAAAATATATATTAATGATAAAAATAAATATTAATGATAAAAATAAATAATAATGATAAAATTAAATATTAATGATAAAAATAAATATTAATGATAAAAATAAATATTAATGATAAAAATAAATATCAATGATAAAAATAAATATTAATGATAAAGATAAATATCAATGATAAAAATAAATATCAATGATAAAAATAAATATTAATGATAAAATAAATAATAATGATAAAAATAAATATAATGATAAAAATAAATATTAATGATACAAAATAAATATTAATGATAAAAATAAATAATAATGATAAAAATAAATATTAATGATAAAAAATAAATAATAATGATAAAAATAAATATTAATGATAAAAATAAATATTAATGATAAAAATAAATATTAATGATAAAAATAAATATTAATGATAAAAATAAATATTAATGATAAAAATAAATATTAATGATAAAAATAAATATCAATGATAAAAATAAATATTAATGATAAAAATAAATAATGATGATAAAAATAAATATTAATGATAAAAAATAAATATTAATGATAAAAATAAATATTAATGATAAAAATAAATATTAATGATAAAAATATATAATAATGATAAAAATAAATAGTAATGATAAAAATAAATATTAATGATAAAAATAAATATCAATGATAAAAATAAATATCAATGATAAAAATAAATATTAATGATAAAAATAAATATTAATGATAAAAATAAATATTAATGATAAAAATAAATAATAATGATAAAAATAAATATTAATGATAAAAATAAATATTAATGATAAAAATAAATAATAATGATAAAAATATATATTAATGATAAAAATAAATAATAATGATAAAAATAAATAATAATGATAAAAATAAATAATAATGATAAAAATAAATATTAATGATAAAAATAAATATTAATTATAAAATAGATATTAATGATAAAAATAAATATTAATGATAAAAATAAATATCATTGATAAAAATATATAATAATGATAAAAATAAATATTAATGATAAAAATAAATATTAATGATAAAAATAAATATTAATGATAAAAATAAATATTAATGATAAAAATAAATATTAATGATAAAAATAAATAATGATGATAAAAATAAATATCAATGATAAAAATAAATATTAATGATAAAATAAATATAATGATAAAAATAAATAATAATGATAAAAATAAATATTAATGATAAAAATAAATATTAATGATAGAAATAAGTATTAATGATGAAATGGATATTAATGATAAAATAAATATTAATGATAAAAATAAATATTAATGATAAAAATATA
>JAPQNM010000043.1:4211648-4236648 GCA_029783475.1 Metacarcinus magister | reverse complement strand
GTGTGTGTGTGTGTGTGTGTGTGTGTGTGTGTGTGTGTGTGTGTGTGTGTGTGTGTGGGTGTGTGTGTGTGTGTTGTTAAGCCTGGAGGGAGTTGCTGCAGCTCTCGTGGGTGCTCACAAGTCCTCAGAAAGCAGGAAGGACGTAGAGGTAGGGGAGTCAAGGAGGAGGAGGAGGAGGAGGAGGAGGAGGAGGAGGAGGAGGAGGAGGAGGAGGAGGGAAGGAAAGCGAAGTAAAGGGAGAGAGGGAGGCAGATCGTCCTACACCACTGCAGACATCAAAGCTTCGGTGGGCGCGGCAGGGGACTCCGTGGGTGGAGAGAGGGGGACAGAAAGACGCCTTCCGGGGCCAGAGTTGTTGCGAGGCCACTATGGCGCCGCTTCTAAACCTCCCGCAGAAGGAGTTTCTCGCGGGGCGCACCTGAGGCAGTCTTATTTTCAGGTGAGGGAAGATAAATGTTGTTACGTAAGAGATCAAAGGCGAGTGACAATGGTTCTGGAGGAGGAGGAGGAGGAGGAGGAGGAGGAAAGAGAAGAAGAAGAAGAAGCACAGCAACAACAACAACAACAACAACAAGAGAAGGACAAGGACAAGGACAAGGAGGAGGAAACACAGTAACCTCGCAATGCAATGTTTATCTACCTCCTTCTAACCCTTGGAAGCTTAAAATAGAAATATGTAAGGAAAAACTGGGCATTCTTAGGTGGGGTAGGGTGGGGCAGGGCAGGGCGGGGCAGGGTGGAGTGGGCGGCATTGTCCTTCCCTCTAGAACACTCCTATGAAAAGCACGATCTTTCTCTCCTTGTATTCTTCTAGTACGGGAAGGGTTGGCAGGGGAGGTAGGGTAGGGGATGGTAACGCCGCGGCAGCAAACAATGAAGAGAAGTGAGTATAGGGGAGAGGAAGGGGAAGATGCGTGAGTGAGTGCAATGTGTGGAGGTGAAACAGAGGAAGTGGCAAGAAAAATAAATAAATAATAATAACAATAATAATGATAATAATAAAAATGTTAAAAAAAAAAGTGTTCAGGTTATGTTAGGAGTAGTTGTAACTTGTGCTTTATAGTGTGTAGAAAATAAAACTATAAAGTGTTAACCCAAAAAAAAAATAAATAAAGGTTAATTAAACTTCATACAACTAGATATTTTCATTTTATTTTATTTTTTTTCCGCTAGGTTCAAAAAAATAATAATAATAATAAATAAATTACACTTACAGAGAATTCGCTCTCATTCCTACTTAAAATATCTTCTTTATTCTCTCATATCTACCTCTGTAGCTATATAAAAAACTGAGTCAACATGTCTAATTATAATTGACATCGTATAATATGTAGTTTTCCATATCAACCTTCAGTAACTCATTAATCAGGTTGTCTGTTTGTGTTAATAGGAGGCGTAATTACCATCATTCCAACCGTGTACCTTTGGGCTGAAGTAATAATTTTCACTAATTCTACAGAAAGTAATTGCTGCAGCCTTAATATGGGCTAACTAGTGAATTGGTAAGGATGTGTGTGGTGGTGGAGGAGGAGGAGGAGGAGGAGGAGGAGGAGGAGGAGGATATAAAGAGGAAGCAGGAAGAGGGCGGCGGCGGGGAAGCGGTGGGGAGGCCTATAATCACTCTTCCTTCTCCTCCTCCTCCTCCTCCTCCTCCTCCTCCTCCTCTTCTTCCTCCTCCTCCTCCTCCTTCTCCTGCTTCTTCCAACGGCTGTGGTTCGCATATTCGCCCTTCGGTAGTTCGCGCATAAATATCAATAAAACACACACACACACACCACACACACACACACACACACACACACACACACACACACACACACACACACACACATCAGTCATCATCAGTGTCGCCAGCCGCCTTTACCGCCGCTACTCACGCCATACACCCATACATATGCATACATACAAACGCACACACACGCACACGCACGCACGCACACGCCTATATAGTATACACACATATACATACATACATACATACATACACAAAAACGTTAAAAATTCGTTTCTTTTATGGCCCTACACAGACACACACGACACACACACACACACACACACACACACACACACACACACACACACACACACACACACACACACACTATCAAATTAGCATGGCGGAATGGGGGAATATCACGTGAGGCCACTACTGTATAGGCCACGGTGATGGTTAAAGGTGAGGGGAGGAGTGAGGGGAGGAATGGAAGGGGTTGGAATGCTGGGAGGGAGGCGAAGAGGAAGGAAGAGGAAGGAAAGGTGGGAAGGATCAATGAGAAAGTGTAGGATTGAAAGGAGGAAAAGAGGTAGTGACAATTGCAGTAAAGGAAGAATGATTGAGTGTGTGATGCATGAAAGGGAGGAAGGAGAGGAGGCGAGGAATAGGTGAGAGAGGAATAGGGGAAGGAAAGGTAAGAGGGAATGGTGTTTGGGTAATAATGTTCAGTTACTCTTCATTCTCTCAGTTGGTAATAGTTTCATGAGTGAGTCTCCTTTCAGTAAGTCTCATTAAAGGCAGTAGCAGACATGATTTACGTGTTGCTAGACGTGTTATTATCATTATTATTGCCCTAAGGAGGTTTGTCATAGATTACCCGAGAATGTACAGTTAAGAGAATGGTTACCCTGTGCCGCTAACATAGAAAAGGTTTTTGTATGGTAGACCTATTTATTTATATTAAAGTGGTATTTATTTATGTATGATAGACCTATTTATTTATACTATGAGGGTGATGATTATAAAAAAAATAGAAATAAATCACAAAAAAATATATAACATTAATAACAAAAATTGACTGACAAAAAAATGTGGCGAGAGTTACCAAGTAGAATGTTTATTTAGACGCGTCAGTCTAACCACAACACTGAACTTGATAATAATAACGATGACGATGCGAAAATAAAAATGAACAGTTGCTTTATAACTTTGCTTAACCTTTAAACTAACCTACATCCTAATTCATAAGGTGGTCTAATTTATTGTTGAATATAATTAGCAAAAATATTAATAATTATATTCTTTAATTACTCTCATTATCATTAATTAACCAACATATCTATTTATATATTATTTTTTTCTAGGGCGGGACTGAGGTAAGGACGGGGGAAGGAATGCAAGAATAGTTAGTTAGGTTAGGTTAGGTTAGGATGAAAGTATAGTTAGTTAGGTTAGGTTAGATTAAGGTTCAAGTATAGTTAGTTAGGTTAGGTTAGGTTAGGTTAGGTTAGGTTAGGTTAGGTTAGATTAAGTTAGGTTAGGTTACGATGCAAGTATAGTTAATTATCCTTACCTATATATAACCCAGTATAGCCTAACACCGTACCATGAGTGTAAGGTAGTACAGTACCATACCCTTGCACCATACCCTCACCATACCCACCTCACGCTTCCTTGACCCGTCCCAACCTGTCATACATTCCTCAAACATAGCCCAGCCGGGTCATACATTCTTGGATTTGTAAACAAGATTATAGATAAGATCTCACGTGACTCCCCACCTCCCCTCCTCCCCCCCTCCTCCTATCCACCCTTCCCCTCCGAGTAATGGAAAGTGTAGAAGAGAGAAAGGCAAGGAGAGGAAGGAGATTAAGGGAGAGGAGGGAAAATGAGATGAGGATAAAGGAGAGAGGAGAACAGGAGAGGAAGGGTAGGGCAGAGAATGGAGGCAAAGTGTAATAGCTAGGTAGGTAGATGATAGGTAAACACACACACACACACACACACACACACACACACACACACACACACACACACACACACACACACACACACACACACACACACACACAGACTGCAAGGAAAGACCAGGGGAAGGAAGCAGCAAAGAGAAGAGACGAAAGCAGACAAAAGAAAGGGATGCTGAAGGGAAGAAGGAGAGGCGAAATAAGGCGCCTTTGTGAGAGACGAGAGACCCAGCATCAAGTAAGTGAGAGGACGGTGTATATGGTAGGAGAAGAGGCTTTTTGAGAGAGAGAGAGAGAGAGAGAGAGAGAGAGAGAGAGAGAGAGAGAGAGAGAGAGAGAGAGAGAGAGAGAGAGAGAGAGAGAGAGAGAGAGAGAGAGAGAGAGAGAACATTGTGAGCAGCGTCCCAGGTAACAGATTGGAAAAGGCTAGGTGAGGAGAAGGAGAAGGAGAAGGAGGAGGAGGAGGAGGAGGAGGAGGAGGAGGAGGACAAGTCAAAGGGAGGAGCCACATTTTACATTGCTGGATAAAAGAAAAACATACATATGCACGCAAGAATATAAAAAAAATACACACATACACAAACATACACAAAAAAATATACTATTATCATTATCATTATTATAAAAAAAATAGATATAGATAAAGAGATAAATACAAGAAATAAATTAACACCAATATGCAAACTTTTCTTCCATTCCCCTCAACACCACCTCTCATCTTTCCCTTCAACACCACCTCTCATCTTTCCCTTCAACACCACCTCTCCCCCCTTCCCCATCAACACCACATCTCCCCCTTCCCCTCAACACCACCCAAACCCCCTTTCCCTTAGCACCACCTCTCACCTTTCCCCTTCAACATCACCTCTCCCCCTCCCCCTCAACACCACCTCGCCCCCCCTTCCCCCTCAACACCACCCTTAGCCCCCTCCCCCTCCCCTCAACACCAACAAAGAAGGGTTCAAAGCAATGTCAAGGGCAAGGCACAATAGGTAATGGAAGGACAGATTACCTCTACTCCTCCTCTTCCTCCTCCTCCTCCTCCTCTTCCTCCTCTTTTTCCTCCTCCTCTCTATTGCTTATTGCCTATTGAAGATCTACAACTTTAATGTATATGATCTTTCACGTTTCCGTAACAAATATTTTTTTCATTTTTTGGCCCGGAAAATGTCAACCAAAATTCACGTCAAACCCATTGATGCCATTTTACTGCAAAACTATTGGTCCCAGAGCAAATATGCATGGGTATAAACTTGTAGAGCTTAAGAATTTATATCAGATGATGCAATAATCTTTCTAATATCTTTAATATCTTTGGAGACAATCAGGAAGAAAGTAATGTTTTTTTAAAATAATAAATGTGACATTTTTTCAATTATTTACATTCAATTGTCATTTTAGTAAAGCTCAAAAAAACGGCCGGTTTCTACTCGTTCTTAAGTACCTTATACATATTTTACGTAAGCCCCATACTTTTCGAGTTATTTAATAAAACGTGATTTTTAGAAAAAAGTCCAAGGGTTGTACCCACCAAAATTGCTTGACAATTTTTAAAGATTCATATTTCACAAAAATAAGTCTATAGAGGTTCTACTGCATGAGAAACACGAATCTGGACTTCATTTTAGGATTACTGTAATATCAACCCGTAAAGAGTAGTAGTCATTATACTATTGCATCGAAAGATTCGTCTCTGGCCACACGGACAGCCTCGGTAGGTCCAGTAGGACTGTTGCTGTCTGTTCTTCCTGTGTACTGTGTACTCCTCCTCCTCCTCCTTTCCCTTCCCTCTCGAGCAGCAGCGCAGATGACGAAGGGCATCAAGACACTAATGGTTTAAGGGCAAGCGTTGTTTGTGATGAAAAGAATGATGTTGATGATGATGATGATGATGATGATGATGATGATGATGATGATGATGATGATGATGATGATGATGATGATGATGAAAATGATGATGATGATGATGATGATGATGATGATGATGATGATGATGATGATGATGATGATGTTGATAGCATAATGTCCTATAATGCAAGGAAAAAAAATAAACTTCCGGATTAAAAAAAATAAATAAATAAATAAAAATACTGGTAATGTCACTCCGATGATGACGATAACCAGAACACGAACTAGCATGGTAAGAAGGAGGAGGAGGAGGAGGAGGAGGAGGAGGAGGAGGAGGAGGAGGAGGAGGAGGAGCAGGAGACCCAAACTTCCTGTGTGGCGGCCTTGCGTGGGAGGAAAGAAAGGCTAGCTATTACAGTCTATCAGAACATGAATCTGTTTGACACGAGATAAATCCTGTTTGTGTGTGTGTGTGTGTGTGTGTGTGTGTGTGTGTGTGTGTGTGTGTGTGTGTGTGTGTGTGTGTGTGTGTGTGTGTGCGTGTGTGTGTTTCCTGCTTGCAGTTAGCTATACAGTCAAATTTTTGTATAAGTTATCACCTTTTTATCTATTTCCTGTCATCTTTTTCTTATTATTATTTATTTTCCTTCTTCTCCTCCTCCTCCTCCTCCTCCTCCTCCTCCTCCTCCTCCTCCTCCTCTGACCTGACCCGACCTGATATAACCTCTCCTTTCACTTCCATTTTATTTGTCCTGCCGTGGGAATGTCCCTCTCCTTCGTTTTTCCTGTCTCTCTCCCTCCCTTTTTTCCCTCACTGTAAACCTCTTCCCTCCCTCCCTCCCTCCCTCCCTCCCTCCCTCCCTCCCCCCCTCCTTCCCTCCCTCCCTCCCTCCCTCCCTCTGTGTGACCCAAAGTTATGTTGTTTGTCAAAGCTGCCCTGTCCTACCTCCTCCATCCTTCCCAATCCTTCTCTTCCTCTTCTCTCTCTCTCTCTCTCTCTCTCTCTCTCTCTCTCTCTCTCTCTCTCTCTCTCTCTCTCTCTCTCTCTCTCTCTCTCTCTCTCTCTCTCTCTCTCTCTCTCTGTCAGGAAGTAAAAACATTTGGGAAAGTTACATTAATCAAAGTTCACTCAAGTGTTCTTCCGTCATTCTCTCCTTTGCTTGTGTTCCTTTCCTTGCTTCCTCTTTACTCGTCCAACTCTTTTGTTTGCCTTCCTTAGGGTTTTTTCCTCTCCTCGTGTAAAGCGAAGACGTGAATATTTTATCTTAATCAAATCTTGGGATGAAGCTGATAATATCTGATTCTAATCCCTATAGAGAAACGCCTCCTTCGTGTAGTGTTTGTACGCACACACACACACGCACGCACGCACACGCACACACACACACACACACACACACACACACACACACACACACACACACATATATCACAGTATACCTTTATGGTCCTGACTTATATCATATGATCCTATAAAAGAGAAGGATATATAATAGAACTGTTCATCTTCACCTTAAACGTACTTAAATTACACTTAATGATTCTTAGCATATATTAAATAGATGATTCTCTCTCTCTCTCTCTCTCTCTCTCTCTCTCTCTCTCTCTCTCTCTCTCTCTCTCTCTCTCTCTCTCTCTCTCTCTCTCTCTCTCTCTCTCTCTCTCTCTCTCTCTCTCTCTCTCTCTCTCTCCCCGAAAAATATAATCATCAAATCAACATAGCTACATAATCTTCATCCTTCCTCATCTCATTCGAAATCAACCAGAACGAAACTTAATGATCGAGGTGCAAAAGTTGACTCAGATAGTATTTCATATATTGCATTATTGGGAGGAAAATGTTCTCACACACAACAATAACAAAACAGTACAAAGGACTCTTCCCCTAATGGTGTCGTGTACCTCATGTTGAATGCAGACACTCAGTGAAGTGAAGAGACAATCACCATAATCTGTAACACACAATTTTGAACATACGCTAACTGGAGGTGTATTGTGGTTTGTGTTTGTGGTTAATTATCAGTAACACATTTACCTTTCCTTGGATTATTCTGTCTCCACCTTCCCTTTCCTCTAGTTCCCTTGTATTTCTATTACCAACACAATTTACTGTTTTATTCTAACGTTGTGTATGTCATTGTTTCTTTAAGGCATTAGTTCGATGTTCAATACAACTTAGAGTAGTCGACACTGTAGAACTTACATGAAAACCTTGAAAGTTGTACCATGTCTCCACGTAATTTTCCCTTCTTGAAAAATAGAGATTGAGATTGATATGTCTACAGTTCTTTTTGGAGGAGGAGGAGGAGGAGGAAGAGGATGTTTATCAAGTCATGGAACTGATACTTCAATATTTAATGCTGAACTTTAACACTAAGGCTGCATAAAACACTTCCTTCTTCATTATATTGTAAGTATTGTAAGGTCATGAAGCAATGCGACATCATAAGTAATATCATATCACAATACAGATTTTCACAACAGTCTCAGATAATAAATAGTGGTTCAGTAGGAGTGTGTTCATCCTCTCTGTCCTTCCTGTACAATCATACTATATATTTTATTTAAGATTTTTGTATGTTTTCTTTGTCACTACATCTCTTCCTTAAGCCATGTATATTTATTTCTCTTCGTTTCTACTGCTTTCTTTTCATCATTTTTCCTTTCCAACAAACTATTCACGTCTATTCCAGTAACTTTTTTCACTCCCTTCACCAGTAATACTTGTTTTGTTTTGTTTTTTTACTTTCCAGGCCACCACACTACGACTTCTACTTCCTAATTCATTCTTCCTCCTTTCCACTCAAACATTTCCGTTATTTTCCAGCCTGTATCTACACCTCTCCTCTCGTATCTATGTATCCTTTCCTCTACTCTTCCTTCCATGTCATCCTTCTTTCTCCCTTCCATCTCCTTTTCTCTTGTCCTTGAATATTACCCTCTATTATGTTTCCCTTCCCTCCCTTCCGTCTTTCACACCCTCCTCCTCTTCCAGCACACCCTCCACCCCTCCTCTTGAGCCTCTCCACCTCCTCCTCCTCCCCTCTTCCTGCCTTTCCGTTCTTTACTGAATATTTCGCCGTAACGACCAACAGGACAGAACCCTCATGACACAAACAACTCTGTTTTTTCCTCGCGTGTTTCCGGTTCCCACGGAGCGTAAGGACCCATCAACGCCCCTCTATCTCGCCCCCCCCCACCCCAACACACCCCTACACTATACCCATACAATACTGTCCCTTCCACCCCCTCCTCTGCCACCCCAGCATCTACCAACCCGTCCTCCACACCTAACTCTTCCTACAATACTCTCCTTCTACTTCTCTTAGGTCACTCTCAACACCTTTCCATCATCACTTATAATAAAACACAACAAATATATATAGCTTCACTTACGCCATAAACTAATTCCTATAAACCTCACATCCTATAATCTCAACTCCTTCCACAAAACTGCTTCATCTTCAATGCAAACAACACACTCCATTTACCGCCACGGCACCACACGCTATTATTATTGCACGCAGTTTAATGTTGTAATGAGTTTTAATTAATATTCAGGTGTGTGGTGTGTTTACTTTCACCTGGTTATTTATTTATGTATTATTTAACCGTGATTAGGTGAGTTATTTAAAAAGGTGATCAATGTTTTTGTTTTTTGTGTGTGTGTGTGTGTGTGTGTGTGTGTGTGTGTGTGTGTGTGTGTGTGTGTGTGTGTCCTAAAGTCGTTAATACTCTCGTGAAAAACAACACTAAGTAGTTTCTCAAAACGTCGGCAAGCAAAGCTGATTATTAATGGACGGCTGACACACACACACACACACACACACACACACACACACACACACACACACACACACACACACACACACACACACACACACACACACATACAAAAAAAAAGAGGAAAAGGAAGAATAAAAGAAATTATTCCCTTTATCCTTTTTTTGTACAACCATTAATACTACTTATTTTCTTCCTCCTCCTCCTCCTCCTCCTCCTCCTCCTCCTCCTCCTCCTCCTCCTCCTCCTCCTCCTCCTCCTCCTCCTCCTCCTCCTCTTCCTTCTTTGAATAACGGTATGGAAGGAAGGGTCTGGGAAGGTAACACCCCTATACCCACCTACCACCTAACCTGACCTTACCTGTAGTCCTATACACTCACCTGACCTAACCTTCCCTCCCCCCACACCCTCTCCCACCCTCCCAAAGAAGCAGGAAGTGACCCAAGGGAAGGTGAGGTAGCAGTGTGTGGCCCGAGAAACAGTTAGATCAACCCTGGTCATAGCAGGTCAAGGGGGAGGGAAGGGGGAGGAGGAGGAAGAGGAAGGGGTATGGATGGGGGAGGGAAGGTTAAGACTGGTCGAGGGAGGGAAGGTGGGAACTCTGTATGAAGGGAGGGAGGGAGGGAGGGTAAAGGGAGGGAGGGAGAGAGAGAAAGGGATGAAAATAAGGAAGACGAAGAAGGGAGGAGGAAGTAGTGGTAGAAGGAATGAGGAAAGAAAGTGAATGATGGAAGCACGATACCCAAGCACAAGATTCTGATTCAACTATTACATTACTATTAGATTATTACTTTATAGCCAATGTATTAGGTAGGTACAGTACTTCCATCACTTGCATAAGGTAGAGATTGATCGCGGGAAGAGGGAGAGAGAGAGAGAGAGAGGGAGAGAGAGTCGGTATGGAGATGATAGGGAAGTGATACTGTGCCGCTACCACAGATGACACACTGCCGGCAGACATACACTCCCAGGCTCTCTATGCAGCTTGTGTGAAGAGAACACGCCAACACACATCACACATCACTCCATGGCTCAATCAATGTGTGGCGTCCGTAGAGAACCACACACGCAATAAGAACACTACATAGGGAAACGTGCATGTGTGAGTATTTGTATGAGGAGGAAGGTGAGGAAGAGCTGAATGGAAGAAGGTGACGGCATCATGAGTCACAGTGAAGGTGATGGTGTACAGCATAACAAAAGTGATATTACAAAAGAACGACGAGGAGGACGACGACGGTGATGGTCATGATAACAGCAGTAACGATAACGATGAGGAGACGAGCCTTTGTCCCAGCCTACTGCCCCCTCACACACACCCTAACGCACCCTGAAGGCGAGGAGGGAGGGAGGGAAGGAGGGAGGGAAGGAGGAAAGAGGAGAGGCAGCCGCTGAGGAGCCCTTGTTTACGTGTTTTGCGAGCAGCGGGTCTCCCCCTCCACGTAACCCGGCTATTGGTCGCCGCCGCCAGCCAACTGTCACCCGGTATGACCCGATCCCTCGCGGAAAAAAAAGGAAAAATAACCACAATAAGAGCACGTGAGTGATGGCTGCGACGCCTCACAACTGGAGCGATGTAAGGTTGGATTGATTATGGCGGGAGGGAGGAATCGATCGACCTCATACGACGAAGGATAAGCCGCAGCGAAGGATAAGTAGGGTGAGGGGAAACATATGACACCTAAAAACATGGACACGGACGGAAAATACTGCCAAGGATGGTAAGCAAAACGAAATACAAAATAAAAGTTGTCAAATAAAAAAGTATATGTAAAAAAAAGAAAAAAAGTATTGCCGATATAAAAACAATTCCAACATTATGACGAAACTCACTAGCGACTAAAAGTAATATTGAAGCGAGACGAAACCACGAGGGCGGGAGAACAGGCGACAGATGATGGCGGGAGGGCAAGCAGAAGGAATGGAGTAGAGAAGAAAACAAGGAGGGGCGAAGGAAGGAGGGAGGAATGGGGCATCAAGTCCACTAAAGGTGAAGAATAAGAGGGAGAGAAGAGGTAGCGAGGAGTGGAAATAGAGAGGGAGTCTAACCACCATTACGGGGCACCTGATACCCTATCTACCTGAGCCTCCTTCCACACCTTAATGAACAGCAGCCGCAGGTGAGTCAGGTGAAGGGGCAGGGCATAAGTACTCCCCTCCCACCTCAATCCCAACCCCTCAACCTCCTTGCAACCTCATGAATGCATGGAAGGTGAGTCAGCCGTGAGAGGAAAACGGTGGAAGAGATAAAATAGATTTTTTTTTTTTTAAATAGTAAAAAAGCAAAAAATTCTTCAAGTTTACTGAGCGGGTCCGAGGCAAGGACACTCCTTAACCTGCCAGGGGAACGTGCTGCCTCCCACTGGGCGGTTGGGGGGGGGGTGACGCCTAATGTGACATACGTACTCCGTGACAGACAATCAATGCCGAGCTGGACGGTCTATCACCCTCACGAGGCTGCCTCAGGGACTCTCGGTGGACCAGGAAGGCCGCGGTGACACACACCGCCATGCACGGCCGATCCAGGAGGCGCCACGCCTTTATGCACCCAAGACTGACAGTCTACGCACGCAGTGTTACGTACACAAGCCAACACTTATATGCACGCACGAACGCGCACACACACCCATAATCATATAACACACACAAATGCACACACACACACACACACACACACACACACACACACACACACACACACACACACACACACTGTAAGGTGCCCGTAACCACGTGAAATGTATTTCGGGTGGTGTTGTTGTGGTGGTGTCAGGTACTCGGGTGTCGCCTCAGGGACCAAACCTTCTCCTTCCTCTACTTAGCCCTTTCCTCCTCCTCTTCCTCCTCTGTCTCTTCTTCCTCCTTCTATGTCTCTTCTTCCTCCTCCTCCTCCTCTGTGTCTTCTTCGTACTCCTTTGCTTTTCCCTCTTTACAACCTTGACTGAAAATTGCAGGAAAATCAAGGCCGACACGTGAATCTTTCTAGGATGGGAAGCGAGACGAGTAAACACGAAGAGCCTCCTCACTTTCCTTCGCATTCCAAGGTCATCCCTTTCTCCTCCTCCTCCTCCTCCTCCTCCTCCTCCTCCTCCTCCTCCTCCTCCTCCTCCTCCTCCTCCTCCTCTTCCTCGTCTTCCTCTTCCTCCTCCTCCTCACTGAGACGTTTGCTATGGAGGTGGCTGTCATTCATTGCCTTCGGGAGTAGCTAGTCGGTGAAGGAACAGCGGCGAGTCACAGCGGGTAGTTAATGTGTGTGTGTGTGTGTGTGTGTGTGTGTGTGTGTGTGTGTGTGTGTGTGTGTGTGTGTGTGTTTGTGTGTGTGTGTGTGTGTGTGTGTGTGACAGTGAAACAGCTAAGCAGTCAAACTTTAATGACACACACACACACACACACACACACACACACACACACACACACACACACGTACAGTATTGCACCACAAGCATGGCAGCACGTTTTGTCCTAAGGTAGAAGAAGGGCTGCTCATGGCCAAGACCACATCGCATCTTGAACAAACTGATATTCGGCAGATAAATTAATACTGAATATATGGACATTTCCTGACACCATTAGTACAAATCTAACGGCGTACGAAATGAAAATGTAACAATCTAACGGCGTACGAAATGAAAATGTAACAATCTAACGGCGTACGAAATGAAAATGTAACAATCTAACGGCGTACGAAATGAAAATGTAACAGCCTCATTAAGTGCACCGGATCGTTGTTCCTTGGAATCCCATCAGTGTTACATTTCCACAACTCGAACACAATAAAAGCACTTCTAACCCCCAACAGCCGTCACGCCAACCACTTTGGGAGTGTGTGTAGCAACATTCTTATCAACAACATGGAAGGATGAACATTGTCTGGCTCAGTGGTCGTCCCAAGGATAGGAAATAGTTATTTTATTTGTAATTAATCTCTAGCATACAGTTTTCTTAATTTTACGATGCGGTAAGCAGCTGTCCTTCACCTCGCATCCATGAAGGCTTCTTCCATCCCCAACCCCACTCATTCCTCCCTCTCTTCCCACACACGATCTCCAACATTTGCTGAGCCTAATCCACCTCTGTCCCGTCGTTCCCCTCGGGGATGTACGATAATGCGTCATAACACCCCCGGCACTTTTTAACGCGCCGCCCCGATCTCGTGACGCTGTTGTCGTCTCTAAGGATGAAGGGAGTGCGAAAGTCTCACTAGGAAGGCTCTTGGCTAGGCGGCGGGGGAGGCAGAGTCGCGACGCAGCTCTTAGTGGCAGATGGACGGCGATGGAGGGAAAGTAGTAGTGGTGGTGTTGTTGGTGGTGGTGGAAAGAAACCTCGCTCGCTCAGGGGAAACACCAATAACAACGGTCCAGAAAATAGACAGCTCGAGGAAAAAATAAGAAAGTGTTGAGGGTAATGGTCGGGTGGGCAGGGGCGGAGGAGGGACCAGTGAGAGGCTGGACGCGGAAGCCACCAGTTATACACTCTTACACCGTCCACGCCTCTGATTGGCCCGTGCCTCGGCCAGTCACGGCATAGAGGGTTCGCGGCTCAGACCTAAGAGGAGGGAGGCGCGGAGGAAAAAATGCGTACCACAGGGGGGAGGAAAATCCTTCTCAAGCATTAGATAATTGGTGGTGTTTGAACCGCTCGCTCGGGATGACGCGCCGCCCGCTGCCTCGCCCTGGCCAGTGACGGGAAGGATAGGAACGCCGTGACGCTGCAGGAACTACCGCAACGCCGCCTCCACCATCGCCTCCTTCGTGTTACTCTTCAGGAGACTTAAACGAAACGCAACGTAGAGGTAGGTGTCCCAGTGGTGTTGTTTTTTTATCATGCGTGTGTGTATGTGTGTGTGTTGTGGGGTGTGTGACGTAGATATGTATATAGAGATAATGACAGAGAAATGGTGTGTGGTTAGTGATGTGTGTGCGTGCGGGTCTATGCTTATTGTTAGTGTCACCTGTGCGAATTTACAAGAAAAAAGAAAAATGAGTTTCCGTGTGTGAGATACTGGTGAGAAGGAGAAGGTTGGAGACGATATCCTTTATGTGAGTGTGTAAGGTAAAGTACCGAGGGAATACAGCTGGGTACTGAAGTGTAATTAATATATGGCTCGCAGTACATATATATATATAAAGTGATCGGCCATAGACACGCACTCCTGGATAAAAGTGTAATCCATATATATTTTTAGTGATGACATACGACTAAATGGATTCTCACAGACCTTGATAAAAAAAAAAAAAACATTGACGTTGGCTGATTCCATTTTACTTTACCATCCGCTAAAAGAAAAATAGAAGAAAAAAATAAAAGAGCATATTTCAAAAGAACACTACGAAATATTGATGTGTATGTTTCTTTGTGAGTGTTGAACCGCCAAGCCTCTGTGTTGCACGATGAAGTGGGCAAGTTTTTCATGACTCTCTCTCAATAGTACTGGATTGGCGCGCGTTCGAGAGAGAGAGAGAGAGAGAGAGAGAGAGAGAGAGAGAGAGAGAGAGAGAGAGAGAGAGAGAGAGAGAGAGAGAGAGAGAGAGAGAGAGAGAGAGAGAGAGAGAGAAAAAAAAAAAATGCACACACAGACACACAGACAAATACTCACACAAAGAGAAACCAAATGAAAAACAAACGAATGAAAAAAAAAATAGCAACGAAAAAACACAACACAAAAACTAGGAATTACACATTACCAAAAAGTAATTGAACAAGTAGCCCCAAAAAAGACTAATAGCGTCAATCACGACCCAACCAGACCATCGACGGTAGACACCCCCCAAAAAAAACTGGACCATAAACTAACCCACACAAGATAGAAAAATGACACACCACAAAATACTGAATAAAAACTAAAGAAAGAGAGAGAGAGAGAGAGAGAGAGAGAGAGAGAGAGAGAGAGAGAGAGAGAGAGAGAGAGAGAGAGAGAGAGAGAGAGAGAGAGAGAGAGAGAGAGAGAGAGAGAGAGAGAGAGAGAGAGAGAGATCACACGGGTCAAAAAACTAACTGGACCACCACTTTGCCAGTTGAAGGTGTGAGTCGCGGAGGGCAAAAAGATCAATAAATGGTACAAAGATTGATCGAACCTGATTATCAACTAGATGGGATAAGAAAGACCTGTTGCTACCTACTTACCTATTCCCTACACACACACACACACACACACACACACACACACACACACACACACACACACACACACACACACACACACACACCACATGAGTGAGTCGAATTTACACTTACTAGAATACACACCCCATAATATTTCACGAGAAGCTTAAACATGTAACAAAATAGTATAAAATATGACTGAGTTTATCATCACCGTTCTCTTAAAGTAACGCTAAAGTGTGTTTATGGGGTAAGGAGGAGTCAGCTTCTAAATGACACCATAATGTTAATATACTACTACAGAGGAACTTATAACTAAATATACTGTGTGTGAGTGATCGGAGAAATAACAGTTAGTATCAGTTTACTATCACTATATGTTGTCGCAGCAATAAAATCATGCTTTGAAATGTGCGGCTTAGCAGATGAAAATGCAAGATGAACGTAGGAATGTTAATGTTTAGTGATATCAAGCCTTGGATGCAGTATATTAACGCTACAAACAACCTTGATATCCAGCCTTGAACCAACACGAGTTTGAGGTTTTACTACTCGGAGCTTCAATACAAAAAAAAAGTGTTGAGGTTATTCTGACACTATATTAATCACTACATAGTTACCATCTAATTTATGTCATCCTGGTCATCTTATTATAGATTGGACACATATTTCTTAGTCTTACAGGAACAAGTTTTACTAATATGTATTCTTAAGAAAGGCATTAAGATTCATGTTGATCGAGTGAAACTTTTAATTAGGTGAAGGATTTAACAGAGGTGTTGCAGATAGTGTTCCTGTCGTCAATTAGTAGGTTAACACTCGTAACAATGGATTCTTGATAATTTTGTCATCATTTAAGAGACATGTATATAAAGTAACTAATACACAGACGGGTTAATTAATAGATGAGTGAAGTGACGCCATGTGGTAGGAGTGAATACAATAGAAAGTCTTATGAGAAAGTTGGATAAACTTATAGATCAGGTTGGCAGACGGTACGACACGGTATATAGAAACTCATTTGTGTATAATGATTAACCTTTTACGGAGTCTGAAAGTTAAGACATTACGGGAAGAATACAGGAAATACGCCCTTTCACTTATTTTTTTAGCCTCCTCAACAACAACACACACACACACACACACACACACACACACACACACACACACACACACACACACACACACACATACACACACACACACCATCCTTCTTCTGCACCCTACACATTCCCCTCCCCTTTTCTACCCCACGTACCCTTCCTTCACCCATTACCCCGCCCTCCCATACCCTGGCACACGATTGGCCCCTGGGTTGGGTGTTACCTTTGCAAGGGCGCGGCTGAGACCTCCAGAGTGGCCTTGCATGGTGGTGAAGGTGGTGGTGAAGGTGGTGGTGGTGGTGGTGGTGGTGGTGGTGGTGGTGGTGGTGGTGGTGGTGGATTGGTAGCTACAGTACGCACGTTTTAAGAGTCCATCGCGTGAGGTACAGAAGGTTACGTTTAGTCATAAAAATAATAATTGATGTATAACTCTGATTCAATCTCTCTCTCTCTCTCTCTCTCTCTCTCTCTCTCTCTCTCTCTCTCTCTCTCTCTCTCTCTCTCTCTCTCTCTCTCTCTCTCTCTCTCTCTCTCTCTCTCTCTCTCTCTCTCTCTCTCTCTCTCTCTCTCTCTCTCTCTTTTTTTTTCTCTCTCTCTCTCAATAATGTTCCCTCTACCCATCCTTCCATCGTCCGCTTTTCCATGGCGCGTCCCTCACCGCAGCTGACGTCACAAACCACAAGGACCATTTTCTATGTGAAGTCGCCGTGAGAGGAACGTAGGGGAGACTCAACCACAGTGATAAAAATTTTAAGTGCAGTCATTATCAGCTAATTACCATTGCGGCATGTAGGGGAGACAAGGAGAGTGGCGGCCACGGTGGTGAGCATGAGTCTAATTGAGGAAGGCTTGGGAAACGGCTATATCCGTTTCTAAAACAAATACACATCGTTTTGGGATGATTTTAGTGAGGTAAGTGAAAGCTATGGGATTGGCAAGGTAAGGACGTCCAATGCCATTCAGTTTAGGTATTACCCAAGGCCATCAAAGCAAAGGGAGTGTTATAGTATAGAGGGAGTCACTAGATGCTCTCCACCTGCAACAGTAAGTCTAAGGACGTGGAAACATGATTTTTTTTATGGTTGTTTAAAAGGTCTTACTTTTTTATGCATTTTATAGCACTGGCAAGAATAATCCCTATGCTGCTCAAGCCACAACGTGACCAATTTGCTTCACATTAATCTACCTAACTGTTACTTTTATTTTTTTTTCTCTCTCTCTCTCTCTCTCTCTCTCTCTCTCTCTCTTCTCTCTCTCTCTCTCTCTCTCTCTCTCTCTCTCTCTCTCTCTCTCTCTCTCTCTCTCTCTCTCTCTCTCTCTCTCTCTCTCTCTCGACGTAAAACTATTAGTGTTCAATATTACATAAGTACCTTGAATGTATTGCCAGTTAAGACTTGCCACCCGTTACGTTACGATCGACATAAATATATAATAGCTAATAAATGTAGCAAATCCGTAAAGTATGACAATATGTTCTTGAATCCAACCTTTGATAACTCTTCTAAACATGGACGGTGTGAATGCTCCCTGAACTTTGGTGTGCAACAAGGACGGTGCCTCTCTACCATGCAAGGAGGGAAATGCTTTATGTATAAGGTAGTGGAGGTGTCTGCGGCTGTGGTGGAGAGGAGAGGGATGAGGGGAGGGCAATGTGGTCTGGTATTCAGGTAGCGGTGAAAGTCTCCGACACTTCTAGGTTGAAAAAAAATAATCCAGTTTTCACGATTATGAGCATGACCGCTGGCTCCAGTCCGTCAGCCGGCGACGTGACTGTCAGCGTCTGGAAAGAAAACTATTAACTGGGTTTTTTTCTGTCTCTCTTTTTTTTCACCTCTCTCTCTCATTCTCTTTTTCCCTCTCTGATCACTATTCCTCATGAAACCTTATTACGTCATCTGGTGGTGGTGGTGGTGGCGGTAGTTGTGGTGGTTGTGGTGATTAATGGTGGAGGGAATAACACTTGTAGTGGTTTAGAGTACTGGTTTTGGTGAAGACAAGATGGTAGTGGTAATGGCGGTGATAGTCGTGGTGACATTTGGTGGTAAAGAAAAAAAATAAATAAATGCTGCCTGGTTGTTGGGGTTTATGGCGACTATTATTTCACGTGGAAACTTAGGCGCAAGAAACTAATTGAGGTATTGACGGTGTTTGGCGTGGGAGAGAGTGTTTACCAGTGCGCGTAGGAAAGGAGGAGTGGAAGCCAAGGCAAGGCAAAGAAACGACCCCCAACAGGCCAAGCCACTCCAGCCTTCGACACGCCCTTCGCTTCTGCAATATTCAAATGAGCTTCTCGTCCAAAGAGGCAACACACTGACGCACCGACCCACCCTTAGTATGGCTCTAAATTCTGCAATATTCAAATGAGACTCTTCATACAAGCTGACAGGGAGGAGGAGGAGGAGGAGGAGGAGGAGGAGGAGGAGGAGGAGGAGGAGGAGGAAGAGGAAGAGAACGTACTATACCATCTGTGTATTCTAGAGATTATTTAGTACCTCCAGTGTGCACTGTCTCGTACGCCCGTAAATTTGACGTCACTTATGAGGCGGAAGTTCGTACGTTTATGGTGAACTAATAATAGAGAAAAACGCACCAGCTACCACTTTAATATTACGCAACTAAAGAGTGAAGGGAGACTAAACAACATGAGACGTGCAGTGTAATTGTTCATCTCCTGTTCCTTGGCCTGAACCCCTTGGCAAGTATTCACTGTTATCCAGCCAATAGCCTAAGACACAAGGCCGCTTTGATACATAGAAGGCCAGAAGGACAGGTGAATGTGTGGTACCCTACCTGGCCAGGCTTCCATCATGTGTCAAACTAGACGGTAAACAGACAGACAGGAATGCCATTACGTTATGCATATCACACGTTCACATTCATTCGATCATTCGCTGAAATTAGTTGGAAAAAATGTCCCTCGTGTTTCGCTCTAATAAAAATCTATTACCTTTCCGAAATGGATTGACTCGCAAAACGGAAAATAAACATATGAAGGCAGACTGTTCTAGAATTCACTAGTAGACAAATAACTGGTCCAACCTTATGTAAGAGAAA
Source organism: Metacarcinus magister (assembly GCA_029783475.1). Lineage (NCBI taxonomy): Eukaryota > Metazoa > Arthropoda > Malacostraca > Decapoda > Cancridae > Metacarcinus > Metacarcinus magister. The sequence continues at coordinate 4,217,077 of JAPQNM010000043.1, read as the reverse complement.
GGAACATGACAGACATAAGTATGAGTGGTAAGTTCAGTGCGACGGAGCATCAGACGGGCGGACGGACGGGAGGTGATGGAAACGTATTGTTAGTTAGCTCAGAGGAACATTGTCCGTATATATAACGGTAGAACATAACAATTGGACCAACATTACGGCGAAAAGCAGGAGTGGCGGCAGTTACCTTAGGGTATTAGGCTGACAAAATGTATACAATAACAAAGAAAGAAAATTGTACGTTCAGGGAGCATCCAGTCTATCTTCCGCGTCCTAATAAAACATTACAAACCACACCACACTTTTAGCTGTATATAAAATAAAGAATGATAAGTTCAATGCGTTTAAGGCGACCACGTAATGCATGCATCAGGTCCTGAGAGCTGAGAGTGCACAGGCCAAGTGAGCACACGTGAGCCAGGCGGGGCCAGCAGGATGTGGTTGAAGTGCTTTGAGGCACCACCTTGAGGTGACACCTTCATGTAAATGAACAACCTGAACCACTACTACACAAACAGGTGGGTATATTATTTTTGTATTTTTGTATTTATTCTAGATAAAATTTCCTCAACCGAAAAAAAAGGCTGATAATAACTGTGTCCATTCTATTTCTCGGTAAGTTATATCATACATTGAAAAATATATTCATAACAACCTTATCTACGGAACTGCATTATTTCCATAATACAGCATCGTTATGTGTTAGGAATAAATCTGAAAATTCAATGCAACAATATAGACCGCAGCAAAGCGCCGCACTTCATGCAAGGATCACAATATTTTGTGTAAGTTACATTTCTTCCTTCGCTGTCGACGAGTCGCACACGAATGATCCTCGTTCGTTCCCACTTCCTCCTAAATATAATAATTAAGTAAAACCAACGAAATTTTTTATGTTGAACAGAAGTCACGTTGTGTTCTCATACACTGCCTTCATACTCGCTCAATTATTGGTTGGTTTTGAACATTGTGGTGCGCGGCAAGCCAGTATAGCAGTAAAAATGTCCGCTAACTGAATTATTTATATATCTTTCGTCGCCACGTCAGCTTATTTGATGCTTCTACTTGTTAGGTCATATAAATACGAAATACAACAATATTTTCATGTAATACTTCCTTCACATAATGTTTTGCAGCTATTGCATGCCATTAAATCAATTTTATTTTGTATTAAGCCGCTGTCATTCAATCCTATAAATCATAGTCATTATTTTGTTATCTAAAACAATGCTCAATACATGAACACTCTTTTCATCGTGTTCTCGGTAGAATAGCATCAGATTTCTGAAATGTTGGCTACCGGCTGGTAAAAAAAAAAAAGTCCTAACATATATATAAGTACGCACGTATACATACAAGAATATATATTTTGCTGACACATGTATACATATTAGCATATGGAACTACGTAGTTAACAAATCTGTTAAATATATTTGTTTATCTGCGGTCTAGTCTTGACTACACCACTCTTATAGGAAGACGAGGAAAAGTAGACATTACTGATATTCAGTCAACCCTATCGAGGCAAGGGAAGGTCGGTGGTGGTGGTGAAGGGAAGAACGAGAGGAAGAGACAACCAGACTGGACTGTTGCTCCGCCCTCCCTGCCTATCTCTGCTTTATTTCACCCCTTCCTTCCCCTTTTCATCGGCTGTCACTGTTCTGTATTCCTGAAGCTGCCGATGCATCCGTATAAGTGTAACACCTGCACTGCGATGCTCACTTCTTTGTCAATCATGTGCGTAAGTTTCTCGTGTCATGTTGGATTCTTTTTTTATTGATTGGTTATTGGTTATTTGTTTAGAGGACTATGCCTCACAGCCGTGGTGGACCACCGCTGCCCCACTGTGGTGCCCAACCACAGCAGTTCCTCTCAGTAAACAGTTTAAAGATCGTTTTTGAAGCACGGCAAGTGTTTCACTCGTCAAGTAGTGTCAGCTTCATTGGAAGGAGAAGGATCAACTTGTACGACTGTATATTATATGATGGAAAGCGCATACACTCGTCTCCCGATTCATCTTCCTTCAGTGATATATAGCAGTGGATCTCAGCAAACATTACACCATTTATGAGTAGTCCATAAACCTTAATTAACTTAAATTGGCATAAGGTACAGCTACTTAAACATATACAACACTGTAATTATTTCCCGCGTGTATCAACCAAGGCTTCGTCAGGTGTAATTATTATCCCTGGTTTTGTTTGTTATTTAATCCCTAAACTCCACCTGGCTCGTTAGAAATAGAGTACATACCTTTGTTATCACGCCACAACGTCGTCGCCTCCTCAACAGTGACGGGAAGGTGTTGTTAGACGCGTTGCTTATGTTATGTAGACGAACACTCCTCACCACACTGGACGCCATCACGACACTGAGGAAGAAAGGATTTTTTTTTTTTTTTTTATATATACTTTGAACATCAGAAATATATTAATGAAAGAAGTATCATATTATATTTAGTTATTTTAGTAATGAGAAATATATAGTTAAAAGTCACTGGAATCAATAGTATGTGTTTTATGATTGCTGATATAATGCGTGACTACAACAATGTCACTAAGCATGAGTGTTTACACATGAATACTGCATTTCATTCATTATACTGCAGGCATGTGATTACCATTATACCACCATGATTTTTTAAAGATGTATAAAAGCACCAATACATAACGATACAAATACAGATAGATAAATAAATCATACAAATATTCAGGAAAGGTAAGATAGCCTGGTGGTGTTTTACTTTCAAGATCAAGTTACCACCACCACCACAATCTCCTTGAAGAAGCATGTCAACACATCTTTCACAAATCAAACCAAAGTATCATAACATGCTGTACCGATAGGGTCATAGTAATACTGAATTAATTAATGTTTGACAGCAGCCAGGGGTGTGGTTAGAGGGTCGGGTTTAAGGGAGCTTAAGCACCTAGTCTCATTTCATAAAACCTGGGTCTTGGCAAGAACAAAAAAACATTTAATCTTTTAAGAAATATATACATGTATATATATATATATATATATATATATATATATATATATATATATATATATATATATATACATACATTCATATATATACATACATACATAGAGAGAGAGAGAGAGAGAGAGAGAGAGAGAGAGAGAGAGAGAGAGAGAGAGAGAGAGAGAGAGAGAGAGAGAGAGAGAGAGAGAGAGAGAGAGAGAGAGATCATAAGAACATAAGTGCAGATACCAGACAACCTGTCGGTTTGTGACTAGAGTTTCTGTTGTAATATATACTACTACTATGTAGTAAACTACTGGGAGAACAGGATAGATCAGAATAAGGCTATAAAGATAGTTTGTCTGTCTGTCTGTATGTCTATGTCCAGTAGTTTGTTTGTTTGTCCACTAACTTTTCCACGCTCCCGCTTTCCGGAGGCGAACGGAAGGGAAGAACGGGACACCTCTTTATGGGTGGGAGCGGAGCGGGGGTTCCACTATCACTTTGGGAGTGATGCCCATCTCTGTTAATTGACGACTCTTGACTTTCTATCTGCCTGCCACACGTGCGTCTCCTTACTACTACTGAGCATCGTGCATCTGTTTCCTAGTGTCCCTTTAAACCTCCTTTACTTACCGCTCAACTATCTAGCAGTGTTCCGTTCATCCCCAAACGGTGTCCTGGTAATCCCCGGCCCACCAGGTTACCAGACACTGAGCCGCCTCACCCCAACACCACTAATCACACGCCCGCCCACCTGTCGCCTCGCCCCCCATCTCCTCACCTCCGCGCTGCCCTCCCACCATCCCTGTCTGCCTGTCCGTCTGCCTCTTTCCCTGGGGAGGTGGTACGGGGCGGGGAGGGGCATTCTTACTGTCTCATCCTTTCCTCGGCTATGTTGGCCACACAGATCCACTCCTAGATTAAGTGACCACATCTCCCCATCTTGTTATATGCACACCGACAGCTTGGGTTTCCTGCTGCTGTCTCCATATCTATTAGTGTATGTTATTGTGATTCTTTTGATCATGACTAACAGGTATTCTTTTTTTTTTTCAAATCCTTACACTCATAACTTGAATATTAAAGTATTATAGAGTTTATTTATCCAAGAATTTGATATACCGATTATATGGCATCTTGTATTACCGGTTTTGGCTTTCTCCCAACAAAAAGAGCAAGCAGCACGTGACCGCTAAGAAAGTGATGTTGTTACGAAAGAAAGTGTTCCTTATATATTAGCATCAAGGTAGTAACTGTACAGAGCTTAACCTATAAACAATGAGTGAACATACATACATACATACATACATACATACATACATACATACAGCAAGCACGGACCCTAACAGTACTCGTCCATGGTATAATATATTGGGAGGTTGGTTATGATGTTATTCAATACTCCTTCAACTCTCTCTCTCTCTCTCTCTCTCTCTCTCTCTCTCTCTCTCTCTCTCTCTCTCTCTCTCTCTCTCTCTCTCTCTCTCTCTCTCTCATACAAACACACACATCTAATCCTCCTCCTTTTCCTCTCAGTCCAGAACGTTAAAAGGTAAACACAAATTAGAAGAGAAGTAATTGTTTTTTTTTCACCCTACCTGGAAGTAATTTTCCCACGCACCGGAACAGCTGCTAATCACTGCCGGGGACGATAACACCTAAATCTTATTCCTTCCTCTTCCACCTATCCGCCCTTCCTGCCCTCCCCATCCCTTTCCCTTCCTTGTACCCCTTCCCCATCCCTTTGACTTCCTTACATCCCTTCCCCATCCTCCTTCCCCTTCTATTTGCTAACCACATCTTCCTCTTACCTATAGGAACACTCTCTCTCTCTCTCTCTCTCTCTCTCTCTCTCTCTCTCTCTCTCTCTCTCTCTCTCTCTCTCTCTCTCTCTCTCTCTCTCTCTCTCTCTCTCTCTCTCTCTCTCTCTCTCTCTCTTCAGTATTATCATCGTGTTTCACCTCCCAACCCTCCCCTCCCTTCCCCTCTTTCCCTTCTCCTATAAACCAATATCCCTTTTTTTCCTTCCTACTCCTCCCTCCTACTCCTCATTCCTCTCCCATCCCTATCTCCCCCCTAGCACGGTCCCACCAGTAGCCGCCACCATCTCCCCCACCAACCAGTACCCCCCTTCCCCGATACCCTTCCCCCTCCTCTCTGAGCCCGTCCCACCTTCACTTCAACGTTAGCTTCCCATCCGTGACAGGTGCGACCCCTTACCTAGGCAGCAGAGGGACAAACAGGTGTGTAGATATAACAAACAGGTGTATATGTATGTGTGTATGTGTGTGTATGTGGGTGTATGTGTGTGTATGTGTGCGTGAGAGATATATGTAGATAGATAGATGATACACATATAGATAGATTGATAGAGAAAGAAAGACTAAAGACAAGAAAGAGAGATAGACAGACATATAGACAGACGAATACAGGATAGGAGGAAGGAGAGGAATAAGGAGGA
>JAPQNM010000043.1:4134148-4199148 GCA_029783475.1 Metacarcinus magister | reverse complement strand
TGGGGGATTGTTATTGCGTCACTATGACGTCAGCACGTACGTAATTGGGGCTCAATTGAACTTTATTGCAAAATGGTGAGGTTGGTTGGCGGCGCTTAGCGTGTCTCACCAAGCTGCCGGTCATACTTGCGTCACGACTCACGCAGCCGGCAGGAAGTGGCTCAACGGAATATAAAATATTCTCCACCTCCTCTTCATCTCTAATTGTATATATTAGTAAGTCACCTCCAAGATGTACGAGACGTCTTTGTGTGTGTTTGTGTGTGTGTGTGTGTGTGATGTGATGTGTGGTGTGATGTGTGTGATGTGTGTGTGTGGGTGTGTGTGTGGGTGTGTGTGTGGGTGTGTGTGTGGGTGTGTGTGTGTGTGTGTGTGTGTGGGTGTGTGTGTGGGTGTGTGTGTGTGTGTGTGTGTGTGTGTGTGTGTGTGTGTGTGTGTGTGCGCGTGTGTGTGTGTGTGTTCCCATAGGCGTTGTTAACTAGTTTTTCGCAGTGGTGTACCGTCTCCGTAATGCAATGCCTTCAATCATTTAGAACAAAATAATATCTTATCTCAGTGACTAGAATATATTACTTCAATCAAAATGTTCTTCTGATTCGAGTTTTCCTTTTCCTTTCTTTTTTTCTGAGTTTCACGTTCAGTTGATAAAAATGTATATACAACTTTCTGTAGTATTGTCTTTGAAGTGAAGTTGTCTTAGAATCCTGGCCAGGCTGACCCTCATTAGCCTAACCCTCACTACCACTTACGTCAAACACTAGATAATGTTTGCATTGCTGCATTATCTTGGTCAAACTCGATCGTCGCTTAACTGAACAACAATAATACAGATCACCCTGGCAATGATGATGAACGCGACGCCGCAGACAGATTGGACGATGGAAAAGGATAGGTTTGCTTAAACTCGTACTAGTCTCTCCTCGCCACGTCACCAAACACACACACCCACACACACACACACACACACACACACACACACACACACACACACACACACACACACACACACACACTCCTCGGTGCCCTAACCACTGGGTATTAATTCAGTGTTGTGCCAGCAGCGTCCCACTGTTGCTTTTAAACGTTCGTCCTTTTCTAGCATTAAAACCTGCCGCCATCTTCCTCGTCGCCGTCATCGCCTACCGTCCTATTCACACCGTCAAAATACCGCGACTCATCAAGTTTTTACCTTTCCTTGCCCCTTGAGAAGGGTCCTAAAGCAGCATCACGGCGCTAAATATTGTAACACAGAATCACCAACAAAGGCATAACAGCTGGAGGCTCACAGCGGCTCGTGCGTGGCAGCTGCTGCTCACGGTGATCTCGTTCGTGCCTTCGTGTATTTGTCTTGTGTGTTGGCTTTTCCTGGTGCGAGGACGCCTTCAGGGAAGGTCAGGGAAGGAACAGCGCCAGTTCCCAAAGGAGAGGAATGCCACGCGAGAGCGAAGTAAGGACAACAAAAATGTCTCACACTATTTCCAGCTAATACCTGCACAAAATATCAATGAGTTGATTAAGTTGCAGGAAAAAAATACGACACTACTTGTATGGCACAAAAAAAAAAAAATGCTACCGTCAGCCCTGCCCACTACCATGACAAAGCCGGGCCCAGTGCCATCTAATCCATTTTCCACACAATGCACTTTGCAGTGGCGGCTCTAAACAGGTCAACCAGTCTCAAACGCCGATGATTCAGTCAAGTGATGTTCACCATTTCTTATTCAACGTCACACACATTGAATAAATATATGTACTATCAATATAATGGAAATAATGACTTTGTATAAATGTTTCTTCTTATCTCAATAACGCGTCGTCTGCACTAAAAACATGATGCCATGAGACCAGTGGCTTAGTAAAGATCATAAGCATGTGAAAAGAAGCATTCAAAGCATTTATGACGAGCATTATAAGATGTTGCTGACCTCCTTCATGTAAATGATGACACAAATTAATGTTGATAGATGGATGTACATTGTTCACTGGTAGATGGATAAGATAGACAGGTAGAGAATAGCAATTACTGTGCATATCATTATTTTGGTAATGTCATCAAGCAAACAAATGTATAGCGTGTTATTGATAAGCAGACAGTTGGCAGCAGACGAGGACACGCCAGACCGTTCCTTGTCATGGCTGCATCATCCTCAGTAACCAACCCATTTTTTCTCCCCTCTCTCCCTCTCTTCGGTCTGGCAGAATTGAGGTGTAGTTTAGCCAAGCGGGTCGGCATCATGTTGGTCAATCAGAGGGGAGGAAGCACGTCCGCTTTGAGCAGCCTCTCCCTCCTTTCCATTAAGTGGTGGAGGCGTAACACTCAGCGCCGGGCACAGTGAGGCGGCGAGGCATAGGCTGGTAGAGCCTACATGCCTCGAGGCTCACCATTTATTCCTATCTGATCAAGCTTCGAGGCAAGCGGCGCGCGTCCCACCCAGCCCCAACCCGCCCACGGTCTTAGGAAGTATAGTCATTTGATCTTGGCCCCGCCCAGCCCAACCCGCAACGCTCTACAACCAATAGGTGGACTGTGTGGCGTATTCAGGGACCTAGAGTTTAGGGTAAGAGGAAATAATGGTCGATAAACCACTTCAGTATTTTGTGGTCTTTTCCTCACTCAGGTGGAGAGATTCTTCCCCGCGCGACGGCGACGGTGACCCAGACGAGCTGCCAGTAGTGATCCCAGCGGCGCCATGGAGGTGCTGACCAGGCCACCACCACACCAGGACGCTCCCATGGACCTCAGCACAACAGCCCGCCGCATGCTGGGCCACTCTCCCTGGACCCGCCACGCCCAGGTAGAGTGTGCCGTGGAGCCTAGAGCAAAGGTCAAGCCAGAGAGACCCAATAGGTACATACCCATCCCCAAAAAGCGGCACTGTCATGTCCCCCAGCCGCAGGACTCTCCGAGGCGTGAGTGCCAATCCCCATCCCCAGTCACACAATTGCCACCAGTTTCCACCAAACTAAGAGTACGACACTCGCTATCGCCGGAAATGTCACGGAAGAGAGCACGGATGGAGTCCCCTAAGCCTTCTAATGTGTGCTGTGACGTAGGTGCTCAACCATCATACTTAGCTATTAGAAACGATGCCATCCCCACATCCGCCACCTCCACTACCGCCGCCGTGAGCGCGAGCGACAGCAGCAGCGAGTGGCCAGCGGTGGGGGCGGGGCTGGCAGAGGCTAATAGTGAAGTAGTCGCGGCCGGCGAAGGCGTTAGTCAGTCAGTCATGAAGCCGCAGCAGCGAGGCCACCCGTCCACCGCGGAAAGCTCCTATGATAGAAGTCCTCCACGTCTGAGGGAGGACAGCGGTGAAGGCATGCCCTCTGCACATCTCTTCACTGCCCTTCTCCAAATGCAGAGCGCGGCGGCATCCCAGGGAACTCTTCCCTCCGCAGTCAAGGACACGGAAGCCCTTTTGTCAGCGGTGCACCAGTCACAGATGCTGTACTACAGTTACTGTTCTCAGCTAATCCATACACTCAGGGCAAGTCAAATAGAGCAGGATCAGCAACACCAACACCAGCAACACCAACACCAGCAGCACAGTCACCGGCTAACCAATTACCCCCACCAGCATCAGCAACAGCAGCATCAGCATCAACTGCATCAGCACCGACGACTGTACCAAGAAAAGCAGACCCACCACCACCACCATCGGGCCCAAGAACATCTTCGTTTGAGCAGTGAGTCAGAGTCGGAAAGACACACCCCGTTGGAGGAGGCAAGGAGCTACGAAAGTGAGGACACGGAAGATGACCCTCACACGGCGGAGGACGACACACACTCTATCCTCCGCACCAGACTCAACAGCCAGGTGAGAAGGGATGAGAAGGATTAGGCTCGGGGTGGGCGTGCACTGTGCGAGTAGAGGAGAGGGCAGGGCAGTTCAGCGAGGCCAGTGTGCGTGTTTTTCTCGGAGACGGAGGGAGTGCGGGGCGTGGTGGCCTTGCTACCGGGCACCCCCTTCTGCAGGCATTAGGCGTCAGGCAGCACAACAAACTGGTTTTCCCTACATGTGTATGTACTAAATCCTGTGACACTTCCACCACCTCATTAATCTTACACAGTCCAAACCAAATACAACGCGGAGAAGTAGCACTGGCGTTTAGAGAGCTAGAAGGAGACATGCGTGGGAGAGAGGAAGTGCGTGAGTGGGAGAGGGAGGTTAGAAGGCCAGAATAAGGGAGGGAGAAGTGAATAGGGAAAGTAGCGTTATGGAAGAGGATACATATATGGGAGTAAAACGGGCGGTGTGTCGGAGGAAGGGGAGGGGAGTGCACAAAGGAGGAGGCAGAGAGGGAGGAAAGGCGCGTGAGTAGGGGAAGGGCAACAGGAGCTCTGCGGAAAGTATGGTGCGGTTATATGGGATAAAAACTAGTTTCTACGGTGGACTGACCCTGAGCTCCCTCCGCCTGCCGCTCTCCTTTCACACACGCACACCGGGAGCGCACACACACACACACACACACACACACACACACACACACACACACACACACACACACACACACACACACACACACACACGCACAGATAAATCAGGTGTTGCGGTGGGAGAGAGATATAGATAACTTACAAAAATGTCTGAATTGCTTATTAGAATATCAGGTAAGTGGTAGAAGGACGTGTGGAAGGCCAGAGTAGTAGATGAGCATGATGAAGGGAGGGAAGGGTAAACACTGCCATTATGCTACACTTGATATAGACATTATGCTTGTGATGGAGGCGGTGGTGACGGTGGAGAACGAGGAAACAAATGAAAAGCCGGTGGTGGTGGTGGTGGTAGTGATGATGATGATGATGATGATAAAAGCGAGAAGGAGGAGGAAATGGAATAGAATGAGAATGAGGATGAGAGAGAGAGAGAGAGAGAGAGAGAGAGAGAGAGAGAGAGAGAGAGAGAGAGAGAGAGAGAGAGAGAGAGAGAGAGAGAGAGAGAGAGAGAGAGAGAGAGACCGACAGACCGACAGACCGACAGACAGACAGACAAACAGAAGGAGAGATGGTATAAAGAAGAAGAAAAGAAGAAGAAGCAACAGATTATGAAGATTATGATGATGGTGATGCTGAATAAGGAAGATAAGGAGGAGGAGGAGGAGGAGGAGGAGGAGGAGGAGGAGGAGGAGGAGGAGGAGGAGGAGGAGGAGGAGGAGGAGGAGGAGGAAGAGGAGGAAAAGGATGAGTAGGCGGGCGTTGACACGTACAGACCTCTAGTAGGCATCAGCAAGAGCCTGTATTCGTAAATACCTACGTGGCTTCCGTGTTCCCAGCGTGCTAAGGGAAGGGGTGATGGAAAGGGTGATGAAAAAGGTGATGAAAAGGGTGATGAAAGGGTGTGAGTGGTGAGGTGTGATGACAGTAGAACGAGAGATGAGTGGTGCTTAGTACTATACAATGGAGGTGAGAGGAGGTGTTAAGGATAGGGGGAGGTGATCATATTGACTGATATAACTACTGCAGGTGATGGAGGGTGTGAGGTGTGGTTAGGGAGGATAGTCGTGAGGGTGGTAATCGTGGTGATGGGACAGTGGTGGTGATGGGGTGGTGGTGATAGGAGGGAAGGGGAAGTGTAATGTGGCCTTTGCCTCTACATGCCAGCAGCCACACCCAAGGCACATCCTGTAGACCCCGTTTGTATGGGCATCCTGACAAGGGGAGAAGGAGAGGTGAAGGGGAACTTAGAGAGAGGGGAAGGGAGGAAACACATAATGAAGTAGATCAGCCAAGTGAGTTATTAAGAAGATTCTCCTTTGCACCACCACAAAATTAATGTTACTACTATGTTCACAGATAGATTAGATAGATACTCGTGATTGCCATAATCAGCTATCTCTTCTTGATCATTTCTTCTCGTCTTCCTTCCTCCTCTATCCATCCCTCTCCCCTGAAGCTCCCCATAAAATTGCCTATCATTTCCTCCTCCTCCTCCTCCTCCTCCTCCTCCTCTTCCCCCTTGTATAATGTTCTATATAATGTGTAGTATTTGCATACCTAAGTGTATTTGCATAGTGATGAGCGGCATGAAGGAGTGAAGGAGGGATGAAGGCAGCCGGTGATGTAGGTGTATAACTATAGCGATAAGGTGGTGAACGTTCTGCAAGATTATGATGACGTGTTACTCTTATATAAAGTACCCTACACATACCCTCGAGCAAACCCTACATTCTCTCTCTCTCTCTCTCTCTCTCTCTCTCTCTCTCTCTCTCTCTCTCTCTCTCTCTCTCTCTCTCTCTCTCTCTCTCTCTCTCTCTCTCTCTCATACACACATTTTACTGTCACATTTACGAAAAGAATATTACCTGAAAATTGATAACGACGGAGAATGAAACACACAATACACACACACACACACACACACACACACACACACACACACACACACACACACACACACACACACACAAATCAATATGTTACATTTTGAACTGGTAATTGATCAGTGTCTCTATTACTCCTGTCCCTCCCCACCACACACCTGTCACTCAACACACACCTGTCACCCACTACACACACCTGTCACCCACTACCCACCTGTTCCCCAATACACACCTGATCCCCAACACACACCTGTCCCCCAACCATACAACTTTCCCCCACCACACACCTGTCCCCAACCATACAACTTTCCCCCAACACACACCTGTTCGCCACCACACACCTGTCCGCCACCACACACCTGCCTCATAACACACACCTTTCACGTCTTCATCACAGGACTTCCGTTGAAACTTTCTTTTTTTTTTTTTGGGTCTCGACTAAAAGAAAAAGAATGAAAGTGGAAGAGGAAGAGGAAGGGGAAGGGGAAGGGGAAGGGGAAGGGGAAGGGGAAGGGGAGGGGGAAGGGAAGGGGGAAGGGATGGCGGGAAAGCTTAAGAATGAAAGAAGACATGTCAGGTAGCGGTCCTGCGAACTATCATTATTATTATTATCATCATCATCATCATCATCATCATCATCATCATCATCATCATTAAGTCGTAACCTTCACAGTTATGCCATAATCTTATTCACTTTAAAATTAAACAAAACCAACATATTGAGAGAGAGAGAGAGAGAGAGAGAGAGAGAGAGAGAGAGAGAGAGAGAGAGAGAGAGAGAGAGAGAGAGAGAGAGAGAGAGAGACGGACAGACAGACAGACAGACAGACAGACAGACAGACAGACAGACAGACAGACAGACAGACAGACAGACAGACAGACAGACAGACAGACAAACAGACTGATTAACCAACTGACTGACTGTTTAGCTGACTTAGTGACTTAAATAAAGGTAGAGACATTGTCGTAAAAATAGATCGGATATTAGTGAAAGAATTGTACATTTACATAGGAAAATAAGATGTCATGTTAAGAGAATTACGGAAGGGGAAGAGGAAGGGGAGGGGAAGGGATTGGAGGAGGGAGGGAGGGTATGGAGGAGGGAGTGATAGGGGGGGAGGGGAGGAGGAGGAGGGGGTAAAGGTAATCCCAACAATTTGCAGAAGTTTTTTGTTGTTTCCTTGACGTCATATCCGGTGAGTTCTCAGAGCCATCACTGACCCATCCCGAATCACCCCCCCCACCCCCTTACACACGCACACGCACACGCACGCACACACACACACACACACACACACACATACATACACACACAAAAAATACAAAATTAATCTAAATATACCTTTTCGTCTCTCTCTCTCTCTCTCTCTCTCTCTCTCTCTCTCTCTCTCTCTCTCTCTCTCTCTCTCTCTCTCTCTCTCTCTCTCTCTCTCTCTCTCTCTCTCTCTCTCGTTGCACTGGGGTCATTACTCGGCAATCAGCTTTCAGAACCAATCCGTCCTCTGCGCCCCCATTAGGGAAAGGTTTCTAGAGTGCTTTGATTCTTATCTTGGTTATATACCCACGAGACGAACGCGATTATTCTGGTGGTGACGAAGATGACGCGATTCTTAAAGGGAAAGTACGGTATTTTTCGTCCATATACCTAGTAGCGCACTTATAGAAAATACGTAATGTTGAAGAAAAAAAAACTTTAGACTCCACTCTACTCTCTAGCCTTTTTAAGAATGAACTGGGTAGGATAGGATGTACAGTACTAGAAGTGAAGAATAGATAGAGATAAGAAGAGAGATGCATGTAATAAGATAGACAGGAGAGAAGCTGCAGAGGAGGAGGAGGAGGAGGAGGAGGAGGAGGAGGAGGAGGAGGAGGAGGAGGAGGAGGAGGAGGAAGTGGAGGAGGAAGTGGAGGAGAAACAGGAGGAGGAAAAGAAGGAAGATATCTTTTCATAAACTCAAGTAATTTCATGGAACACATGTAAAGTTTGAATAACTAAGATAAGAAAATAAATAGCATAAGAAAGAGTGAGTTGAAGGAAAGAAAAAAGTTTAACGAAAATTTGAGTCGTGTGTCTCATTATTTATCCATTAATCTTTTTCAAACTATTATATATATTTTTTCTCTTTTTATACAGAGATGAGTTTGTAGTTAATTTACCTGTCTTGCCGCCGCGCCCTAGTGTGTGTGTGTGTGTGTGTGTGTGTGTGTGTGTGTGTGTGTGTGTGTGTGTGTGTGTGTGTGTGTGTGTGTGTGTGTGTGTGTGTGTGTGTAATGACTTGAGCAGGTGAAGATGCAAGAGTAGTTATCGTGTGCAACAAAGCGAGGGAGGAAGAGCTTGAATGACGTAATTTTTTCTGCATTGCTTGTTCAGAAAATCTCCTCCTCCTCCTCCTCCTCCTCCTCCTCCTCCTCCTCCTCCTCCTCCTGCTCCTCCTCCTCCTCCTCCTCGGACCTTAGATCTTGTCACTTATAATGTTAGAACACTAGTTAGTAAAGGTAGTCTCTAAGTGTTATTTAAAGAACAGGAAGGCGTCATATGGGATGTCATAGGCCCACGTGAGGTTTGAAAGACTGGAGAGGAATTCATACAACAGAAGCATAGTCACATTTTTTGCTTCAGGGGAAAAACTGGCGAAAAAGTACACAAAGTAGGTTTATCAGTGATGGATGAGATGGGTTGAAGTCATTTTGGTAGACAACACAATGTTATAAAAAGTAATCTCCCACTATTACTAAAGAAAAACGTATATAATCAGTGCATTTTACAAGTTCTAAAATATGGATCAGACACCACCTAGTCTTACAAAAACCCTGGAAGAAAAACTTCAATGTGTCCAAAGAGGAAGGGAGAGAACAATGTTTGACAATACATAAAGAGATAGGAAGAAACCATTATGGATTAGGCAGCAGACCAAAATTGAAGGCATCTTGACCTCAATTAAAAGGAAAAGTGGACATAGGCGGAACACGTCACGCGATGAACAGATAATAGATGTACTGTTAAAGTAAATGAATGGTAAGACAGGAAAGATAAGACAGCAGGACAGATAGAGAACTAGATGAAGAGATTAGACTGGAAGTTTTGCTGGAGTAACCTGGAATAGACATCACCTTATAGAGATGAGTGGAGAATATTGCACTAATAGAGGCTGATGATGATAATAATAATGATGATGATGATGATGATGATGATGATGATGATGATGATGATGATGATGATTACGATGATGATGATACTTCTAATCCTAAATTTATCTGACTTTTCTTTGCAGTTAGGATATTTGGCATTTTCGTTATTATTTGTTCTCTTTCTCTCTTCGGGTCCAGTGCTATTTTACACTTTAACATTATGTGGTCACTGGACTTTAATTTATTTAATACTGCTATAATCTCATGTTGCTCTTTCTCCTCCTGACCCTCTTAGTCCTATTCTTACTTCTCATTCTCATTATCCTCGTCCTCCTCTTCCTGTACTACCACTTCCTCAATCCTCACTCCGCCCTCTCTTCCTCCTCCTCCTTTTCTTTCAATACCAATTTCATATCCTCCTCTTCCTCCTCCTTCTCCTCCACTTTATCCTTCTATTACTGCTACAGATACTATCACCAGTACTCCTGAGAGAGAGAGAGAGAGAGAGAGAGAGAGAGAGAGAGAGAGAGAGAGAGAGAGAGAGAGAGAGAGAGAGAGAGAGAGAGCGAGTAAATGTTCCATACTTGCTAGTTAATGTTTGTTCATAAGGTTTCTGCAGTGTCCCACAATCCTCCTTTACAAAGATAAGGATGCCATGACAGTTTGTTGCACCTAACCTATCACCTAAGCCCGTGCAATGGTTACTCACCTCGCTCTTCCCCTACAGGAGGCCCAGCAACTATGTCTGGACCAGAGGTCTCCTTCAGCAGAGTCCCCGAGTGGTACCCTGCCTTCCAGCACCACTGGCGGTGAGGACATGGACCTATCGCTCATGGAAGCATCGGGTGGCACACGCAAAAGAGCCCCGCGTGCTCTCACCGGCAAGCATGTCAGGCCGGGCACAGGGGCGTCCGCCAGTACCCTCATCACGCTGCGGCAGAAGCTGCAGGAGCGTCAAAAATACCGAGAGGTTTACGGCGTCGACCCGCCACAACCTACCAAGGCTACCAAAGGGAGAACAAAGAAACGATGAAGACAGAGATGATTCTCCCTGACAGCGTCATGAAGGGACACTGGAGACATGCTGTGATGGGCCATGGCGCCTAATGCCTTGGCGGTCAAATACATCGGCACTAGTGATGGTCTCTACAGGTTTGTCATTCCTGCACGAAAATTACGGATGATTTACATCAGAGAGAACCATATCAGGGCCCAGGGCAGAGGACCCGTGGCTAGAACACGCATTGCAAATCACCCGTGTTAGTGTTTGGTTCAAACATGAGATTTCCACCCTTGCAGCCAATGCCGTTGGCAGTGCCTCGTCGGTTGGTGCAGGGCGGCGGCAGGTCATGATGGCTTAAAGAATCTGCAGCAGTAACCCATCATTTTCCCAAATCACAAATTTGGCCAGGAGTTACCTCACCATCCAGTGCTCCGCCCTTGTAACACGCACCTCACGCACAAACGCGAGACGCTATCAACACGGATAAAAAATATAACAAATTATATATTCAGTATCACTGACACAAAATAATAAAGACAAGTTAATGTTACTGAAATATTAGATCTTTGTTAGATTTATGCGAAGCATCACATATCAAAAGCAGTCACATCGGCAGCCGACCGCCATCCACGTTAGCCTCCTAGTCGTCGGCGTGACACTCATTACACGGTTTACTTCATACAGAACACCAAACGAAGTTTTTTCTTTCTTTTTATAATAAGCTCAGCTTCTCCAAGCGGTGACTCGCCTGCGTGGCAGTGACCTCTGCCGCCGGGAGCACATCAAGTCGAGATATTTTTCTAGTGCAATGAAGGAACTCTCATTTTGAATCTTGCCTCGAGTGAATAACAGTTGTGCCTCAAACTCCAGTGGTTATGTTTCAAAATCATGAGACAGTGTGTTTAAAGGTTTGTCGATGCGAACCTTGAGTGAAACGAATTATTTTTATCTTTCTTTAGAGGCCGAACCTTCATTTTTTCTTTTGACACATTCCATCTCCACCAACCATTCCTGCAGCATTGACCGACCCGCCGGCCGTGCTGCCTTCCCTGTAATGCTTCCCCGCCTCACGACTGGGAAAATTTGCACATCAGTCTTACAAACTTGCTGGTCAAGAAATTTGTCACTTAAGGTCCCGTGAAAATGTATGTATGGGCATTGATTTTATAAATTTTACTTTATTTCTTTAATTAGGTAATCATACTACTTATCATACTTATCATAAAAAATTACTTCATCTTATATTTGTAGTATATGATTATGTTCTTCCTCTTGTATCTGTTTCTCATCGTAGTAAAATGAAAGACATTATTTGTAATTGAGCAAACTGTAGTCTCGCCCCGCTCTATCACTCCCTGACCTGCACCTCACATCCCCACCTCACGGAGCATCCACACCACCGCCGCTTCGATCGCCACTCCTACTGTGCTGCATTTCAAATCGTTGTCACAATCTTTGTTCACGTCCGAGACTGTATGACGGTGGTACTTCTCTTTCCTTCTGTCCCTCCCTGTCCTGCCCCATCTGTCTACCCCGCCTCGTCCTGCTCCACCCGTCTACCCCGCCCCGTCCTGCTCCATCCTTCTGCCCCGCCTCGTCCTGCTCCCTTCGCCATCCCTCACCCTGCACCATCGTCAGTGTCCTGCACAACCCACCCCAGAGAGATTCCTCATCCATTAATGGCATACAAAACGATTTTTTTTTAATGTTTTATACATGCTTACCAATAAAGTGTTGCATATGTGGCCTTGTATTAGTTGTTTTACCTTCATGAATCCAACTTTAGCCAATGTCAGCGAGCTAATTACTGGACTATTCTCAATGGTCATCATCTTTTACCAAATTATGCCTGACGCCGTTTAAGATCACCAAATGGTTAGATAAAGAAAAGGCTACAAGGAAATAATGATGGTGAGAGGTCAGACACTACGTTCTGTACTTTTTCTTCTAACAATTTGAAAGGTTTAATTATTAACCTAACGCCCTAAGTAACAAAGAGACTTATCATCCAATCTTTCTAAACAAGACCCAAATAAGGATTAAAATCACACTAAGAAGATATGTTATAAAGCCTTCAATGAAACTCAGATATGAAAACATGGAGTGCGCAATATGTAGCGTCAATGAAGATTTGGAACATTCTCAGTATTTCAGAACCTAAATTAAAACGATAGGGACAGATACTTGGAGAAAACCCTGGTACTAGGGAATGCTTGTAGTAACAGGACAGTCAAACAATCACTAAACACCACTTGGGCTTTGGTGATCGTTATGGTTTGATTGGCAAGGCGTCGGTGTGTTGAAAACACTATCAGAGGTTCAAACTCCGAGCGCAGTCAACTCATGGCAACCTAACCTTATTTTGATCAGCTTTTTAGTGTTTCAAAATACTTACATTACATTTTGGCCAATATATAATTGTTGAAACACCTAATGACGACACAAGAGCTCGGCATTTAATGGATCTTTTGCAGTGAGCCATTGTTTTACTCCTGTTATTCCAGTTGTCAACCCTCCACAACTATCCTGGCAACACATGGCATCAACGACGTAATGTTAAAACTACCTATAACAACATGCATACTTTTTCTTTCCCAACTCTCACTCCTGCATTAATTTGTTCTCAACTGGATTGCTATTATGATTTTATTATGTGTACAACTAATTAAGATTGGTGGTAGAACACACCCTACCTAACTCCTCTCTCACCCAGTGGGAAGACCAACAATAACCAACCTCTTATTAGGTGACTCCCAGGAGTGCCAGGACCCTGACCTGGCACTCAAAGTCCTCAAGCACACCACGGCCTTCCTTCAAAGAACAGATCAACTCCACAGGATCTGATCCAATGATCTATCTGCAGCCTGCACCTTTGGAACACCGCAGGCTGTAGCACCACGTGCACCCTCCACGCACCCAACAACTTCCCAAGACAGGATAATGGCAGTGAAAAAGTACTTGAGTATAAAGATATTCAATCATGTTCTTTTAAACTAATGTGTAAAAATGTATAGTACAGTAGTTTTGCATGTAGTTTTTTTTTTAAGTATGTTCCTAGTTTTATAAGTAGCGTATGTTCCTAGTTTTATAAGTATGTTCCTTAAGTGGGGGGTGGGAACCCAATTCAAAGTAAGTTTCTTTCTGTACTACACAGTAAAGACTAAATAAAGTATATATTGTTATTATTATTATTATCATTATTATTATTATTATTATTATTATTATTATGTGATCGGCCAGGTGTAGATAGAGATTAAAACGGGATGCTCCTTTTTTATTTTTTTTTTTATTTAGATGAGCTGCCGTTTGAAAGGCCTGACTTGAGAGAAATCCTGTCACCTGTAATAAAAAGTTCAAGGTCATTCAGCTTCATCTCATCACACAGTTGTCATGGTGACGGAGTGTATACAAATACCTGAACCGTGCCGTGCTCAGCGTGCTGGAAGGTGTTCAAACTTCACACTCATAAAGAAACACCATGTCTTACAGAGAACTAAGAAGTAAGTCATAGGCTTTCGTGACGTACAATTGAAGAACGGAGACGCCCCAGTATTGGCATTAAGTTCTCTCGGTTGTTCCAAATAATGAAGTTGTGATGTTAGCTTTAGTTAGTTATGTTGAAAATGAAACATATAAGCAATTGAAACCTGGGAAAGTTCCTATTAAAGACGCGCACAATTCATGCAAAACTAGTGTTATACATCAATGTACAACACAATTAGATGTAAGTTGGTACTATAGGTAATAGTGGATATAAATTGATATTAAAGTTAAAGATGAAGATATAGCTAGTCCGTGCTGGTGCCCTGGTCATAATTACAGTGTTTCACCAGTCTTATGAATTAGTATTATTATAACATTTTTACTAGTAACTACTTGGTATGGAACAGGTTTGCAAGTGTTCGGTAAAATAAGAAATGCAAGTTTGTAAAGTAGATATTAACCTGCATCCATGATAAGTCAATTGATAAACCAGCACCACCTGCTTTGCCTCTGCTCATTCTTTTCAGTGCTTTCTTTATTTCACTTGTGCTTACACAGAGTACTTCAATGTTCATAGTTACCTTGCTGGGGTCTTTGGTTTGCCTATCATTACTGCTATACAATTTTCTAAAGAATTCCTCCACTTCCTTGATAACTTCATCTGTATTATTTGTAATCTGACATTGTTCATCTTATATATATATATATATATATATATATATATATATATATATATATATATATATATATATATATATATATATAATGTTCATACCATTATTACAGACTGTACGGAGATGCTTCGCGCTCTGGGCTTTAGGCGCCTTATTTCTGTGGAGAATTTTCGTTCTCCTAATTTTCCCCTCGTGGCTGAGATCTTGGCCTGGCTGGTGCACAGGTTTGATCCCAAGGCTGATCTCCCGACAGATATTGATACAGAGCAAGACAGAGTCATATTCATCAGATCTGTGGCTCAATTTATGGTATGGCATATTGTACAAAATAGGTAACTATTTCCTGCACATGTGAGATTACACCCAAACCAGAAACATATGTAATAATCTGACAGAGGAAATAGTATGGTAGAATTTTTTTTTTATATATATATATATACAGTAGAACCTCGCAGTACGATTGCACCATTGTACGGGTAATTTGCTTTATGAGCTGCGGCTTGTGAGTATTTTTGTCTTGAAATACGAGTGGAAATCTGCAGTACGAGCAATCTTCATACTAGTGGGCACTGAGCTCACACGATTTTTCTCTTGTTTCGTGGCTTATTTGGCATTATTTTGTAAGACGAGAAAATCGCAAATGAGCTCTCATGGAACGAATTAAACTCGTAATGCGAGGTTCTATTGTATATACACTCATACCTCATTTTAACGGAGAAAAGGGGGAAAATATTAGTCCAATAATGCCGATTGTCCATAGTGGCTAATATTAACAATTACATTACAAAAGAAAGAGGAATGATATAGTACTGTACATTTAATCAAGCACACTATCCAATATGACAGTGTAAAATACCTGAACACTGTAAATATGTACTATAATAAAGTAATGTAACATTTTTTATTTAAAATCAGGCTTGCTATGGATGGTGAAGAGGTGTGTTTGTATGCCGTGATCATATAGTGAGGCTTCAGAAATTGTCTGTTGCTTCCGATATCCGTTAAAGGGAGGTCCATAAAACTGAGGCATGAGTGTCTGTGTGTGTGTGTGTGTATGTGTATGTGTGTATATGATGTATATGTGTGTATATATATATATATATATATATATATATATATATATATATATCATATATATATATATATATATATATATATATATATATATATATTATATATATACATATATATTGGTGCCTTAGTGGTGCAGTGGTTAGTACGTCTAACTACGAATCCGCTGGCCCAAGTTCGATCCTGGACAAGGACAGTCGGTGCACAGCTCACCCAGTTGTTCATCCTCCCAAAAGGGTTGGTCGATAAATGGGTACCTAGGTAAAACCTGGGGAAGGTAAACTGTGGAAACTCGGATGTCACAGTGGCCCTGTGTCCCAGCGCAACGGATTAATTTCCACCACAGGCTCAAAGGCCTATGTGATGGGAGATGAGCGCCCGCAGCTACAGCATGTACCTTTATATATATATATATATATATATATATATATATATATATATATATATAGTATGTATATATGTGTGTGTGTGTTTGTGTGTGTATGTGTGTGACACTGTTCATGTGACACTGCAAGAGTATGGAAGAAACTCACAAACAGTATTGCTAGAGTGAAGTAAACACACTATAACTTTCTGATATGGGAGACTTATTTCTTTTCCTTTCTCTTTCTGTTGTGATGATTGGTGACTCAAGGCAGCAAAAGCTCACGTCCGCCTCAACACTAAGCGGCTGTACCAGAGTGATGGATATGCAGTACAGGAAATTCTTAAGGGCCTCAGCATTCTGTATGCTGCCATCCAGAACAATGATAGCCAGAGTAATTTTGAGGATCAATCAGAAACCACCATCAACTTTGATGTCTCCAACAAGGTGAAACAATGGTACTTTTTTCATTTAATTAATGATTAAGTAGCAGAAAGAGGTCACCCCAACTGTATGAGAAAGGGTTTGATGCATAGGAAGTGTTTGGTAGACACACCAGAATTTTCTTTTAGGATGCAATATGAAAGATGAGAAAATGTGATTATAGTTTACAGTGTCAATGAAAAAAAAGAGTAAAAGTTCATTGTAACACCTGAGGGTGGATGAATAGGTGATCATTCATCTCTTCATAGCAAGAAAAGATTGAAGGAAGTAATAGAAGACACAAAAAGATCAGTAAGAGAATAACACAAACAGATGGAGCACATTGGGGCTACAATTTGGTTGTTGTGTAATGTGAGTCCGGCTAGATTAGAGATGTAATGTTTGTTCGGAAATAGATTTCAGAGCTGAAACATATTCGATCCCTGGCATCCGAGATTACAAGCCGAGGCGCCGTACTGTATGACTTGCTGCGGAGGGAAGTGGATCTGAGGGTATGTGACTATTTATTTGCCTAGTTGTATATACCTAACTGTAACACACAACAAAAGAGCTGTCTTTACTATCCCATCTTTGTTGCTGCTTTTTTAATTCTTTCAATCCTTCTTATATCCTTTTATTTTTTTGTGAGGCGACCATATCACTGTTGAATATTCAAATCTTTGAGTGAATCATTAGTAAAATCAATCTATTTATCCTCTAATCAGCCAATAAGTGAACATCATTCTTATATTTTTCTATAATTGTATGTTTCTCCAGTGATCCTATTTATATGTTTTCCTGGTGACAAGTTATCCATAATCATTACTGCCAATTTTTTTTTCTTCCTCATCATTATCACCATCAACAGCCACTGCAGGACAAAGGCCTCTCCCAACCTTCTTCATTCATTTATTTTTGGCTGCCTGTCTATTCCAGGTTACTCCAGCAAAACCTCTTATCTCATCTCTCTATCTTGTTCTCTGTATGCTCTGCCTTCTTTTTTCATCCTTTTTTCGTATTAACTCTCAATCTCTATCTCTCCCTCTCCGTCTCCCTCGCCCTCTCTCTCTCTCAATTAACTACAGTAGGTGTTGTTTTTTTTCCCAGGAGATGCGCACAACCATCATCAACAGGCAGCTTGAGTTGACAGAGGTGGAGTCTGGGATGCAGGATGCCATACATGCATGTGATGAGGAGGTGAAGCGTAACCAGACAGCTATTGAAAATGTGGATTCTGACCAAGCCAACTTAGAGGCCAAGATTGAGAAGAAAAAGACAGGACTGGACCGAGGACAGAAGCGGCTCCTCACCTTGAAGAAAGTCAGGTGTGTGTGTATGTGTGTGTGTGTGTGTGTGTGTGTGTGTATGCATTTATCTAGTTGTAGTATACCAGGCCTGAGATAGACTTGTGTGGTCCATTATCACCTTCTTTCAGTCCACTCCAAGTATCTATATTTCTCTGGGGAAATTCTATACTTTTTGTGTCATTCAGGCATGTTGTGTTTTGATATTTTTCTTGTGTTCCTTTAAATATCCAGTCTTTCCTTTTCTTTTTAATAGTTGATCTTTACAATCTGTTTCATCCAGGTTGTTCATCAATTTATATATTGTAATTAACTCTCTTATTTCTCTTCTCTCTTCAAGTGTTGTCAATTATATTTCTTTCAGTCTTTCTTTGTATGTTGGACGTTTCAATTCTGGCACCATCTTGTTTGCTATTCTCTGTATTCTTTCAAATTTGTTATGTTATTTTTCTTGTCTGGCAACTATGAAACTTCTGCATATTCCAGTGTAGGTCTAATCATCCAAGTAATTATTTTTCTCATCATATCTTTATCCAGGAAGTGAAAACCCATCCGTATATTTCTTAGCATCATGTGTCACTAACTAAATAAATAAATAAGTATCGTTCCTTGTGTTTATCAGGCCAGCGTTCATGGATGAGTATGAGAAGCTGGAGCAGGACCTGAGGCGACAGTACGAGTCCTTTGTGCAGAAGTTTATCAGTTTATCGTATTTAGAGAACCAATTAGATGACTATGACCGCCATGAACAGGAAAAGATGGCTGAGAGAGAAGTAAGTTTTTGGAATAAAGTGCATTATACTTGTACTACTACCTATGTATTGTAGTACTTTTTCTTTTACCTCGATGCTTCATTCTTTTAACAGTCGGCCACAATGAGAATGCTGGAAAGGCTGAGGTCGGAGGAGAACAGGTTGGGCAGCACTGCCGAGGATTCCGATGACTCAGAGGACGATGATGATGATGATGATGACGATGACGACGATGATGACGATGAGGAACTACTTAAGGATATGAAGGACAAGATAGTTGAAAAGCAAGGCAAAAAGAGTGCCGGGAAAGGTGGGTAGTAAGGGAGATTATAGTGCTGGAGACAGTATTCTCTTAGTTGTTGTATGCAGAGCCTCAATTCTGCTCATGATGTCCTGTCTCTATATCCACATTTATGCAGCTTTTCTATTATATTGTAAACACTTTTCACTATAAAAATTTCTTCCAGTTCATTTCAAATGTCTATGGCTCTTTGTGGAAAACTATTTCTCAACATTACTCGTGCATCCAGTCTTTTTCAGTTGTTCTTGTTCCTGTGAGTTTCTTGGTCCTTTGTCTCAATGTACAATAAGGTTTCCTCTGTCTATCTCATCCGTATTGTTTATTAGCTTATATACCTTAATCAAGTCTCCTCTTTCTCTTCTTTTTTTTAGTGTTGGTAGATTTATTTCTATTAATCTTTACACATGTTAGGCCTGTTAAACTTGGGACCTCAGCAGTTCTTATTTCCTTCTGAATGATATTGGCTGTCAGTCTATACTCCTGTTTGCCTGTATCATGCTTTTACATCTCCATTTTTACCATGATGGAGTCAACACATGCCTCATACTTGTAACACAGCTCATCCTCATTGTCTGCTCAGATGACGAGTTTGTGTAGTTGCGAGGACGACTGCAAGGGATGCTGCCTCAGTACCTATGTATAGGTTATCAGGTTAGCCTTCGTAGGATTCAATGTACTGCACAGTGGACTCATTTGTTCCTGCATAATGCACGGTCACGTCCACTTAACCTTGTTGTTTTGGATGTAAAGGCAACTACAGTATATTAGAGAAATTGTGAGCACTCATTTGAGTTGATCGATGATAAGTATGTAGCTGTGTTCATTTTACTGGTTGGTAATAGTGGGCATCTTGCATTATTTCATCCTACTCCTCTACACAATATGCTCTCACCCTGTCATCACCATTAACCTTGGTAGCCGTTATAGCGAAACCTTTCATTGATGTCTCACTCCTTTTCCCACCCTCTACCTCATCACATTGAACTTCATGTGACACCCTATGTGTTCTCCCACCCTCATCTACCCTGATCCCTCTGCCTTAATGATATCCTTACAGAATCACCACATTTCTCCTTAGATAATATAATTTCCTTCCTGCGACTAACCCGCATCCTCCTTGTGATTTGACCATTTCACTATAACTAACTGTTCTTTTGTTACCCATACTTCACCATGTCATTATTTCCTTGCTCGATCAGTTTCCTTTCTGCTTTCCATTGCGCCATATGACCTCTGATATCTGGCGCTTACTTTATTCACTTTGTTCACATTCAATCACTCACTCCCTTGACACCCTTCTTAATCCCATTTCACCCACAGGAGGTCGGCGGGTGTTTGGCAACATGACTGGTGGTGATCTAGATTCCGAATCCCTCGACTCAGACACTGACCTTAACCTGGATGGGGTCGGTGATTCTGATCTGGATGCTACTGACCTTGATTTAGGGGGTGGTCAGGAGGTTGGTGGGGCAGGATCTACTAGTGGGGGTCTGGGGGCTGCTGGTGGGGGGTTAGGGCCTTCAGGAGGTGGCTTAGGAATCCCTGGAGGGGGTATGGGAGTAGCTATGGCAAATGGGGGCACCAAGCTGAAAGGGTCAAGGATTAGAGCTGCTGTTGCACCTCCTCCTGATGATGATGATGACTTCTAATAATAGGAAGGATTAGAGGGAGAAAATAAGGGAAGGGGATGGCAATGGAACCACTTTCCATGCTCCCATCCATCTTTCCATGGCTCACAGCTGCACCAGGAGTCTCATGCACACATACAAAAACAATAGATTATAGAGGTGGTGTTCCACATTATGTATGTTATGTTTCATCAGAATTGCTTTTATATAGAAGCAAATATCATGTATGCTGCACTCCTCACATCACTACCAATAACACTTAAGACCATATAGCCAACCTACTGGTAGTGATGTCACCTTAAGCCAAGCAATTAGTGTTGCATTGGTTGCCTTGTGGTTCTGAATTTGATCCACAAGAATGTGTACAACCAGGAGCTTAAACATGAATGTCATCCTTCACTGATTAATTTGTTATGGTTTTCAAAGGTCAGTGCTGCAGCACCAGTATTGTAACATCATCATTGCCAGTCACTGGTACTGTTTTTTTTTTGGAAAACCAGCCAAGTGCAATAAAAAACATAATAAAAAGGCCCACTTGTTTTTCCAGCTCCCTAAACAAAAAAAACGAGTGGTATCAAGACACCTGGAGTCGCCATCAAGACAGCGGTCCATCCTAGCGACATTTTTGGTCCCCTCCCCAGATAGAAACTCTGAGGCAGTGCATGTTTTAGCCATTTTAATTTATTTTTCTTAAGAGTGTTTTTTTTTATATAGTGGTAACATTTGCTAATTTCCAATTGTCGGTGACTTCCAGAATTTAAAGATTTATTGAATAGTAGAATGTAACACCTCCACATTTTTTATTTTGTTGTTTGCAACTAAACATTGAATAACTTGGCAAATTATATTATGAGAAAACTTGTCACTAATCACCTACTTGTAATCATAGATGACTACCAATAAATTCATAATTGTAGTTTTCAGTTAAGCTTTCAAATTGGTCTTCTCGTTACTCCACACATACTCCTCAGACACCTCATCTCCATTACATTGAATCTCTTTCTGCAACTTCCATAATCCATGTTTCAGCTCCATATAGTGCAGTTGGCACAGCTACTCCTTCCTAGAACCTTTTCTTTACACTCATTCCTATTACTCTACAACTAAACACCTTCATTCCTCCCAACACCTTTCCTACATACATCATTGATCCTAGACTAAATGCAAAAAATAAAATAAGATTAAATGAAAAATGATTTAATGACTGTATTCAACAATTTTATATACATATTGACATTGTTCAGTTTCAGAGTCCAACACGAACATTAGTACATCCATGAACCACAAAGGCTCTTGACAATGCACATCAAACATGAGAATGCTTGGGATACTTATATTATACAAATCTATATGTTTAAAATCTTTTCAACTCAAGAGGATATGCATAATACTTAATATTTGACATTATACATTTGTGTAAGGTGGGAACATCAGCTGTATGTGGGAGCAGTGAGAGGCTTAAATACAGTACTTGGATATTCTAAAAACATTTATCTAGCAACTTGCAGTCACCTCAAAGAAATGTTTCCTTTCTTTTTCATCCAAGTCATTAGTGATTTATGTGTTAGTTCTTATATATATATATATACATACATACATACATACATACATACATATATATATATATATATATATATATATATATATATATATATATATATATATATATATATATATATAATTTTTTTCAAAGCTTTGAATGCATAATTCATTAAGCCAGTGATCTGATCACCTTATTGTAACTCACAAAGATATCAGCAATCCCACTACATCTCTTTACGGTAATGCACAAATTGAATTGGTTAAAATAAGAATATCAGTTAATAAACTATTTAAAATATCTTACTAATGTAACTAAGATATATGAAGTATAAATTACATTAAAAATTACAACAACTTAACATTATGAAGAAAACAAGTATTACAGAGTGATATCTTAATTGCTTTGGCATATTTGTCCAACTATGTCTGGGAAAAATTAGAAAGGCAGTTACGAAAATCAAACAATTGAAATAAAGACATCAGGCAATCAGCTGCAGGCTCTTGTTGAACCATAACTATTTTTCTATGTTTTGCCCGTTAGCAACAATTATATACAAGGAAGAAATAAAATCAATATTCATAAACACTCTGACAGGAAGGATTTCAAAACCATCATAAAGTTATATAAGATAAAAATCAGATAAGCAACTTCTATGTCAGCCATATACATGCTTCACTTGGATAATCACTTACTATTATCCACACACCAAGTGCTTGCATGGAGAGTCCTTTGTGTTCATGAAGCTTCATGTATACACCACAATTCCGGAGATAAGATTCAAAGCAATAACTCCCATGAGCTCTGATCACTTTGAATGGACTTAAGAACTATCAGTCTTCTTTTCACTTAAGCTATAACATTATCATACATGAACTGGGAAACTGGTAAATACAAGTTTTATGAAAAGATGAACAATAGGCTTTGACTGCCAGTGAGAAAATAGATTTGATACTAATAGAAATGTTAATTTTACATCAATACAACTTTCAGTTTGTAAAAACTGGGCCATCTTTCGATTCCCATAATCAATTTTGCCGTACATCGTCTAGTGCTGATGAAGGTATTATGTGTTCACAACAGCAATGGAAGAACATTATTAGGCCACTCAAGTCACATACTGGAAAGTTGGACCAGTTTAACATAGGTATTCATTTTTTCCAACTGCACTTTAGCCACAAAATTATTGAGTCCAATCCCTGACTTGGAAAGCTGATTTTTTGCACAAGGCACTTACTTGGCTTTTCAAATCCTGCCCAGCAATGCCTACTGAACTTCACCTATTGAAAATGAGCAACATTATTACAGACCACAGAGCATCTTAAATATACATATTACTCATCAAACTCAAAGAGCTTTGAGTATTTATAAGTAACTCTGACCCCACTGTCAAGAAACCCTGTTGAGAGGCAGCCTTAAACCCATGTTTTACCACATTCAGCAACACAAACAGTTTTTTCCATCAAGGAATATTTTATTACAAACATTTTTCTTTCAGTCCAAACATGAATTAAAGTATAAGTTGAATCATTCAGATATTCTCACACATCAGCAAATCCATACATTTACTTTCACACGATCATTCAAAAAGCTCACTGAAGCCATTTGTGTACACCTGTGTTTAGGCTAATGCATATACACTATATATAAATAACACTAACATTCTTGCACAAATTAAGATAATGTAAAATAAATATCCAAACGTCAAAAGAAAGACTTTTTGAGTCCATTGTGACAAGTCTAATAACTATGCTTTGGCAAGATAACAGAGGTTATCTAGTACTCACTGAATGAATGAAGCAATAATTATCACACATTTATCCATCCCATGGAAGATTAAAGAAATAATAAATAAGTAAAATAAAATAAGTGATGCATTTTCTTGTAAAAATTAGAAATATGTACTGAAAAAATATAATAATAATGATGATAAAATAAATAATAACGACAATAATAATATAATAATAATAATATTAATAATAATAATAATAATGAAATTTTTAAAAAAGGGAAAATGTCTTTTTGTTAAAAATAAACTCAGGTCCATTGTGGACATTGTACTTTTATATGGACTTTCAATTCATCCATTTTCTGCAATTTTCTGCACCACAAAGACATGGTATCTTGTGATCCTCCTCTTCATCAAATTTGTAGTCATAGGCCAGCTGCAAAATTAATTGTTTTGTTAATATCTAAGAGAGATGAAAAAAAAATATTGAGCTGTTTGCTATATTTGAAAGCTATAAAGTTATGTTGAATTCAAACACTGTGGATTGAGGGCTATTTTTTTTTTTACCTAAATTCAGTACAGGGATTTTGCATGTTTCACGCTGTTGAATTACAGAGGTTTTAGTGTGTATGTGTGTGTATATATATATATATATATATATATATATATATATATATATATATATATATATATATATATATATATATATATATGGAAGCATGTAAGTGACCACTAAAAAAAAAGGACAAGCAAATAAAGAAATTTATATATGTTCATTTACACCAATTACTTACCTCCTCTCCTCTTAGAATTTTTCTGTTAGAAATTATAAGAATTTTCATGTCCCTTTCCACCTCAATTGTTTCAGTGTAACAATTTGGGCCACAGGAATGGTTAATGTAGCGAGCCAGACCACCAGTCACTGTGGCATCTACCACTCGCTGGTCATCAAGGCGAAACATGTAAATTCCTCGATTCATTGCTTCATACCGTTTCTCACGCACCTGTGGAATAATAATTTTCTTTAATCCAAATTTTTTAGTTACCATTTCTCCTTCAGGTCTTGCTTGTTTGTCATAAGATACACTAATTAAGGAAATATAGTTGAGTTCAGTACCCAAACCGATCTAATCTGAGTGAGTTACATTATTATTTGATTCTTAATCTACAAATAAGTTGCCCACACAAGCAAACCAACAAAAAAGAGAGATTTTCTCTGCTACTCCCATACTCTATGGTACAGCCCTGTAGAGTGCAGTTGACAAAGCTACTCATTTACACAACCTCTTTACATTAATTTCCAATGTTCTGCAACTAAACAAGTTCTTCATTCCTACCAACACCTTTCCTACATCACTGATCCTAGACTACACCTGTCTCTATTCCTCCATCTACAGTAATCATGGACACTAAATATTCAAAACATTCTACCTCCTCTACCAGTTCACCATTCAATGCAACATTTATCCTTCTACCACCCTTGTGCATTTCATCACTAAACCTCATTCCCATTCACTCACCTTCCTCCTACACACTCGTCCAAACTCCCCCACTAGCTGACACAATTTCTCCTCCACCAAAGCAGTATCATCCACAAACAATAGCTAATTAATAGTTTTTATTTATCTTTTAAACATTCTCCTGTTTACCTATCAGATTAATAATTATATAAATAATTCCAATAGAGCTATTTCCAGTAGATGTCAGGTGTATCCAATAACAAAAGAAGGAAAGTAATAATAATAGAGAAAAATGATAATAAAGAAAAGAAAAATTACACAAGAAAGAAGAAATACCTTATACATTCAGTAAAAGAAAGTCTGCCAATTTACTCTAATGACAAACTGAAATAGCCTTACCTCAGCAAGCTCTGAACGAATAATTTCTCCAATGTATTCAATTATCATGGTATTCTTCTCAATGTCTCGAGCTGCATACAAACCCAAGCCCTGGATTTTAGATCTGTGTAATAAATAACAGTTCAGATTAGCTCAATTTCCTGTCTCATTAGTGAAGTGGATAAATACACAATCTTTAATACTAGGATAAAATCCATAACTTTAGGATATGACTATGAGTCCTTAATTGTTTAAAGGTAATTTACAATCAATAAAATAGAATAATACATAGTATTGTTACTCACCTAGCTAAGTAAACTGAGCTTCTCCACTCATTATTCATTTTCTTGTACTGGGATGATCTTGAATGAACATGAAGTTTACTATAGGGCACGAAAGGGTCATAAGCCATTGTGAGGTTTGCCACACTAGCAGCTGCTCTACAGTTGCTGCTAGTCCGGACAGATCCAGCACTGGTGCGTATACCATGATACCTCTTGAGGTGAAGCTTGGTGAAAGGTTCTGCTCGGGCACACCCACTTGGGTTTACAGCTAATGGAAGCTCAAACAATGGGTTGCGTCCAAATTTGAAATTGTAGTCTGCCAGAGTATCTATGCCTGGGAGAGACTCTAATATACGTACAATGGCTGGTTCAGTGAGACCAAACAAATCCTCTCCACTAATGTACTGTGGAAAAAGCCTCACGACATCTGCTTTTTGACGTAACTCTGCTAGTGGTTCAAGAACCTTAGTCCATACACCCTTTGGAGAGCAACTTATAAACGCATGATCATCATATCCGTCCTCTTTGACTACTATACGAAATTCTGGTTGTCCATCTTTATCATGAATTGAGCACTCGTAAGCACACCTCTTGTGAAGACGTCGCATGCTCCAGTAATACCGGATCTGTAGAACAATAAAAACATTAAAATATTTATTAATTTACTGAATTCAACTTTTGTAAATTGAATGACTAAGCAGTAACATCATATGGTACTAAAATTTATACTTGAAAAGGATTAATATTTATTCTGAGTAATATAGACAAAGTGAATAAAAGAAACCAAGACTTTAAACAAAGGAAATACTTTGCACCTAAAAACCTAGTCTTAATGGATGAAATACTTATTATTCAAGTCTTACGATCAAACTGAATGTAAACGTTGCCCTAAGAATTAGACTGTGATGAGATGTTAAAAAGGATTTTGCAGTACTGAGAAGACAACAACTAAAACAAATGGTTGCCAGTGTCATATGCAATATTACTTTGCTGACAGTAAGTACTTGTCAGCAAAGTATAACACTTGATGTTTATCAACCTCAGTAATACTATGTGGCTTCCTGTCATAAGTAATGTGTATTAATCACCTTTATATGTATTTAATTTCTCTGATGAAAATAAATGAAGTATAGTTAGCTAGTTACTTTTGTAAATTTGTGAAAAATCATGTACATATCTACATCTATCAATATCTATTTACGCATTTATCCATCCATCCATCTATTTCTTATCTTATCTATCTATTGATCTATCCATCCATCCATTTATCTATCTATCTACATTAATACATACCACTTGGTACCCAACAGGATAAATGCAGTATGGTGTGTGGAATGCTTGAAGCTGGTGGGGAAGAAGTTGCCCAATCGCCATGAGAATTAATGAGCCAATTCTGAGCACATAGGTCAAATCTGCTTGATGCATCACTGAAGCAACTTGTCTGTTCTCCTCACGATCAATGAATACACGACGGAAGACAGCTAAAGTCAAAAGTTCATTGTCCTTCTCTCCTTTGTTGATGTGCTCCTGACAGTATACTGTTTTGTTCTTATAAAATGTGCATCCTTCCTTCACAGCACAATTCAAATGATACACTTTGCTACATCGCACTTTAAAACATTTCACAGATGCCCCAAGTTGTTGACAGTGCTCACATTCATTTGATGCCACCTTTTTAACTGCAGCTTCTACATTCATCAGTGCTCCATTCATGGTTTCATACACATCTTCTGCCCATAGTGCACAATTAAGATGAATCCATTTATCTACATCAAAATTGAGGAGTCTTGATGGACCATCAGCAACATAATCTCCATACAAGTTACATAAGATACACTGGCGGGAATCATCTCGTAATCTTGGTTTCCTGTATGTGATTCCCATACGGAACAACAAATCTGTCATCTCCTTGGGAGTAGGCTTTTCATAGTTTTCTGGCAAGGATAAAGCATTAGGTGTCCAGTACTTATATTTATGACCGCGAAACCGCTTTCCATCAGCTTGTTTTGGGTACTGGCTAAGGTCATCAACTAACTTATGTTTACTTGGCCTGCTCATCATGGAGTCTTCAAGCTGAGGCACTTTAAGTACTTCATCCATGTCATCATCTTTTGACCAATCAGATAAAGATTCAGCAGGTGGAAGAGAGGAGCCTTTCAGGTCACTAAAGGTATCTTTCATCTTAACATGTTTACTAGTTCCTTCTTGTTTTACTTTCTCATCCATAAGCATGCGCTGAGACACTGCAAACTGTATATAACACTGCTGGGAGCAAAATGTTATCTCTTCAACATTTCCATATTCCTCTTTGTTTAAGAAAGGTAGTTCCAACACTTTCTTGCATAACATATCATTTAAAATAATGACATCACAATGACGACAGAAACGAGCCTGTCCATTAAGGATACTCTGGATGTCTACCATCTGTTCCTTCCCATCTTTCAACTGTTTGTGGCGGTACATTCTTGGTATTTTGGGCGGCTCAAGACGGTCTGCCAAATGGTATGTTGATGGTGGAGGAATGTTAAGGAGATTAGCTAAAGATCGCAACACTCCTGACACATCTTCCCCTGCCTGTGATGAAAGAGTTAGCGTGACAGTTACATTACCCATATCTTTAAGAGGCATTGCTGGTGACTGACCAACACGACTCTTCATTGTAATGCTGGAAAGACTGCCAATATTTTCTTTGTCCAGCTCAGGGTTATCTTTACTATCTTTGCTCTGTGTAGACATGAATGGCAACTGACCCGGCCGAATGGGTATTGGAATAAGAAGGGGAATAGCTGGAGAGAGGGACCTGTCACGTTGGTCTTCTTGGGGATCTTCATCCATGTCAACAAGCTTTAAGCCCTTGAAAGGAAGAGGAGATTCTGGGAGTATACATTCTGGTGAGGAAGAACTGAGAACTGTATCAGGTGAATCTGCTTCTCTGGTTGGAGTCTGAGCTGGAGTTGAACGACTTGACCCACTAACCAAATCACCTTCTTGGTACTCA
This sequence comes from Metacarcinus magister, assembly GCA_029783475.1. NCBI lineage: Eukaryota > Metazoa > Arthropoda > Malacostraca > Decapoda > Cancridae > Metacarcinus > Metacarcinus magister. The sequence continues at coordinate 4,170,306 of JAPQNM010000043.1, read as the reverse complement.
TCTAGTGGAAGGCCTATTTTAGGAGGGGTAAATTCATGAATATAAAAACCACGCTGAGTTGGCCCAGTTTTTGCAGGAGTAACAATGGGCATTTTGTCGCCAAAAGGTTGTGTGTTGTAGTAATCTGTTACATTTTTTATGGTAGCATTACCTTCTGGACCTTCTAAAATTCCTTGGCTATGATTGTAATCTCTTCTGCCAAGCTTTGATAAATCTCCACTTCCATACACTGGACATAAATTAAAATTTCTCGGCACGTCTGGTTCCATGATAGTGAGTGGTGGCATCGCCCTTAGTTGCTGCATAACACTCTCTATGTAGGCATCATAGTCTTCTTCAACACGAGATCCTTGTCTGGCACGTTTTGCTGGCTGCACTTTGGTATCTTTACTCTGACTCTTTCTTCTGGCTTGCTGGGCTCGTTTCTTGGCTTTTTTCATCTCTTCATGATCCAATGAATCTGATCCTTCATTTGGAGTTGTCATCTCAGGTGTGTGTTCACCTGTACTCGCACCTGTGCCCATTACTGTTTCTGGGATCATAACTCTCATCTCTGTCTTGAGGCCAGGATCACTGTTCACTCTATCTGTTATACTGGCAGGTGTTGGTGCAGTACTCATCACTGAAGGGTTCATGGGAGCACGTGGGCCTGCAATCACATGAGTCCCTGGTTGATGAGCATTATTCAACACATGCTGCTGCCCAGGGTGTGTGGCTCGAACACCAGGATGAACCACCATGTGAGGAGCAGCTGGGGTAACAGGGTGGCCTCCCACTGGATGGCTTGAGTGACTCACAGCTACTGTTTGGTGAGGAGGCTGACCTTGAATGACATGATGAACAGATGAAGGAATCATGCCTGGGTGGTTTACTTGATGTGTCGTGACCTGCCTGACAACACCTTGCTGACTAGAAGGATGAGGTGCAGTGGTGAAGTGAACTGGATGGCCTTGACTGACAAAGGGTACACCAGGACGAGCCCCAGAATGACCAAGGTTGACATGAGTACCAGTATGAGTTACAAATTGTTGCTGTTGACCCAGAATAACAGTGTGAGTCCCCTGAGGTGATGGGTGAACACCAGATGACACAACCACTGAGCGCTGCATCATGTGGGAATTGGAACCTAAAGGTTGTGGTTGACTTCCTGGTGTGATCACACCATGCTGTGACTGTGGCTGTGGTTGAGGTTGAGACTGCTGTTGTGGTTGCTGTTGTTGCTGCTGCATATCATTATTATGGGATATTAAAGCTTGTGTGCTGATGGTCTGTTGAACATTTGGATGTGGAATAGCTCCTGAGGAAGTTACAGCACTACGAGGTATCACTATAGGAGTAGGATTAGGTACTTGTGAAGCAACTTGTGATAGATGAGATGACTGCACAGAGACAGGTCCTTGAGATGACCTAAATAATAGTAACTGGCCTTGAGAAGGTTGCTGCATGGGACTAGCACAACCAGTGTTCTCTAGAAGCTGCTTCAGTAATGCATTTGAGGACTCTTTGCTCATACTATCATTCACTACTTCTGATTTTATTTGTCCTGAGGCCACTGAAGAGTTCTGAGTTGTTACTTGAGGGTTCATGACTGACAGCTGTGACTGTAAAGACACACCAGTGACAATCATGTGTTGAGTGCCCAAGGCTTGTGGTGTGGATGCTGCAACCGGAATGGGATGAGTGATATTAGGCGTGCTGCAGGATCCAGGGTGATCATCCTCTGGTTCCCTTTTGATTAAGCTTGGAGGTGTAGGAAGAGTGCTATGAGGACTTGGAGAAGGAGAAGTCATTAAAGGTGAATGACCTTTTATCTGTGGTGAGTGAGGTGAAGGGTGGTTTGATAAAGGAGATTGTGCAGGAGACACACGTGGCACAGGACTGGCAGAATGTCCTGCTGGAGATTTTGCTGCTGGTGGTGGCATCATAGCTGGTCTTGTGACTGGGGGTGAAGGAGTCCGCACAGGTTGACCATGTATCATCATCATCCGAACACCACCCTGCACTGCTACTGGGCCGCTGGTACAAGGACGTACCATCACATTACTGCCACGCACAACAGCCTGTTGCACCATCATGGGTTGTGGAACCATACGTACTCCAACAGCCTGTTGTACTCCTCCCTGTATAACCACTCCACCCTGATGAAGGGTGCCTGAGGAAGTCTGAATCCAAGTTTGTTGTCCTACTGGTTGGTGAACATTATTAGTCAACATTCCAACTGTTTGGGTCAAGGTTGGATGCATCACTTGCTGTTGTGTTACTACATGATGACCGTCAGTATCTTGTACTCCCGGCTGTGACACTGGGGCTCCAATAACTTGTGTTCTGAATGGTCTTGTGCCTGGTTGTAGATGCCCAATGGATGGAAGTGTTCGTAGCTGTTGAGTTGTGGTGGTGGTCACAGGGTTATGCAGCACAGATCTTTGTGGCGAGCCAATCTGCTGCATGGGAACACTCACCAGAGGACGACCAAGGGATGGAGTGGTATGTGTCATGGCAGAGACTGAACTTAATGGCAGGCTGGCAGTACTTGCAAAATTAGCCAATCCACTTGTTAGGCCACTTACTTGGTCATTAATACTCACAATACTACTATGTGTTGAGACATCATCAGGGGGTAGGCCAACTGGGATCACATTAGAGCTATATGTTGAATTTACAGGTGTGGCACTGGAAGTTACAGACATTATAGAAGGAGGTACTAAGTTACTTGCAATACCTCCTGACCCAGAAGTACCTATGGGCATGTTCAACATATTTGTGCATGTAGTTATACTTCCTGCCCCAGTAGTTGATGAGGGATAGTTGGATGAAGCATTAATTGATGGTATTCGGATTCCAGGAGCAACAGCTACAGTGTGACTAGGGTACATACTATTTTGAGATGGAATAGCTCCTCCGCCAGGGATTCCAATGACAGCCTGATGTCTACTGGATGGTGGAATCTCAGACTTTGCTGGCTCAGGAACAATTAACTTATTGGAAGTGACAGGCAAATGAGGTTGCATGGAGGTGGTGGCCATTCCCGCAGAGGAGTAAGCTACCTGGCCTCCCAACATTCTTACAACAGGCCCTTTAACACTTTCACTTAAGACATGGGCTAAACCTTCTTTGCCTTCATCACCATCAATTTCAGTTTTTATAGATGTTGGAGTACTCATAACCATGGAAGAAGTGGCAGTACTGATAATGGCCGTTGTATTTGTCGGTGGAGATGTTACTCTTTCAGGACATGATGTTGATGAGGGCAATTTATTTTCTAAATCTCCAACAGGTGATCCACCCTTCAAACCAAGTTTAAAATGTCCCCAACGACTTCTTAGAAGAGCACCACCTTTGAGTCCAAGTTTGAAATATCCAAATCTTCTCATGTAAGGTGGGAGTGGGGCAGGATTATTTGGATTATTAGCATTACCTCCTCCTCCTCCTCCACCTGATCTCTGAACAGCTGCTGTTCCACCTATAGACACTGGTGTTGAAGATGTTGAACATGAAACAGGAGATGGTACAGCATCACTAGTTGGTGTCGGTATTGATGGATGAGGACTGTTAACTTGACTGCTGTTACTACCAGGTCCTCCAAGGTCACTGTGGGGAGTCTGTGGTGTGCCAATTATATCTCCTCCACCCATGCTTCGAGGAGTCAATGGAGTACTTGGATTTTCTGAACTATGGGGTTGCATTTGAGGGCTTGCAAGGGGCACAGGACTTTTTAACCCACTGTGGACAGGACTAGGCTTCATTGCCATACCTCCAGATACTGGACTGGCAACTGGTCCACCAGGACTGGGACTAGCTAATGGAACAGGACTTCTCAGACCACTATGAACAGGACTTGGTTTCATTGCCATCCCACCACTAATGGGACTCTGGACAGGTCCACTAGGGCTTGGGATTGGCCCAGAGGAACCTGGACTAGGAACTGGTCCTGATCCAGATGGTCTCCTTAAAGGCATAACACCCTGAGGGTACTGATGCCTCATCATCATAGGAGCCCCTTGGCCTTGAGGCATCATGACTCCAGCCTGGGGATATGGTGACCTTACTCCCATCATATGAGGAGACATTTGGCTTGGTTGTACTGTCTGTGTTCCAGGGCTGTGGACAGGCATTCGAACACGCATCTGGGGAGCCATCATATGATGCGTCATGCCTGGGGAGGCTCCTGGGTAGGCAGCTCGTGGACCTTGGTCAGGATAGCCCCCTCCTGGAGATGGCATGCGAGTTTGTGGACTGAAAGGTGATTCACCAGGGGACGGATGAGGACCTGGAACAACCATGGCATGAGGAGAATGCTGTGGCACTATTGTGGGGTTAGGGGATGCAACTGGTGTGTGAGGGGAGGGTACCATAGGACTTAACCCCATCCCTGGTTGTGACGATGGTGAGGGAGACATGAGAGGACTCTGTGGAGTGGAATGCATAGGTGATGACCCTGCTGGACCTACAGGTGAAGTCCCAGTCATCATGGAGCCTGGAGATGCATTCATCACCCCACCTTGAGTGTTCATTACATGAGCTGGTCTATTTCTTTTCTTGTTACTGTATTCCTGCATAATCATGGCATGTTGCCTAGCAGACTTGCGACACTGTTCTAAATGTCGCTGAATTGCTGATGCTTCCCCCTGCACACGGGCAAGTTCTGCAGCATCATGTTCATTTAGCCCCTGACCGTTTTTCTTCAATGTTCTCTGACGGCTATTTAAATTTTTTCGTTGCTTTCGAAGTTTGGTTATTTCAGCTTCATAATACCTCTGCTGTGTGGTTATGAGGTTGTGTTGTTGTGTTAACCAGTGTTCATACTGACTCTGTTGTTGTCTTTCAGCATCAGTCTGAGGGTTATCAGGAGCGAGTGGAGGTGGAGGAAGTGTCTTAATGTTCACCGTTCCTGGTGTTGATGAACCAGTTCCACGTGATCCAACTGCTTGTAACAAAGCTGGAAATGAATAACAGCCATATAAGATATGATTTATCATAATCAGAATGACTTAACACAGTTGAGCTTCATTACAATGTGTCTTTTTTTTCTCTTATAATTAATGTCCATGATTTTATTCATTATGCTGCCGCTTCTTAAAATTTTAAGCAGTTAATTTTTAGAGAGCCCTGTTGGATCACGCCAGTGCAATCGCAATACTAGTGATTGGTCATGGGATGCAATATAAGGGTATCAGTACTTCATGTGTCAGGGAATTCATTTTCAAAACTTTTCCTGTGTTGTTCTTGTAATTAATACGCTTTGAGAACACAGCTATGCCTCGCTACAACATGGCCAAAATACTATTTTTTTTGTATAGAACACCATCTCAAAAATGGCTTATAACATGTTGTAATCACATTATTTACTCTGCTTGTTTAAGCTCTTAATTGGGAACAATTATGTATTTACATGATGTACAATCAAGTGAGATTTTTGTTTCACATAAATCTTAATTATACAAATTAACATTCTAAAGATTTATATTTAATCGATTCCGACAGAATTCACGTCATCATCAGCTGTTGTTATATAAGTGTTTTGTAGTTCCTCTTCTTTTTTTCTTTTCTTTTTTTAACACATGGTACAACCTCAGCTTGGTTCACAGCTGTCAGTGTTTACAGTCATTGGATTTTAGTGAATTACACTCCTTTCTGGATTTAATAACAAGTTCATTGTAACATGTCTTGGCAAAGCCTTTAGTTTTCACTAAAGCAAATATCTCATTTCCAGAGATGTTATCAGGAAGCTTTGTTCAATTGGACTCCACTTTCCCTCATCTGGATATATTACTTAATGTCAAAGTTATGTTACCCATTGATGATCGAACTTCCTTGTTTATCACGCTGAACTGCTCTTGTTTCATAATAAACTGTTACACTGGTTATATTGACAGATTAATCTACATATGAAAATTTCATATCTTGGCATTACTATTATTATTCTGCCTAGTCCTTACACATTCCTGGGTACACAGCAAGTAATGCTGTCATTGATATAGGTGTATGTTAGGTCTGCTCCTAATATTAGTATAACCTTATATTACAAACTTTTCATCAATATTATGATGAATTTGTTTGTCATTGACAGGTGTAAGTTTGGTCTGGTCCTTATCATGGTACAACCTTATATTACAAACTTTTCATCATTAATATGATGAATTAGTTTGTTCCTCAAGTTATTTTCCTAGCAGACAGGCAGAGGTAACCAAAGAAATTAATGGTACTCTATTTAGAAACATTAAGAGTGAGAGGAGAAGCATCACCAGTCCTTGCAACTCAGTCTTTTTTTGTGCAATAATAACATATTTTCATTGTTAACTCATGTGATGTATGTGGAAAGCCACATTAAAGACCTTTTTCAGTTTATTTCCACCGATTTTGATATATTGTTCTGCAATTTCAGGTGGGCACTTCAGTAAAGGTGGGGTGAGGTGTGCATCTCTACGATAATATACGTACATCCTTCAATCAAGGAAACTGACAAGGTAAATCCTTGTACTCTCCATTGACTTTTACTGTCAATGAGCTGCAAAACTTTTTGCAGCAACTAAGCTGGTGTGGTGAACACACACAATATATGACTTAATGCTACTGGTATTAAAAAATCATGCATACACATGTAATATTACTTCTGTATTATTTTGTAAATATCAAATGAAAGTGCATTAAAAAATTGAAATATTGAAGCTGTCACTAACCAAAAAAAGCATAATACAAATTGTACTCAAGCACACTAACCATTGCATTCTAAATGTCACCAAAATATTCACATATCATAATATGAAGTTCAATTTGTAACTAGGGCCCCTGCAACATGTTTTTGCTTTTTTGTGGGTTATCAATATCAAAAGTTATTTCTATGATGAGACCCGTTATAGCGAGGCATTACTGGTTAAGTTTGTAGCTGCTACAGGAGACCTATTCACACAACAAGCAGTCAAAAGGTTTACTTATCCCAAGAGCAAAGAGTGATGTTATAGTATGACAATGTAAAAGAATCCGGTTTCTCTCCCAATTGGTGGTCAGTAGTTCCTCTCTCTAAAAAGCTTTGAGTTTACCAGCTGGCAAGCCTAGTTGGACACACGAGCAACCTTGCAACTTGCAGCACTGATGTTGGCATTCAGTGCTTTATCATATGTAAGAATTTATTATGAACTTTAAAAGCACAACAACATTTAATGTATATGCAGTACAAATCAGTGCTCTCTGCAGGCTTTGGTAAGTTGAATATCATTCCTATGATTAAATTATTTCCAATTCAGTCTTCCAAATAGCAAATTTTCACCAAAATCTATTTTATAGGTTATTTCTTATAAATCAATTAGTTGGTTGAATGTGGAATACAACCCACTGTTTCTTATAATAATAAAAATTGCAGAAAACTTGTTGTAATGATGCTCGACTGTTTCATATTACTAGATCACTAAGCATAAACTATTATGCAGCAATCAATGTAAAATATTACCAAAAATGACCAACAAAACAAAATAATAACAACCATTTAGCCATTTTCTATTCAGTTGTATTGTACTCACCAGGATGCATGCCAGGGTCTCCCTGTGGCCGTGCAGGACGGGTCATGGGTGGAGCAGGTCCTGGAACCTGGTGGGGAGACTGGGTGGAGGCTGGGGGAGGAGGGCCTACAACACGCTGGAAGGGCTGTCTCACACCATTATTATTCAACACTTGTCCACCTGTATGTTGAATAACACTGCAGCATTAGAATTGGCTTGGCCTAGCCATGTTGTTTTCAGCAATTTTACAACACATATAAATGAGTATATACACACACACACACACACACACACACACACACACACACACACACACACACACAACAGTGTCGGTCAGCTGAGGAGAGTAGACGTGTCTTGAAGTAGCTCCTGGACTGATGGACTGGGAGAGCAAAATGTGTGGAACTAAGACTGCTGAAACAACGCAAGAGGAAGGAATCTAAAAACCGGATTCACCTAGTGTGGTAAAAACAGGGAGGGGAGGTTATTAAGAAGATTGAAAAGTGTGTGGTTACCCGTCTCTGTCTTGGTCAGCTGATTGACAAAATTGCTGGTGGGATGATGAATTTATTAAAAAGGATGAGAGTGGCCTTTTCGTATCTGGATGAAAGGATGATAAAGAAGATTTTGACTTCTGTGGTACGACCGAGGTTGGAATATGCGGCAGTCGTGTGGTCTCCCCATAAAAAGAAAAATATTGCAAGGTTAGAAAGAGTTCAGAGAGCAGTTACGAAGATGGTTCCCGAGATGAGTACTTTGACCTATGAAGAGAGAATGAAAAGATTAGAAATCACTACACCCGAGGAGAGAAGGGAAAGAGGTGATTTGATAAATGTCTATAGAATGGCAAATGGTATGGAGGACATGGATAGGGAAGACTTTTTACCCTTGGATACACGGAATACAAGAGGACATGGTTTAAAGTTGAAAAAGGAAAACTGTAGAAGGGACATCAAGAAATATAGTTTTCCTTATAGAGTTGTAGATAAATAGAACGAACTGGGCGAGGAAGTTGTGAAGGCTGGGACTGTGCATACTTTTAAGAAGAAACTAGATAAAGGATACAGAGACGGGATACCATGAGATTACTCCCCTCCCGTAAACCACAACTAGGTAAACTAGGTAAATACACACGAGTGGCCTAGTGATGAAGATGTGTTGATTTGCCTCCAGCAATTACTGTTGAATTACCTGTGGAAATGTAGTGCAGGACTCAGTAGGGCAAGGTTGGTGTAGAACATTAAGAGCTATGACTCTAGGCTGTCCCATCCCCATATAGAGATAGAAAACTGCTCAAGAAGAGGAAAATAATGATAGACGGAAAAGGATGACTCATTGACGGTCAATCTTCACAATAGTACTATAGTGGAGTCCTTGGATGATGAAGAAATAGGTGAGAAAATGTACCATCAAAGAATGATTCTGATTGAAAGTGTAATTAATAATTTGATTGAAAGGATAAATAAGATGTACTAACATCCACACATGGGGATTGACAATCAGAATTAGAATTTGAAGATGATTGCAATCGTCCAGAAATCTTGGAAGGTTAGGTTAGGTAAGGAGATACTTTGGGCAGTGGCAGTATTGTAACTAATGAGGATTAATCAAGGTGCGAGCTTGTGATATTGCCACAAGTGTAGCTCCACAAAGGTATTGGGAAAAAATACTACAAACCAGAGGTAGCCCTCATGAGGGTGGTAACCCACGTTCAAGTGCTCACCATGTTAATATAGCATGGGCATATGTTCCTAACTCGTGCTACAAGGGTTATGTTAGTGTCATAGTAAAGATCTGTCCAAAGTCTACAAATTACAAGTAAATGCCACTTTTAATGAAGAGTTATATTTGTTGGAAATATGTGAGTAAGTGGGTTGCTATAGCAAATATTAGACATTATTTTGATTTGCTGCAAAAACAAATTGGTGATAATAGTAATCAAGAAAAATTGGATTGGAAAATTTATAAAAATACCTGGCACTGCCGATAATCCAACTGGAGGATTTCCTACAGAGAGCACATCTGCCTTGAGCTTCTCATATTCCATATCACTGATGTTGAGGTCTACTGGACCGATGGGCTCCTGCTGATGACTGGCCTTCTGTTGCTTCATTTGCTCTAGTTTTTCTTGTTCTAGTAGATCTTCTATTAGCAATGGCTGCTCCTGTTCCAAAGGACATTGTCAGACAGGAAGCATTTACACACTTTACTAGAAATATATATCTATATATGCATATGGATTGATAAATAAATAGGTAGATACAGGGGTCAACCAAAAATACACATATAGACATAATAAAGACATACAGATTATGTACAAATCATGACATAACATACCCCACAACATTGATCTGATACCTAAAACAAAGTTCAGCACAGATTCTTATGTACTGTCTCGGTATGAATTCATTTTATGATCACTTGAAACAATAATCATATACTCAATAGATACAATTATCATATACATTTTCCTTGTTATATTTACATTCAAATTTGTGTAAGTTTAATATATATATATATATATATATATATATATATATATATATATATATATATGTACATATATATGTATACCAGCTTTTTTTTATTTTATTTTACTGAGTGCATGTCTATTTACCTAGTTGTAATATGCATGGCCTGAGCTACACTCGTGTGAACCTGTCTCTATATCTATATTTGTCCAGTTCTTTATCTAATTGTTGTACATTCTATGCCATTAGTATCTCTTCTTTCCACCTATTCCAAATATCTATACTTTTCTGGGGAAAGCGGTACTTTTTTTTGTCGTTCAAATAAATTTCTTTTTGCAATTTTTCCTTTTGTCCCCTCAAATATCTAGCCTCTCCTTTTCATTTTATTATCCTATCTTTTCTATCTGTTTCCTCCCAGTTGTTCATTAATTTATATAATGTAATAAATATGCTCTTTCTCTTCTTTCTTTTAATGTTGTAAGTTGCATTTCTTTTAATCTTTCCTCGTTTGTTAGGTCTTCCGATTCTGGCACCATCTTAGTTGCTATTCTCTGTATTCTTTCCAATTTCAACCCATGCTTTTTCTTGTGAGAGGACCATATTACTTCCGCATATTCTAGTTTTGGTTTAATCATCATAGCTAAAATTGTTCTCATCATATCTTTACCTAGGAAGTGAAAAGCCATCTGTATGTATATTTTTTCTACTGATAAATTGTCCTGTATTGATATAATATTTTGTCCTATCTTACATGTCCATGTGGGTCTCATTTTGCTCTTCCACAGTTCCAATATATGTCTTTTTTTTGCATTAAATTAAATTTCCCAAATCCTGCTCCATTCATATTTGTTTAAATAATTCTGCAACTCTTCGCAATCCTTGTAGTTTCTTATCTTTCTTAGTCTATTTGCATTTTCTGCAAATAGACTTATGTAACTGTGTGTGTGTGTGTGTGTGTGTGTGTGTGTGTGTGTGTGTGTGTGTGTGTGTGTGTGTGTGTATATATTTACCTAGTTGTAGTATACTCGTACGGTCCTGTGTCCGTATCTCTATTTGTATTTGTGATTGCGTGTGTGTGTTTAAGAACCCACGGCAAAATACACAAGTGCAGTAAGATATTGCAGAGTGAGCTACAGTGATCAGTGAGGTTCTGTCTCCAAGCAAGTTTTTTACGATTATCAAGCTGATACAAGGATAAAAGCGAAGCAGTGAGAAACGTAAACAATATACATGGCAGAAGGAGGTGAAGGAGAGATGCTGCCTTGAAAAATTTGGTGAAACTTAAAAGGAATCAATAGTGAGGACAACACAATAATATTGGGAATGGTCAAAGAAAAGTGACCAGCTGATCAGGAAGCAGTGAGTATAAAGGGAGCATGGAGTGTGCTGAGCAATGTGCAGGTAGAGGTGTGCAAATTGAAAGCCTTTATTGATAATGTGATGACAGAAAATAAGCAGCTAAAGCAAAAGAATTGGAAATAAAATGTAGAAAAGGTTAAAATGAAAGAGAAGTTGGGGCAAAAATGAAGATAATTACAAAAATGGCGGAAGTGTGTAAGGAGGAGAGTTAGATTCGTAAGCATCTGCAGCATCAGTGTAAAGAAAGTCAGGAAAAAGTTCAAAAGGAGGTAGTTGAGGCACTTAAGAACAATTTAACACTATATACTTAAGGACATGTTGAGTGTGTGTGTGATAGTTTTCAGATAAAAAATAAAACCCCAATTAATATTAGTTAAAGAGAAAAACAAATAGTTGTGGTAGAGGATATAGAAAAGACAATGATGAATAACAATGGAGAATGAAAAAAAAATAGAAGAGGTATACAAATGAAGGAAATATGAAACGGGAGGAGCGAGAACTCAAAATTTAGGTCACAGATGGAATGGCCTCAAAGAGATAGTCCAAGCTAAAAAAAATATTCAGGAATTCAACTCAAACATGATATGTTATGGAGACAGGACCCTAAGAACATAGCTCACTTCTTGTATTTCACAAATAGGTAAATACAACTAGGTAAACACACACACACACATTGGTCATCTATTTATGGCACTATTCATATTCTTAACTTCATCAGATTGAAGGAAAAATAGCCTCCCTCACCAAAATTCTACGATGAGGCCTTGAGTAACTTTGACACAACATATATATATAAATGCGTTAATGTCTTAGTTGAGGCATAAATTGAAATAATTATAAATAAAACGTATATTTTTCCCTATCAAAGTATCATTAATAACAGGCAAATAGTCTGATATTTATATAATCAACTATGGTGAAAGTGTGCAAAACATATTTGTTATGTTTAGTAAAGATGAAGTAATTAAATGTTTAGTGGTTGAGGAGGTTAACACAGTACCCTAAGCTGGCTTAGCCACATAGAAAGTGTGAAAGTTTATATGAGGATAATAGATGAGGTGGATGCAGGAGGAAGAACTCTAGTGAAATAGGACAGTGGAGTGCTAGAGCGTATGAGAAAGTTGAGAAAGGAGAATAAGAGAATTACAGAATGCAAGGAGGGAATCTAAGCAAATTTGTTTTGCAAAACCCTTCAAATATTCCATGATTACATTTTCGTGATAAAATATCCAAATTTCACAAAGAGAATGTTGCTACTACTTCACACTCTGATTTTGCTAATATGGTGACAAATTAATTACTTTTCATCAGCTGGAAGAAAAGACGTATTTTTGTGGTCCCAGCCACAGGGGTTGGTATTAAATACCTGTGTAGGCGGCTTGGTTTCTAACTCAAAAACAATTAACCTAAATCTTGATAATGAAACTATCCTCAAGGTAAACCAGGATTGTGTCTGAGCTTTCCTGGATGGGTTATGATGTTGAGCTTTACTTCAATGAACCAATTTCATCGCCAATTTGCATGCAAAAGCACTGCAGTTCAGTTCATCAAACGCAATCCAAGCTATAGTTTGATGCCAAGTAGCAGTGTGGGCAACTCTTTTCTAAATGCAAAACCAGTTTAGTTTTGATCACTATGCCATTCTCCAGCCATGTTTAACAGTCAAAGTGTTTATAAAAAACAAACAGGTGAAGTAAACATGAAAATTAAGTTATTAAGGACAATTTTGTGGAACATTAATGTGCTTGTATTATACTACAGATTTGTGCTAATAATCAAGTTGTAATGAGGCAAAATTATCAAATGCATTAGGCTAATATATCAAAACTTATAGTTACATTCTTTAAAAATTTTAGTTAAAAAATAAGAAAATAAACTAAATCAGGCATGTTTTCTCATAGACTTTTATAAATCATATCTCTAGAATGTCATAAAATACAAGAGATACTGTAAAAAATGCATTTGTGACATCATGTCACAAAAATGCACCCATAAAATCAATAGATAATGTAAATACATGAACAAACTATTACTGTACTTACAAATTATAACAGGATGATGTTTTCACTATTTTGCACTGCAAGTGATTGCACTTTTTGTACTAGCAATAATTCTATCCTTTTTTTCTTCTTCTTTTTTTAGAGGGCGAATTCTGTATTTATAAATTAGGACAATGAGCCAAATAATTTTTAATCATAACTTGAAAAATTCACAACTTGAGCATTCTTAAATTGGGGTTATCCTGTACAGTGTTATACAAAGGAAAATAATGGAAGAACAAACAACAGCAGACCTGTTGTCCCTTACGAGGCTGTTTGTGATAAACTAAACTATTTGATCTAAAGTGAGAATTTTCTCGGTCCTTCTTACCTCAAGTGGCTGTACTGATAAGCAATCCTCGTTGGCAAATAGGGATGAGAAAAAGTTATTTAGGATTGTAGCCATTTCGTTTTTTTCATTCATGTGATTACCATGTTCTTTAGCAAGTGGACCAATACTACAAGCGAGGGCCATTCTATAATTTACGTACATAGCTGTAAAATTAATGGGGATTAGATCTACTTGCTTTTGCTATATATTTTTTTATTTCTTCTGTGCCGTTTCATTAATCTCTTAGTTTCTCGGCAAATTCTGCCAAGCTCTAATTTGTCAGCTTGATTGTTGTATTTTTATTGTATGCTCAGTTTTTGAGAGCCTATTTATAATTTTGCTATTCCACAACTTCAGTATTCTTCGTTACTGGACATCTTTTATGATAAGGTATGGATAAATTCCTAGTGGTGCTCAATTCTGTGGTGAAAAATTCCCATGATTTATCAATATTTGACTGTTGAAATTTCAATGCAGTCAGCATCATTTAGAATGGATCAGAGTTTGATGAAATTCACTCTCTAGTAGTTCAGTACCTTTTCCTTACTTGCTTTTGCATGGCCTTGATATTGAATGTGATTATTCAGTGATCAGTAGAACTGAAAACTGGGTTGACATTTACATCATTGACTAGATAACGTTGGTCAACACAGGCTGGCCCAAAAGAGTGCTTAGATAATTCTTCGTAAGTGGTAGTTTGTGAAGCCCACTCTCTCTTTTAACCTTTTTGGTTTCTTGACAACTCCATTTGCACTTCCTTTGTTGCTTATTCTTCTTTAAATTATATAACATTACATATATATTCTGTGATGGCAGTATCTATCCAGGATTGCTATATTATCACCTATATTTACATACGTGACAGTCACCATACTAATAAGACAAAAAAATTATGTTAAATGCAGATATTTCTGAGTGACCAACTTTGGTTGATATTGTCTTACAGCAATTTATTGCCAGTAATTTTACTGTGCCATTATCAGCGTGTATAAGAACTATTTGTCACTGAAGTCTACCTGTCAAGTTTGTGATTATTTAGGGAAAACCATTCATCACAGTATTAGCCAACTGACTTGAAAATCTATGTGGAGAGAGGAAGAGAGGGGGGGAGAGAGAGAGAGAGAGAGAGAGAGAGAGAGAGAGAGAGAGAGAGAGAGAGAGAGAGAGAGAGAGAGAGAGAGAGAGAGAGAGAGAGAGAGAGAGAGAGCAGAGTAATGCAATATTCATTTCACTCATTATGCTTCATATGACAAATGGTTAATGAACATTATAATGCATTTTTCATTGTTAAAATTAACCTTGCTTTCACAACTACTGATCTTCACCAAAATGTTAAGCCATAAAATAGATGACCAAGTTATGTATAAGATATTGTTGAAGTTTTTTGTGATACAAATATTCTTTTTACTGATTATTGTCCCCAATTCCTAAAACGATTTTAGTAATATGTATTAGAAAAAAAACTTTCCAAGGTAAATATACTGATTAAGTACTTTACACCTAACTAAGACTGATATGACGCACCAGATAACTTGATATATCAAATGAAATTAACTATAAAATATAATGATATATAAATCCGACAACGAACTCTAAAAACATAGTTGATAATATTTGGAAAAAATAGTAATCACAAGACATTCAAGCTATTAAGATTTTCAAAAACAAATCCTAAAGGACATTGTAAATGAATAAATGAAATTAAACTCACCTTGTTCAGAAATTTCCCTTAATAAATAGCAAATATAAGCATAATAGAAATATTCCTTTACATACACATCACCTGCAAAAATATTCATAAAATTAATTGAAGCTGCACATGAAATGCCACTTAAATATTAGCAAAAAACAAAGGGCAGATAAAAAAAAAATGTAATTCAAGCACATACAAGTAAACAGCCAATGCTTATATTCATGCAAATCAGATCCAAATTTCACTCCACTTCAAACTACAATAATACAGTTTGAATAAATCTAATCCCAAGCAACTACTTCAACTCAAGCATCTTAGGGGAATGGTCAAATTCTGTTTTCAAGCCTTTAACAACAAAGTATTAATTTACATCAAACAATCTTATAACATGACTTGAAAAAATGTGATCATTCCCAGAAACATCATTAAATACATGCACAATCTAAGGAAATATGTACAAATAAAAACAAATATCATATCGAGAATATTGATAAAAAAATTAAAAAATAAAAAATATACAAAATATATATATATATATATATATATATATATATATATATATATATATATATATATATATATATATATATCAAACTTTAATGCACTTCTACTAATATCATGATTGGTAGTTAAATCTGAAAGCTGAACAATAAATTGCAAATTGCTTCAGATAGTATGGCTATATATGGACCATTATATAGTTTCATTATTCCTTTGATAAAGCCTTGAAATATATCAGTTTTGCACTATGTTCACAAACATAAATAATTCCCTATCCCTCTCTATTATGATTGTCCAGAAAATCATGTGTACAAACCGGCTGATTGAATAGTAAACAACTGATCTTGTGTTGTACTCACTGTTCGTGTCACACTCAGTGTTATAATGTGCAGCACCTACGGTACTGGAATGGTAAGCTGATCTTTGATGTGTTAATACATTATCATAATATGAATGCTGATGAACCTCTGTTGTGCCTTCTTAATTATAACAGGATATCTACTAATCATCAGTTATATAAGATTTTTTCTTACATTTCCTTGGTGGTTAAGGTAATACCTCCTCACGTCTACTCCTTCTATAATGTAATAGTAACCAAAAACAAATCCAGCAGTCCTAACCATACTGACTGAACATCATATAATAACATCATATAATAACCTCGATCTCATTCAAAGATGCATCAAATAATTTTCAGTTGTAAATGATTAAGCAAACGTTACTGAATAAGAAATCCTTGAGTGGTTTGATGGAACCCACGATTACCAACTGTTACAATACTCCCATTGTATTTCTTCAGTATAATTAGTTAAGCATTAGTAGTTACCATACATAAGGAATACATGACAGACAATCAGAAAGATGATATGTAATGTTTTCTTTCTATCACACACAAACATCTGAGAGAGAGCTAAACAGCTGATGCTATATTTATGGGCAAAGCTTTGTTAAGTAAATTGCTCCTTCATTGATAACTAATACTGATGAGCTTAGTGGCAGTAATGAATGATTATTTTGTATGAAAAGTTTATGCAGAAAAAATATTTGAAACAAGGGTATTTTTAACTGTTTGATCTGCTCATTATTCTATGTGCCTAATATCTGATTCATGTTCTTCATCTTACTATCAAGGAACTCCATCCCATTCATAGGTGTTGTGTGTGTAGCAGACCCTGTGTTGGGTTTGTGGTTCCTCCCATTGGGTTTGTTCTATCCCTGTTACACTATATGCATCACTGCACTCATTATCAACAAAACAATACTACCTACATTTTATATTATGTCCCATCTTGGAGAAACATGGAACAACAATTTATCATAAAGTACAGTAGTGCAGTTGTCATTAAACCACTTATCGTGTAAATGGGAGATAATGCTAAACATATACAGTTGAGTTGAGGATGTACTTAATGCATTATTGTTTATAAAGCTATTATTGGTCATAAAGGGCCATTCTATACTAAAATTCTAGAGCCGTGTCATTCAACAACAGCCTGCAGAATGAAACTTAATACAGAGATTTTGTATATCTATAAACATTGGGTGGTTTATTTGAGACAAGCAGGAATTTGGTACATAATTTTTGTTTCATATTTGCTTGTAGAGGTATACCACCAATTGACCAACAACTGATGATCTGTCACCTCCTTTAGTCGTCAAAATAATGAGATGACGGCTTCAAATTGCTACAACCTCTAAACTACAGATGATCCTCAACTTACTATTTGTTGACTTTACGAAGGTGTGTGAAAGTAATACACATTCAGTAGACCATACACATTAAGGTAACAAACATAACTGTGTATGAGCATTACCATATTTGACAGCAAATAAGATGGTCTTGTTTTACTTAAAACTCCTGTGAAAAATCCCAATGTGTCATCCCTCAGTACCAGATAAAGACTAACATTACAAATATTTAATTTTCAATTCCATAACACATTCAATATAACTAATACTGACAATATGATGAGAGAAAAAGTATGTGTCAGTATATTTAGTCGGGATAATAAATAACAAGTTAAAGCTTGTGTTACACACTGCTCAAACTGTTTTGTTCAAAAACTATAATGACACAGGTGGTGGTGCATTGCCTGATCAGTGCCACACCACACGCCACAAACTGTGTCATTTCAGGTGCATTCTCTGCTACAATTGAAAATTGAACTATTGAATTAACTTTTGTGGAAATAAATATATCTTTGTACAGACATGTATTTATTCATCTAATACGTGTTAATGCGGCCCAAGCTAGTGGCATGACTACAATACCACTGTCAGTTGGGTATGTTCTTCAATCTATATATATATCAGGCTGATATCCCCCTAAAGAGGGGTAGCCAAGACAAGGCATGCATACACACCCATGCACCCATACATACATACTCCTCTTACTTAGCCCATAGGCCCTCAGAGGAGAAGAGAAGTACACCCCGCCCAAACAAAGTGCGTCAGGTCAGTCACGCAAATTTGGGAGAGGGCGGGGGTCTCCTATGAAAAGACAAGATATTTTTTTTCTTATTAGCCCTAAAATACGGCTTATAAATGGGATTTTGATGAGATATTTTAACCTTATGGTGGGTTTATCAGAGTGTATATTCTATTGTAAGTCGAGGTGTGTATGTGTGTGTATGTGTGTGTGTGTGTGTGTGTGTGTGTGTGTGTGTGTGTGTGTGTGTGTGTGTGTGTGTGTGTGTGTGTGTGTTTACCTAGTTATATTTACCTAGTTGTAATATACAGGAAAAGAGCTATGCTTGTACTGTCCCATCTCCAAATCTACTATTATCCAGTTTGCTTTTGAAATCATGAATATTTCTTGTATTAATTACTTCTGCATCAAGTTTGTTCTGGGCTTCTATGCTTCTATATGGGAAGCTGTATTTTTTTTATGTCTCTCTTGCATGTAGTCCTTTTCAGTTTCTTCTTGTGTCCTATTGCTGTTCTGTCCTCCCACACAAACAGATCATCTCTATCAATTTTTTCCAGACCTTTTGATGCTTTATACACTGCTATAAAGTCTCCCCTTTCTCTTATTTTCTCAAGAGTTGGTAGTTTCAGCCTAGAAAGTCTTTCTTCATAAGGTAAATTTCTCAGGCTTGGAGCCATTTTTGTAGCTGCTCTTTGTATCCTTTATATCCTTTTTATGTGGTGACCAAATCTTTATATACAATGCGCAAAACAAATAAATATCACTTGAGCAAAATGATCGCGATGTTACCTCAATAAGATGAACATGTGAACTGTAAGCACAGAGTCTGTTACTGTTGGGGGAGGTGCGTGCGAGCTCAGTGCTGACTAGCAGCGGCTAATATAAAGTTCGCTCGCATTGCGGATTTCCACTCGTATTTCAACACAAAAATACTCACAAGTCTCAGCTCGTAAAGCAAATTACTTGTATAACGGTGCACTCGTACTGCGAGGTTCTATTGTACACATATATATGAAATAAATATATATATATATATATATATATATATATATATATATATATATATATATATATATATATATAAATAGAAAATCACAGAATTTTGTACATATGCATACTATATATCTATCTAGTCTCTGATGCCTCATTCGGATTGCAGTTGAAATGGATGTGATATTAGATACATCAAAGAGACATGATCATGGAGAAGGAAGACTTAATATATGAATGTGGAAGGGCTGGTCCCTTCAGTGTGCATTCTTTTGTTAAAAAAAATGCATAGATTGAGGGAATGGTCTGGTTTGCCAAACCAACAACAGTTATGATCATAAGATTCCATGATAGTGAGATGGAGAATATGGAAAAAATGTTATGCATGTGGGTTAAGAGACCCAGTGCCCCACAAACAAAGTTCAGCACAGATAGATTAATGGGAAGTTTAAATATCAGCTCACAAGCTTATAAATATAAACATGTAAAACACTGAAAATTTTAAATAAACACGTAGGTACATATGTAAGCATTCATGCATAATAAGCTGCAAATTTTAGTTTCTATTGTTTATATGAAGCTTCTGTTTTGTTTATGAGGGATTCTGTGGCATAGCAAGGAAAATCTTGGTTTTCGCATGACAATTCCTGGACATTAAATTTTTGAGGCAAGAAAAGATACTATTTTCTGCATCTTTTAGCATGGGACAGAAAAGCTAAAAACATAGGGTTAGACTGAACTAAATGTCACCAAGCAGAGCAAGGCAGAAGTGAGTGTTCTTAAATGCAAACGTGGGCAATCAACATGCTGCATTCCTCCTTTGAGCCCATGCCTCAGCTAGGAGGGAAAGCATGGTCATCACAATGGATCTCAGACTTACTACACCTAACTTTTTCTATCACTATCATGGAAGGAAGCAGGGGTTTATTTTCATATAATAATAATAATAATAATAATAATAATAATAATAATAATAATAATAATAATAATAATAATAATAATAATGAAAAATAATAATTGATAAAAATTTTAATAATAATAAAAATGATAAAAAACAATAAAAAATTAATAAATAATAATAAAAAATAACTATCATTATTATTTGATTAATCAATGAAATCTTCGCATGACCTCATCATGAGTTCTGGACTTGGAGGAGAATGAAAAAAAAAGACAAGCAAACTGGCTGCTTGGATGTGTGAGACTACAAATATCAAAAGAAACAAATGATATTGATATAAGTGTCAGAACAACATGAACAACATTAATATGAGGGTTATCCAGCAACTTTGTTATGATATTGGTATCAGTTGAGTATCAGTGAGTGTAACTTGTAAAACAGCAGCACAAGATCACAAGTGTTTAGTATTGCTGGCTTTGTTATACAAATAAAACAAGTTTCATGCATTATTTTTGTTTTGAAAAAAAAGGTTGCACCCATTGTATATTAAAAAGATGCTTGTGTATCAATTCTATGATATCATCACTGCACAAATGTATATGGCTATGTTGTATGGTAGCTAATAATACAGATTTTTTTAATGGTTTTATAGTACATTTCATTAAAAACTTTTCTTACATGATATATGTATGCAGCAAGCAAAATACTGTGCAAGTCTTCCTGTAGGCTTTGCCTGTCGCTGTTTGAGATTACAACATTTCTGAATTTCATATCGTCTGCGAATTTTGCGATGAAGTTGTTAAGTCCAACATCGATGTCATTCATGTATATTACAAAATACATATGTCCGATAACAGATCACTGTGGGACACCATTAGTGACTGGTGTCCAATACAAAGTAGATCTAGTGATAACGACCGTTTGTTTTCTATTGCTCAGCCAGTTTTCGATTCAATTGTGTGCATTACATGCAACTCCAAGTGACTTTTTGAACATAAACTTATTATGAAAAACTTTATCAAAGGCCTTTCTAAAAAAAAGATACACAATGCCTAACGGTCTGGTGATATCAAAGACAAAAAAAAAATTATTGTAAAATGTTAACAAATTAGATAAACATGATGTTTTATACCTAAAGCTGTGCTGCAAGTTTATTATCATTCAAGGTAAAAAAAACAATTTTGTCTCTAATTATGCTTTGAGCATTTTTGCAAACTACAAATGTCACGCTAATGGGTCTGTAATTCCCGGGCATATTTATGTCGCCTTTCTCAAAGCTTGGGATGACATTTGCCAATTTCCCATCGACTGGGACTAAGCCTTGTTGTAGGGATTTATTACATAAGGATGTAAGGGAGTTACTATCAAAAATATTTTTTGTTTCTTTAATAATTTTGAGATATCATCTGGTCCAGGACTTTTATTTGCTTTCATATAGTTAATTGTGTTTAGTACATCTTCAGTATTTATTTCAAGGTTTGACAATGTATGATTGGAGCTTATTACATTATCTTGGACGAGGTTTTGTTGGTCAAGCACATAACTATTTCCATTAACATTACTAACACTAACATTGCTGTTATCAGAGTAATTAGTAAGAGCCAATATAAGGTGTTTGGTTATAATTCCCTAACTTTTTGAATGATGTTTTGTATACATTGGAACCTCTGCCTACAGGCTTGTTGCTTCACTGCTCCATCACAACCTTGATATATTCCTGTTGAAATTGCAACATTATTAGTAACTGCATTGTGTTCATGACATCTACGAAGGATCATAAATATAGCCATAAAGGCTTCTAGCACACGCTCAGTTATTGATGGTGATGATTCTCCCAAGTTAAGATGTGACTCATTTAATGGCAGAGCTGAGGCTTTGTGGCAGTCCTGTTTCCATTGATGCTACAATGATCATGATCACACACCACTCTTCTAAAAATGGCTCACCAAAATTCAAGTTCAAGCATCATTGAATGTACAAGGAGAAAGTAAGTGTAGCTTAAAGATGTAGTAAAACATTATCATCCTTGTATATGAATTGTAAAGAACAAATATTTACAAATGATGCATATGAAGAGTGAGTCAGAGTCAATAAAATAAGAACAGACTTATCGGAAAAGAACATTCTGAAAAAGTTGCATATGTTTGGAGTCTTGAGTCAGTTCATCGTCATGTCCTTCCCTCTCCAGATGATACCCTCAAATAACAAGAAATGTAACTTTATAAAATTAGGGTATTCATAAAGTCTTGAGTCAGCTCCTTGTCGGCATCTATCCTTCCCCAGTTAATGCTCAAAGGTGATCGGTGAATTAAGCCGTGTGTGACTGAAATGTTTTCCACCCAAGGGTTCAACATTACCCACTGCAATCTCTTTCTGCCTTGTCTATAATGTCAATGGTCTGGATCCTGTCCACTACATCCAAGTTGTGTTAAAAGAAACTTGTTATTATCACGTCCAGCTGTTTTTGGCTGATCTCATATTTGTAAATATTCATGAATATTTCATTGATATTGTTTAAATGGAAAAAATGCTGCTGATAACACCTCTGACAACAATCAAAATTTACAATCTAGACTGTTCAAACTTCAAAGTTAAGATTGTGTTGAGGTTTCTTTTGTGTCCAAAGAAAAATCATGCAAATAAAAATTTGCAACATTTATGATCCTTCTGTATATAAATAAAGGATCAAGAGTCTGCTTTCTTCAGTACCGAATCCTCTTTTTTAATACAAATCTTTAAATATGAACATTAGATGGCAAGTAAAAGTACCTTGATCTCTTACATCACGAGACATCAAAGACCTTGACTGCAGCATATCACTATTTTTAACTTCATGTAGTGTTCTTACTATAATAAATGTTTTACCTCTTAGGTTTTCATTTTTAAGTAAACATACGTACTTTTTTTAATCATAATCTTAGAAAACTTCTCAAACTCTAAAAATGTGTAAATAGGTATAAGCATATAGTTTTTGCTTGCTGACTGCATACAAAGCATCACAATCTATTATTTATAGAAATTGATAACAAATGTATCTATGATGTTATCTTAAAAAAAAAATCTTTACATGACAATGTGTAATATCCTCCAACAGAACTGCATAAATATTTAGTATACAAAGCAATAATCATATAAAACAATTTAAAAGTAAAATCTCTAGTTCCACTAACAGCATATTTGACAAACTTTTTACCATACTGAAAGACGTAAGACTAGAGCAAGCATCACCCAAGCTTAATCAAGTGCTCTGAACTATTTGTTATTGTGTGGGAATCAGCTATTATAGAACACTATGGGAGCACAAGCAAAACTGAAACAAAAAGCTAAACACATGGGACAGGGAGGTGACACGAGTCTTGCTACTAACAGCCTGACGGAGGGAGCCACAAACTGCAGGAGAGAGAGGCGGGACAACATGAAGAGCTGCACAACACCACGCTCAGAGGGTAATGGGAGCAAAACAGCCATGGTGGGTGCAACATTTAATGCAGCCGAGTGCTGTTAGTCTCACCTGCAGTAGTAGTGGTCGCCTGTGTGGCTGTGGCGGCAGCATTGGGCCATGAGGGCCAGGTGGACCATGGGGGCCAGATGGGCAATGGGGACCAGGTGAACCATGAGGGCCAGGTGGGCCATGAAGACCAGCTGGTCCATGGGGACCAGGTGGACCATGTGGACCAGGTGGACCATGAGGACCAGGTGGACCATGAGGACCATGAGGACCAGGTGGACCATGAGGACCAGGTGGACCATGAGGACCAGGTGGACCATGAGGACCAGGTGGACCATGAGGACCAGATGGCCCATGAGGACCATGTGGACCATGTGGGCCATGTGGACCATGATGACCAGGTGGACCATGATGACCAGGTGGACCATGAGGACCAGGTGGACCACTAGGCCCAAGTGGAACCATGCCTGGTGGCCCTGTAGGCAGGTGTGGGTGGCCTCCAGGGGGACCATGTGCCAAGTGTGGAGGCAAGCGAGGCCCACCCATCACCACTGAGGGTCCTGGACCCATCATAGTTGGGTGGTGTGGGCCAGGCCGCATCATGGGTAGTGGAGGTGGCCCCCCAACCCCCATGGGAGAGCCCACACTGCCTGCCATTGATCCCCTCAAACCCTCACTCACCATCACCTGAGAGGCAACCCACCGACATTACCACCACCTTCACCACCACCACTGTCAACTGCCAGACCCACACAGTAAACCAACTTCTCTAGGGTAACTTTCTCATAGTGATCTAGATTGAAAATAGTATACACATGTATGTATCTCAAAATACTTTATATCTGCTTAAATCATGGCATTGAAGTAATTTTCTGTGTGTCTGAAAGTGAATATTCCAAACTACTGCAGTCCTTCCATTTACTGGTTAATAAAAAGAATGCTACACAACCATGCCTTAATATTTCTAATATGGTTAATGTTTATAAATGAGTAGATGCATTATCAAAAAGCATAATTCCACAGTAAAGATGTTGCTTAAATCTAGAGTAAAGGATTTTCACATAGTATAGCAGAGCATTCTTATAGCTTAGGATATAGGGCTCAAAAATATGTGAGAAGATGTATGAGTTCACTTCAATAATAAATGCAGGAAAAAAATCAACCTGTATCATATGAAAGATTGTACATCTCGGGATAATTAACATATTCTCAAAAATTCCTTTGTAACTTTAAAAATTCTGATTAATGAAAGTACAATAATTTATGAAAACCTAACAAAGAAATTCTACCACTATTTATACAATTAATCCACAAGTTGGATGTAATTCCAAACATGAAACTAAGGACTTCACTTTCCACAATATGGTTGCAATCAGTCACTCTGTAATATGGCCTAAAAATACATAAATATTTCAAAATGTTGCAGGATTCGTGAAGGTTAGTTAGGATGAATGCCACAATTTGTGCCAAACAATGGTACTAATGAAGGCAGTTTTTAAATTTTCTGTATATATAATATATATATATATATATATATATATATATATATATATATATATATTATATATATATATATATATATATATATATATATATATATATATATATATATATATATATATATACACATACATACATACATACATACATACATACATACATACATATATATATATATATATATATATATACATATATATATATATATATATATATATATATATATATATATATATATATATATATATATATATATATATATATATATTACGTTCACTGGCTATCTGGTTATTCTTGACTGAGTCCAGATCTACCACAAATCAAATGGATCACAGTATAAGAGGTATGGTGCTTAGGAACTGGATGAAAAAAAAATCTGATAAAATAATATAAATAAAATAAAATATAACAAAAATAAAAAAATTAATAAAAATCTAAATAAATATTTAAAAATTAAGAAATA
This sequence comes from Metacarcinus magister, assembly GCA_029783475.1. Classification (NCBI taxonomy): domain Eukaryota; kingdom Metazoa; phylum Arthropoda; class Malacostraca; order Decapoda; family Cancridae; genus Metacarcinus; species Metacarcinus magister. The sequence continues at coordinate 4,144,689 of JAPQNM010000043.1, read as the reverse complement.
AATATTTGTAAAATCCACGTTTACTGTTGTTTGCAGCCTGATGCTAGAAATAGATATTGGAATTCCCACAGTTAAGCTGTTCACATCTATGAAGAGGGTACAGTACGTAGGTAGCATCATGAATAACATGATGCTAAATTTGCACATCTACAAATTAATTAAAGTTGTAGGAATGCTGATTTGTTTTTAACATCCAATGAACTATCTAATCCTCTTCTGGCTTTCTTCACTTTTCAAATTATATTCTGGTCAGGTCTTTTTACAAAGCATGTAAGTTACTCAATTTCTAAGGCCATTCTAGAGCCTCCCATAAACTGATACAAGGTATAATAATAATAATAATAATAATAATAATAATAATAATAATAATAATAATAATAATAATAATAAAAATAATAATCTATCTATACTTATATACCAGGCTGTTATCCCCATAAAGGAAATAGCCAAAAGAAGACAGGCATACATACACGCCCAAGCAAACATCCATATACACTCCTCTGACTTACAGTGCATCAGTTCAGTTGGAGTTCATATCCACAACAGTCCCATGGTTTACCCTTACCACTTCAATCTAACTCATGCCCTCTCCCTCCCTGCACCTGATGTGATCCATAGGTTACACAGATACACAAAAATCTCCTCCAAGGGTCGTCAAGGCAGTGTCATTGATCCTGTATTCATCACTGGTCTCCATTTACTTCTATCATGCACAATCATCCTTCATTGTTTCACAGACATTCATCTTTCATTCAGTCTATGGCCTTCCTCTCAACCTCACACCTCTCACATTGGATTCTACTATTCTCTTCACCAACTGGTCCTCTTGCATTCTCTCCATGTGTTCAAACCACCTCAACACACTCTGTATTGCTCAACCAGCCAACTCTCGTAACACCTGTTCTCCTTCGCACTTCTTCATTTCTCACTCGGTCCATACTCCTCAGACACCTCATCTCATTTACATTTATTCTCTTCTCCACTGCTGCCAAACTCCATATTTCAGCCTCATATAGTGTAGTTGGCACAGCTTGATTTCTCTTTTCCATGTATCTCTCATGTGACACCTCATCCTTCCTCTACAGCTACACTTAATGGGCATGTCTCTTTTCTGTTACAGCCAACCTTACATCTTTACACCATCGTTCACTCTCCTCTCTCATCCCACCTCCCACTCTTCTCATACCACACTCCACTACAGCACTCTTAAACAGCTGCCACTCCTCTTCCACATCATCTTTCTCTCTCTCTCTCTCTCTCTCTCTCTCTCTCTCTCTCTCTCTCTCTCTCTCTCTCTCACCATATTCCACTCATCTGTAATACTCCCCTGGTATTCCACCATTTTTTCCTTTTTGTTCAACTTGCTCACGTTCAGAACTCTCTTTGCTTTACCCATTCACGTAGTCTTCACCCACCTCATATCTACCCTAAGCTTTCCCTCAACAAGGAAGTGGTTGACATATCTCCTCCTTTCCCATGAGTGTAGCTCATTGCCTGTACAACTAGGCTAAATACACGTAAGAAATAAGAGGTACAGAGTATAAGTTGTCTCTACTCGGAGGTGAGATGTCCATATGTTTTGTGAGTACATCACAGTGCAGCTGAGTGCGTGTCATTTGATACCATAGTACGTTAAAATGGTGTTATTCTTGCTGTTGTTTGTTAGGGATATGCCACAAGAGAGGACCCACATTAGAGTTTAAAGGAATATCATGTTATTTCAATTATGATTTAAAGTTCATAGTAAAAGATAGAATCACCACTGATGCAAAACAAAACAATAACACTGGTGATGGCAGGGTGTGTAGTTGTATGTAGGAGTGGAGTAGCAACATTTTTAGATACTTAAGGGGTAAGCAAAGACATGAAGATATTCTGGTAGCCAGTTAGGAATGATGTTTCATGGGTACATTATATTGCTGTGGTTATTATCATCAGAGTAACAACCAGGGAAAACATCTTTAAACAGCTGTAAAGAGCTTGGTTAATCCCATTGTAGGGCGAATCTCTCCTCCAAAAGCTTACAAGTATCTGAATACTGCTTTATCTTGAACCAGTGCACCATTAAGGGGATGTCAAATACAGTGAAGATGTCAAAACTAGACTGTGTTCTTTGAAAATTTGGAGCTTATATAACCAATCGCTTTATAAACTGACATATGCAGTACATAGCAACAATTCAGCTCTATCGATGTCTGACCCTTTTTAAAATATCTCATTGATTTTAAATCATCTATACGTTAGCTGTTGACCCCATTTTATGACTACAGTAAGGGAGTACAGAAAAGCATGTAGTACATCTGACATCATCATGAACATGAAAATTTGTCTACACCAATACAGGCAGCACCTTCAGTGCAGAAATATAACATGACCAACGCATGGGTCTTGATGGAGGAAAATGGTAAATACTGAATAAACAATTGGAGAAATAAACAATAAAGGTAAATCATATTTGATGAAAATCAATACATCCTCTAAATGTGAGCGTCCTGATTCAAGACAATAAATTAATTATATAATGGCAAGATAAATAACTAAGTGCAATCAATTTCACACTCTTTTAAACACTATTTTCTCAGTCTGCATAGCTCCATATGCTTAATTAAATTTGTCAGACTTAATTAAGAATGAAATTTCGAACTCCAACTAACTACAAACTTTAATTAATATATTTTCTTTGGTTCTTCTGGTTCAGAAAGACATTACTCTCCCCTCCCCTTATATGCCCTGTGTTTTCCCAGGAGAGAATATAGAGGAAGGATTCTCGGATCCCTTGCTCCATCCCTTTTTGTTGCCTTTAACAATCCGCAGGAAATACAGTACTAGTATTCTTGCAGCCTCCTTCACAGGGATATTATATATATATATACATATATATATATATATATATATATATATATATATATATATATATATATATATATATATATATATATATATTACATATATAATATTACATATATATATATATATATATATATTACATATATATATACTATATATATATATATATATATATATATATATATATATATATATATATATACTATATATATATATATATATATTATATATATATATATATATATATATATATATATATATATATATATATATATATATAATTCTGAATAACTCTAATGCTAAAAATAAAACTGTGTTTCACACTTTGGTACGTAGTACACACAAACTTGTGAAGAACCTGCATACTATTTTCTGGACTGTAATATGTATATATATTTTCCTATGTATTTATCTATTCATTTATCTATGTAATGATTATCCATCAATAATTCCCACCCACAAACTGAAATACTGTTGTCAATGCAATACTTACACACAAAATAATAAAAAGCTTCACAAAGAAAAGAAAAATGTAATAATAAAAAAAAAAAAAAACATTCAAGAATGAATTTGCTAAATGAGGAAAATAATGGGATGAAATTAACATCAATAGTGACTATATTCTCTGCAGCAATTCAATGAAATGTGTAGCTTGTTAAAGTCAAATAAATGTCAAACTGTATAATGCCTGATGTAATCCATCAAAGAGTAGTGTGTCAAGCATTATATGGATAACCCATAACTCTATTATCCAGGGTAGATTAACCTAAATCCTTCAGAAAAATTAAACATGTTCTCTTCACTATACTTCCAATCTTTTTAAATGATACACAATACCCCAAAACCAGATGTTGGTTCATACAGACAGATATTCAGAAAACAAGTGTCTGGGTAATAGAGCCAAGGTAATAACTATGGGGGAAAGAATAACCAACCCTGCACCAGGCAACATCCTGCCAACCACAACAAGAAAAGCTCTTTCAAATGCATCATGCCTTAATTGACTTACCTGGGAGCGTGGGTAAGGAGGTGGTGGGTGTCCTGGATAAGGTGGTGGAGGTGCAGCAGGCTGGCGGTGTAGTCCTGGTCTGGGGCCGAGCATTCTCGTTACAACACCTGCAATTCCTGAAAATCATACATTAAAATTTACATTCATATATTATACAAAAAATTAGTATGTAAAAGGTTCTGCACCAAAGTTATTTCACTTTATTTTTCAAGGGATGAATTTATTTGTGATATATGTTGTGCAATGATACCCAGTCTTTATAACATAAATCTTAATGTGAGACTGGAAGTTCAATTTTTTTTTACTTTGCAATTTGATCCATTAAACATACAATAAGCAAGTAATTTCTTTGCTACCCAGTCCTGCTATAAGTTCAGACCTTTGTGCTTCTAGGTAATTAAGTGCACCAAAGGTGGGTTAAGTTTTAAAGGGCAAACATTGAGTACAGTGACAAAGATTTGTATCATAGTACAGTATGCTCTCACCTTTAGCTACTCATGTAGATTGTCAAAACTACAAATTTTAAATTGTAGAAAGTTAAATACAACATTTTATGGAGAAAGTATATTTCACTTGGGTATCATTTACGTTTTTGCCTAATTTCCATAATTTCAATTATTCACCATACTTTTATGATAAATTACTAATTGCTTTGCTGCATCCTAATAAAGCAACAAAAGTAACATATAGTACCTATCTATATATTTATATACCAGGCTTATATCCCATATCCCCCTAAAGGAAGTAGCCAAGACAATGCACGCACGTGTACACACACCCATGCACACAGACATATACACTCCTCCCACTTGACCCCTAGGCCCCCAGAGGATAAGAGAAGTACATCCTGCCCAAATACAGTGTGTCAGATAAATCACGCAAGTGGGGGCGAGGGCGGGAAACTAAATTAATTAATAACAAAGTTATAGAAAATTAATTGAAAAAATTCTATCTTTCTATATACATATCCAGTTGTTATCCCCTGAATCAAGCTTTCATGCTCACTTTGCCTTGCATAATCACCTCCATAGTTATATTTATATATCTTGAAGGGAAAGAAGATACAAGCTTCAACTATATGAACTTCACACAACACATTGCATCAGTACCATATGAGCTGTTCTCCTTAAAGTGCTCCTGCTATATTCAAATTGACTTACTTGGTGTAGCTTGAGTAATCTGAGGAGCCATCTGAGGTTGCACTGGGTGCTGCTGTTGGGAGGTGGTCATGGATAATCGCACTGGACCCACTGAAGGGCCAGGTGGGAGTCCTGCAGAAGATCCCAAGGAAGTGCCTGTTGGTACCGTGCTTGAAGGTGATACAATATTCCACAACCTTGTTATTACCCATGCTTAAAGTGGTGGCCTAATACTTAGGCATTCTGGTGATGACTGGTGTTGTTATATTAGTAATATCATTCAAATTCATACCTGGTCTTTGTTGTACATTGGAGTTCATTGTTGGAGGTGGATGTGGACCCTGGGACTGTGCATCACAATCTAAAGTGACACTACCAGTGGTGTGGTGCTGGGGCCCTTGGCTAGGTGCTACAGTGGATTGTGGATGTGACAAGGGGCCAGCGGAGGGTGAACCTACACCTGGCACTCCAACCTTGCCTCTAGGGGGACCACGAGGACCTGACACTACTTCCCTACCTTTTTCTTTCTTTCGTCTGTAAGTGAAATAAAACAAAGCCAATATGTACTGAGCTCCAAGCTAATAACAATAATTAAAGTGAAAATATGTACTAACATTAAGCTAAAACTATAACTAGCTTCCTTCTATTAACTATATTTTCAAATGTTACATGACAGCCAATCCAAAATACAGCAATCTATGGTTTCTCATTTTCTTTGGAGTTATTGATATTGATATTGCTTGCCTACAAATGTAGATATTTTCTTAAAACCTTTGAAAATTTCCCAATATTCAGATTGAAATACCAAAGGTGCATAATTAACAATACATTACAAACTTTCAAAATGATAAACATTTAACTCAAGAGAATAAGGAAGCACAGCTTTTTATCTTTAATCCTTTTAAACAAAATTTCTTTCAACCAAATTAAAATACAAATTTTGTGAAATGTAAAACAAATAACAGTAATAGGTTTATCATCTTTCTCTCACCTTTCCTCTTCATCTCTATCCAGATCATCAAATAGGTTAGAAGGTAGTTTTTCATTGTCCTCTCCATCAGCAAATTTTAGAAGTGCATTGAAGTCTCCACCGATGCCTGAAGTTTGCACAAAATTAAAATATAAGGACAAATTCCCAAATGAATATCTCACATTTATAGAGGAACCTAGAACAAAAAACACACAAATGTAAATAGTCATTTCCATATGTATATATGTATGCATGTATGTATAGGGAGGCGGTGGCCTAGTGGCTAACGGTCGGGCATACCAGCTCAGAGTCCTGAGTTCAAGTCCCAGTACCCGCTGGCCACTTTTCTTTGGTAATACCGCTGAGTGGCCAAAGATCACCCACATGCTGCTATAACACTATCCTTGACAGGACTGCAAAGTTAAATGCTTGAGTAGCTTTCGCTGGCAGCATGAGTCTCTCAATAAGAAACGAAGCATCACTTAAAAAATCTAACCTGCGCTACTAACAGGCGCCACACGAATTCGCATCTAATGACCCTTTTGAAGCTCTACCCCACCTCCAATCCAACGATCCAAAATTCAGATCTAACAGCAATTATTTCGGGCACCCGGGATCGAATTTCAAACTTCCCGCTGATCGCTGAATTTTTGCCGCACCCCGGCGTTCCTCCCTCCCTCTCTCCTCGTCACTTTCAGTGAGAGAGAGAGAGAGAGAGATATTATCTATAAACATTTTCCTTCCTTCCTATATATATAAAAAATAAATAAATAAATAAATTATTAAAATACAATGTTTATATAGTGTTTAATATTATAGTAATGATAAAATTGAGTCTATATTCGTGTTCTTTATCCTTGAAAACCTATATATATAAATTTTCATGAGATTCTGAGGTGTCAAAATTTTCATGAAATTTCCAAGGCGACACCCTTAGATTTTTTTTAACAAATCACGTTTTGTTAAATAACTCAAAAACTATGAGGTTTACGTAAAAGACTTATAGAATAGTAGATAAAGAGCAGGAGACGCCCGTTCTTTTGAGCTATAGTAAAATGAAATTGGTTTATTAGTAACTGAGAAAATAATATATTAGTTTTTTTAACAAAATCTCAACAAAACTTAAATTTCCTACTAAACTATAAGGTATATTTTAAATCTGATTTCACCAATAGATAGACAACATCAAACTTAACATATTAACATCTATACATTATTGCTGTACGACAAATATTTTTTGAGTAAAATGGCAAAAACACATTCGACCAAATTTACGCGTAATAATTTTGGGCAACAAAATTAAAAATCTACAATTGTTACAGAAACCTGAAAAATAACATAAATAACACACTCAACACACACACACATCCAAACACACACCTAAACACACTCAAACACCCACTTTCTACCCTCAAACACACCCAAACATACCAAAAAACACACATACCCCCCAAAAAACATACTTTCTACCAACAAACACACTTAAACACCCCCAAAAATTGCACACATACAGTGGAGTCTCTCACCTAACGCATTTAGATCTAACGAAAGTTTTTAATCTCTACCCCACCTCCAATCTAACGATCCAAAATTCAGATCTAATGGCAATTATTCCAGGCACCCGGGATCGAATTTCAAACTTCCAGCTGATAGCTGAATTTTTGCCACACCCCGCCGTCCGTCCGTCCCTCTCTCCCTCCCTCCCTCCTCGTCACTTTCACTGTTGCCAGATTGGGCTACAAGTAGTGGATTGGGCTCTCTTTTTATGCCATCCACTAACTAATTTTTGAAATCCGCTACTTGCAACTTTTTGGGCTACACAATTTAGCTCAAGTGCAATTTTTTAGCAAATTTGCTTGTAAAAATTGCTTTATAGTTTATGGCATTATAGTTTATGTGTAAATCTGTGATCTAATTATGGCACTAAAAATATAAACAGTACAAACCAGAACACTCACTGAAAATATCATCATCTTCCATGGTAGTAAGGTCACCAGGGGCAAGGTCCTCCAAGTCATCTCCCTGAGCTGCAGAGTGTGTTGGGGCCACGGGCTGAGGAGGTGGCTGTGGAGCTGGATGATGCTGCTGCTGTTGCTGCTGTTCCTCCTCCAATTGCTCCAGTTCTCGAGTTACTGCCTCAGGAAGCTCAGATTCTGACTGCTGCTGTGGTGGTTGAGCTTCTTGTTGGTCGGGTAATGGTGGGTGAGGTGGTTGAGTATGAGGTGGTTGAGGATGTGGTGGCTCGGGATGTGGTGGCTGAGGATGAGGTGCTTGTGGATGGCGTGGCTGAGTATGAGGTGGCTGGTGAGGATGTGGCTGTTGAGGATTGGGTAACTGTGGATGAGGCAATCGTGGATCAGCTTGTGACATGTGAGGCTGTTGTGAATGTTGTGAATGAATGGGTTGTGGGTGAGACTGCTGTAGATTAGGTGATTGTGGATGTGGTGGATGAACACTAGATGGATGAGGAGCAGACACAATCTGATGTCCTGGTGAGTGAGGAAGGTGTGTAGGAGACACAACTGGTATTCTCACAGCATTACCTGGAGGTAAATGGGGAGACCCCATACCCTGACTTACAATAAGATTTGTTGCAGGACCTCTTACCACATTTGTCATGCCAGGACGTACTCCAGGTCCTGCAGCAGTCAAGTACTGCTGAGGTGGCCTTTGTTGTGGTATATGGCTGAAGGCATCCACAGAGCTTCGTCCATTTACAGGACCCTGCCGTTGTGGAGGCTGCTGCAAATTGCGTTGAAAAATCATTCTAAATCTGTGGTCCATTTGCCCACCTTGAGGAATCATCATGGATGGCTGAAGTGGACCAATGTTAGGTCTCATGCGCACACTTGGTATTTGTGCAGCTGGAGGAAGAGGTGGCCGAAATTCCCCACTCAGACCTGTAGGAGAGTTCATAGATTGAGGGACAACAGCTGTATGAACCCCACCCCCTTCACTCCATGGAGGCCTCTGAAGTAACTCTCTAAGATGCTGCTGCCTTGCGGGGTCTCCAGGCATACCTCCAGGAGGGGCTGGTGTTGGAGGTTGTCCATACATATCCTCATGGGGACGAGGAGTAGATGGTGCTTGGGCATATGGGGATGCTGGTGGTTGAGAAAAAGATTCTGTTGGTGTGCTGCATGTAAACTGTTCTGATGTCATTGGTCTTGGAGTTGAAGGCTGAGTTGCATAAGGATCAACTGAACGAGGAGTTGGAGGCGGCATTGCATATGGGTCAGTAGCAATAGGTCTTGGTGTGCCGGGTGGTAGGCTATACACATCTGAAGAATGAGGCCGCGGTGAAGGGGGAATACGTGAATAAGGGTCACTAGTTGGAGACTGCAGTGGAGAGGTTTGTGGAGTGGGAGTTGATGGATGTGTGAATGAATCTACTGGCTTGTTAGGGAGAGGTGGTCCTTGAGGCATTGTGTAATTTTCATTTGGTCCTCCCTGTGGATGAGCAATAGGTCCTCTAATCATGTTAGGAGGCACAACTTGTCTGAATGGTGTTCCTGAAGGTATCTGAGGTCGCTGAATGATCACCATTGGCCGAGGGGGTGTTAAAGATGGAAGGGGAGGGCGAGGAGATGCAAGAGGGGTGGTGACTGGACTTGCTTCAGTGTTTCCTCCTTCATTTACACTACTTGGGGTGTTTGCTGTGCCAGAGGTTCCAGAACTTTCCAAATTCTCATTGCTCTTTAAAGCCCTCTGTTGCTCCTATGGAATATACCAAGCAGTGTTAATAAACAACAAAAACAACATAAAAAAGATAAATTAACGAATCACTTGTATAAACTTTAAATATACCTGATTTTCATGGTTTTGAAGCTACTCTTCAGTATCAATACATATTATTAACCTATCACAAATAATCCAAGTACCTCCTGTGACATAAATTAATGAAAGGCTACTGTACATGATCTAACAAAGTGCCTTCACTTCTGTAATTGTATCTTCAAATACGTTTCAGAGCATTATTGTTCACTGCTTAGTAATGTTGAACACGTTCATCACAATAATGAATTACATGAAAATATGATAAAAACTAAAATTTGTCATTAAACTTAATCTCAAAACATCTGAGCTGGTCTCCATACTTCACATTTTATAGTATAGTCTTTACTTTAGAAAAGATATTTATAAGTATATATCTAAAAAGTATAATAAGTCTTCAACTTCTTACAAAACTAGGCTCATTACAAATGTATTTTTGTACACAAATAAACAGCATTTTTTTCTTTCTTCCTTCACCTGCAAGATGATGATCTGGAAAAATAAGTACATTGGGCACAAAAGTTTCATGCTTAACTGTCACCAACCCTAAATTTTGAGACAAAAAAGTTACTGCAATGTTTAAAAAGGCAAACTGGTTCGTAAGTCCTTATAAAATCATACATTTTGCAATGGTTTCTCTATTTACTTTTTCTTTTTATGACTGAACCATGCAGTATATTCTGAACAATAACAATCATCGTGTTACTCTATCACCTCTGGAATGCATATTTTATCACATTTTATTTTTATACTGATTGCAGTCAAAGAATTCCATAACTGGTTTCCTGGATATTTGGTTGAT
>JAPQNM010000043.1:4096648-4129148 GCA_029783475.1 Metacarcinus magister | reverse complement strand
TGGAAAGATGGATACAAGTGTTGGTGCATGCACAAAATGAAGGAAAAGATGAACATCATAATTTTCATGCAAGATGTTGATTTACTCACAACAGGGTAATGGCAATGAGGTGAAGTAGGGAAGACCAATTCAATAAACAATTACATTCAAATTCACCCCACATGGTACAGCAAGGGTAACTACATATATAGACAACTGTAGCCACTTTCAAAATATAACATAACAAAGTGAAATTCAAAACAAATCAAAACACATTTCAACTTAAAAGCAGTGAACAATAACAAACCTCCATTTCTCCTAATAACATTGAAAATAATAAGCATAACCACCTCATCATCACACACAAAATAATAATGATCACTTGACTCAAAGTAATAATAAGAGAAGGCATCCTACAAAAGATGCAAGCCAACAAATCATAGTGCCTGCCATTAACATGAAATAAACAGAAATGCAACTCAGTAGTAGTAGACATAATATCATTGCATACATTTCCATAAAAAAATAATAATAATAATAATTGAGAAACTAAGCAAAATAAGTTAAATAAATATAAGTTGCTCAGCTACTACTCATATCTAAAATAAAAAATCTATTGAAATTTTCCACGCTAAATATAAGATCAATGCACATTTGTTTATATCCTTAAATATAAAACACTAGAAATGTTATGGAATGTAATAATCAAACTTGTTATATGACTTAATGCTGCAGTAAGAAAGATAATCATAAATCTACAAATAAATAAAATACATAAACATGAGAGAGAGAGAGAGAGAGAGAGAGAGAGAGAGAGAGAGAGAGAGAGAGAGAGAGAGAGAGAGAGAGAGAGAGAGAGAGAGAGAGAGCGAGCGAGAGAGAGAAAGGTGAGAGGGGGAGAAGGTCCCACATAGGTGTGGTGAAATAAGAAATTTTGGAAGTCTAACCTGTTTGTTTTTATAATACTCTTTCTTGTTTTCTCGAGCTCTCTGAATCAGCATCTTCTTCTGTTCAGTGTCTTTCAAGTTCTTCCAAATTCTTCTAATTTGTCTTTCTCTATCTGCCACAGCTTGTAGAAGGAGCACAAATACAATAGTTAGTGCAAACTTATACATGAATATTATACAATACATTTCATATTGTCATTCTAATTACCACTATCACAAAATAATATCAATCATATACAAATGTTATATAGAAACCTTCACAACTTACCAGGGAAGTCTGTTTTGAGGTTTGGTTTGTGAACATTGACATACAAAACAGCAGCTTTGGTGGCTTTATCACCAAGGGACTCATCTTCCTCCAAACTAAGACTCTGTGACTGGGAATCATTACTGGACCACAACTTCTGTGGTTCAGGTATTGTTGGGGTTGGAGGTTTGCTTGTGGAAGAGAAAGGTGTTGGAGTGGAGGGAAAGCCATGTGATGACGCCTGTGAATCTGGCCTGGGTAAAGGGCTTGCCAGTGACTGAGTTGCAGATGGAACTGCTGTAGCAGGGCTTGGAAGAGGACTGGGGAGTGCAGATGGACTCGGATGAGTTACAGGACTTGCAATCCCAATTGGGCTTGGCATTGTTGCTGGACTCTTTATAGATGGTATTGGACTTGGACCCTGAACAGTATTACTTAAAGATACTGGAGTACTTAGCGGTGGTACTGATGACACTACTGATACTGTCTGCACTGTCTGCACTGGTGCCACTGGTGGAACTGATGCAATTGATGGAATTGGTGGCATTGGTGGCATTGGTGGCATTGGTGGCATTGGTGGAATTGGTGGAATTGGTGGAATTGGTGGACCAGCAACTGATAATGGCAATGAGCCCAGTGGAGCAACAGGAGGTTGATTAGGGCGAAGAGTTGAAGCTGATGGAAGTGTGATGGGAACTGGTGGTGTTGGGGGTACTATAGGTTCTTTGCTTACAGACAGACTACTTGAAGTCTGAGTGGCAGGAGATTCAGTAGGAGTACTACTGACACTTCTCTCACTATCAGCACATGCAGATCCTTCCCCTTCAGCAGTAGCTAGAGAGGATGATGGTGCAACAGCTGTTGATAGTGTTGAATCCTGACTATCTTCAGCTCCATCCTCAGGTAAATTTTTCATGATATCAGCAACGTCGTCCAAATTGAACCCCGGCCCAAGAATATCTGTTAATTTAGTTAATTTAGTTCCACTGCCACTACCACTAGGAATATCAATAGTGTCTTGTGAAATGTCTTCATCTCCTGTTAAATTGGCATCATCATCTTTCATTGAACCACTTATTATGTCATGCATAAAAATATCAGTGATGTCTCCGCCATGAGCAAAAATGGCATCAATTGCTTCATTGTTTTCATCCTCTTCTGCCATGTCTTCCTCCTGAAATATAGTTTTATTAAATTCCTTTAAAGTAATAAATATTTCTATACTAACATATATGCTATATATTAGCAATATTTAACATATAAACTCTCATTTCACTTTTGTTATAATTTTACTTGTTTACTTGTGTGTAGACAATTTTTGGCCTTCTTTTACAAGTACACACACACACACACACACACACACACACACACACACACACACACACACACACACACAAAATGCACGTATGGTGAATCATCTCTCAATGTTTGTAAAGCAAACAAGCTTAAACAAAACAACATCCAGCTTGAGTAAGAAAATAGTAGCTGGTGGGAAAAATTATTTGCACCACACAGAACATCACTGAAACTCACCTTATGTTCTTTATCTTTCTTGTCATCAGTATCCTTCCTTTCACGCTTTTTGACGTCTCCTCCATCCTCAGACTTTATCTGATGTGGGGCGAGATATTTTGTGTCTTGGAGGCAAGTATCAAGCAATCTGTCATGCCCATGCTGCTGTTTGTTTTGTGCAGCCTGAACAAGCTGTAGTTCATCCTGGTGGGAAAAGAAAATATAATATGTAATACATATAATCTCTCTCTCTCTCTCTCTCTCTCTCTCTCTCTCTCTCTCTCTCTCTCTCTCTCTCTCTCTCTCTCTCTCTCTCTCTCTCTCTCTCTCTCTCTCTTTATTTGAAATTCATAGAGTATAGATATACAGATCATAGGGTGGTTACAATTTCTGGGGCTAGAGAGTCCCTTATCATGGAACATTCATTTAGGTAAAATTCAGTTATTTGAAAATGCCAAGATTAAATGGCTAACCTTTGAAAGTGTTATTGCTGATTTTGTTTTCTGCATCTCTAGTACATCTTCATCTAATTCTTCATCCAAACCACTAATCTGCTTCATTTCTTCCTCTAGATTGCTTGTATCCATCAAATTTCTACCAAAAAATGCTTCCTGAAAGATGAGATAAGAAAAATTAGTTATATTGAAGCCTTATTTCACATAAATACAAAAACAATAAACTTTCAAATTTGAGTTGAGAAACAATGACTAAATGGAATTGAGAACACCTCAACCATGACTGTCAGTGATAAACCTGCAGATGAATTACAACCAATGACTGGGAAACTGAAACTATTACAAACGGCATCCAAGTAATGAAAACGAGCCTGAAAACAAGCGACTTAAACTAATGAATGGAAGCATTTTTCTTTTTATAAAGTTTGCATGAGTGAATATCAACTTTAAAAATATGATTGCTTAAAGATTATGTATATGGACAACCAGCTCAAGTTGAAAGTAATCTGGAGTCTCACAAGAACTTTATGATATAACATTAAACTGTAAGTGAAAGGCATTTTCGCATCTCATTGACATCCCTTACTCCTCCTCTCTCTTTCTTAACTTTCCTCCCAAACAATTTCATATTTTCATTAAACTTATCACAATTTTATACCAAACTTCATCTACTTTCCTTTTACTCTCTTTCACTAACTCCTTAACCATCCTATTCCAAGACTTGTACTCAGTTCTTCTCACTTAACTATCTAATCTGCCACATTCCTTTGCAGCATTATCTATATGGTCTCTTCTTCCTTTACCTCATCTGTTCATTATGCATTTCCTTTCCTCTGAACCCTTGCAGGTCTATACCCAACCACTTCTACTACTACTGCACCTTTGAACACTCTAAATACCTCACTAACACTTACTCCCTCTTCAACTGCCAACCTAGCTTCTGTCAGTCTTTCCCACACCTTCCCTTCAACCTCTTTCCTATCCATCCTTTCACTAGCTACAACCTTACTCCTTGCCATTTTTCCTACCATACTCCTAGCTACCTTTATCTTTGCTAACACAACATAGTGGTCTGACCCTTCATACATCCCTCTCATTGCTTTAGGATCCAACACATCCTTCCTCAATTTCTCGTCCACTCCTATGCAATCAATCATACTCTTTTGCTCGCCCCTCTCATCTCTCCTCCATGTGTACCTGTTGATCATTTAATGCTGAAAAAAGGAGTTTGCTAAAGAACAGCCTTCTTTCTGCACATATGTCCACCAGGTATTCACTGATATCAGTCACTCCATCTATGTCCCACCACACTAGCTACTTCACTACTTCCAAACCTTCCATTCATGTCTCCAATTAATACTATCCAACTCCCTCTTCCAATCTACTTCCCACATTTAAAGGTGCATATACACAGACCCATGCATATTTCACTATTCCTACCTTCCCAACTGCACTATCCTGGTCCCCTTCCATCCATGTGCCTCTGTGCCTTCCCATACCCTAGAAGACATTAGGAGTGCACACACAAAATTTTAAACTCAGAAAGTGTACACAAAAAAATCAAAGAAAAAAAAGAGTAGAGAATGTTATATGAGGCTTTTGCCCTGTAATGGATTAGTAAAAGTTGCCAATGATGGTGGTGGGAGTGATGGTGATGACACCTCCCAATAAACTATTAACTTATATAATACTAATCAAAGTCCAAACCTGTATGTAAGATGGAAATTTCTCCAAGAGCTTGATCTTTTTTTTGGTCCTCCAATTACTTCTCTTTCTTCTCAGCTCCAAGACCTGTGGATCCAACAGGGCTTCCTCCCGGGCCTTCTCTTCATCTTTTTTACCTCGAGCTCGAACTTGAAAACCTCCAATGCCTGGTAGGGTAAGGTTGATCATATTAGTAACTAAGAAGTTACAGAATTGCAATCTTAGATAAAGTGATTGCTCATGTAACACATCAACATTCTGAAATATCTACTATTACAGGGTTCATTTCCACTTAAATTCTTAAACAGCTAAAAGTTAATTTAAAAAGTCTACTTTTTGACTGTAGTGGAGAATGTATCTGAAATAGTGCAGTTTACAGCTTGGTGTCGTTCAGGCAATGTGCCACTGCCTCCTCCAGTATGATTTGTAAACAAAGGAACCACAACAATTTGTAACACAAGCTTCATCTCTTATCTTTCGTCCTACATACAACATTTTTCTCAAAGCACACTGACAGTAATCTATCTTTATCTATATACCAGTCTGTTATGCTAACCCCTAGAGGTGGGTAGCCAAGACAAGGCATGGGTACACACACCCATACACACATACATATACACTACTCTCACTTAGCTCTAGGCCCCATAGGAGAGGTGATAAAATAATCCACCCGAACTAGGTAACTATAGACCATATAGTTCTGCTAGAGTTAACAAGAGCTCTTCTTCTCTCACCCAAAAAACTACCGTGAGCCTTGATCGAACTCACAACCTTTAGGTCACAAGCCGAGCACTGTACCATAAAGCCACTGGACCCCAGGAAGAGAAGTACACCCTACCCAAACACAGCAGTCAAACAAAGGGGGGTGAGGGCAGAGGTTGTATTCACTAGGTTCCAAGGTTTACCTCTGCCACTTCATATTTAACTCATGCTCTCTCCCTCCACACACCTGATACAATCCAAAGGTAACACCAGATGGCTGAGAACCTCCTCTAAGGGTCATGAAGGCCACATCATTACTCATGCATTCACCACTGCTCTCCATTCACTTCTATCACTCACAATCCTCCTTCCTTGCTCTACAGACATTCCTTTTTCATTCAGCACTCTTTTCACACTGTCCATCCATACCTTTATGGCCTTCCTCTCAACCTCACACCTCTCACATCAGATCCAACTATTCTCTTCACCAACTGCTCCTCCTCCATTCTATCCAAGCCACCTCAACACACTTTGCTCTGCTCGCAATAGTTATCTAATTATAATAAATATGTTATGGTATATAAATTACTTTGTAACAGTTAAGTATTAACCAGATAATAGTAACATCTTATGAGTGGCAGGGCAGATTCAAGTTGCTAGCCCTCAAGCCCCTTATGGAAGTGTTTTGATATATGAAACAACCACGTATTATTTGATTATGGACTTTATGGGTTATATTATGAGTTATTATGTACTACTACACTATATTATGAAGTATACAGGAATAATAAAAGATTATGCTGACATTGAACAAATAAATAAATAAAAACAGGAAAGATAGCTTTGAAAATAGAGATGCATTTCATATACCTAAGAATAATATTGAGTATTTTTGCATACATAACTAGGGAAATGAGTGCAAGGGGAACACATCTTGTATGATTTTATAGTTATAAAAAGCCAACACTTACCCAGAGTCTTGATGTTGCGGTATCTGCGTTTGCGTAAGGTGTAAGTACCTGGTTCAAGGCCAGGTAAGGTGTAGAATCCTTCAGGTAAATCAGGTGGTGAACCATCGTCCTGAAAATCATGAAAAGAGAACTATAATGAACCCGTTTTAATTTTCATTGCCTTAATTATTACAGTTAAATTACTCATCAAATCTTCAATAATTGATGCATAGAAAGACATTAATCTTTCTTTTTTTTATGTGCACTGAAGAATTTGCATATGAAAATGAGAAATGAGCCACTATTTTTATTCATATATATTGTCATATCTGCAGATTATTGCAGGTACTTGAACCCTTTCTACTATATAATCATATACAGTATGTGTGGGAAGAGTTATATTTTGGAGACGACAACAATATTCATGCTTTTTGAGGCAGCCTCAGAAATAAACTTTAGCGAGCACATAAAGTTCTGATGTTTTAGGAGCTTTTTTTGGCATCTTTCTATTGTGTACCAAAAACAACAATTGTAAGGAGTATGTTGGACTGTTGACTGTTGAAGTTCAGTACATGTCAATAAGAGAAGATAACAATGGAAACAACAGTTCAATCTATCATGGTAAACTTAACTGGCACCTTACCTTAGCTGGAAGAATAGTTCCCTCTTTCATTCCATATACCCAGTGCCTTGGCTCCTCAGAATCTAATTTATTTTCATCATCGTCATCATCATCATCATCAATGTCACGACTTCCAGTACTATCAATTGATGGGCCACGGCTGGTTCGCACTGTTTTAGGGTTCCTGTTGTGTGTGATGCTAGTTTGAGAATTAATGTAATAATGAGTAACTCCTGTTCATGGAAGGTAAATGCTAAATGTATTTCATTACATTATACATTTCAATATGGCTACTCACAGCATGCATTACAAAACTAAACATCCAACTGAAGAAGTTCAAGTGAAACTAAGCAAAAGGTAAATATCAAATAAATTGTTTAGTACCATAAGAATCCATTTTCTGGAATTTAAATATTTGGAATTTGGGAAACTTGGGCTACTGATACCAGTGCATGCAGGAATGAGAGTCAGTCAGTATGACAAGCAGGCGGACTGACTGTTAGATACAACGACTTTCTAACTACTAGACTAACATATTTTACCAATTTACATTATTAGAATGACTAAGTGGACAAAAAAGAAAGATAATTGTACTTTCAATACAGCTGAGGTTGAATCAGGTAGAAAATATAAAATGTGGGTTGGAGCACCACGTGCCACTGATTTTTGTGACAGGTGCATACATGAACATGAATATGCTTTTATAAAAGAATTAATATGACCTCTAATATTCATCTAAAGTAAATCAATTGCCTGCCAATCCTAGTCCTGAGTTACCAAGCGCTCAGCCACTGCAGAGGCAAACTCACATGTTTCATCAGAACTGCTTTTGGCAAAGTTGAGCTTTACAAAGCTGATATTCAGCAGTGGAATCAACATTAAGACAGCCTTAAAAGGCTAAACACATTTGCCATAAAACAAGTTAATTAGTCTCTGCAGACCTTAGCCGCTGAATTCAAAGGTATAGATTGCACTCCAACAAACAGTTCAGTAAAAATGGGTTTTAATGTACAGTGCTTGACAAAAGAAGTTTTCTCTACAATACAGATATCTAAGAACAACAAAATTTCTATTCATTTACAAACTACATAAGCAATCATTAAATCTATTGTTGATAAATTAGGTTCTCCTTTAGTAAAGTATTTCTCAATATTTCTAAGGAAACAAATGTTTTCATACCTTGATTTTTTTTGTGGTTCAATGGTCATAGTCTTGATTTGGAACATCCCACATTCAGAAAGACAAATGCCATCCATCCAAAACTGGGCTTTGGAGGTAACCTGGAAGAAAATTGTCAATGGAAACTCAAGAAATCAATATATAATAGGTCCCATTTTAATGTTTTTAATGTTTATTTTGTACGCATGGCTGCCAAATAATGTTGACAAATGCAGTCAATCATCATGGCTCAGTGTGTGGTCAGTGAGTGGAGAGAAAGGACTAACATGAATATTTTTGTCATAGGGAATTAAGATAAAATTATGGTGAGCAGTAATAAGTTAAATGCAAAAACAGATGAATACTAACTTGATTAAGAGACCAATTTGTAAAGTTTTGGTTTTAATGAATGATACTTATAAATTAACAGCTCTTTATTCACCCAAAGAGCATTATAAAAGCTTATTCTGCATCAGGATAATTCACTCTCTAAAAGCAATTAATACTCCTTTATATATATATATTGTGACTAAATTATATAACCACAACACAAGAACTATTCTATGAGACTACGACAACTAGCTAAGTTGAAAAAAATAGATGAATACAAATCTTAAGGAAAAGGACAGACTGAAAGGTTTAAAGTCCTAAAATAAGCAAGAATAACAATAAACCATAACCTAACAAAAAAAAAATAACAAGACAAATCATAACCCAATAGATTTATGATGGATAAGTAAATAGTTGTTTTAGCTGAATCACTTGAAAGTCTGTCATAAGTCTCAGAAACAATCATAGGAACTGAATATTAGCTATCAAATAAATCATTACATATTCAACTATGTTACCTTTGTCATGAGGTCAGTAGGACTCTGGGATCGCACAGGACTTGTTGATGTGGTGGTGGTGACAACTGTAGTACTGACAGTGCGGGTTGAGCGTACAGGTGGTGTGTGAGGGAGTAAGTGGGGTGGTTGGGCATCCTGAGGTCGACATATGAGACACAAGTAACCTTTGGAAGCACACCTGTAGGAAGAATTAGATTTTCTTTTAGTATGGTCCCGACAGAATTATCACCATCATCAAACTTTAATTAAAATCTTCAATCTTGTGCCTATATTTCCCATCTTTTCCCTGACACACTTATTCATAAAATTATTCCACATTCCACTCTTATAGGAAAACTCCATTCACCCTCCCACATGCACTTACCTCCCTATAAAATGCCTCAATTTCTGCTAACAATTGTCCTTCAAAGCCATAAATGTTCAGAATATTCCAAAGAGCTCCCCTATCAACTCTATCATAAGATCTATACCAAAAATTTTAATTACCTTTCGGCTTCCTCTTCAGTATGGATCATGTCATCTGAAGCATGCAACCAGCGCTCACAATTAGAACACTGAAGGATGAGCTCTCCATCTGAATAAAGCTCATCACAGACTGGGCATTGGGTCATGGACATACAGGGACCACACATGCTGTAATTCTGCTGCCATGTAGAGTTGGTGCCAGGATCTGTCGCTCCACAGTGAATACATATGGCACACCTGCATAAAAAAAAAATAGATTTAAGGAGGGCATTTCCATGAAGATTGTGTGAGGAGGGAGAGGGTATGAGTCAAATATGAAGTGGCAGGGGGAGGGCTTGAACAAACAGGGAGGGAGTATATAGATAGGAAGAGATGGAGGTGGAGGCCTTCTGCTGTGGCCATCCTTTTGGGAGCTTCTCAGGGGAAACAAGGAATCAGAGACTATAGAATAGAAAAGAACATAAAATAATTTAATGTTTCATTTCCTTTTATATGGTACTCACCATTTACATCTCCACACTCCAGATGGAACATGGTCTAAGGGAGGATTCATGCAGTAGATGTGGTAAGATATGTCACAATCCTCACACAAGACTAGTCTGGCCTCATCATTCCTCTCACCACACCCTTCACACACGGTGCAGTCCAAGCAACGCCAACCTTTCCGTAACACCACTTTGGTCACCTGGATTCAAATACAAAAATATTCATGAGTATTCAATCATGGTTTGCATCATACATGGGATAATTAAGAAACAAATGGCACAATCATTGAGAGAAAAAAAAAGTAGTATTCTAATCTGCAGCTTGGAAAAATCACAACATAAGAACTAAAATATGTTCAACTAAAGCTTGCACTTGGAGCCTGACCAAGTTATACAATTGCCTATCTAATTGCCAGCTGAATGGAAAGAATGTTCAAGTGCCTCTTATGCATTATTTATTTCACTTTGGTGTTGAACAATTGTCCGTGGTCAAATATTGATCTGCTGTAATAGGCTAATCCAAAGAAGAGATCAGCAGTAAACTAAACAAATAAATGTGCCAGATATCATAATAAAAGACATCAAGACATAGTGCACGACACCAAAATGCACTTGTCATATATTGCTCATATAGATAAGATGGGTGAAAAGAAATATGTTGAGGTGGTTTGGTCACATGGAGAGAAAGAAGAGTGAAGAGTTTGTAAAGAAAGTGTATGTGAGTGAAACTGAAGGTCCTAGGAGGAGAGCAAAGCCAGTTGTAAGATGGAAGGATAGGGTGAAGGAGTACATGCATGAAAGAGTTGTTGATAGAAGTGAAGGGATTGAACTACCAAGGAGGGAGTGTGTAGATAGGGAGAGGTGGAGTCTCTTTTGCCGTAGCCATCCTTTTGGCGACATTCTCGGAGGGAACGAGGCGTCAGAGACTATAGATATAATAAATAGTTACCTTAACATTAGCACAGAATGGATGGTAACACTGGCCACACTGTGCACAACCAATGAGACGACCTTCTTGATCTTGTCCAAATGCTCCACACATGGCACAAACATCTTGCTGAAGACAAAACTCATCCTTGGCTGACACAAGAATCAATTTGTTTTCCTCACCCTCCTCTTTTCCTGCACTTTGGTGAGTCTCCATTGCCTGAAAAGAATTTTAAGGACTAAAAATATATGAAAAAATTGAGAGAAGAGGTTTAAGAGGTGAGGAAGTAGAGGGCAGTTAGGACAGCATATTAGACAAATCTGAATTTACACATACAAACATTGTGTAACTCCATTCTTACTCATTTAAGTACAGACAAAGGGCAAGACCAGCAATGACCTATTACCACTTGCTTCCATTCTCCATGCCCATGATTTGGAGAGGAAGAGGTGGTAGCTCCACCATTTTACAGTATATTTATAGCATAAGCACTGTAATTAACACTATTTCATATAAGTTCATACCTTGATATGTAGTTTAACTAGACAGAATACAAGTGTAGGATAGGAAAAGAGGAATACTAATGAGAGAGAGCGAGACACTTACTAATGAGCAGTAAGTCTATTGAGAAAAATACCCTGATATAGTCAAATTCAATATTAACTTTTCCAGAAACATAACTTAATTCGCAAATTATAGTTCACCTGTATTGATTTGTGCCATTATGACAAAACCTCTAACCTGAAAAGTTACATTTTGATAGTTGAAATATCCTCTGTAGCCGCGTCCGTTGCCACGACCTCGGCGAACCGGCATTGTCTGTCCTCGCTTCTTGGAACCTGAGAAAGTTTTCTTCCCAACACTGTATTTTTCCCCAGCAACACCACGCAGCTTGGAAGGAAACCCCCTCTTGGCTAGGCTGAGGGGCTTCCCTTTGGAAAAAAAACTGCTCTGCGGTTTTACAGTTGAGAGATCTTCAGATTTTCCCTCTGATGTCAGATCGGTATCATTTGAGTCATCTGAGCCAGATGAATCTTGAGGACCATCACAGCTGTCATCCAAAGCTGATGAAGAAACACACTTTCTAAAATATCATTTATCATTGTAACACTGCAGCATATTTCAACAATACTAGACCACAAGGCACCAATTGTTAGGAACAATAATTCAGTAATAACAACACATTTGCACCAATACTAGAGAACAATTCAACAGTAATATAAATACCCCCCAATCCTCATCTATGTTCAGCAATCTCTCAAAATGTGATGTCCACCTCTTTCTTACTACTTTCTTCTAACTCAGCATCCTTCCATCCTCTGCTTTCATTCCCACTTTTCTCCTAGATACTCCCTTCAGCATGCAAAATTTTCTTATTCTCTTATTTTCAGTCAACCTCTTACCCCACCTCTCATCCACACTCACTTTTGCATCCTGCACAACCATTTTACCTCGATTTCTCTTCTCTTTATATGTCTTATATAACACCTTACCCTTCTTCTGCAGTCACAATTCACATGCACATGCCCACCTCTTTTGAGCTATAGCTACAATAATTTCCTCACACAAGGACACAAGAGGAAAAGGAGCTACTGGGAGAACATACTTGTTCTTGGTGACTGGCTTGGAGATGGAATTAAGCTGGTACAGCTGGTGCATACATATTCATAGGAATGATCAGCATTCCACTTTGCTTGGATAATACTGAGGTCTGCATCACCATCACACGTACTATGAACGTGTCTGAAAATTTTTTTAAATATATATAAATATTTTATATCACCTTCACACCTACACAGTAGTGGTCAGATATTTTTCTTGCTGTCGTAGTGGTGAAATATACATTTATATCTACTAATATTTTTTTCTTCTTTTCCTACATATAGTACAGTCAAATTTTATTCAATATATCGACTCAATATAATTTAAAGAAATCTACATTAAATTTTACAAAAGAAAGAATAATTACCTCTGACACTTGGTGCACATGGCCATACTTTTCTGAGCTATTGCTCTATAAGCCTTGTGACAAATTGGACATGCAAAGCCTTTATTTCGGAGTTGGTAGCAGGAGTCACACACAGTGAAGTTGGAATGCCAGCGTGAAGAGAGACCATTGCCAGGAGTTCGAGAACCACAGTCACCACACACCCTGCATGTCTGAAAAGAGAAAGGAAATAATACCATATTTCTGAAAACAATAGTAAGGAGGGTTACATGAATCTCATGTTATCTGATGTTTATGACAAGTTTGGGCCGATTCCTAAATGCTTCCTAAGCCAACGCTTTGTGGGCTTTTTTTGTAGGTGTAATGTGTTACATTATCATGTTGAAGTCAAATAAGTTTTGGCAATCATCATATTTTGACAAGTAAATGTCAATCATATGGTGACATAGATGCACATTGTTTGAAATTAATGATGTTAGATCATGGCCAAAGGATCAGGCCACTCAGTGATGTAGTGTTAAGGAAAGCCATGTGGCTTCAGCAGTTTGGAACAGTGACTTGAAGTAACGTGGTGTAGCAAAACACCAAAAGAATTTGCTACAAGAGCAAGAGGCTTCCTTCCTTGCTTTTCTACAAGATAGGAGTGATGGCAGTTGGAGAAGAGGAATTTTTTAAATGCAGAGTCCCAAACAAAAGTAGCAAAATTTGACAAGGAATACAAACTTGCATACACTCCTCTTGGAAGCAGGTCAACTCTAGGTGCAGCTACATATAGCGCAGCTGTGCCTGGTTAGATTCATCTCCTGATACAACGAATCATAGATATAAGTCATATATGCATTGCACTGAGCAGGAGTTGGATGGATGACTACCATAATGGCAAGGTGATGATGGGAAACACACCACAATAATCACCCTAGTGAAAGGACTGAGAGACAACACATGTTGCACACAAAAATGTAATCTACACAGCTACAACATGTCATGAATCTTCTCATCGTTCTTATGTGATGGTGGAGAGTAATCTGATGTTCCTCCTACTACAAGCCTGCCACCACAGCAGGCCACACCATCCAACTTCTGCTCAGTGCAACGTAATATTCGCACCCACTTCTAACTCATCATATTGGAAGATGAGTTCAACCATATTCAACCACATTCAGTATTCAATTGAAGGTTTTCTCATTACTATTACATTTGGAAGAGTGGGTTCCTCTTCAAACTTTCATATTTTTTAATAGCTTACAGATGTACAGTAGTCTAACAAGTTTTTGTGCAACTCAAGATCAGTAATTCACTAGTTCTGCACTGAACCTAAAATATCCCCTTCTTAACATCTGCAGCAAGGTTTTGCGAATTCTGCAGTATTACTTACATTCAATAAAAAACAGCTCCTTCCCCAAACCACCCACACCCAAACAGATAAAAAAATAACTTGTAATATTTCCATTAGAAATAGTTTCAGGAGATATTAGCTAAATGTTAAAGGAAAATGCATTCAAATAATGCTACCTTCCTTAACAGGAATGATATGGTCAATAACAATGTGTCCTGGTCTTATCCATCTTTCAATTGTGTCTCATGCCAGGCAGCTGCTCACAACTGTTTATAACAGTACACAGAGTATCTCATTCCACACTGTGGTTCAAATATGTCTATAATCATATTGTAATGTATCTAACTGCTCAGTGGCTGAAATCACAGAATTGAAGGGGGAATTTGTGGAGAATGCCAGAATAAACTAACACTTCAATATGCAAATATATAATGTGAGTTCCACAATTCATCAGTTCTACACCAGTTTTCCAAAAGAAAGTATATGTGGAACTTGCAATTCCCCTGTACTGATCACTTTCCATTATACAGTTGTCCCTTAACATTCACGGATTTGATTATTAACAGGGAGGCCTTACCATAAGTTTTGGGTATCCACATGTTTCCTTACTCCATCGCGGGATTGGTTGGTGTTTCCTACCTGTACTGTACTAGTTTAAATCTTTTTTACAACTTTTGTGACAATTATAATGTTTCTAAAGATACACAAAGGGTATATTATTTAGCTTATATATAAAGAAATAAGGGTTCTATGAGTGTTATTAAGGGGGCAGCACATAACTGCACATTTTCAACATTCGCAGGTATCTGTTACGCAGCCCCAGCAAATGTTAAAGGACGACTGTAATTTGTTTCCTCCCACGTAGTCAATGGAGATCCCAGACACCTTGTACTGCTTTTCATTACAGGGTGTACACCCAGTCCAGAATATACAAGGCATATTTTTTTCAAAAAATTACATTTTCATCTGATAGCAAGTTCCTCAAACCCAGGAGTAGCAACCAGGGAAGCTGCCCCATCAACAAGCATATAGTACTGACTCAGTCGCAATGTCAAGTTGTATTCCTGTAGCCGACATAGTAAGATGCTTAGGGTCAATGGCCTACGATTGCTACAAAAGGGTTATATAATCCTTCACTTTACATACAACCCCACTGCATACAAGATACAAGTTTCTCATCAATATTCTGTCCACCTCATTAGGATTCAGATAGTATGCAAATAAATCTGACAAAAGGACAAATACTGATGCATGTAAGAATCTATACAAGCTACTGCACTACAGTCAATGTCTCAAAACACCCAAGAGATAATGTTTGATATATGCTGGAGATGCACAAAGCTGCAAACTAGGCCCCAACTGCTAAAATAATGGCTTATATTTACTAATGTCTTTAAAATTCTAAACAAATTCAATAAAATCAATCCAAAAATAATATTTGAGATGAATAATGTAACAGTAACAAGAGGTAACGGCATGAAATTAAAAATACGAAGATGTAAAAGTTTTTGATCATTGGTTTGACGCAGCACCGGCCAAGCAGGGCATGGCACAACATAAGCGGTGTGGGTACAATGGCCCAGCATGCCAAAGGGTTAGTATTGCAGTGGTGACCTTATCCCACTTAACACTCTTACCCAGAACTCAGACCGGCATTTCTCCGGCCCTTCCATGGAACGCAGTAATTTACAAATTAATTTGATTTCTGAGGTTAACACATTTCTTTTTCCCATCCTAAGAGGATAATTTGCAGAATAAAATAGTGAAATAAACAAGAAATAAGCACAAACCCAACTGGACTGTGTGGCTAGGTCAGGAGATAAACAGTGATAGTTGCTGCATGCTTGATTGGGCGAGAACGTCTCACCACCCACACCGCTTGCGCTGCCACCTAGCAGACATATTTGCCAAGCAGCAGATTTTTTTAATAGTCTTGTCAGCTTGTCCAGTGTGTATATACTGCCTTCCACAGCCCTCTCTTTTATGTCTCCTTCCATTTCTCCATGTTTGCACAGCAATGTTCCCAAATACTTACTCTTTCACTTCCTCCATTTTCTCTTCTAGAACTACCTTACACCTTCCTATTGCTGGCACACTCACCCTATAAGGTATATTAAAGTCAACCACCTCTACTTCCCTTCTTTCAAAGACCATCATCTTACTTTTCCCATCATTCACCTTCAGCTTCCTCCTCGTACATACACTATAAAATACATACACACTAACATTTAAATATGGTAAACAGGTCCTGTGTAGAAATATGTAACAATGATAAATGATTCCTACAAAAGGTATTATCATGCTGTATTCAACAAAATTTTTCTTGCACACATCTACACATTACATTAACAACAAACTGAACTAAAGCTAAGCGCTAAGCACTAAGCATATTCACATTCACTCTGATAAAGGGGCAGGTGCAGCAAACTCTTCATGCTAATGTGGGGTTACCTTGCATTTCCACCCAGTTCTGCAGAGGGAGAGGCCAAACGGTCGAGCACACATCACATGGTAGGCCTTGTCACATACTCCACATACCATCTCTTCACTTGGTTGCCGGCACATCTGCACACCCGGAGTATGGGGGAGGGAATAGGGGGACACAGAGGGATTACTATCATGCACCACAGCATCACAAAACCAACTAAGTTCAGGAAAGGATGATTCAAATTACAAGAATATAATATTGAACAAGATCAAGGCGAGAGATAAAAGGAGAAAAATTTACCGTCAAGCTATCATATTTTGTGATCAGAATTACTACAACAGTCACAGTAGCATGCAAAGTAGAGGACAACAGGATTTGTTACCCTTTATTCTAAGGGAGTTAAATCATATTACCCATGAAATCATGGGTAAACAATTAATTCTAACAATTCTGAAAATATCATGTAATTTGTATAACTTGAAAGTTCTTGTAAATACAAAATATACAATTAACAGTATGCACTTAATTGAAAAGGTAAAAACAAGAACCTAAAAATACAATATCAGAAAAGTGATAAAAAATGTCATAAAATTATAAGAATGGTGGTGCTCCATTACCATATACCAGCAGTTATTGCATCACACAAGGTTGTTCATTTTACGGTTATATCTTAAGAGGCAGAACCTTGTATGGTTTTCATTAGCACCAGTACTGTTCTTCAGTGTGCCTCTCAGTTGTAAAAGAGAAGGTTACAAGTAATCTTATTGTGAGGTATGCTTTGTTATTTTTGATCACCTTCACCTTGTACCCTACCATCACTGCTACATGAAAATGGTTTATGCTACCACTTCAAATTCAGAATTGGACTGTATTCTCACCCTGTTGAAAAAATACATTCCATCTAGGAGGTTTGTCTGAGAACTCATCACAAAGCATAATATGCTTAATATACTTTGACTTGCTGCTGCCTGCAACAAATCCTTGGATGACCCAGATAGACTAACCGCCTCGTGAAAATGAAAGTACCTAATCTACATCACTCAAAAAAGTATTCTATCAATCCCTCAAGGATATGCAACACTGTATAATGTCACTCAACTCAATAAGGAACTGTAGCAATCCTATGATGAAACCCTTCTTAACTAACCATATCAAACAGAAAAATGCCCACTTTCCCATAAGGTATGAAATACTAATAAGAGAACATTAATACAATCTTAATCAATCAATGAAGAAAGCACCATAAGTGCATTGACCCCTTTGATGCCGAATTTCACAAATATTGTATATGCATATTGTACAATATAATAAAATTTCTACTGAGGAACTGATGTTATACATGTGTACATCATTGTGATATATTGTAGGGGAGCTTTTTGAAAGTCAATTTGGTATGTATTGGGAGTACACATGTTGTCACATATGGCAACAGTGCAGTACATTGGGCAGTGAAACTCAGTTTGGAGGGAGGATGTTGGTGCCCCGGGGCAGCGAGGGGCAGTCACGAAAGGGTTAATGTAAAGACAGGTAATGTATGGTCCTTGGAAGTCCAATAATATTAACAAACACACTATTATACCATTAAGAGTATTACGCACAAATTATATGGGTTGTTTTTTGTTTTTTTTAAGGATCTGGATAATAATTTTTTTCTTTTCATATAAAACCATGCACTTAAGTATGTGCCTATTCAGCATCCATTTTTTTTTCATAGCTTGAGTGCCACCTTCATGAATAATAGTGCTACATGCCACTGAGAAAAGTGATCTAAGAGTAACTGATCTTGAATGGGTAGGCAACAAATAGTTTTGTAATCCACATGAAAAGTGCTACAACTACATGAAGCAACACACCACACTAGTAGGGGCCATGAAGGGAGTTCTGGAGGAGCTTCACTACTTTATATTTTGAGAAACTAGCACACTCCATGCCTAGACACCTACAGGATGTCATTCAATTGAAGGGGTTCAAATTGCTCACACTGTTCTTCTGCCCTCAGTAAATATGGGAATGGAGAGAATAATGTTCGGCATAAAATGGGGTAATAGAAAGAGAGCATTACGGATTAGGGAGTAGACCAAACTTGAAGCTGTCTTGATAGTACGTAATTCAAAGAAACCATTGGAAGTGGACCTGGGCAGGACATGTCATGTGCTCAACAGATCATACATGGACAACTAGTGTAGCAAAATGGTAACCCAGGAGTGATAACACAACTAGATAGAGATGAATTACATAGTTTTGTTTGGGTGGCCGGGAATAAACGAGCAGCTGGTACAGATTAGTAAAGAAGGTTAGGATAAGCCTTTGTCCTGAAGTGAAATCAGATGATGATGATAATGATAATAATGATAATGATGATTATGTATAATGGTAACCATCATACATCCATAACATTTATTTGTGTACTTTTACCAATACAAAGAAACAAGTATATATAAAACCTGGGAAATGTGCTACAATGTACCCTCTCCTTCCCCTTATCCATGCCACATTCTTAGTGATAAAGACTTGCTGTCGCCAGATGTTCATTTTACTCATGAGTACAAAGATAAATTATCATACGTGTTTCAACTTTTATAATACTTCCTTCAGTGATGATGCATTCTACGTAGCTATAGGGAATTCAAGTATTTTGAGGGGAAAACAGTAAATATTCGCATTGTTTTTTATATATATGCAGGTGTCTCTGTTACGAAGCCTGCACACATAATAAGGGACCATTATATTATGAAAAACTAGACAAAGAGTGAAATAATCAAGTATATTTACAAAACCATAATTTTTTATATACTACTCAACACTGAAATTATCTACGTACTTGCACACAAACAAATGAAATAGAAAATAGATAAACGCATATTAAAAGAGAGAGAGAGAGAGAGAGAGAGAGAGAGAGAGAGAGAGAGAGAGAGAGAGAGAGAGAGAGAGAGAGAGAATATGAAGCCAACTTATATGTAATAAAAGAAAAAAAACCTCTCCCTTCCTAGATGACTCACCTGACATGTTTTGCAGTCCGGGCATTGCCACCCTGCACGCATGATAGGTGTGGGACTGATTACAGGTTTGAGGCACATCCCATGATAGTGATTCCCACACAAAGAGCAGAAGAGGAGGGAGCTCTCTGGAGATAGATTTTCACACACCACACAACCCACATCAACTGAAAAAATAAATAAATAGATTAATTCACACTCAACCACATATATAGATCATAAAATTCAAAATCTCAAAGCCTGAGTTCACAAGGATCCACTGACTATACAATCAAATCCAAGAATAAATGGTTGAAAATAAAATAAAAACCATACCTATATCTCTGCTCTTGTCTGTATGAGATGGACAAACAAGCGCTACACTTTTCAAATCCATCAAGGCGCCTGCACTCATCGCACAAGGGAAGTGATACAGCAGCTGACAACCGGGTGCCTGAAAAATAAAAT
Source organism: Metacarcinus magister (assembly GCA_029783475.1). Lineage (NCBI taxonomy): Eukaryota > Metazoa > Arthropoda > Malacostraca > Decapoda > Cancridae > Metacarcinus > Metacarcinus magister. The sequence continues at coordinate 4,108,991 of JAPQNM010000043.1, read as the reverse complement.
CACACTGTAACAAATTTTCACGCAAATTTCATAACATAGATTAAATTACAAATCTACTGAGAATAATAAAAAGTTAAGAAACTAATCCATCTATTTATCTCTATACCAGGCAGTTCACCCTTAAAGGGGGTAGCCAAGACAAGGCATATATAAAAACACCATACATCCATACACATACATTATATAAGTATCAATACTAACCTTACATAACAGTGTGGCTCCAACCTTCTTACACTGGGCACACCTCTGACTTGCCCCAGCAACAACTGCTAGATCCACTTGGGTAATTGTGTCATCATGTGTCAGCTCAACACTTGATGACCATAATGCACACATATAGTGAACATAACAATGACCTGAAATGTAAGCATCATTGTAATCAATCATTAAAATTTGTGCACCCGGGTCAAACACTATATATATCACAGAGCTGTACCAAACCTGACAGACTTACCAGTTGGTTCAAATAGCAGTGATATACTGGGGCCTTCAGAGTGTCCAACAAGCGATATTTCATCTACAGGTTCCGGCAAAATTTCTCCTACTTGTTTTCTAGGTGATTTTCCTTTGTCTCTGAAAAACAGAAAATTTGTTGTGAAAAAGATAAAGAAAGTAATCTGCTAGAGTACAAACAGCAAACACTGATTGTCTGGTGTTAAAGTGCTTTGAAATCATATTTTGTTACAATAATTAATCAAATCAAAGCTATCTATCACTTCATATTTCAGGGTTTACGATACTGCCTATGTATAATAAATATTGATAAAATCCTGATAACTCAAAATTGGGTTTGCATAAATCAAATTGGTAAACAAACAAATACTCCTTCTCCAACTTACTTCAGTGAAGCCTGGGTAGCTTTAAGCTTTTTAGATAGAAGAGATTCTTGTGAGATGCTTTCAGATGGTGATGCAATTTTGTCCGGCAGTACATAGCCAGGTGTGGGGTCATGTCTCACCAAGTCACCCTGGCCAAGCTGACTCTGCTCTCCTAAGCCGCACAAACTACATACTCGACCTGGCCTATAAAAAAATAAATAAACACATTAATAAATTAAATAAAGAACAAAGAAATTATACAAGGAAAACAACAACCAAATGTTCTAGTTGAAGATTGTGACTGTACTGTACTCTACAACTTATAGGATTTACTTATGTTCTCAAGCATATCTCAAAACACCCTGATGCATATTCTAAGAAACAATAAGGTTAGCTTATGTCAAACACAAAACAGTTTCTTATACAGACAGTTAGCTCTTCACTTTACAGTAACAACTTCAAAAGCTAAAACATCAGTAAAAAAATAAATAAATAAATAAAAAATTACTTCAGAATGTGCTTAATTGAACATGTGAGGTGAAGTTTTTGGCCAAGTTTCTGATGTGTTCCTTACCATTTATCATGGTAGGTGGGTGCCATAAACATGTCATCCTGCACGTATGCTTCATCATCAAGAGGGAGAGGAGAGTCTTCCAACATTCCACCTCTCTCTTCAAGGGACATACTGTGGCTTAACCGTCGCCCTCCACGCCCACGCCTACACAAGATACATAATAAAACAGATGAAATACATAATGCTTACAAAAACATTACAAATTTCATATCCAAAACACCCTTCCTTAACAAATCTAACTCCCATGAAACTACAATAACAATTCTGGAATAAAAAAAATAAATAAAAAAAAACTTACAAGCCAATTCTTCTTATCTTCATTCCTCTTCTTATATGAATATTACTGCTTCTTGATGGACTGAGAGGCATTCCCTTTGGACGACCACGGATTTTCGGAAGAGTAACTATGCTACCACGGCCACATGGAATCTGGACTGGCACAAGCGGGATAGTAGGCATCATGTCAGGACCTAGAATTGCTCTATTGGCGGAGGAAATGGAGTCGCAAGATGAAGTTGATGGAGTTCTGGACATAGTGGTGTGTGAAGTGGGAACATGCATAGTTGTGGATGATGAGGATGGAGACTGAGAAGGTCGCTGCTGAGCTACTGAAGCTTTGGTGATTGTTATAGAGGAGCTAGAAGGCAGGGATACTAAGGAGGGTAGGAGAAGAGGGTCATCAATATCCATCTTCTCTTCTATTCTGCCTCCTGCGCTTGTGTTTGTTGAAGACGTGGGACCTGGAATGAGAGACGTCTTGGGATGAGACTAAATAGTAAGGATATAATATGATAATTATATTTCTGCATAAGGTATTACATATTATTGCAATCATATCCACTTCCTTATAAATAACCATATAAAAGTATCACAAAAAATGAGACATCTAAAGCTTAGTGATGACAAACATTACTTTTGTCCATCTATATTCCAGGCAGTTATCCCCCTAAAGTGTGGTAGCCAAGACAAAGCACGCCTACACATAACCCAGCACACATACATATACATTCCCCTCACTTAGCCCCTAGGCCCCCACAGGACAAGACAAGTACACCCCGCCTAAACACAGCATTTCAGGTCAGTCACATGAATAGGGCCCAGGGCAGGAGTCGTATTCACAACAGGGTCCTCATGCATTCATCACTGCTCTCTATTCATTTCTATCACACACAATCATTCTTCCTTGCTCCACAGACATTTCTCTTACATTCAGTGCTCTTTTCACAGCATACATCATTCCATTTGTGGCTTTCCTGAACCTCACACCTCTCACATCAGATCCTACAATTTTCTTCACCAACCAGTCCTCCTCCAATCTCTCCAGCTCCTACCACCGAGTTGAGTCCCTACCTGTTCAAGTATTACTAAGGTTTACCTGAAGTAGAACCACATGAGGACAATTCCCTTCCACTGGGTGTGCCTTTCTCCCATTTGGTGTCAGGGGAGCCATCTTCAAAACTGACCCCATGTGGTTTCTCCATACTTCAATCTGGCAAAAATTGTAAACGAGAATGTAAAAGAGATGCTTTCATATAACTAACTTTATGCAGTAAGTTTATAAATTATGAAAAAAAAATAAGACTACATACTTCTATTTTAAACATAATTTACATCACAATTTACATACCATAACCCATTCAATGTTGTTAATACTGTAAATTACTTCAATCCAATGACTACACAGTGTTAGTCTACATCAAGTGACTCCCAACCCACGTCTACGTAGAAGGATGGTGGTGTGTAAGTAAATTTTAACCACATTTAATCATTTAGTTATTATGTGGATGGAACTCATTTAATTTATGGAAGAAAAATAATTATGATTAACATGGTAATCAGCCAACCATTTTTCTCCCTCCCTTACCCATCTGTTACTGTATCCACACCCACACCCACACACACACCTACCCATCCATACTTCACCTCTCTACTAACCACAATCACCACCACACACACACACCTACCCATCCATACTTCACCTCTCTACTAACCACAATCACCACCACACACACACACACACCCATACTTTACTTCTCCACTAACCACAACCACCACCACCACCAAACACTAGTAAATAGTAACTAGCAGGTGTAATTAGTAAGTGAGTGAGTCTATTTGATCTTTTGGTACATTTTCTGTAACAACCATTCAGTGATTTCAAGTTGGTTCCCGTCAGTGGTTGTTGAGATTACAAGTATCAGTTTAGTTCACAATTTCAGCAATTAGATGATTGTACAAAGCAATTATGGTCTGTCTATTTTATGAAGATATTTTAACCTCAAACGATGGGGGAATTACCGTCTCAGCGGCGTTGCCATAGTAACCTTAATTCCTTTATCTCTCATATGTCAGCTGTGTACTGTTTGAAACTGTATATGAAATGTTATTAATATATTAAATAAGGTTATATATTGCTTTGAAAGTCAAAGTCAAAGTATCTTCATAAAATAGACGGACCATAGTAGTGTAGTATGTGTGTAGGATATGTTTCCCGGAATTGGCGCCAAGACGAGGCGCCAAGACGAGGACAGACACCTTAGCCACACTGTACAGAATGGAGGTCTATTACACTCAAACCAGGAGACTGCCTTCTACTGCACCTCTTACATGGCAACAGTGACTAGGATTCGAACCTACACTGGAAATTCCATCTCAGTGTGTACAGGGCATTATAACTTACGGTTCGAGTGAAAGCAGAACAAAAATTAGAGGTTATTTATGAAGGTAAGGATTCGTATGATGACCCATTCAATATCTCCTTACCTTTATAATGCACTGCAAATTCAACCTCAGATATTTGTTCAGATCACCTCAAACAGTTATGCTGCTGAATTACAGAAAAAAATAAGATTTTTTTTTTTTAGGTTACGTTAAGTTTGGTTAGGTTGCGTTAAGTTTAGTTAGGTTTGGTTTGGTTAGTTTTGGTTAAGCTTATTTAACTGCACCTCTGGGAAGATAATGCTAACAAGCTATTTTTTTCCGTAAATTTTTACATCTTCACCAGAATGGCGTGTGGCTATGAAAGAAAATGGCGTCTGCACCTCACACGACCCCTACTTTTAGTCATAGAAAATATTTGATAGCTTCTAAATTAACATAACATACATTAACAATACCTTAACTTATATTGACAAGTAACAGAACCTTGTTCAAACCAAACTAAACTTTACTTTTCGAAGAGAAGGAAAAAATAAAAATTCGTATTTTTTTCTGTAATTCAGCGGCATAACTGTTTGAAGTGATCTGAACAAGTAGCTGAGGTTGAATTTGCAGTGCATTACAAAGGTAAGGAGATATTGAATGGGTCGTCTTACCAAACTTTACCTTTATGAATATTAGCCACTGCGCCAACACATTAATCTCGCAATATTTCCTCTACTGAGGTTTCACATATTCCCTTACTCATACAGTTTCACCAGCGGATCATACCCATTGCATTCACTAGTGATACAAAACACAATGAATGTTAAGTTACACTGAACACACCTATGTTGACCTTGACTGTCCCGTCCCACCATTACACTAGTCTTACATATTACTTGATGTGTCTAATTTTACTTCAGCATTATACAAACTGTGTCTACTGGGAGGTTAAAAGGTTATCAAATGGCATCTTATTAAATTTTGAAATGCCCTCCACCATTACTTTCATATACAGGGTCAAAATAATGTTTGAATCGGTTATAATTGCCCTTATGTTTCATTTTCAACAATTAGTCCTTCATATTATGGTTGTAATACATATCATATTTCAAATCATATGAGGCGTGGATCGACTCTACACAATTATTTCATTGGGTAGGTTAGGTTCTTATAAGGTGAGGTTTAGTTGATTTCAAATACTTTAATAACTGTGGTGGGACGAAGCTGAACCGGGTGATGTGGGGGCAGGTAAGGAAGGTTAACTACAACACTGTTTCTCGCATGGTAACTTTGATATTTGCGAGGACTTTATATATTTTTCTGATAATTTGTGCTGTGTTATATTCTAATACAATTTATCTTATTATCGTAGGTAAATCACAAGTTTTTGGTAGTATGAGGGATGTGATAAAAAAAAAAAAAATTGATTTGCGAGACCAAGTTACCATATTAATGCAGAATAAATAAATACTTTCAATTACACGCCAAGTCTGTCAGTTATATCAAAAAAAAAATTAATAATAATTCAAGGAGCAGCAGTGAGGATCGTTTTTTTCAACATTATAATAAGTATCAAACCGCTTGACTTCAAAACTGTATCGTATCCTCAAAGTTAGTAACATTCACAGTCTGCATGCAATCCATCTTTGCAACATGGATATTTTCAAACTTCATGAATTTCTACCATAATGTCATTTTTGCAACAATAATTACCATTCCGATGCTAAGGTCGACGTAGCTGTTATTTCCTCGCTCTCAAACCTCAAACGTTTTTCATTTACATATACACATTACATTTCACACTAATTTACTTATACACTTCACATTTTACATTCATTTACATATACACTTTACATTTTACACATGCACTAACCCGTTCCAATCACTTCAAATTACTTTCCTGCACATGCAACCACTACACACAGCTGCCAATTTAATTTTTTCCTTGATTATACACTTTCCATTCTACCAAACAAACAAACAGTAGTGTATAAATAAATTCAATGTTGGAAATAAATTCTTGACGTTTTGCTGAAGGATAGCTAGATAACCTCAAGGCTCTCTCCCTCCCCATGTAAACAAACCTTTTTTTATCTTATTACTATTGTTACTTGACTTCCTCTTACCTTCACAGCCTCCCTGAAGCCTCATCAAAGTAGAATAATCCATAGTTTTTAAAATATAATGTTAAGTTCCACTAAAAAACCACCACCCATGTCGGAGGTTTAATAGTCACTCACAACACTCACAACACGCCGACACGCTATACGCAAACTGAATTCTGTTTGAACTGATGCTAAAACACTATAACTCTAACATATATAGTATTCAATAGTTTTTAAAAACTATTCGATTCTTTTATAATAGTTAAAATATTTTGCTTTTGTTTATTTTAATAGGTTTTTATACTAAAACTGCAACAGCTATTTCGTCTATTGCTTATCCTCGAGGTGTATTGCGTCTTAGATCAACTAAGTAGTTCAGAATATAATTGTAATCTATTCCATATATTCTCCCTTTGTGATGTAGTAAAGAGTATAGCAAATAAATAATTCAAGACTTAATCTTTATTATAATGTTGGTAATAAGGTAAAATGTTGCGATCAATGTCTACGACGGGACATGTTCGATAATACAGCGGAGGAATACAAGAGCAATGCCCCAGGTGGACGCTGCCTAACAAACTAACAACATAACCAATGGCCTCAACGATGCTTAATTCCTATAAGACAGATCATGTTTATTTGACACCATGTCTTAACCTCATGAATAAAATTATCTCACCTTCTCCCTAAAAAAAGTTTTGAGCACTGAGCACTGCTTCATGCTGTCTGCTCAACACTGCCTATCCTTTTGTTTTTATTGAGCAGTAGGTTATATCAGACGGCTGACCACTAGGCTATACACGGCTGCTCACCACTAGGATTATACTACTGAGCATCTAGGTATAGTAAGCTCCTGAGCATTGTGTTTTTACCAAGCTGCTGAGCACTTTGTTCTATTATGCTGTTGAGGACTCTTCTCATACATCATAATATAACAAAAGTGCTCAGCAGCTTGGTAAAAACACAATGCTCAGGAGCTTAATATACCTAGATGCTCAGTAGTATATTCCTAGTGGTGAGCAGCCGTGTATAGCCTAGTGGTCAGCCGTCTGATATAACCTACTGCTCAATAAAAACAAAAGGATAGGCAGTGTTGAGCAGACAGCATGAAGCAGTGCTCAAACCTTTTTTTTTTATTATTATTCTTGTGTGTGTGTGTGTGTGTGTGTGTGTGTGTGTGTGTGTGTGTGTGTCCTTGCATAACAAATTCAGTCATTAAGTGTCATTACATTATAATGATTTAAATAAAACATTCATTAGAGTGAAAACATATAATAAAATATAACAATTAATTTATGATGCGGACAATACTTTTTTCATAACTATCAAAACTGATCAAATAAAAAATATAATCCATTGTTCTTGTCCATTTAATGAAAATATAACAATTCCTTTTTTCATGATAATCAAAATAAATTGTCAAAACTTTTATAGTAATCCGATAATTAATATTGTACAGTTGTAGCCGTTTGCTTGGTTTAGTTTTGGTTTGGTTCAGCCGCCACAGTGTTTGTGGTGATGGTGTGGTGGTGGTGGCCGGGCCTTGGCCTTGTCCTCCGCCTGATGCAGGATGTCGTTGATGCAGGTCACGGCCTGCGCCACGCTGCCCCGTGAGCCGTGCACGCACACGTTGCGTGCGTGGTGGTCTTGGTGCCTCGGGACCTTCACCCGCACGTGAGGGAAGTGCGCGTGCAGCGTGGTGAGGGTGGCGCCCCCAGGCCCGATGATGTGGCGCCGCTGGTGTGGCTCCACCCTCACGGAGGCCACTACGTGCTGCTCCCTCTGCAGCACGGCCTCCAGGCACGATACTGTAGCCGCCACCTGGCGGGCAGGACCTCGCACCCTCACAGTGTGGTCCTTGAGGTCCTTCGGGGGCGGAACGCTGCTAGAAAGCTAGAAAAACTTAGATTCAGGACAGACATTGGTAGATATTGGTTCACTAACAGAGTCGTGAACGATTGGAATAGGCTGGGTAGACACGTAGTAAGTGGTGAGTCAATAGGTAGCTTTAAAAGACGGTTGGATCAGAGTATGGATAGGGATGACAGGTGGGATGGATAAATATTGGATTATTCCAAGGGTGAGGGACAAGGAGCTGCCTCGTGTAGGTCATCAACTGGCCTATTGCAGTCTCATTATTTCTTATGTTCTTATGTGTGTGTGTGTGTTTCGAATGATAAGGTAGGTGGAAAAAATTGGTTTACATGTGTTTATGTATGTATTGGTGTGTGTGTGTGTGTGTGTGTGTGTGTGTATAATTATCTATATAATAAGTAATGCTATTTTCTTTTTTTCTTTCCTTCTTTTTTCCTTCTCTTAATCCCCATTCCAATATTTATCTCCTCCTCCTCTTCCTCCTTCTCCTCCTGCTCCTCCTCTTCTTCCTCCTCCCCAGGGTCTTAAGAGTCATGCTGTCACCATGTTAGAGGTCGGCAAGATGCTGGATGAAGGACTGGATTCCCTCATCTCAGAGCTGGACAAAATACAAAGGTGAGAGAGAGAGAGAGAGAGAGAGAGAGAGAGAGAGAGAGAGAGAGAGAGAGAGAGAGAGAGAGAGAGAGAGAGAGAGGTTAGTATCTATAAACATTTTCCTTCCTTCCTATATATATAAAAAAATAAATAAATAAATAAATAAATAATTAAAATACAATGTTTATATAGTGTTTAATATTATAGTAATGATAAAATTGAGTCTATATTCGTGTTCCTTATCCTTGAAAACCTATATATATAAATTTTCATGAGATTCTGAGGTGTGAAAATTTTCATGAAATTTCCAAGGCGACACCCTTAGATTTTTTTAACAAATCCCGTTTTGTTAAATAACTCAAAAACTATGAGGTTTACGTATAAGACTTATAACATAGTAAATAAAGAGCAGGAGACGCCCGTTCTTTTGAGCTATAGTAGAATGAAATTGGTATATTAGTAACTGAGAAAATAATATATTAGTTTTTTTGACAAAATTTCAACAAAACTTAAATTTCCTACTAAACTATAAAATATATTTTAAATCTGATTTCACCATTAGATAGATAACATCAAACTTAACATATTAACATCTATACATTATTGCTGTACGACAAATATTTTCTGAGTAAAATGGCAAAAACACATTCGACCAAATTTACGCGGAAAAATTTTGGGGCGACAAAATAAAAAATCTACAATTGTTACAAAAACCTGAAAAATAACATAAATAACACACTCAACACACACACACACATCCAAACACACACCTAAACACACTCAAACACATACTTTCTACCCCCAAACATACCCAAAAACACACATACCCCCAAAAAACACACTTTCTACCCTCACCCTACCTCACCTCATCCTCAGGTCTGACTCCGAGGGTGAAGCGCAGCGATACTTTGAACACGCCCTCACCCTACGCACCTCCGTCACCTTCCTCCACCACAACCAGGAGCTCTGCCCACCCTCACAGGACCTGCCCCCGCCTTTGACCTCATCCGATGGGAGAGTCTAAGTAACCTTGACCCGGCCACCACTGCAAGGCTACTGAAGAAGAACTACCAGTGAGTGATGGGTGATGGGGGATGGGTGATGGGTGAAGAAATGGGTGAAAAGTTTATGTTGTGTATCTAATATAGGTAATGGGTGAAATTTTGAGTGTGATATTTCAAGTAATGCAGTCTCTCTCTCTCTCTCTCTCTCTTTCTCTCTCTCTCTCTCTCTCTCTCTCTCTCTCTCTCTCTCTCTCTCTCTCTCTCTCTCTCTCTCTCTCTCTCTCTCTCTCTCTCTCTCTCTCTCTCTCTCTCTCTCTCTCTCTCTCTCTCTCTCTCTCTCTCTCTCTCTCTCTCTCTCTCTCTCTCTCTCTCTCTCTCTCTCTCTAGGTTCCTGGTGTCCATGGCGCCCCTCAGCTACGAGATCTCCGCTATAGCTTGGGAGACGCCCCCTCACTTTGGCTCAGCTGTACCTGAGGTTAATTCTAGTTGGTTTAAATTATATATATATATATACCACGTCACAGCTGGGTGCTGAACACTGGCCGAGTGCTGAGTATGTATTGTAGCCTACTATTCATCTACTTCCTACCTATATATGTTATATATTTGTAGTTATATAACTTAAACACATTAGCCTACTCCTGTGTTACCCTTGTGTTTCATGACCCCTTCACACTACGTCACATGTTTGCATTGATTTACGTGCAGCCTTTCACACGTGGACGCGCCACTAATATATGGTGGCGCCACCAAGGTGGTTCACTATTACCATTATTTTCTCGAAAATATAAAACATGTATTGGGAGAAAACGTAAGGAAAAAATTTAAATGTGACATTTTTTTCCACACCTACATATATAATTACATTCCAATTCCATAGCTGTTGGAGTGGAAAAAATTATCCATTTTTTTTTCTTCACAAAACCTACATTTTCTCCAAATACTTGAGAGATAATGGAAAGACAATAACACTATTAAATAGATATTATCAAGCGTCATAACTTTGCTTTTTATGCATCTTTCCTGTAGGAGTAATGTTTTGTAGTAAAATGGGAAAGAAACTTTTCTACCTCAATTCTGGCTGAATTTTTGGGCCACGTAATCAAAAATCCATTTCCGTCACACATCATAATAATCAGAAAACTGATTCCAGACTCGTGATTAGCATGCCCGAGAACCCCCGTGTACTTTTGAACGGGCGTCGCCTGCTATTTCTTTATTATTATTATATATATATATATATATATATATATATATATATATATATATATATATATATAATAAACCTCATAGTTTTCGAGCTATTAAATAAAACATAATTTCTGCCAAAAATCCTTAGGGGTTACCCTTTTAAAATTTCGTGAGAATTTTGACAGTTCTGAATCTCATGAAAATTAAAATCTAGCTATTGATCACCTTGAACTTGATCTGAGATGTTGCCTTCTCCCTTACGTATCTATAGGAAAGGTTTGAAAAGGTTTATTCACTCTGGCGACCCCAAGCTGGGGTATAAGAGAACAATATATAATCTATTTTAATATGCCTTCAGCTGGACCTCAATATGGCCGCCAGAGGTCATCAGCCATTCAGATGCCATAGCGATGAGTGGTGTCATTACAGTGATGGGATTAACAGGTTCAATGGACAAGGTGTACATTTATTATAATATACACATTATTTTGCACGTTGAATAGGTTTGTGACATGAGACAAACCCATTGTTGTTTACATAGTGCATAAGGTCATTGTAAAGTTGAGAAGGCATGAGGAGAGTGGTGTTGTGGTGCAGACTCTATAGGTAGTGAGGTTCGATTGTTGTGGAGTTGTTTAAGAGGCAGTTCTCCACCTTATTCCAGTAGATAATTGTGTAGTCTGCGTTGATGCCTGAAGGTCCTCCCACGTGTGTCCTTGCGTAGGTCTCACACGTGGCGTCAGGCTTGGTCACGTAACGCTTCAGGTAGTTACGCACAGTCAGCTCGTTGCAGGTCCAGTCAGCTGCACACTTCTTATAATCTGAGAAAATTTAAACACAAAAGGAATGAATAGCAAAACACTCCAAGGTGGGTATATAAGGCATGAGTTTTAGTTATTATTATTATTATTATTATTATTATTATTATGAGCTGCAGGTTTAGTGTTAATCTTTACTATATTATCTCCGTGACAGTCTTCCTTGTTAATTGACTCTGTATTACAAGGAATGAGTTACAGGCTTCCATTTTAATTAATCAAGACAATAAGATTTACCTGGAGATGAGTTTATAGATACACTCAAGACAAGCGGGGAAAAAAAAAAAAAAAAAGTACTCGGGTTTTCCCGGTTCTAGCCAGTCTCCTTGACACTCACCGTTGAGGAGCTGTCCGCCGTCATACCAGTACCAGTAGGTGATGGCCCACGGTCCGCACACCTCAGTATACTCCCCATCGCCGATCGTCTTGCATGGAGGGTCCCACATCACGCACCCGTCACTAGATGCCTGCAGAGAACAGTGAAATAATGTTTATGTACGTGTGTGTGTGTGTGTGTATGTGTGTGTGTGTGTGTGTGTGTGTTCTTACCTAATAGCCCTTATCTAATTGTACCTTTACATAACTTTTTTATTTGAAGCTCGTAAAGTTACATCTCCTGATTATTCTTTGCTGCTCGCTTCGTTATATATAAATACAGTATATGAGTCTATCTAAAATACACTATTGTCTCTGCTACTTCGATGAGTCAGTAATTCTATAT
>JAPQNM010000043.1:4064148-4094148 GCA_029783475.1 Metacarcinus magister | reverse complement strand
AAGAAGATGGGGGAGTTAGGTGGATATGACCAATGATTTAGTGGAAAATACGAAGATAAATGATAATTGAGTTCGTCCCCAACTGTACTGCACATATGTGTGGTTAAGACGGAGGAAGTTCCTTGTATGAGATATTTCTTGAATGAAATTGGTCTTGCCTTTTGAAGCAAGTGATGAAAAAGACCTAGGAGTAATAGTACAGGATGATTTGTCCCCTAGAAAACACATTAGCAAGGTTGTTGGAGTAACATACAGACTTATTACTAAGATCAAGACAGCTTTTACATATATGGACGAGGAAATGTTGAAGAAACTGATTGTGTCTATGATTCGTCCGCAACTTGAATATGCGTGGTCACCACACAAAGAGAAAGATATAACAAGAATTGAGAGAATTCAAAGAGCAGCAACAAGACTGGCTCCAAGTCTAATAAATCTAACTTATGAGGAAAGATTGGATAAGTTGGGACTGATCTCATTAGAAAAAAGGAGAGAAAGGGGAGACTTGATAGCGGTGTATAGAACAATGAATGGAATGGATAGACTTGACAGGGATGATTTGTTAGTGTGGGACGGAGATTATTTGGGTGTGTCTCCTTTCACGTGTAGCCCCTGTTCACCTAGCAGTGAGTAGGTACGGGATGTAAGTCGAGGAGTTGTGACCTCGTTGTCCCGGTGTGTTGTGTGTGAGTGGTCTCGGTCCAACCCGAAGATTGGTCAGTATGAGCTCTGAGCTCTTTCCATAGGGGGACGGCCGGCTGTCTCGAGAGAGACCAGCAGCAGACTGTACAGTGAATACACACACACACACACACACACACACACACACACACACACACACACACACACACACACACACACACACACACACACACACACACACACACACACACACACACACACACACACACACACACACACACACACACACACACACACACACACACACACACACACACACACACACACACACACACACACCGCCCATAATATTGTCCATCAAATTACACCACCAGTATTCTCCTGGCACCTTTTTTTTTTTGTTTAAGTTTCTCTAACTTCCGTTTGGCGTATGATTTCCCATTCGATAGATTTTACTTCTTCATGTAACACTTTATAATCACCTTTCCAAGCTAGTGTCCTGACATTATATGTGCCAAGGGCTGACTTACAAAGGCAGTCTGAACGAACCCATGATTATATAAACATAGTGTATAATTATAATCCTTGGTACGAACATACTACATAGATATTCTTAACACCGTCTACCCTTGAGCAGGTCCGGCCGCCCCCTGTGCCTTACAGTTATGTCAATGCTGTTATGGACTGGATGATTAGTACATAGAGCTAGTCATATCTCCTCTAAACATGTATGAAAACAATAAAGTATATCAACATTGTTGTGAATAATATCCTCAATAGTCTACTGCAAAATAATGAGTTGCTATATCACTGAAGCGTTTCGAATCTCCCGGTACATGATCAGCTGTTCCTTATATTCTATATATTTTTCTTCAGCTTACAATTATTGATAAACAAACTTAATCCTGCAATGAATTAATAGGCTCGAAACATGATATGCATTCATGTTAAATATTGATATTGAAAAATATGTTTTTGTTCGTCATAACGTAACATATCAAAATAACGTCTATCGTGTATATGAAATAAAACAAATAAAAAATATTATTCACGATATAAGCCACCGTACAACAACTACATTAGTTCTTTATGATATTAACTATCGAGTGTAATTGATGTCAGAATAATATTAGAGGAAAATTGTATGGTATGGTATATAAATAGACTGTCGCTTGAGTGTTGAGCTGTCAGTAAACAATCTGTGTTGGCAGTGTTGACAGTGTGGTGGTGTGACCTGCTGTGCTGTGGCCTGGGAGGATGGCCAGCCCGAGGACAAGGCGTGCGTTGGCGGAAATAAAGCCTAAAGATGAAAATAGTGTGAGTAAATATTATAATGAAATAACTATTAGGTGGAAAAAACAACAAAAATAAGTGGGTCGTTCTCTCCAGGTCAAGGCCGCAGCAAACCGACAACAGTACCCACACACACACACACACAAGCCACAGGGGGCAGGAATTATTATTATTTATGTATCATTAGTTTTGGTAATACACAGTCAACATAACTGTATTTCCTTATGGGTTACGCGATGAAGCAATATGAAGAAGTAGAACTAACAATTAAACTGGATTGGTGCATACTAATATATTGAAACTTTATCTCCATCAATATTATTAGACCTATTTTTCAAGACCTTTTTAAACTATTTTATTTTGCATTAATATCTCTCTCTCTCTCTCTCTCTCTCTCTCTCTCTCTCTCTCTCTCTCTCTCTCTCTCTCTCTCTCTCTCTCTCTCTCTCTCTCTCTCTCTCTGTGTGTCTGATTCTACTGCAAGGCTGTGTGGCTGTGTGGTACGGTGCTTTACCTGTGGACCCTAGATTGCTGGTTCGATCCTGGGTCACGGCAACCCCAACATTAACCCTAGCACAGATTTACGGTCTATTAGATACTTAACACATAGGGATTGTTTAATGTCCTATTAGGTCATTTTCTTTATTAATTGCACTGTCCATTTTCAGGCGAAACTATTTTTTTTCTGATATGTTATGATGTATTTTGAATGAATCTGATATTTATGTTCCATGCAAATCACTATGAAAGCACAAAGGAAAAATAGTTATTTCTAAGATAAACAGATGTCAGATTATTACAAAACACATCATAATAATCTATCATTGAATATTAGTTTCGTTGTTGTATATACCAAATTAACAATACTGAAGACCGGTAACGAGTGGTAAAGTTTCGAGTGGTGCCCCTTACTGGCCCGCTACCAACCCTACTCCACCCTGCCTGTTTTGAATTTCTTAACCCTTAAACCGCGGGTGTCCACTATTGTGGACACCCTGTGCGTGGGCTCCAAGTGCGGGTGTCCACAATAGTGGACAGGGCATTTTTTGAATTAACGCGCTGTCAAATTTGATTAGTTTGTCCTCAAGTCCTGTAAACATGTTGTTTTCTTTCAAACAATACCAACCCACGCTCCCTAGGCCTACCAGTTGCTACATTCTAGCGAGGATGCTGGTCCATTGCTAAGTTTAGCAAGTAATGCTAACCATTGATTTTTACAATAAAACGGAAATTGAGCTTTTCACGGGTGTGTTTCACATAAACGGTATAAAAGTGATGCTTTTTATTGCTAACTAATAGGAAAGAAATCCAGTAGGGGTGGATATGTCTATTATAATGTGTTTTCACAGTTCCTAATTCAGAATTCCGTAATTGTTCTAAGAATGCTCATATTGTGTTCAAATTAACGTCAAAAGACAGCTAAGGGTATGGACTTTACAATGATACTTCTTTCAGTAACGTGAGTTTAATAGGAGAGAAGCTACAGGAGGTTGAAGTGAGGTATGTTTTTGCGTGAATATGCCCGCGTGGGGGGCCAGGCACGCCAAAACATCCCCGCGGTTTAAGGGTTAAAAGTTAAATCTAGTCTTTCCTAACCTAACCTGAAACTCATTCCCATTAATACCCAGTAATGGTTAATAGGTGAAAACATACCTCATCACCAGAAGGGTCGTAACCATGGAACGACATATTTCAAACAGACGATGGACCCAGCTGACTCCCTTAGTGCTGATGTGGGAGCATTGAATATGATTGGCTGAAAAGAATCATGCGTCAGATTAATATGATTGGTTCATTTGTTATTATTTTACTTTTCCTTCATGGGTGACACACAGTTGCACCGAGAAGCCCAAAGCCTCATTTGTGTTACGGAGAGCGGTCGCTGATTAGGCTAATGGTACCACAGAATTTCCTTTACTTACTATTTTGATCTAAATTTTTATTGCATGATTTTGACCAAAGTAACCATTCCACAAGAGAGTTGAAGCTTAGTGAAAGATATATATCACCAAAGATGAGTACTACATAAGGCAAGGAAGGAGATATGACAGCATAGTGAATATAAATCTTAACCATTCAATCCACTGCAGAACAAAGGCCTCCCCCAACCTACTACACTCATCCCTATTTGCTGCCTATCTATTCCATAAACTTCCTATCTCTCTCCATGTAGTTCTCTGTGTGCCTATGTAAATATGTGGTGTTCCTAGGTGGAGGGATTAAGGCACATACCACACCATACTGGCTTAGGGCATCTTGGCATGGAATACATCTAGGATTCCTCACAGTAAACCTGCTTAGAATGGCTGCATCTGTCTAGTTTAGTTTTATTCATCACTGGAATAAGCAAGTTTCTTCACCATGACGTTGTGTTCACTTATTGTCCTACAGCTCCTGGCATCATTACACTAATTATTACTACTCCTCATTAGATATAAAAGGATGATATGCTAGGGACCACAAAGAGCAGAATATCATATTTTGTTCAGGGGCTACAGAAGGAAAAAGGTCGAGAACCACTGCCCTACTTATACAAAGAGTGTGCGTGCGTGTGTGCAGCAGGTGGTGGCAGGTGTGAGCCTTGACACACTTATTGAATGGATAAAGGACTGGCTGGTGGAAGCATGGGATCATATTCATAGCTTGTTATTGATATTCATGATGGAGACAGTAAACAAAGTATGTTGTCCTGTAAATTTGCATATATACTGAATCCTGGTTTGTTTACTTTTAATGAAGTATCTAGTTCTCATTTTGTAGACTTCAGATTAATTATAATGATTACTACTTGGTAATGGTGAATCTCTGGGTACCTGCAGGTAGCATGAACATAGCTTAATCTACCCAGCTAGTCACTACCCACGTGATTCTCCCATATTGTTGTTCACATACACTTGTACAATACTACTACTCAGTACTATTTCAATTTATATAAATGTGTGTGTGGCATTGGCTTGGGTCGCTGGGTCACCTATTGTTAACATTGTTTATAGGTTACCGTACACCTTTTGTAAGACAGGTACACAGTAAGCTAGATTTTTCACACTTCCCTATAACAGTGTACTGTGAAAAAATGTAGATTTAAAACTAATATTTGTGGAAATGGGAGTATCGTCCCCACTGTTTGCTATCTTAAGCATCATACTTGTTTTAATTGAATGGAGATGAATACTACTAATGTGTTGTACAGATTGAGCATTGTTTGCCCACATAAGGGTTTCAAATATTATAAAATGTAAATGCCAAACATTATCAGACTCATTACAAAGTGGTTGTTGGGGTTGAGGTGAGGCAGAATACTCACACTGCAATGATAAGTGATGGTAACAAGGAATGTAGTGATGGCCTTTGTTACAGAAATGCTTTGAGTGTGGCACCCACAACCCCCAGTGGTCATCGGTCACATATGGCATCTGGATCTGCCTGGAGTGTTCGGGGAAGCACCGCAGCCTTGGTGTTCACCTCTCCTTTGTGCGCTCCATCACCATGGACAAGTGGAAAGACAATGAACTGGAGAAGATGAAGGTTAGTGCACCATCATACTGAAAACAAAGTATTATTAAGAAAACAAGGTTATCAACACATAAATGTTAGGATGCCGTATGTGGCTTCCTTGGCCAATAGTCAGTTTAAAGAGCAATAATGTATTTAAGAACAGATACAGTCTGATAAGTATAAGGAGGTCAAAAGAAGGACTCTCTTTATGAGTATAATGTTCACTTGTTATTACTGAGTGTGATTCCCTTCAGGTTGGAGGTAATAGGCGAGCCAAGGAGTTCCTGATGGAGCAGCCTGACTACGATCACCATGCACCCATGCAGCAGAAGTACAACACTAAAGCAGCGGCGTTGTACAGGGATAAGGTCAGTCATCACTCCTACATAGACTGTTAAAACCCTTGCAAATATTGCTTCTGTGGTGATTTAAAGAATTTATACTAGATACATCATGTTATCTCTTGGACATGTCGTGTATTTTCTTTATACATTTACTGTACATATTTATACATTTACTGTGTTTATCTATTTACTATATTTACACTTTGCTCGTTACTTTTCTCATTTTGCCATAGTTTAATCCTGTGGTGGGGGCGGCAAGAATACTGCCACCATATTCCCTGCAGGTCATAAAAGGTGACCACAAGGGACAGAGCGAGGGGTCTGGGAAGCCCCTCCTCTGTATTCTCTCTTATGAAAAGACAGACATGGCACAGAGGGGGAGGGGAGAGTAATGTCTCCCCAAACCCTAAGTGTCTTGTGCTAGTTACTCACTTCTAATGGGATACAAGCTAGGTATATTTACAGATAGATTAATCCCTTTTAAGCAATGGGTGATGTGCTGAGGTTGGGAATATACTCTTTTATCATTGTAATTGGTTGTTTGTAGTTCAATGTGGTGAAATCAAACCACCCAAAGACTCACTGCAGAATGTAGAAGAAGAATATTGTATTTAAACCGTGCTACCTAGGAATTTTAGTAGTTCCAATATTTCTTTTCTCTATGTATCTTTATCTATGTGTCTTGTGTTCCTTTTAGTTGCATTTCACCACCCACAGAGAATACGGTGGAAATATTCTTGCATCCACCATCACAGGGCTATTTATTATGTTATGAAGAAATTCCACCTCAAGTGAACCTGCCGGGCTGCCGTGCACATAGCCTGTCATACGATGGTTAAAAGAAACAAACTCTTAAATATCAACATGTATATTCAAGAGTAACAGTGACCTTCAGGCATATATCCACTTTCCTACTGAGTGTTGGTGACCTCACAGATCACAGCGATGGCACAAGGCAGACCATGGAGCAAAGAGACGGCATCGGTTTCTGCCACCCGCCACGCACCACACATCCCTAAGTCTACCTCAACACCTGCCTTCAAGTCCTCGGGTGGGTGGATTCCCTTCTCATGTGGTGCTGTGTAGATCTTTCCTATTACTTGATATGCTGATTCAATGACCTTCTGCCTGCTAGTTCTGCTGATTTGGGTCAGCAGTAATTCTCCCTGTGTGGACCACTATGGAGTTGATATGATCTGAGCATTGCAATTCAGACAAATTAGACTTTTTTTTCTTTTCTTTTCTTTTAAGGCATAGATAGGGAGGGAAGTTTAAAATTTTTCCCGAACACTAAAGATGACTTGTTTCGGCTATCTCCCTTTATAGATAGAAAGATAGATAGATCTTTTTTTCCCAGGGCAAAATATGTACGCTTCCAACGTGGGAGGAGGCTACCAGGACATGCAAGCAGGTTACCAGAGTGGCTACCAGGACCCTACCATCAAGAGCCAGACGGAAAACTTCTTCTCCAAGATTCAAGAGGAAAATGCATCTCGGCCTGAGTGAGTCCAACAGTTATGAGGAGCTTAGAGACCCGTGTAGCGTGATTTATTCTGTGTAGACGGAGACTAATTCTACTATATTTTTTTGTTATCATTTGCACCAGTTATATACATTGTTTACATCAGTGCTTTGTTATTTTTGTAGCCCAGTTGCACCAGCTAGATACCTCAGCATAAGCCTCTTTAAGTATGAGGCTGATTAAGAAAGGAATCAAGGAAAGAGTATTGCCAGGAAGGTGAGACAGAGGATGTTTGAGGAATTATGAGTGAAGAGAGTGTGAGCTTGCATATACCAAAGGGATTAAGCAGCAGTGAGTCAGTGTGATGTTGTCAGGCCAACAAAGGACAACACATGCAATTAAGGGAAGTATATGAAAACTCATTTGGTACAAGATGGAATAGGGAGTCAGATAGAATATTTTTGAGGGATGGAGTATGTTTAAGAGAAGGAAGAAAAGATGTACATTTTGGCCTGGTTGAGTGTGTGAAAAGGAACACTTAGAGGTGATTTTAACATAATATTATTGGCAGACTAATTGTGGTGTATAAGACTTTCACATTACTTACTTCACAACCTTTGTTTTTTATATATTTACATTACATTAAACACCATTCATGAATTCATTGGCTTTGCTCTTATCTCATTTACTTCAAACACCTTTCAATTTTTTTATTGTGTCATGTATTTTGTACTTATTTCATGTTGATGCTTTGCAATATTTATAGTATGATGGAATATATATAATTTTTCCTCTCCTTTTTTATACGAGGCTTCTGGGCTTATACATTGCTGTCTTCAGGAGTAATGTGACTATAGAGGACAAGATATTATTGTTACATGTTAAACTATACATACCTCATCAATTGTCTGATTTAGTGAAAGCTGAAACAAATTATGAGAAGCTGTGTTTTGTGTGATGAAAAAGGTAATGTTTTATTTATTTATTATTATTATTTCTTTGTGACCAGGACTCTGCCACCATCCCAAGGCGGCCGGTACTCAGGCTTTGGCAACTGTCCCAACCCTCCGCCTAAGAGTGCTTCCACTGAGTTCTTTGACACAGCGGTATCTTCCCTCTCCTCGGTGAGTGGGTGCTGCCAAAGTAATAGTGTTTCAAGATAGGGTCACTCTTGCTTCAGACTTAATGGATATTGTATTCATGAAAATTTAATGTTAAGTTTCAGAGATTTTTTAGGATGTCACCAAACACTTCAATATTCAGAACTTGGATTAGCTACGGGACAGCATTCATTTTTTCTTCTCTCACTTTCTGTTTGTCTTAATGATTGTAATACTTTTCTATCTTCCCATTTTACAGGAATTCATCTTCTTACACCTATAGTATCCACATTACTCTTGTATGTTCCTCTCATTCTCACTTTTCTTCCCTAGAGTCCAAACCATGTAAGAGGCGCTGCAGTTCGCCATATCCACTACTCTGTGTCTCTTACTTTCTTGTTGATGAATTTTATTATCTTTTCAGCTAAACTTGTCTTGTTCTGCTTCCCTGATTGTTTATAAAGTGATAAAAATACTTGTCTCACTTCTCTCATTGGTTCTCATGATAGATATACTGAGGTTTTAATAATTAACTGTTTGGTTCATGTTATGTATGGTGATGAAAGTGTAAAGTCTAGCAGCCATCGTGTTGTTATTTTCAGGGGTGGTCACTGCTATCCATAGGAGCCAGCAAAGTAGCAGGGAAGGCTGTCGAGTACTCTTCCATTGCCAGTGAAAAAGCTACAGAGTACAGTCAGAACTTCTCAGAAAAGGTAAGAAAATGTGTTCTAAAGTCTGAACTCAACCTCTGTGTGTAGCATGTGTGCAGCTGTATGGAGAATATATTTGACTAAGGTTAAGCAGGTAGATGAGATATGCAGCTCATTATGTCGCATTTTCAGGGAGTTATTGCAATTTGGGTGAATGTTAGGAAATTCTGCTTATTTCAGTATTTTCGTAAAGGCTGTAAGATATCCTGTTGACTCCTTTCATTCCATCCATACATTATTACCTCTCTCCTTCTGTCAAGTCCACCCACAGGCCACAGGTAAATAGTAATCCCTTTGACATCAGCTCGTTGTAGCTTGTATGCAGTCCCCTTGTATTGAAAGGTATATGACCTAGTTCTCAGCATCCCATATTAAGGTTACCAGTGATAAATTAGGTTGTTTTGTAATTTGTGAGCATGTTTGTGTTATTTTTTTTCTGAATGAATTATTATCTCGGTTGTGGTTAGCGTTTCAGTCGACTGAAGTTAGTATGTCTAAAGTTTGCTTCATAAGGTTAGTCCTAAGAAATTACTGTTAGTAGATTGCCATGACAAGCATCCTGAGGAATATGAATTTGTAAAAAGATTCAATTAAATACACATTTTTCGGATAGGAAAGAATGTTTTTTGAGAATGGTCAAATTGAGTAGGAATTAAAGTATCAAATCTTTATTACTAAGGTGTATGGATATGAGGACTTCCAGTGTACATATTTAGGATTCAGTTAATGTAGCTGAGGCTCAGGTTAGCTATTCCTAGAAGGTGTTTGTTTTAGTAAGATGTTTATGTTGTTTTATAGATTAATGTAGTGTTTTATATTGACTATTTTGTCTAGAGTGGATGGATAAAATTGCAAATGCGTATGATTTTGAGAATACATATTGCATACGACATCAAGAAAATGCTATAGTCTATTCAAGTGAAGTTTGCACCTGGAGTCTAAATGAGTTTTGTAACAGCCCAGCTAATTGGTCGTTAAATAGGAAGTGCATTCAAGTGGCTTTCATGTCCTAATTTTTCCCACTTTGTGTTATAGAGGTGTAAATATATAAGAAATGATTGAATATTAAAATGCAATAATATCGTAATCCAAAAGAGTGACAAACAATAAACGAGATAAATCCCATCATATAAGCCATGAAGACAGAGTGCATGACGCTTATACATTGGTTGGTTAGCCAGTGATGATGCAATGTGTTCAAGACATTTACCTAACTGACCAACCAATCATCAGCCCAATCAGGGAGGCTATTACAACACTCGCTAGATAGGCTCCAAGGGCAAGCTTTCATTAAACAAAGTATTGTGATATATTTAAGAAAAGCTTCAGATAGATAGAGAGAGAGAGAGCGAGGTAAGACAAATGAAGCTGTGTAGAATGGAATTTCTTTCTTTAAATTGCATGGATTGCTTAAAGTTAATTGTCATATATGATTTTTCTTTTGTTTCATATTTTTACTCTATGAAAGTGTGTGTGTGTGTGTGTGTGAGAGAGAGAGAGAGAGAGAGATTGTAGGTTGCCAAAGATGAATAATAGTTTGTCAGGTTGTAAAGCATGTGAATGATATACAGTACACCCATGTGCTGCATGATGATTATTAGTGGCTGACTAGATTGATGTTGATGCCAGATCCGTGATGGGAATCTGATGGAGGAAATCTCATCCCAAGCTACTGTCCTCGGCTCAAAGGTATGTTGACGGCATGTTCTTTCTTGTATAGTTTCCCTTATTTTTTCAAGTTTGTACATGTAGTAGAGAGGTATGTAGTATGGAGTTGTTATGGGATGAGAGACAGGGATGGTGGAAGTTTGTAAGGTCAAGAATAAGGGCATAAAGGCAGGTTACTGACTTGCTGGTCCTGAGTGATCACAGTCATTGAATCTGATTGTGTGACCTACATGTGGAATATAAGATCTGGGCATTTCTATAGGGTTGCAGATACTTTCCCTCAACATAATAGTATGATTGTTGCATGACCCATTCCTCGGACCAATTGTATCCCCTCCTTTTGGTGGTTTTCACTGTGACTAAACCTTCACTTTCCTCCGTGTAAGATATGATGATGATGGTTACAGCTATTTGGTGGGAGAGCCTGGGATATTTCATATGTATACTACCTGAACTCTAAACAAACCAGTGTTAATTTGTCATGAAAGAGTAGATTTTCTGGGTTGTACTTTTATTAGTTGAACTCATTAGGAAAAGTTGAGTTTTTGGGAAGGGAAATTCCAGCTATTAGGAATTTATGTTTTAAAAATAGACTGTGAACTCCTTTCTAGTTATCATCTTCAGTTGATGGGTCTTTTGAATGGCTCAAAGAATTCAGGAGGACTCATGATAATACTTCATCATCATCATTATTATTGTTGTTATATTTATTTGCCCATAACATACGGTGATCAAAGCCAGAAAGTAAAACAAATAGTGCAATGGTTTCTGTTGTGGGTGAGTGATGAACTGATTACATTTTTATTACATTTTTATAGGATGTATGAAAGTTGAACAAGTGCACAATATAGTGAGTGAGGAGTGAGGTGTGAGTGTTATGACACCCCACACTAGTTCCTCCTGCACATGGGGTGTGTGGCCTTGGGGAGTTAGCAATGATTGAGGTACAAAAGAGGCGCACCATCAAGTGTGCACTGCCTGTCTGGCCTTGGGTGTCAGCTGGCTAGAGATCAAGGCTTATAAAACTATCAAATACCTCTGAATACATACCATTCTACATAATTACACTTATTACTTTGTATTCTGCTTTCCTCAAAGTATATATATTCCTTGATGAAGTAGTATGGTATTTTAAGATCATTGTAATGGACAGCTTCATGTATGCAATTTTTTTTCTTCATCATAAATAGATCATGCTGTATTATATAAGCAGTGTGTGTAGAGTGTGGAAAAAAACAACTAAGACACATTTCAGCATTTTCTTTTTGATATATTGTGTTTTTATTTTTGTTTGTTATATCTTGTTTTATTTTATGTTTACGTTTTTGTGTATGTTTACCTCTGTGATTGTGCTGCGAGTCACTGGATGGAATCACCAACACCATCTCTGCTTTGGCCGGGGTGGAGATGGGGAGTGAGGAGGAGTACATGGAGGTTAGCATATAGTAAAGCTACACAACTATTATGTAGTACTACTATATGTATATTGCCAAGTAGCCTTATCTTTCTAGTCATGCTGAGGTAGTTTCATGCAGTGACTGAAGTAGTGTAAATGCGTAATAGTGTAATTAGTGTGTAATTAGTGGGGGACTAGTACATTGTAGATTGAACAAAGATAGTCTGCAGGGAAAAGTGGAGCTTAGATTGAATGTACGTACAGGATTTATACAAAAGAAGTGTCATTATTTCATTACGCTAGTACTGCAGTTGTAACATTAAGTACTATTCATAGGTAAAACATCAATTGGCACAGTTCTCCCTTGAAAAAAAAAAACAACTAACGAGAAGACTAGTAGATAAAAGCCATTCGTAGTGCGCGTGGTTGTGGATTATGTAATTAGTATGTATGTAAGGTGGCTGTTACATACTTATTTGTATCATGTACGTATTGTGCTGCGCGTTGGAAGTAGAACGTTGCTAGAAGACGCAATACATGGCTTATTACGTAGTTATATTATGTACCGTGATTAGAAGTGTAAGTAGAATGTGATGGTTACAAGGTTATGGTATTTACAGGTTAGGTTAGGTTATGGTTCTTCCCCATAGTTGGTTGTAGTGAAGGAAGGTGTAGGGAGTAGACAGTAATACGCTGCCTAGATGCTACGGTGTATCAAGTACAGTTGTATGGTTATTGCATTAACCGTGTAGTGTTGTCACTTAGTTACGTTAACGATACTGACGGCAGCACATCAATAACATGGGCTGAGTGAGTCCTTTGACATCATCCCTCGCTGCTGGTTGGCTCAGCTTCTGGCATTCATAACTGGCAAGCCCTATACTGGTGTTCTATTTATTGGTGGATCTTTATTTATTTATTTATAGGCAATGAACGTCAGGTTGGGGATTATAATATGTGACTGAAACTGAATCTCTCTCTCTCTCTCTCTCTCTCTCTCTCTCTCTCTCTCTCTCTCTCTCTCTCTCTCTCTCTCTCTCTCTCTCTCTCTCTCTCTCTCTCTCTCTCAACATGGTATTGCACAAGACGTATTAATTGTTACCATGTGTTGGGTGGTGTATCCCGACACGTGTGACGAATCAGCAAAACATTATAAATAACATCAATGTCGTGGCCATTTCTCAACTGTTTAAAAACTTTAGAAGAATGAAAATTATTTGCTCGAACATTTTACAGCGATATGTAAATGCACGGAATTCAGTTTCAAACAACGCTTACATATTCAGATATTCATCAACGAACATTAACTATTTATTTGATAATTTTATTTATTTATGATTTATCTTTTTTAGTTCAATGTTAATGATTAATATCTGCATGGCAACACCTCCCCTGATAAGCATCCTGGACACGCTTCCGGTAAGGGAAGGTGACGAAAACAGGGCGTCAGCAGGTTGTCAGTACGAGGTACATGGCTGACGGCGCAGGGTAGAAATTGGCGCCAAACAAACCCTCGTTACAGTGAATGGTCGTTGATACTGGGAGTGTTTCATCTATTAATTCAAATTGGCTCTATGTTATGTAACGCTAAACCATTCATTTGCTTTACATTACAACTTGCACATTCACATACAGAGGAAGGAAAAAAAAATCCGCAAGCATCCTTTATAACCTGGATCAAGCAAACTAGTGCACTGAGAAGCGTTTAAGTGCCGCATTTGGAGTTCTAAGTGGAGCATAATATACCAGTGGCTGCCGTCCCCTGGCTGGTCCACGGTAAAGGGTGAAAGTATCGTGTAACATAGCAGCGGGTGAACCATCGATAACCCGTCACGAGGTATAGTAGTGTGGCCTCCTTCATATTAATGGTGGAAAGGTTTATCGGTGACCCGCAGCGAGTAGAGGTGCGAATGACATTACATGCGACTTTGGGCTTCTTCAATAGATATAGAAAATTGACCCAACGCTCTTTAGGACAAACTATATAATTTTGTATAAGTTTTTTTGTATTATTTTTATGTAACAGAAAAGGCATTATTTACAAGACTTTAGGTTTGAAGCACCGTTCCGTTGTCACTAATAGTATTTAGGTTTCCTTTAGCTGACTGATAATACTAAGGTTTCAGTGTCATATTAGTAGGAGTAATAATGTTGCATAATACCTATATCAGAGGCTCCAATGTGTAATTACGAGGTATTGAATGTGGCACAACAATCACCCATCCACTCAGCAGCCAGCCTTGAGACGCCTCGCTGGCAAGGTCTTTCACATTGATGCAGTGACTCAGCATGCAGGACAGACGCTTCCACTGACCCCCCCAACACCCCCCTAACTAACGCCCACCCCCCCCGCTATCTTCCGCCTCGCTAACTACCGCCCCCCCCCACTAACCCGCCTTCCCATCCTCACCCGAAGAGATGACAGGAATGATTAATTTATCGCCACATTAAGTAATCTCTCTCTCTCTCTCTCTCTCTCTCTCTCTCTCTCTCTCTCTCTCTCTCTCTCTCTCTCTCTCTCTCTCTCTCTCTCTCTCTCTCTCTCTCTCTCTCGTAGTTAACCCGCCACGCCTTTTGATGCCACTGCAAGGTTGTTTAAATGGTTTGCACGTGTTTGAGTGCACGTACGAGTGTCATCCTTGCGTCAGAATGAAGGTGTGATGATGCAGATTAAGTTTGGACAGTTTTTTTGTTTTTTTCTTCACTATTTTCTTTTCCTTTTTAACTTTGTACGTACGTTAATATTTCACTGTTTGGCATCATGAACATACCTTTATTAAAAAAAAAAGAAGTAATGTTGATAACGAAAACAAGTAGCTACATAAGATGAATCAAACTGCAGAATAAGTCATAAAAGTAGAAATACCTCCGTGCTAGTACAGTATCTTCACTTATTCATGACGTTGAGTTAGATAAAAAAAAAATAAATAAATAAAATAAAATAAAATAAAATAAAAAGCATTCCAGTGCATTCCCAACTTTCTCTCTTCTGGAATAGGTGGTCCGATCATCTGGCTTTTCGCTTGCATTTATAGTCATAGAACTAATATTCATAATGACAATTGTACAGTTTTATTAGATCTATCAGATGCTGCAATGATATTTCCAATATCTCTAATAGCTTTCGAGAAAATGAGTAGGAAAGTCATGTTTTTATATAAATATATGGTTTCATTTTACTGCGTAAATATTATAAATGTTATAGTCCTCCCATCACACCAAGTGGTCGTCGTCGTCGTCGTCCCCTGCATAGATACACACTCCACTCCGAACCTCCAACAGTGAACAGTGCAATATAATAATAAATAAATGAGGAAAATTAACAAAACTTATGAAATCGGAAAATGAAAAGTACAGACATTAAAAATAAATAACTTGAGTTCACGAAGCTGTTGATTATGAGCATCCACCCAGGAAACACCCGGAAAATAATAAGGATAATAATAATCAATAATAAATGAAAGTGACGAAGTATTGCACCAAATAATTTAATAGTCAGAGTATAAAGGAAACGTAGTCTAAACTAAAGCATATTATGTTGATGGCAGTTCGTGGAATTTCATCTCCCTCAATCACCCACCCACCTGACACTCACCCACCCACCCACATGGCACCCAACCCACCCCACCCATGACCTGAAGGTGGTGGTCCTGGTTCGACAGCTGCATAGTTTACATTAACTTTTTTTTTTATACAACACGCCACGGTAGGTAGTCAGACAGGAGCAGCACAAACTACGATATACAAATAGATAGTTTTGTTTTAGGCTAACTACGTGTTAACTAATATATACAAACTGACGTAATTACCGGTAAGTGAGTGGCCAGGTGTATGTATATTTTTGTCTGTAGCGTATTGTGTTTATGCGTTTACTTGCAATGTATTACTGGAGTATTGTGCATTGACTACTTATTCTTAGTGTGTGTGTGTGTGTGTGTGTGTGTTTACTCTCAATTTATTCCACATGTCCACTTTTTGCTTCTGTACCTTTGCCACTTCTTATTAAGCTCAGATAAACTTTGAACTCGATACGCTCCTGTTACCTCTCACAAAACCAGTTAGCTGTTGTTTACTAATTAGGAATGTGTGTGTGGGGGGGGGGAGGAGAGAGAGGATGTGAAACCCCCTATTCTTGCGTTCCTGTTCCTTGCTATTGAATTACGCACGCATTGATTAACTCCTTTGTATATGACGCAGCAACAAGTCCGGTTATGTGACGCCGATGCGGTTTGTATTATACGAGTGTATCATGTCAGGTCACGTCAGGTTATATAGACCACGTGTCAGTAATCATTTAAAGTTGAAAGCAAACCCGCATGCTGAATCGATCCAAATTCGTGACTCGCGAATGCATTTCACAATTTACGTATGAAATGAAGTCAAATTGATGTCTTAGAGGGGATCGAAGACTTGACATCACAGTTCAAGGGTGTGATTGGCACGTAACTCGCTCTTTGACCCATTTTCCTGGATGATCAGTATTCTCTCCCCTTCTCTTCTCTTCTTTTCTCCTTCCTCGTCTCCTGTGACTGATGGGTTCCGCTTCCAGTCTTACACCGATAATGAGGACAATGGAGAGTGATATCTATCTTCATCATCATCATCATTATCATCGCCCGTTCCTCAGGCCAGGCAGGGACGTGGGAGGGAGGAGGGAAAGGGAGCGGAGTGAAGGAACTAAAACCGTCATTTTAAAGGGGGATAAAGATAGCTTCGTTTAAAGTGAGTCACACAGTCAGTCTCACTCACCACCCAAGCCTTGAAACCATGACCTCATACGCCTCTATTAAACATTTCTCAACGTCACAAGTTCACCGTCGTTTAGCGTGCACGGACCATTTATATAAACGATGTAGTCTAAAGCAAACAAGGAAACGCCATCTCGTCGCCTAGGCAGAGGGATGGCACCAAGGAGGAGCCAGTCATGCAGAGAACCGTAAACAAAGTGAGCTGAGGCGACCATGTGGCGGGGCTAATTGAGGTTGGCAGAAACGATCGAGACTGAGGACGTTTGCGGCGGCGAGACAAAAGGTGCGAGGGGAAGGAAGGAAATCCCCAGCAGGAGGAGCGGTGTGCTGGCAGAGCGGTCGAAGGAGGAGGCTGTGGCGGGCGGGGCTTGCAGCATGTTGACACGTTGCCGCCAGCTGTCACGACGGAGGGATGGAAAAAGGTTTACAGAAGGCGGATTGTCAATGAGCGGAAAGTTTACTTCAAAAAAAGCCTCTTGGGTGGGGCTGGAAGTAGTCCGCGATGGGGGCGGGCAAGAGCCGGATAAAGTGGCACCGAGCCAGACTGTAGTCAGTCGTGTGGCGGCTTTAGGTGCGTAAGGGTGCCGCGCGGCAGTCTCGCGGTGCTCCGTCTGACGCAGCACCACCCTACCTTGCTTGACGGGCGAGTGTCATTGCTCTGTGTTGCCAGCACACTCCCTCGCGCTGACACCACCCGGGCGCCAGTACAGACTGGCTGAAAAGTGCTCTGTGTTTGGCGCCGTACTGTCCACAGGCAAAATAATCGTATGTTTAGATCGTGGTAGTTGGACCCTTTGTTAGAAAGTGAGAGCAGCGTGGTGGAAGTTCTTTGTAATCTCCCGCGCGTGTGTGTACGTGTGTTGTGACAACGTGGCCACGGAAACAGCAGTGACCAGGGAAAACACTGCCTCAGCCTCCCTCCACTACGACCCACGCCCTTTCATGGGTGACGGCCCTTCATTAAAACAGAACATTTGAAAATGAACTAGAAAGCACAAGAAGATCAAATAAATAATAATCAGGAACTGGAAGCATAATACGAAACAGGACAACTCAAGTAATAGTGGTGGTCGTTATGTTAATGAAAGCAGGAACGCGTCTCGCATGTCTATTATTGGCAAGGAAGATGCGGCGTGTCCTGTAACTCCAAGGAATTTATTTACCTGAAGTGCACTGAAGAGGAGGGTAAAAAGGAGCACTATTTATAACGTCACTTGTTTGTTTGGGTTTTGTGTTACTCGATCCAGTCATATATTATTGCCTTGCATTGTTTTTAGCCTAAGTGGTGGTGGGTGAGGCAAGCTGGGAGGGGAGACTCGACCATAATCATGATGAAGTATACTTGAACGTGACGTCAAGGCAGCAGAGCGCGAAGAGAGCGATCAGTTAGCAGACACACGCCAGGCTGTTAGATAATCTGAGTACGATGGTGATGCCTGTCAGCGCTCATCACCTCGCATCATCATCATCATCGATATCGCCACGTATGCTGGCTGTCACCTCACCGCTGCCTTTGTAGAATAGCAAGTCATGTCATGTTTTGTGGACGAAAGAGTGACTTATGAATAATTGCTCCTGCCTATGTAAAGAAATTGAGCTCTTTTATAACATTTTTGTGTGCATGTTTGTGTATGTGTGTGTGTGTGTAGGGTCCGTACAGTACTTAGGTGTGTGCGTAGTACTGTGTGTGTATGTGCGTATACTGTGTGTGTGTGTGTGTGTGAGTGCCAATGTTTGTCGTGGAGATGGCGGCGGCGGCAGCAGCAGTGGCGGTGGTGGTGGTGGTGGTGTTAGTGGCGACGAGTGAGATTGATCCTGGTAGGGGGAAGCGAGTGCGTCCCTTTAGTAGTCAGCTGACCTGCCCTTCTTCCTCCTCTTCTGGTCTGTGTTTATTCTTTCCTTCCTTCCTTCCTTCCTTCCTTCCTTCCTTCCTTCCTTCCTTCCTTCGCACAGGTTGTAGATGGGTTATTGTTTATAATTTTTTTGCACTTCATTGGTTCGGTCGTCGCCCAGAGCCCCTTTCATCCTTTTGCTTGCGTGCGTGAATGCTGCCACTCCCCCTACTCCCTACCTCCCTGCCTTTCTTTCCTTCCTTCTTTCTTTCTTTATCTTTCCTCCTTCCTTCTTTCTTTGTTTCTTTATCTTTCCTCCTTCTTTCTTTCTCTTCTTTTATGTTTTCCTTCCTTTCATTTTTTCTCTCCTCCCTTCCTTTTTTCTTTTCTTTCATTTTTCCTTCCTTCATTCTTTCCTTCCTTCCTTCCTTCCTTCCTTCCTTCCTTCCTTCCTTTCTTCCTTTTTTTGTCTTTCTTTCCTTCCCTTCTGTCTTCCTTCGTCCTTTCCTCTTTCTTTCAACACCGAAAAGCGAAAAGAGAGCTGGAAGGGAGGAAGAGAAGGATGAGGCGGCGGCTTGAGGTGGGGTGGGGGAGTAGCAGGTACTGTGGGGGTTAGAGAGAGAGAGAGAGAGAGAGAGAGAGAGAGAGAGAGAGAGAGAGAGAGAGAGAGAGAGAGAAAGAGAGAGAGAGCGTGGGTGTGGGCTGGTTATTGAGTACAACGGAGTCTAGCTGCTGCATGGCCGCTGGCTGACTGATGGACTGACTGACTTATTGACTGGCTGGCTGGCTGATTAACTGACTTAGGTTGGTGGCTGGCTGGCTTACTGACTGCCTTCGTGAATGGATGACTGACTGACTGACTGCGTGGGTGATTGACTGGCTGACTGGCAAGTGGATGGTTGGCTGGCTGGCTGTGTGCTTCAGTGGCTAACTACCTGACTGAGTGAGTGAGTGAGTGACTGGGTAGCAAGACTGACTGGTATGCTTGGCTGGCTGGCTGACTGACCTCTTTCACTGACAGCCTAACCGAACGTCACATGCTAAATTCAGGGACGGAGGCCTGCATCTGACAGTATCTGACTCTTACCAACACCACCACCACCACCAACAACAACACTAACAACATCAACACCAATATCATCACCAACACCAATGACTTTATCCAAGTACTGATGACAAACTGTTGCTTCATCCCCACTTCTCTCTCTCTCTCTCTCTCTCTCTCTCTCTCTCTCTCTCTCTCTCTCTCTCTCTCTCTCTCTCTCTCTCTCTCTCTCTGGTAAGTTGGACGGGCTTTTCGTGGTTTAGAGATGCTGTTTAAAGTAGGAGGGTGATACCGCCCTTAAAGTTTAGCTGCAGGAGGCGAGGATACTGTGTGTGTGTGTGTGTGTGTGTGTGTGTGTGTGTGGGTGTGCGCAAAGGGTCGGGTGGGACAGTTGGGTGTTTGGGTACGGCCGTGTGGGTTTGGTCGTGGTGGGGGAGAAGGGCGTAGTGGCGTGTGTGTGTGGTGTGGGGGGGCGTGGGGGGCGTTAGGTGGGGGGAATGCCGATGTGGAACAAAATTATCTGTATAAAGGTGTAGACGTGATTTATGCTGTGCGGTGTCTGCCTGCCTGCTTGCTTCCTGCTGCTTTGTGGTGAAAATGTCCATAAAAAGATAGAGGGAAAAAAATATATAGAGAAAGAAAGAGGAAACTTCAGATTGCGGTATAAAGTTTGCTCCGGTAACAAAAAAAAAAGATATATGTGGGAAAATTTTAAAGAAAAGATAAAAGAAAAGAAAGGCACATATTTCTAGCAAGACAAAAAGTAGTTACGTAAAGAGAAAAGTATTTTGTATATATGATATTCACTGTGGCAAGAATTTGGTATAAGGGAGTTTTTTTTATTATTTTTTTTAGCCTATTTTTGTTTGCCCTTGGCCAGTACCCTTTTTATGTTATTAAAAAAAAAAAGTATACAAGAAAGAAAATATACATAGATACAATTCGCATTATCTATCTAACGATGTAAATAGTTTTAAAAAGGTTCACATTATGTTATTTCCTACTGGTGTTTAAAGAGAATAATTTATGATCGTGCATACCTACAAGAATACCTTTTTATTTATTCATTTATCTATTTATTCCTTTGTTTATTCATTTATTTAAGTGCTAAATTAATAATAAGATGGAAATAGTTATGATAGATGATATTGCAAGATTAGGTTATGCAATGTTATCAAACCACAATGCAACAGCAGACATTCTATTACATTCACTGCCTGAGAGAGAGAGAGAGAGAGAGAGAGAGAGAGAGAGAGAGAGAGAGAGAGACAGAGGAGAGAGAAGTAGGGTGAATAAATTTGTTAGTGCAATGGAGAGAGAGAGAGAGAGAGAGAATAATAAACTCAATAGCATAATAGACAGAGACAAACAGACGCACTCGCAAGAACTACACAAGCCGACAGAAACAGAGTCAGATCGACCCAGCCAGCCAGCCAGCCAGCGAGAGAGAGAGAGAGAGAGAGAGAGAGAGAGAGAGAGAGAGAGAGAGAGAGAGAGAGAGAGAGAGAGAGAGAGAGAGAAAGAGAGAGAGAGAGAGAGAGAGAGAGAGAGAGAGAGAGAGAGAGAGAGAGAGAGAGAGAGAGAGAGAGAGAGAATAGATAACCGAAACAATGCATTTTAATCACGGAGCTGAAAGTGAAAAGGGAAGCCAATTAATCTATGGAATTTAAGGAGATAAAAATACAAAAATGTGATATTCTTTCTTTCCATCGTTTCTTATTGATAGTGGTTACACAATCTATTCCCTTATGTAACCCTGTAACTATAGTATGATAATCTTTATGACCCCAAAGTCAGCTGTAATCCTTATGTGTTTAATTCTTTAGTGGTAATGTAATGATTGATGTTAAGTACACTATATACAAAACACGACTCAACAAGACTATAATTCACTCTCTTTTCCTTTTATAGTTCATGTTAGTTAAATGCAGTACAACGTAATTCTGTAAACTAGACTATTATTATTAATTATCTTTTCCTTTTTATCATTCATTTAAGTACAATACAACACACATATATATAAACTAGAGTATTATTTATTATCTTTTCCTCTCTATCATTCATTCGCTATCTTTCTCTTCCTTCCTTCGTGGTGAGTAAGTGAAGAATCGGAGGAGTGAAATTTAAGTGTCCGCGAAAGTATAAGGTTAGGTTAGGTAAGTATAGTGTCATAACAATTGATATTAAGACAGTTTACGTTATCATTGTGTCTATTGTTTCGTTGCAATTCTGTTTTTATATTTATTGGTGATTGAATACCATGTGTTTATTTATTTATTCTCGTGTGTGTGTGTGTGTGTGTGTGTGTGTGTGTGCGTGCGTGCATGTGTGTGTGTGGCGCTGAGGTTGTTCTCGTGTTTGGTGTTCATTGATTTGTTCATTGTAGTTGGGTAGTGTTTGTTTCTTTGTTCTGTTGGGTTTCTTACTTCGTATTTTGTTCTTTTCTTCTACTTTTCTAGTTTTATTTATTTTTTTTTCTTACGTTAGTTATTGTTGCGCCTTATTTATTTTTTTATTTATTAACTTATTCTCGCAACACTTTTTTTTTATAACTTCATTAATTTGTTGAGTCGAGTTTATGTTGTGGGAAAGTGTTGCTTGCTCTTGTTTGTGTTGCTGAGTGAGTGAGGGAAAAACTGTCCTGGATTCCGTATTTGGAGAGAGAGAGAGAGAGAGAGAGAGAGAGAGAGAGAGAGAGAGAGAGAGAGAGAGAGAGAGAGAGAAATGGCACCGTATTTTTAGAGAAGTGATTGAAAACTTCCTTGGTTATTCATTTGTTCGATAACGGTTTTACTCTTCCTCTCCTCCATCATCTTCTATTCTTGTTCTTGTTGATGTTTTCTTTGTCCTTGTTATTGTTTTTGTTGATGTTATCTTCTTCTTCTTCTTCCTGACAATTTTTTCAATGTTCTAAATTTTGTCTGATGCGTATTGTAATCCACACCAATTTGTCATTCTTATATGATGATGATGATGATGATGATGATTAATAAGGAAGGGGGAAGGTGAAAGGGAACACGGGTGTAATTAGGCGAGTTTATTTTTGACTAATATACAGTTTCGCAAATGCTTTACTCACTGGTCTTGAAGAAGCATTTGTGAAACGAGTCGTGAATGCACTCGCTTAATTACATCCTTGTTTCCTTTCACCTCCTTTGTCATCATCATCATCATCATCTCAAAGTGACAAAGTGGTGTAGACTACAATAAGAATCAGACAAAGTGTAAATATTTCTAAAGAGAGTAAAGTATACATTAATGAGGCTTGAATAACGAGGAGTAAGAAGGAAGAGGAGAAGGAGTAGGAAGAGATTAGCCGTATGTAGTGAGGAAGAGCAAAATGAAAGAAGAAAAAGGAAGAGGATTAGTTGTACGTAATATAGACCAAAATGATGTGTAATAAGAGCAAAAAGGAAGAATCAGAAGAGAAGTAGAAAAAAAATACAAAATGACATAGTATAGGAGCAACAAGGAAGAGGAAGAAGAGAAGAAGTAACATCAGAAGGAGTAGGAGGAGGATTAGTTGTACCAAAATGACGTGTTTGACTAGACATGAGACTGGAACCTTGGTGGTCTGCCTAACCGGCGCCTTCCTTATTCTGTGTACGCCCGCCTAACGGAGCATCACGACACATTCCCGCCAAATAGTTATGATAACCCTGACCAGTCTGTGCGTAACCCGACCCATGATTACTGCTTCATGAATTAGGGAGGACTATGTTTATCCCTGACAGAATCACTACGACACTTATCACTGTGTTTAATGGAGCTTATTCTATTGTTTCTTTACGAGCTATTACGAGATAGTGACGAAGCTGTTTGAATAATGAATAATACTGTGTTCATTGGGATAACTAATAACGAAAATGCAATCTAGAAACATGTGTATTGATATGTTTTTAATGGAATGCAATTGTTGATATACCTAGGAGAGTTTGAATATTATGGTTTGTGTTGACTATGGTAACAACGTACGGGATATAACTTGACATTTATGATGATAACGGATAACAACAGAAAAAATAGTTCTATCGCAAGGATTAACTTTGTTTGCTTCTTAAAGGACTTCAGTTAATTAATACTAAAGAATATTTGTGCGTAATTGGTTATATATTTGCTTCTAAGAAAAAAAATTGCAATTGATACATTGAAAAGTCTGATAATTATGGCTTTTTTATAAGTGATCAATAGTTATAATTATTCCCTTCCGAGAGGAGCACGATTATAACTTTGAAAATTACTATATGAGAAAGTTTACTCTTTGAATTTGTTAAGCTTATTATTTTCTTCATATAAAGACTACTATTGATACTAACGAAATCATAATAATAATAGTAATAGAGTCGTGTTGTCCTTAATCACTTAGCTCTTCTGAAAGGACCAAAACAATAATCACTTAACTATGAGTGTCAACAATGGTCCTTTTATATACAATGTTAACTTTATATCCTTTGTTAACGTGACTGCAGATAAACAACCACGAATTATCATCCCCAACTATCAACCCGCGATTATTATCATTATTATTTTTTTATTATTATTATTCATGTGTTGGTTAATTTAGACATTAGTATAAATGAAACTAGAAAACAAAAATAGTAAAGCGGGAATTCTTACTTATACAAGGTTATTTATTTAAAGTGACAAGGGCTCTTTAGCAGAACACACACACACACACACACACACACACACACACACACACACACACACACACATTAAAGGTTACTAAAGGGGACACTCCATCACTACTAAATATTCACCCCTTGACTCCCTTCACCCCTTAGTTTTTTACCCTTTGTATCAGTATAGTAATTAACCCTTTAATTAAGCCATCCATTGACTAGTCTTCCCCCTTTATATAACTGTATTAATGACAGACACTCCTTTAAGCTTTCTCTTTGTCAATATCCCCCTTTTTTTCCATTACTACTTCTTTAGCCTATTGATAACCACCTTTACCATTCACTCTTAAATTTTATCTCTATAT
Source organism: Metacarcinus magister (assembly GCA_029783475.1). Lineage (NCBI taxonomy): Eukaryota > Metazoa > Arthropoda > Malacostraca > Decapoda > Cancridae > Metacarcinus > Metacarcinus magister. The sequence continues at coordinate 4,069,426 of JAPQNM010000043.1, read as the reverse complement.
TTAACACATCAATAACAGTTTCTAATATTTCACACTCGCATCAACATATCAAATCAATAAATGTAAACCCTTCACCCTCGATAATTTCACCACCTCCATCCGCCCTTATTGAACTTACCTCACCGTAATATATTCCCTTTCTTCAACCTTGTTCACCCACTCACCTCTATCTCTACCCATTCACCTGTTGTGCCCACCTGTGTGTATGTATGTACCCTTGAGTGGAGTTATACAAGGTGACTCACTGGGTTACCTGTTACAGAGAGAGAGAGAGAGAGAGAGGGAGAGAGAAGAAAAAAAAACTCACCAGCAAATACGCCACGTAGTTGGAAAATAAAAAAAATATATATACGAGAATAAACAAAATACAGAAGCATCCCCTCGCCCTTGTCCAAGTAAATAACAATTCCCATTTTCTTTCTTTCTTTTTCTTTTTCTTTTTTTAATCATTACGTATGGATGAGGAAGGGGAAAGAAAGAAAGAAAGAACAAAAAATGATAATAGAAATAATAATAAAAAAATAAAACATAAATTGTGCCGCCGTGCCGAGTGTTTCCACGAAGCTGAAACACAATTAGGACAAGTGGAAAATCATGCACTGTTCTCTCCTCTCTCTCTCTCTCTCTCTCTCTCTCTCTCTCTCTCTCTCTCTCTCTCTCTCTCTCTCTCTCTCTCTCTCTCTGTTCTGTTTTTTTTCCTCTTCTGAAACATTTGTTGTGCTTTTTTTTTCCTTCAGCTGTTTATTTTCGTTTTTTATTTCCCTTCCTTCTCCTCTATCTGTGTTTTTGCCTCACTCCCATCTCTTTATTTATTTTTTTACCTGTCTCTTTCTCTTTTGTTTTATTTTTTACTTTTTTTTATCTAATCCGTCATTCTTTGTCCGCGTTTTTTCCTGTTTTTAAGAATACTTTTACCAGCATTTTCCTAATATCTTTGTTTTCATGTTTCTCACTTTATTATTCATACTCTTTGTTTCCTGGGACAAGTATTTTTTAGGTATGCAATAAGATACAGAATAATGCAATCAATCAATATTTACTCGTAATGGCTATTGAAGTTTTATTCTATACATTCACTTTTTTTTTCTTTCTTTTTCCTTTCCTCTTCATTTTGCTCTTTGGTCACGTTATTTCCTCTCCATTTTTTTTTATAATATTAATTTTGTTTTCTCGTAATTTTCTCTCCTCCCTCCTCTCTCCTCCCTCCTCTCTCCTCTCTCCTCTCTCCTCTCTCCTCTCTCCTCTTCCATGTCGTCGACCTCGTCCTCTTCCTCTCTTTCCTTTTCATTTTTTTTTATTAATTTTATTTTCCCATAATTTTCTCTTGTCTTCCGACGTCCTCCTCCTCCTCCTCCTCCTCCTCCTCCTCCTCCTCCTCCTCCTCCTCCTCCTCCTCCTTATCCTTCTCCTTCTCCTTCTCCTTCTCCTTCTCCTCCTCCTCCTCCTCCTCCTCCTCCTCCTCCTCCTCCTCCTCCTCCTCCTCCTCCTTGAGGTGGTCGAAGACAATCATTCATCTTTCTTCGCTTAGGAGAGAGGGAGAGAGAGAGAGAGAGAGAGAGAGAGAGAGAGAGAGAGAGAGAGAGAGAGAGAGAGAATACATAGAAGGGAGGGAAGGCCAGTGTGCCGTTGTTTCTCTTAGCTCCTCTTTAGGGAAAGGTGGGGAAGAGAATGGAAGGAGAAAGAAGAATAAGAGTAGGAGGAGTGGAGATGTTTGAAGAGTCACCGGGAGATGAAGGGTCTCCTCTCATGCCCAGAATAAGATCAAGGACGCCTCCTCCAACTCTTACCTCCTCCTCCTCCTCCTCCTTATTTTTTTTTTCTTTCTTCTAATTTACTCTTCTTCTTCCATCTTCAATACTCTCTTCCATTTCATCTAGAAATTCCTCGCTCTTTTCTCTCCACTCTCTCTGTCTTAAAAGCATGTTCCTCCTCCTTATTTTCCTTTTATTCTCTCTCTCTCTCTCTCTCTCTCTCTCTCTCTCTCTCTCTCTCTCTCTCTCTCTCTCTCTCTCTCTCTCTCTCTCTCTCTCTCTCTCTCTTTTGCTTTTACTTTCTCATTCCATATTTGTCCTCAATAAACACTTTTGTCGTCCTTCTTTTCTATTTTCTTCTTTTTGCAAGTCCTCCTCCTCCTCCTCCTCCTCCTCCTCCTCCTCCTCCTCCTCCTCCTCCTCCTCCTCCTCCTCCTCCTCCTCCTCCTCCTCCTCCTCCTCCTCCTCTTGCTCCTCCTGCTGGCGACGTGAGGGTGTGCGCGTGACACTGATGATGTGGTAACAACGTAATTTGCAGACAATCGTTGCGTATAGATGGCCTTGGGGTGGTTGGGGTAGTAGTAATGGTGGTGGTGGTGGTGGTGGTAGTTGTGGTAGTGGTGGTGGTGGTGGTAGTGGTAGTTAAGTAGAGGATGAGTTTGATGTGTTCTTTGTGTGTCTGTATAGTGGAGGGAAGGGGAAAGGGGAAAGGGTAGGGAGGGAGGAATGGTAGGTTAATAATGGTACCCTTTGTGTTGGTGGTGCTGGTGGTGGTGGTGGTGAATTATATAAACTATGGAGTCTTTGATGGTGGTGGTGGTGGTGGAGAAGGCAGCGATAGTGGTGATGATGATGGTGGTGGTGGTGATGGTGAAGGACTTGGTGGTGGTGAGTCTAATCGAGATGGTGCTGTTAGAGGTGATGATGGTGTTGTTAGTGGTGATGGTGTTGTTAGTGGTGGTTGCCTGAGGTTTGCCCAGCTGGTTGTGTGGTGTTGGTAACTAAAATGACACTGTGTAAACACCAAGAGTCATTATTTCACCGCTGTTGTGAGAGAGAGAGAGAGAGAGAGAGAGAGAGAGAGAGAGAGAGAGAGAGAGGAAGGGAGATTCAAACTCTAATGAGGTAATAAGTTAATATATCAGAGACGTGAATCTCTCTCTCTCTCTCTCTCTCTCTCTCTCTCTCTCTCTCTCTCTCTCTCTCTCTCTCTCTCTCTCTCTCTCATAATCAGTCCATGGAGGGAATAAAATGAGTCAATTGAGTGTTGAATGAAATATATAAATTTAGGGTGAATACAGAGAGAGAGAGAGAGAGAGAGAGAGAGAGAGAGAGAGAGAGAGAGAGAGAGAGAGAGAGAGAGAGAGAGAGAGAGAGAGAGAGAGAGAGAGAGAGTGGCAGTAATGATATATCACTCGAGACAATAAAGAGAGAAGCCGTGAGAGTCGATAAAGGAAAGAAAGAAGGAAGAGGAGAAAGGAAGAACGGAAAGAAAGAAGAATGGAGAGTGAGAAAGGAAATAGAAGGAAAAATATAGTATTAAGGGATCACGTGATAACAAACAGGTAGGTGGCAGAGAGGACGAAAGGAAGGAGAAGGAAGAGGGAAAGAAGAGAAGAGGAAGAGGGAAAGAGAAGAAGAGGAAGAGAGGAAGCAATGAGGTGTGAATATTCGAGGCAACGGTGTAGGAAGAGAAGGTGGTGGTGGTGGTGGTGGTGGTGGTGGTGGTGGTGGTGGTGATGGTGGTGGTGGTGGTGTGGAAAGAAAATAATCGAATAATGGAGAGAAGGAGGAAGGGCGAATCGACTTGACATACATAATATATAGGAAAAAAGAAAAAAATTGAACACTTAGTCACGAGAGAGAGAGAGAGAGAGAGAGAGAGAGAAACGAGATAAGTAGCATTAAGCGCCCACAATCGGTATGTAAAATCCGTTTCGTAATACGTGTAGTAGTGGTAGTGGTGGTGGTGTAAGCATAGTAGTAGCAGTAGTGGTAATAGTGGTTGTAATAGTGGTAGTTTCCGTTGCAATTTTTAACACGAAAGCTCCAAACGATTACTTAGAGAGAGAGAGAGAGAGAGAGAGAGTCGGCCAGCTTTGTTGACTGAGGATAATGCGGTGGGGAGGCTCGAGTCTGTTATGGCCGAGGGGGGGGGGTGTGGTGTGTGGTTGGTGGTGTGGTAGACTGGTGGCTGTTTGTGGCGTGTGCTGTGATTGCTGCCGGTTCTAATAGTGTATGAGTGGTGTTGTAGCTGTGGTACTGTGGTTAAGTAAGGTGTGGTGTGGTGCTGCGGCTGTGGCTGTGAATAAAGAGTGTTTAATCGTTGCTGTGGTTGATCCTGAGCTTGGAAGAGATGATGGATGAGAGAGAGAGAGAGAGAGCGAGCTATGGGGAGGTGTCTGGGGTGTCTCATGAGGTAGGACAAAGCACAGTTCAAGGTTCCATCACGCCACGCCCCTCGCCAATCACTGGACGAGGTGGTGGCGATTGTGGTGGGCGGTGATGGTGGTGGCATTTTGTAGTGAGATGGCTTGACGTGGCGGGGGGTTCGGTGGCCTTGAGGGAGGTGATATACATGGCGGGCGTGTGGTGACATACATCCATCGTTCAGTGCCACGTCTTTCTTTGTCGTCTTGTGCTAGGGGGGAGGAGGGAGTGTGGCCTTAGATGAAGTTATATTTGCTCTTGTTTGGTGATAAAATTCATCCTCATAACGACCTTCCCGTGTTGTCTTTTTTTTCTTTTTCCTTCTTTTTTTTTTCGGCCACGAATACATACACGTACCACGGCATTGGGAAGGGAAAGAAATACTGGAAGGGAGGGACGCCTGACTTGCATCCAAACCACATTGGTATACCACTGTGGTTTCAGGCTAAATCTGGCGTGTTATTTTCCCTTTAATATTTGCAATAATACATTTTGCTACTATAACTGGCGGACTCTGAAAGGGTTCATGGTGGTGGTGGTGGTGGTGGTGGTGGTCCATGGGGGAGGCGTTCGTGGTGGACAGGATATTACGGACCTTACTGTTGCAGAGTGGAGTGTAGAGTGTAGCCTGTGATGTGAACTGTGCCGGGGGAGAGAGATGCAGGTTGGCTCAGTGAGGTAGAGAGAGCAGTGGGAGGACAGCGTTACCCTGGCAGGTGTCGTGACGCAGGCAGTGAGGAAGGCAACAGAGGGAGTGATAGTAACGACGGTTTGTTGTGGAGATTGAAAGTGGTAACAGTGCTTGAAACAAAAAATGGATAACGGGGACGTCAGTGTCGGCCGAGGAAGGCTGCAGAACAACATTGATGACTGTGATGAAGAAGAAGAAGACCCGTGCCAGAAGAGCGGACCCATCACCTTGGCACAGTGGCCGCGGCAGGATGGGTCCAGGTTAGCTTTCGGTCGTTTGAAGGCTAAGCTCTTCGAGACCAGACTGGCTGCCCACGTTCGCCGCGCCCATCTGGCCATCACGGACTCCATAAAGCACGCTGGGTGGGCGGTGGAGCACAAGGTGGGTGTGAACCGAGACTTACAGA
>JAPQNM010000043.1:4014148-4059148 GCA_029783475.1 Metacarcinus magister | reverse complement strand
TAGATGACAGACAACTAATTCATGTAAGCATAAAACTAACTTCTTAACACAAAGATGGTTGTGATATTTTGAGTATTCTGTTACTGATTATTTCCTTTATATCATTATGCATGTATATGGGAAATGGCTGGTTGTGAAGGAAGCAGAAAATAACACCAGTATTAGAATCTTATTTGGGATGTTTAATTGGCTGCAAGCTAAGTAGTTAAGCTCCTAAAAATCCAAGTTATAATGCTGAAAGGAAACTTGTCATATATGTAGGTTATGATCTCTTAAATTTTTTACATTATTTGTGGTAATGTAACATTTTGTGTCTTGATTTGCAGGAAGGGAAGGCCGAACAAGAGTTGTTGGTGGATGTGGATAGTAGTGGCGGCGGCGGCGGTGGCGGCGGAGGCAAGGGTCACACCTGGGACAACTGGGATGAGGATTGGGAGAAAGTTGATGCCCAGTGATCTTCCAACTGATGCCTGCCATGTTCAGATAAGGGTGTCAAATGGAACAACATTTTAAAGTAGTAGCTTTTGAAGTGATAAGTGAGTTTCTTGGAACATTTTTAAGAGGTACAGTGTTTTGAGTGGATTGCAAAATTCATTCAGAGTATTATTTTTTTATATTGATTGATTTAATATTGATAATAGTTAGATGGACAGGAAGAATGCTTTGTTCATTGGGAGCAGATTTAATATAGTGAAGACTTGCAACAGAACAGAGGTGTTATTGTTTGAAAACAATCGCAGGTACAGAAATTCTACATTGAAAACGATGACTGGTTACATGATAAAATATGATCAAAAGACTATTGTGGTGTTTATAAGTATTCCTTGTGATGAGTGGTGGTGGTGGTGGTGGTAGGGGCAGCCTAGCAGGGTGAGTGGCAGTATGTAGGTGTCCCTGAAGAAGAATGTATATTGCACATAGTAATATTTTTGTTATAACATTGTTTGCAGATTTGTTTAAATGGATTATAAATTTATGGGTATGTGGTGCAATTTCTTATATTAAGTTGTAGCATAAAAAAAAATTAATATGTAAAATAGTTATTGAAAATAAGTTATATATCTTATTTGTGAATATAAATAAGCCAGCAAACATAAGATATAGGCAGTAGTATTTAAGGATGAAATTTTAATTTAACTTATTTCTGAGATATTGTGAAATACATATGTTGAATAAAAGATTTTAAATTGAAACTTAAATGAAAATTCTTATTTTTGTTTAAATTATCAGCTTATATTCTTATGTAGGTAATATAAGTGCAATTTTCTGACAAGTAAGATTGTATGGAGTAACTGAGAAAAGAGTGCAGAAAAAACTGCTATTATAGCAGTCTACATAGTTTGCTTACATTTCCATCTCCAATGCTCTTTTGACAGAAGCATTAATGTGGATCAGAAAACTTTTCAAAATAATTAGGACCTGCATAGTAATGGAATCACAGGCAATGTAGAAAGCACCATGATATCATAACAATCATCAGCTCTTAGCACCTATCCCCCATCAATGCTATATACAGTAACTATTTTTATACTCAACAGCAGAAGATTTTCAATTGAATCCCCATCTAACTCTGCCAGATTTGTCAAGAATCACTTGTATTAAGCTCTACACTTAATTGTTCACAAGATTTGCTTCATTGTTTTTTTTCCACTTAAACAGGTAGGAAGAAAGATAGAGAATGAAACAGGATTCTGCACATTTTTATGCACAAGAAAATAGTAAGCATAGGTGTCATGAGGACTGCTGTTGCAGGTGAGCCTCACCAAGGTTTTACCATGTGTGTGTCTGTGTGTGTGTGCGTGTCCTCTCATTATAAGCCTACTTTCTCTACCGAAAAAAAATCATTCCACTTTTGTAAATTATTTCCTGTGTAGAAGTTAATGACCATTAATGGTGAAGTATAATTAAAATGGGAATGCATGATAAGTAAGTACAGTGTATGACTGGCAGGCTATGGTATTGTTTTCTCTGTTTTCATGATAATAATGTGTGATGTTTCTGTTTCCATGTATATATATAGGAGTGGCATGTAAATGAAGTAGGATTTTATGTGTGCAAGAGGTGTGCATAAATGCATGTTCACACATGCATATTTGTGCTCACATGTGTGTGTATAAGTGTACAAGTTTCTCAGCAACAAATTTCTTGCAGGATCCCTCAGAGTAAGAATTAGTGTTCCTTATTTCTTATAGCCAGATTAGATTTTTCTGAGTTCAAAGTAGGTAACACCTGTCCTGTCATGTCCATCCTTTCATTTTCCACCTATTGATAGGAGGAATCCACGGGTGTGGTGGTGATATGCATGTTGGGAACAGCTAGGGATTTATAGTGTGAGTAACACTGGTGTCAAGCAGACCTTACCTGTGATGGAATCCAGTTTAATGTTGCTCAGTGTTTTTTAAGGCTTCTCTGGGATGTGTATCCCTTGGTTTAAGGTATTAGTTGGTATGATAATTGTCGGTGCTGGATTTGTGATAGTGATTTATTCCCATTGAAGTCTAATCAGCTCTATAACATCAGCAACTGTTGATGTAACCTTGGCTTAAAAATCAGTGGCTTCTTCGGTAACAGTGGTAATTCATTAAGTGAAAAAGCTGAGTTTCATAACCCTCATGAATTAAGGGGATCGTCCAAGGGTGTTTTATTGATCTGAATTTTGATGATTTAACAATATGTTATGCATACTTGTTATGGAATAATCATAACTAAGTTTCAAGTCATTTCAGGAATATTTTTTTCTATGAAAAAAATCTTGAATGTCTTTTTATCTCTATACTAGGCTGTCATCCCCCTAAAGCGGATAGCTGAGATAAGACGCGCATACATACACATACACTCCTCTTACTTAGCACTTAGGCCCCAAGAAGAGAAGATAAGGGCATCCCACTCACACAACATGTCTGGTCAGTCATGCAAATGGGGCCCAGGGTGGGTGTGTTGTCCACAACAGGGTCACAGGGCTTACACTTTCTATCTGCTCTTCCTTTGTACTCCTTTGTACCCATACTACTTCATAGGTAACTCATATCCCTCTCCTTCCCTACATGATCTCATCCTAATGTCACACCAGATGCGCAGGAACCTCCTCCACTGGTCATTAAAGCCACGTCATTACTCATGCATTCAACACTGCATGAAAAAAAAAATTCAGGTGTACTTTACTTAATTTCTAAGTGAGTCATCAAAAGACAGAATGTTGAATTTATATTTTTTAGCTTGTGTAGAAAATAATCTTAATTTATGAGATACAGATGCTTCAATTTAAAAAGTAGCTTGGTGAAGAAGTTCACATTTCTCCCCTTATCTTAATACCCATTATAATCCCCCAATCAGTACGGTTTTAGTGGTTGCTGGAAAATGACTTGACTATTTTTATTTATTTATTCTAACCCAACACCCACATGAGTGAATCATAAATGCAGATAGTAATTTTGTATCAATCTTGATGTAATCTGTAGCTTTTACATGATATTCTAGAGCTTATTAAGTGTATCTGGAGGAGGCAGGATAGATGTGGCATGGAGGAAGCTGCTGTGTCATTGGTTTTGCCTCCTCAAAATGCCCTTGCTCTAACAACTTGCTCTTGATTCCTCCTCTTAATGTTGGAATGTTGAGGAAGGAGCAACACAGTGCAAGCATCCAAAGGGTGGAACACTGATGTGGATAAGGGACATGCATACGCTCCTTTTTCAAGACCGCTGTGCCCTACAGACATCCCAGACACATATGCACGTTACGGTATAATTGCCAGTTAGTCTATAGAATCTAGATACCAGTGAATGTCTCACAAAATTTAATTATATTATTTATTTTATTTATTTATTTTATTTTTAAAAATTTTAGCAGAGAAAAAAATGTGTTCATGGTTACTATAAAACCAAACATGCATCGCCTGGTGCAAAGTACATCTTAGGGGATAGAGGGTGTCAGAAAATTAGATTTATATAATTACATATTCAATTCAAAATTTTGTCATGTGGTAGAGAAACGGTGAACAAATCTAGTATTTTTTTTTCACAAATCAACCACATTTTCTCAAAACAATTGTCAAAAATGTGTGGCGGACGATCCCCTTAAGGTAATCACCTAAAATATATACACTACAATACTTTAAAGGAATATTTACAATTATTTCTTATTTATGGCAATTTCATAAAAGATTGTTATGAAGTTGATGTTGAAAAGGGTAAATTTCAGCAGAGGGACTATTTGAATAGAATTTCTTGGTATTTAGGTGTGGTTAAAGTTAAGACTGTTTTTGAGCCAAATTACAAAATAGACAAACCCTCTGTAATTGACTGCAAAAATGCATGAGTGACATTACAGTATTGTTAATCAGACAAAAGTACGTTTAAGATGTGTAACTTTCATTGACTGAGTTTATGGGAGAAATTTGAAAAAAAAACCATTAGTTACTGTTTAGGGAACTCATTGTATTAACTGAACTAGTGGGCAGTAATACTATGTCTTATCTGCACTTTTAAAGCAGAAACTGCTCAACAAAGAAGGGAAGGTTGTTTTTGTGAGTATAACGGTGTGTCTTCATCGTTATGAATGGAATGGAAAAATAAAATAGAGGAATTTTGAATTAAATTATATATATATATATATATATATATATATATATATATATATATATATATATATATATATATATATATATATAGTTAAGTTTTGACAGCTAGTGATGTCAGACGTTACTGACTATTTTCTTCTTGAGCCCTCAGTCTAATCTTGGAGGTATGTGGGAATGCAAATGATCAATGGACTGCTAAGGAGCTGTTGTAGCACCAATAGTTATGTTCATATGTGACAGAGCTAAGATTTTCAGGCAACTTGCATTGTAACAGCTGATGCCTGATGCGTCTGTGCAGGCTCCACTGTGAGGCTCCACTCCAGCTCCTATACTCGCCTTCTCAGAAGCATGGAGTGAGTGCTACTCACCATGTTCTGGCCTTGTCTCATAATGCTATAACATAGATACATATTTGTCAGCTTTTTGCAAACATTTATTTGTTGATAAGTCGTTCATCCACTATGTTATCTTCATTTTAAAGTTGCAACTATTTTTTTGTCTTACCTAATTAACTTGTTCAGACAGGACTGTAAGGTATATTTTTGCTTGAATTATCCACATTTATATGCACTATACATATTTATTTACAATATTTTGTAATCAGATAACTATGCTATTTCTATGAGCTAGATTACTCTTGTCCTTTATTGTAATCAGTAAAATGATAAAGGTAAATATTTAAAATTTTTAAGTAACCTCATACATACTCAGAGTCTGTGTGTTAGTTCAAGGAGAGGCAACAGCTTTATGAGGAAGAAAAGTAATGGCGTCCTTGGAGTGCATGATGAGAGGAAGGACTGGGAGCATGGAAGTAAAATAGGTACTTCATAATAGTCTTGACAGTAACATGCGGGTGAGACCTGGATGTGGAGTAAAACTTAAACATTTAGGATTCAAATGGTGAATATGAGGTACTTGAGCAGTGCTTGTGTTGTGAGTAGAATGGAAGATGAAATTAATGAAAGTAAGAGAAAGAGAATGAGTTGTGGAATGATGGAATGGGCATCATAGACTAGATTGGACATTAATCTAAAATCAAATATCTATCTTTTCTTTGTAATTGATATGTACCATTCTCATCAAAACCATGTTTGTTACAGAACACAGGCCAAGCTTTGAAGATGCTCAGAAACATTATGGCATTGTGATAAAAGTGGAAGTATAAGAGAGCATCAGCTGTATGCATCCCCTCCTGTTACATTATCCTTCACATTGATGAGCACAGATCACCTCATCATCACCTTCATCATTTTCTACCCCATGCAGAGAGGTTTAGGGAGTTCATAATTAAGTGATTCTTATTTCAACATTTCTGAATGCTACAAACCAGTTTAGGTAAGTACTATAAAATGCATAGTTTACAATCAGTAGTGATCCTGCACTTCTATTAAAGTTGAAATTTTACTATTGAATATGCCTGCATAGAAACATTATTACCTAGAGTTGTCCTAGAAATGCACTAATATAAGGGATTTTAGAAAGTTTGGATGTCCAGCATATTATATTTAATGGTGGAAAAGTGAGAGCAGCAAACATTGACATACTGAAAAATTATTTGTGGATGGGATAAATGAAAATAGTATTACACAAGTAAGTTTTTAATTTTTTTTTATTTATTTATTTATTTTTGTCAGGACCGTTGGCTATAAGTAGCAAAATGACATAATCAGGTATGATTTATATATTAGCTGGTTGTGATAATTCATGCAGGCAGCATTAATGATGACGACACGTAGCTTGAAGCTCTGTCAAGCCAATACCACAAACCCTTATCAGCTATCGCTGGTTCATACACACTTTGGCAACGCTACAACTGAGTAAGAAATAAGTTTTAAAGTTGTGGTAAGTGTACCAAGGCTGGATTTGACCGTTATGCAAGTGAGGAGGACCAATCACGTGATTATTTACAAACACAGTACTGTACATGCATAGCACCAACTGTAACATAAGACATTTTATACCTCCACACCGTGACCTGGAGAAACACGCCGACCTTGCCTGATGCAGGTTGTCTGGTTAGTATGAATGACTGTCGTGCTCCCTTGATAAGTATCGGAAAAGATAGACATTTGCTTTGACGCGTGCAAGTCAAAACTTACGGGACCCATGCTTGCTGACAAAGGAAGGGTATCCCCCCTCCTCCTACCATCTTCCCACCCAACTCCAGATATACATGTAGGAAGCAGTGGTGCCAAGGAAGATGATCCTTGGGTAATGCAGTGGCTGTACTAGTCTTATCTGTTGATTACCCGCATAGTGTTGTGTGTTTGTGAACGTCACCTTCGCCTTCCCGGAAGTCGACCCAGCTCCTCGTATTGTATCTAGAAGAGACGACCCTGAGTTGAGGGTATATAGGGAATGCCCTTAAGGCCAGTAAGTTTATTTGTTATCTCGAGATTAGTTCAAAGTGAGGTGTTTAGTCTCTTTGTCGAGGCTCACATGGAGAAATCCTCGCATGATTAACCTAAATGCTCGAGGCATGCTCCTCATTGATGATGATGATGATTATTATTATTCTGTCACCTCACATCAATGTTCAAGCATAAGCAAAGTAATAGAGTAATATTACATGACACTTATCACTACTACATACACAGATATCAGTCTCTTGATCGACCTTGCTGTAATCTAATCAAAATGCCAGTATCTGATACATTTAAAGAATCAACAGAAACAAGGTAAAAAAATCAATCGACTTATCTTCATGCGCATTAATGTGGCCGTGCATTAAGAGGTCATATTTGGCATCAGCGTCCATGTAACGCTGTCTCAAGCTGCCCACAAATACCTTCACTGATTCTAAAAGTTGCCCAGGAACAAAATGATTCACAGCAATTGAAGTCCCGAGTTGTATGCGTTTGTAAAGTTCTTTTGAGTGTGTATCACTGCCCTCCGTCAGACATAATCGAATCGAAATATAGGGAAGCTGCAATATTTGTTGACATTCAGTGGACATAGTGAACATGCGAGTAGGCATAGTACGTAGGTAATACCAGTTGCTGCGGCATATGAGAAAAGGTTGAAGGAAGGACAAATACTTGGCAGGGGCGGCTTGCGAGTGGGATGGGTGAGAGCACCTCCACCATCTGCCCCACCACCACCATCACCAATATGAGGCTCAAGAGTCAGGACCCCATCACTAACCAGCCACTCCACCGTTCTCTGCCTCATTCACTTCATGTCCTTGAACATCACTTGTTTGGCAGGAATGATGCGGATACATTTCCGCGTGTATTATGTAGCAAGTAGTTTGAACTTGGCCGTGAATCTTGAAGGACATCTGACCAGAGATGCAGTGCCGTGCCTTTAGGGGACCACCTGCTACAATGCCAACAACAGCTAGCCTCAGCCACGCTCTCCCCCACACTCTTGGGCTGCGACCACCTGCCCGCCCACTACGCCTCATCGTCACCTATGTATACTATGCGCTGATTGTACAATATTTAGGTTCTGGCGTGTGGTAGCCTCAGCTGTGTTCCCCGAACGTAAATACTGCATATTCTTGGCTAATGGGACTGTTGTACATTGTTTTTATTATAGATTAGTGCCATTTGTTTTTCTATAATCATTGTAAGTTTTGTTGCGCTTGATTTTCTATTATGTGAGCGTTTAACGTGATACAGTAAGACCATTAGCGTGAAATGTCGCCACCAAGGTTAATTAAAGGTGTCCGGACAAGTCATGCTGGTTCTGTAGGTTGTAGGTTGTCATGAACATCCTTACGGCCTGTGTGTGTGTGTGTGTGTGTGTGTGTTGAGTGAGTATGTGTGTGTGTGTGTGTGTGTGTGTGTGTGTGTGTGTGTGTAAGAACAGGTGTGTAGATGAATATGGGACAGTCTCTCTCTCTCTCTCTCTCTCTCTCTCTCTCTCTCTCTCTCTCTCTCTCTCTCTCTCTCTCTCTCTCTCTCTCTCTCTCTCTCTCTCTCTCTCTCTCTCTCTCTCTCTCTCTCTCCACACCATACTGTTCAGTGCATCTCCCCCGACACGGAGCCGCAACTAGGTACAATACGCCAGGTAATGGACTACAACATCGAAGTAATTTTAACCATCACGTGAATAAAAGCGACGACGACCTTGGGCAACGTAAATACTCCATATCCATATGTTGAGTAGAGCGTATATCCTCCACGCTACACTGTCTCTTAGCCTAACACAGGATGTAGTACGTATGTAAAGGCTTATCTTGTACGTACCTGACCTCAATAATTATTTGTCGAGTTGTTTACTTCAATGGGTATACTGAAATTGACGAAATATCTCAATTCTGTGTGTTTATGTGTGTATGAGAGAGAGAGAGAGAGAGAGAGAGAGAGAGAGAGAGAGAGAGAGAGAGAGAGAGAGAGAGAGAGAGAGAGAGAGAGAGAGAGAGAGAGAGAGAGAACATTTAACTATCTGACGGCTGCTGGGGGCCGTGACATTTACGTGGGTGGTGGAGGGCAGTTTGAGACAGGCCAGACTTCTTCAGTGATTGACAGATCGGCTGTTGACAGGCAGGCTCGAGTGAGCCTCAGTAGTCTGCTTCATGCCCAGCGCGGCCCTGAGTAAGAGAGGAAGTTTAAAGATAGAGAACATCTAGGGCAGAAGCTGGGTTACAGAGAGGAGCCCCATATGATCTGGCGCCTTTGTGTGTGGTGTGTGTTTGTGTGTGTTGTATGTGTGTGTGTGTGTGTGTGTGTGTGTTGTATGTTATCTGTATTAGATGAGAATAGTAGTTTTTTGTTTGTCTGGGGCGTGTAGTGATAGTGTAGGGTAGGGTAGTGTGTGTGTGTGTGTGTGTGTGTGTGTTAGGTCGAGGTGAATGAGCATGAACATTGCCTCCGCTGACGAACCTGCAGCGAGAAGGTGAGTCATACAACATGATAATCTTAGAACCGTCATCAGCATCACGCTGCATATTACACACACTCGAGGCTGTACGTGTGTTTGTGTACAGCTAAAGATCGGGAAAGTAACGATGCATGAATCGACATTTTTTCCCCTTTCTAAACTATATATCACATAACACTTAAATGCTACATCCACCATGTCATTCAAACTTGGTGTAGTTACTTGGTATTGATGGGTTTTCTTTCTTTTGAGGGTAGATATGAACTGAACAGCGGCGGCGCATTATTAGGACGTGATGTCAGGCAGTCTTCCGCGTCTTCTCTTTGTGTATGACATCACCTCTACACTGCAGAGAATGCTAGGGCGGACTTCACTGGTTAATGTATACGTGTTAGCGTGTGTGCGTTTGACTTTTTATCTATATGTTTATACATTTATTTTTATTTGTTTATTCATTACTTCTTATCAAGAGGGA
This sequence comes from Metacarcinus magister, assembly GCA_029783475.1. Taxonomy (NCBI): domain Eukaryota; kingdom Metazoa; phylum Arthropoda; class Malacostraca; order Decapoda; family Cancridae; genus Metacarcinus; species Metacarcinus magister. Next base: position 4,049,270 of record JAPQNM010000043.1, on the reverse strand, counting down.
GGAGGTAGTAAGCTATAGCTATAATAGATCAAGTATCACCATTTACAACCGACTCATAAAACACTTGGGCTTGTTTAAACACTGCAACACGTCAATGCAAAGGGAAGGGTAATACGTGTAAGCACACACACACACACACACACACACACACACACACACACACACCACAGAACACCGTCAACTCTTAAATGCCGTGTTGAAGGGAAGGGTCACCAGGGAAAATATCCGCACGCATGCAGGAATCGGGAGCATTTCCGAAAAAAAATATGTGACGTACTGAGCCTGGCTTTTACAAAGGTCCATGCAGGATATTTCATTCGATCCCCTATTTATTTGGTTAAAACATTATTCCACGTAACTAATAGCTCCCCAGTAAATCCCATGACTTAGGTTTACATCATATTTAGTTATAAGGACACAGCATGGACACATTATCACAATAATAATATTTGAAAAAGATTGTCTAGAGTCCGGACGGAGAAAGAGGTAGGGACAGACAGGGTGGGGACCTTGAGGGAGGGAAGGAGGGAACCAGAGGGAGCTGGGAGTTGAGGGAGGGACGTGAGCTGCTCTGCTGGTCGCCTATTGGTTACATGACAACCCCTACCGATGCAGCTGCTCGCTTGCTGTTGCATATTACTTATCATATCACCCGTTACATATGGCTTCGAAGGACTTATCATGTTTTTCATTAACCTTTAAGGTGATTGTGTAGGTGTTCATTTATCTGTTGTTAGGTAAAAGAGGCACGGGAGGTTGAGAGGAGTGGTTGGGCGGCGTCAGACGAGAACAGGGAACTTGAAGGAGCAGTATCACTCTTCCCATCCGGCGACGAACGTTATCACTGAGGGTTGGGACGTTGAGTCGACAGCACGGTGCCGATCCTCCCTCACACTCCTGCACACATACACATACACAGACACGCGTTATCTGTGCCCAAGATACCTCCCGTGCTACCTGTCACTGACGCCGACAAGGTAAGGACTTGAACTCTCGCACCCACGCCTGGGAAAGGATTGGTTGAAGTGCTTTAATTCGTTATTCTTTGTTTTTTGAGGATTTTTTAAAAGACTAGATGTAGATATAATAGTCAGTGTGATGTGCCAGTGTCTTAAGTATATATCTGTGATCATTCACTGAGGTGTGGAGTGAAGCAAGAATTGTCATAATAACTGTTTTGATGTGTCGTGTGTCATCAGGCTTTTCTGTGGCAGTATTGATTTTGGTCACGATGTGGTGATAGGCTTGGTGCAGAGGGGGCTTTGCTACTGCTGTCTGTGATAACACCAAACCATTGTAAATATGATATGTTCGCCTCCGAGATAAGGAATGTTTCCGCTTATTTTTACTGGGAACTCGATCAGATGCATGTTTAACAGCAAGCCTCATAATTGCTTCTAAGTTGCATAACATAACCACGCGCTCTGGTGACGGGAATATTTACACCAACCCGTTATTATAAACCCGGTGCCTTGCAGCTATCCTTGGTAAGGCTAGCTTGCAACAAGTAAGGTAAACAGGTTCATTGTTACAAATGCAGTATCAACAACAGTACTAACAAGAATAATGAAAATAATAATATTGATAATAATAACAATAGTAGACTGGTAGCTTAGAAACAAAATAATCTAGTGAACAATTAACTTTCATTATGTATGGTAACTGTTTCGATTTATTATTTTTTTTTATTATTGTGATGATAGATGTGAGGCAAGCAAGAAGCCTTTGAAAGAGCAGAGGGCAATAAGGGAAGCAGAAGGACATTAGAGGGAGGGAGGGAGGGAGGAGAGCGGAGTGAGTGAGAGAGAGGCAGGCATGTAGGCAGGTGTTGGGATAGAAGTACAGCAGGGAGAGAGAGAGAGAGAGAGAGAGAGAGAGAGAGAGAGAGAGAGAGAGAGAGAGAGTGAGAGTGAGAGTGACGGCTTCATATATGAACAAAAAACACTTTTAAAAGGAAGAGATAACCAGAGACGTGTGGGAGCTTCATGTGGAAGAGATAGTGGCAGGTACTTTATAACGGAATGGAACATGAGGTGAATGTGGTGAGGAAGAGAACACATTAAAGTGGAGGAGGCGTGGAGCGAAGGAGCACTTTAAGAGGAGAGGCAAGAGGGGAGTTAGCTTAAAAAGAACGAGTTAACGCAACGAAGAAAAGTTTGGAGAGCAGATTACGTGAAGAAAAGTTGTAGAGAACAGTAGTGTTATTGGAGAGGCCTTGAGAGAGAGAGAGAGAGAGAGAGAGAGAGAGAGAGAGAGAGAGAGAGAGAGAGAGAGAGAGAGAGAGAGAGAGAGAGAGAGAGATCCAAGTAACTTAAATAGCCTTCCATTTCCGTTGCATGTAGCTAGCTTTATTTGGCTGCCTCCGTACTTTAGGAATTCATTGCATTAATTTTTCTCGCTTTTTTCTCGTACACACCATCAAGTATGCATGGCTGCCCCAACATCTGAAAAATATGAAAGAAGGAAGTTCAATTGAATGCGAGTCCTTTATCATAACGTGGGATAGGGGTTTCATGGGGTGGATGCTTTGTGGTCAGTGAGTGCACGCAAGCTGATTTTCCTCATCGTCCTTGTTACACGTCCTCGGAAATAACAAGATAGAAATTAGAGAGAGAGAGAGAGAGAGAGAGAGAGAGAGAGAGAGAGAGAGAGAGAGAGAGAGAGAGAGAGAGAGAGAGAGAGAGTTAAATATACTTCAATACTCGCCATTGCTCAGTTTACCTACACCTCAGAAACTTGAATGTTACCGCTCCCACCACCACCACTACCACCACTACTACTACTACCACCGCCAACCACCACCTGTCGCCTCCACCCACCTAACCGCCTCGCCAGCGACCTTGCCAAAAATACCTTGCTCGTGAAATGGCAGTAACCTGTTGTCTTGTTCTCCCTTCTTCGCTCCTGACTCACTCTCCTGTCTTCCATCTCGATTCCCTCTGTCACTCGCTCCCTGTTGACATTCCACCCTCCCCCTCATGACTATCAGAGAGAGAGAGAGAGAGAGAGAGAGAGAGAGAGAGAGAGAGAGAGAGATGATATCAAATTATAGCAACAGCAACAGTGGTTAGTCTGGTGGGATTGAGATAAAGATAAATAAAGATGATAGAGGAATTATGATTGTGACTGTTATCTGTATTCAGAGTTAATTGTATGGCAAACAATGAGTAAGTAATATAAAAATTCAACGTTTCAAACCTTCAAAATCAGAATGGGTTTTGTTTTGATATATGAAATGATAAAAAAATGGGTACGAATGATAATGATAAAAAAAAAAAACTGGAAGAAAGTGTGCAACAAAAAAAAACATCTTAAAACTACGAAATTATAAGTTACTAATAAATAAAAATCTGCAAGGTACATTAAGTGGTATGGTGAAGTTGATATTTTTCATTGATATACGGCTTCCCTGACATAGGAATAGCCCCGTGAAGGATTGTGTTACTGGAAGTATTACATAACCTTCGCTGTGGCAGGAAATGCTAGACTGACTTATGATATGCTAAGGCGACGAGACTTACGAGATAATGGTTTATATAAAGCATCGATAGTATAGTGTTAGTGGTGGTAGTAGTTGTAGTAGTAGTAGTTGTTGTTGTTGTAGTAGTAGTAGTAGTGTGTAGTGGGTGGGGCGCATAGTGAGTGTCTCTTTATCTCTCTACCTATTAATCTTTCTCACCTAATTACCAAATTCATCACACTCCCGTTAATTATGGATGTACGCGATTAACATTTCTTGTGCTAAGAGAAAATTGTGATCATGAATCGTATTATTTTATGAGAGAGAGTTATTTAGACAGTCACTACCTATGAGACGTAGACAGACAGACACACACACACACACACACACACACACACACACACACACACACACACACACACACACACATGCACACACACATGCACACACACACTTACACAGATAGGGTTACATGAGGATAAGCTCAGCACATTCAAACATTCTACATAAATATTTTGAAGAATAGTCTTAAAATAATTTTTCTGTAGGGGAACAATTTTTTTTTCCCCATTCATGGAGAGGATGAACCATACTTAGCAAGGGGCATATTTCAAAACCAAGCCAGGTTGTTGTTGGCGCGGCCTGTGTGCATGTGTGTGTGTGTGTGTGTGTGTGTGTGTTGTGTGTGTGTGTGTGTGTGTGTGTGTGTTCTTAGGTGAGTTTTTGGAGGCTACTAGCTGCTGGTTGTTGGTGCCAAGAGTGTGAGGGCGGTTTCCCAACTTGGCAAGACTAGGAGCTTATACTATGTTCTTGTTCCATTTTTACGGAGGCCTTACAGTGTAGAAGTGCCGTTGTTCCTTCATACAGGATACGGTTCTTGTCCCTCCTCTTGAAGTGTCCGTTGTTATCATAAAAATACGTTGTAGTTGTTTTTCTTCCTTCTGTCTCCCCGTGGCTGTGTTGTATTAGATTGTCGTGGGTTTTTATGTTTGATTTACGAGTATTATGTGTTGTCGTGTGTTCGTTTTATTTGGTTTTGCTTGTTGGTGTGTGTGTGCTTGAGAATGAGTTGGCAGATTATTATAAGATCACTGATTTTTTATTAAGTTTCTAGGAAATATAGCAGTGTTGTATATTTGGTTTTTATCGTGATTTATATGCCTTTCAATTCTAGTTTCATCTTCCGTGTGTTCCTATCCGTCAATGTCTCCTTGCGTCTCGATCTACCTACATCTTATGCTATTCCTGTCTAGTTGCAGAAGTTTATTGCAATAGGTTATCAGTACCTTGGTGAAGACAGTGTTCTCTTTTATCATCCTTGTTATCGCTTTCTTGTCTCTTGAGTGTTTACTGGTAGGTATCATTCTCATGTTCAAACCTCTTTCCTCTTTATCATATTAACATATCTCAGTTATATATAGTTTTCTCTTTTCACTATCCGTGTGTCTCGTCATGATCCGCATTCTCTTTTGTGGTATTTATTTTTCTTATTGTTACAACCCTTATTCTTTTCTGTATCGCCATTTCATATACTGTTCTCTGACTTGTGGTGAAGCTATGTTGTTTATTGAACACTCACGTGTTCTCAAACGTCACATAGCCTCTTGAAAGGGAAAGACCATATTCTGCTTCCTGTGTGTGAGAGGCTCTAGTGTCTACGTGTGTTGGGTTTCTCATGTGCTTTGGTTTGCCTCCTTGTGTGTATGTGTGTGTGTTTTGAGATAGGCGACTGTGCTCATTTTCCTCTGTAAAAGACGACGATGTGATTAGTCATTAGGGATGCTGTTGATTTTTCATTTTCACTTCGTTTTCCAAGGAGCTGATGACCATTGTTCATTTCCTCTTTCGAAAACAACGACAATTTAGAGAAGGTGTTTATTCTTCATTAATTTGTTTCGTTTCCTTGGAACTTGTGACCTTTTTTCTTTCCTCCATTGTCTGTTTTGAGGCTACTGTGGTTTTGTGCTTGTGGGTGTTTCCCCTCCGTTAATCCTCAAGTTCACAGTGTTCCCTTTTTTTCTATTTTTTCCCTTGCTTCTCCTGTGTTGGGTTGCCGATCAAAGGCTAGCCAGGGTTGGGTGGGGCAATCTCGGGGCGGGGCGGGTCTGGACGAAGCAGGATTGCGTGGAGCAGAATGAGGTGAAGTTGTGTGAAAACAATGTGAGTGAAAAGTATATCAACCAATCTTATGTGCAACTTTATAAAAACGATTACCTTCATCTTTCTGTTTGTAGTTAAAATGTCACAATATTCCCTAGAGGCTTCAGAATCAAAATACTAACTGTGCTGCCTTATATATTTATTCAGACGAGGTACAGTATGTATCTATGTATCCCTTGTATGGCGTGACGTCAGTTCTTCGCTTCACCGATAAGTAGGAGGTATATTTACGTATATCGGTCATGGGGCAATTACCAGCTGACCGTGAGTGTTGTAATTCCTGCCACAGGGGATTAGAGCAACATGTCTTTTTGCTCCTGCACAAAGGATGACTAACATTTATATACGTTTCAAAAGTGTTTACCGTGTTAAATATCACGATAATAATTATTTATTTTTTCCCCACTCTTAACTGAGGCCATCAACAAGGTTCCGTATGTTCAGGGAGTTTCCAACGAGTTACTTGACGGAGGGGAGGGGAGGGGGAAGGGGGGAATTGGAGACAGGGGCAAGGTGACTGCATAGAACACGTATATATGTCGTAGGGGTAGACGATTAAAATATCACGACAATAATACTTGTTTTTTTTTTGTATTTATTTAATTGAGGTCATGAATAATGATTCTTATATTGAGAAAGGAGGATGCATTGGGGACAAGGCGAGTTACTTGTGTGTGAAAGATGACTGACATTTACATACATTTTGAAGTGTTAAATATCACGATAATCATACACTTTTTTTTGTTTCCACTGAGGCAATCAGTAATGTTCCTTACGTCCAGAGCCCTTTGACAATCAGTGGCAGGGTAAGGGGGACAAGGGCAAGCTGTATGCACACACCTCCTTCCCCACCCCTGGATCTCTAAGCCTTGCCCCGCCCCGCCCCGTCCCCGAAGACCGCTTGGCTTTATTCACCTCTCGGACAGTTGTAATATTGTTGAAAGTCAAGGCTGATCTCTCTCTCTCTCTCTCTCTCTCTCTCTCTCTCTCTCTCTCTCTCTCTCTCTCTCTCTCTCTCTCTCTCTCTCTCTCTCTCTCTCTCTCTCATTTGTATTTATTGATTTATTTATTCACCTATTTTATATTGATTTATCTATCTGTCTTTACATTGTGTGGTGGTGGTGTGTGTGTGTGTGTGTGTGTGTGTGTGTGTGTGTGTGTGTGTGTGTGTGTGTGTGTGTGTGAATGCACGGGTAGTTACCATCCATTTTCTTGCAAGGTCTACTCCAATGGTCTACATGGCTTAGTTACACACACACACACACACACACACACACACACACACACACACACACACACACACACACACACACACACACACACACGAAGGTTGAGCAAAACTGAATTTAGAAGTCGGTGTGCATGTCTGATTTGACAGGTTCTGAAGCGACAGGCAATGCAAGGATGTTGGGGCTGACTTCTTGAGTGTTCAGTCTGTCTTTAAGGGCAAGGCGAGAGGGAGGTGAAGAAGCTGGGATAGGTAGGTTGAGGGAGTAGTGGGTGGGAAGTCATGTGCTTACGTCATAATCGAGAAACACCTGTGACATTAGCCAATACACCTGCTTTCGAAAGAAGGAAGAAGGCAAGTGATTGATTTAATGCCAAGGTGTATCTTAAAAGTTACTGACCTTTTTTTTTTTCTTCCCCGAGCAGTCAGTTGTTTTGTGTACAAGGAAGCTGTCTTAATTAGTGACCGACAATTAAAGTTATATGTGTAATAATTTGACGTTTGTGGAGGTGAAAATAATTGCGTCATTCGATGCTCGGGCGTAATGAATCAATTGTAGTCTCAAGCTGGCGCAAAAATCAAGGCCATAGTAGTAGTAGTAGTAGTAGTAATAATAGTAGTAGTGCCAAAGATACTAACATAAAAGTAGTGTTAGTAATATTGTTAGAAAAATTAAAGTGGTAGTAGTGGTGGTGGTGGTGGTGGTGGTGAATCGAGCAGTAGTGGTGTGGAAGGTGGGGACGATGGTGGTGAAGGAGGATCGTGAACCAGCCTAAGGTAATGAGCTTAGTGAGTGACGCAGCTCGTGCCTCAGTGTGTGGTGTGTGTGTGTGTGTGTGTGTGTGTGTGTGGTGTGTAATAAAGGCAGGTTGTTGCTAAACCTTTAAAACACACACACACACACACACACACATTGGCATCGCATACATGACGGGGCTCGCAGGGAATGTGGCGACCATGTTCGTCTTGAAAATAACGATTGTGAGCACATGTTGCAGAACCTCACTTGACCTGTTGCTTGTGGTGCAGCTCAATGTTCATGTTGGGTTAACACGATGTATAGTTATGGGGCTTTTTGCTTCTTTGATTACACCTGATTGTGCTTATCAGAAAGACATGCTTGCAGTATATCGTATGTTTGTGCTACGTAGCAATGCTCCTTTTTTTTTTTTTATAACATGCATAACTTTTTTATCGAATAACTGCAACACCAATGTTACAAGACTACTACAGTACATGTTCCTCGCCTGTTTAGACACATCGCTTGGGGTCATCGGGTTGATTCAGCGGAAGTTTTCGCTTTGGGTGATTGGCTTATCGGCGGCATGATTTGGCCACCAAGCCTACCAGGATGAGCACCACATGATGGCGAACACAGTCAACACAACGCAACGCTTCGGGTCTGCCTGGGCTGCCAACACATTAAAGACGACCATTGCGAGTGTTGGTGCATTTGAGAAGAATGGATCATATGTTTATTTCAGAAGTTTATCCTCCAGTCCTCTGCCTTAAGTGATGCAATAGGAGGTAGCTGCCCTCACGAAGTTGTTTGCAATCTGTGCCAGCGAGACAGCGGCGTGACGCGGATCCATCACCATGGAGGAGCAGGACACAGGCGTGCGGGGTGGTATGTAGACTTATTGCCTGTCATGAGCGTCTGCTCTCCGCGGGAGGTTATCAGTGCCTACTTTTCCTCTATTTTTTTTTTTTTATCTTCTGAACATGATGCTTTACTATATATAGATATGACATCGGCTCTTCCCTTCACTGCGGATACCTGTTTAAAGGCCCATGACATGTTAGCGTTCCGAAACGGATGAGGTTATCCATTCCTAGCAGTCTTTCTTGACGCTTATGTCGCGTACACAATGCAACTGTCAACGACACGGATATAGCAAGAGTAATTATAATTCGGGGTACTTTAAAACGACACCAGGTAGGTATATGTGGTGACACGTGACCCAGTGTGATATTTACTCATATTAATTAATGCGAGTCAGACAGGTAAGTGGGACTGTGTTTTTCTTTGTTTGAAAATTAATGTTTAACATAATCTAAACCTAGTACAGGATGCACATATAAATGACAACAGTTAAATGTGGATTTTGAGCATGCTAATTTTTCTTCATAAAACGTTTATGAATATTGCATACAATGTATTTGTCATTAGTCAGATACTTTACTCAATAGGTCACATCTGATCACTAGGGGGTGTGACCATAACATTCTTCAATTGCTTCTGTAAACACGAATCCTCTCTTGAGTAGCCATTCTATCTAGCTTTTTTATCCACTCATTTATTCTTCCATTTTATATCTACAATTCCTAGGTGTTTCCCCCTCACCTCCTGTCCTTGAGGATTACTTTCAGGTGACTCATGACCATTTTTACCCTCGGAATATTTTTTTTCTTCTTTCATACATCCCTCAATTATTTTTTTTTATTATTATATTTTTTTAATGTTGAATGTAATACGTTCCCATGTTGTGAATAGCATATTCCCATGATTTGAATTGTCCTTCTTGCTAGCACTTTTACTCTCCTCTTTATGTCCCTATCTATCTAGTCTTGCACATGTCTCATAAGATCTTATATGTCCAATCTGCTCAGAATTTATAGTTGTTTTTTATGTAAAATGTCGTATACTTAATTAGACCGAGTAGTCTTATGTTATTGGGTGATGTTTCTTAACGAATTCCCTGTAAAAGTAGTTAAGATATCGTTCCTGATAGTAATTATCACATTTTTTATTGTATCCTCACTGGTATTCGTTTGTTGACACCCTCGATCCCAATTTTGAAGTCATGGGTCTCTCTCTCTCTCTCTCTCTCTCTCTCTCTCTCTCTCTCTCTCTCTCTCTCTCTCTCTCTCTCTCTCTCTCTCTCTCTCTCTCTCTCTCTCTCTCTCTCTCTCTCCTATTATGTGACTTAGTAAGGAATATGGTGGAGTAAATTTAACTAACAAAGTTAATATACACGTGTTACTCTATACCTAGGGTTTTTTTATCCTCAAAATGATAGCATTCCTCATGTTGCAGGTGACTTAAATGGTATTGAGGAGCCCGACCAGGTGCAACACCAGATAAAGGGAGAGACTGAAGCTGAGGAGAATCATAATCACTGTGAGGAGCAGTCTGAGGGAGTGACAGATGACTCAAAGGTAGAGTCTGAGGACGAAGGAACTGGAAAAGATCTTTCTGAAAGTTCTGAAGGCTCTGGAGATGACAAGCCTGTAATCAAAGTACAGCTTGCTGAAGAAGAGTCACTTGAAGTTCTTGAAATTGAATGTGTGGTTAAAGAAAAGGAGGAAGAACAAAAAAATAATCTAGATGGTGAAGAAGTAAAAGAATTAGAAAAGGAGGAATCTCTTGATGAACCAGTGATTGAAGTTGATCAACAGGTGCAAGAAGAGCAGGACAATCATAACGAGAACCATATCAACGGTAACGGTACAAGCACAAAAGAAGAGAACAACCACTTTGAAGCTGAAGAAGAACTAAATAAAGAAGCAGAAGAAAACTATAAGAACGAGGATCAAGAAGCTGGTGACACAGTTGACTTCCAGAAGAAGGTTTATAGAAATAATCACGAAGACGATAATCACCATACCATCAGTGAGCTGAGGTCTAAGTGGGACTCATTTGGGAAGGAGCAGAATTGTCCTACTATTGACCACATCCACTGCAAGAAGGACAGAGACTCAAGCCCTTCAGGCATGGCTGATACCGCCAAGTCAAGCCGCTTTGTAAGTACTTAACATGATTGTGATGATTTACTTATCCTTATTCTTTTCCCATTCCTAATTTAAAAAAATATTTATCCATCCATCTGTCTGTCTGTCTATATTTCTATTTATCTCTCCATTCTGACATTTATTTCCGGGAGTTACCTCAAGGGATGCCCATAAAAGTTTCTACTTGCTCCTCTCCACTGTCCTTGCACAGTCCAATCTTTTAGTCTCCCACCCACTTCCTTTAAGATATTCCAACACGCCTTTCCATTTTATAGATGGTTTTCCTCTTGCACCTTCAGTATGTAGCAATATTCTTGTGTGTGTCCTGTCCTGTATCTCATTCTTACCCATCATCTCCACGTGACTGGACCATCTCATGTTGCTACATTTTTCTTTTCTTGAATACTTGACTGTCTACAAGAGGTGCAATGATTAACACATTTACTTTACAAGTGAATGGACTTGAGTTAAGTTCCCTGTCCAACCAAGAGACATTGCTATGGGTTATTGTGGAAAATTTCACCTTTGATGTACATACATAAATCCGTTTGGTCCCACGTGGGTCTGGATGAAAGCTGCTGTTTTGAGATAGTAGCTGTTGGGACAATATTTTTGAGTCATGGAACAATAACTTGATATTATTTTTTGTGTAACAGCCAGCGATGTTTGGTGACTTGCCTTGGCATAAAGCCTTATCACTGAGTGTGTTTACTGTGATCACATTCATCCTACTTTCTCCTGGTTGTTTGCCTTGAAGTGGTTTCATCACTTGCCTCCCTCACTTAGTTTGTAAAACAGGTTTAGGACTTTTATGATGATAATGATGATGGTGGCTTGCATACCTTGCCAACAAGTTTTCATGGGGCATTATATATTTTTTCTCTCTCTAATTGGCATTTCCTAATACTGTCCAGTAACTTTATTGATATCTAGCTTTGAAATGTCACAGTTATTGTTATCATCATCATCATCTTCACTATCACCATAATGATAATTATATAATAATTATAACTCTCATGGTAAGCAGGTTAGAATAGTGACATTTAAAAGAATACAGCATCTAATGAGCTTGAGCCACACACACACACATAACTTATGAGGAAATATTTGAAGAAATGGAACTGCTAACACTTAAAGAAAAGAGAGAGAAAAAAAAAAATTACAATAGCTATATAGATTAATAAATTAGTTGGAAAAATTAGACAGAAAAGATGTACTGTTTTTGGGACAGGAAGTGGCCAATTTGAGATGACATGAAGACCTTGAGCTCCTGCTCCTGCTTACATCCCATACCTATTTTCTGCTAGGTGAACAAAAGGTACAGCATTTAATAAGACAAGCACGTATTGTCTTCACCCGACCTTGGATTCAAACCCAGGACATCTTAGTTATATGCCGAGCATGTCAACCACTACACCACCAAGTTGCATTATTAATATAATTTACCCGTGGTCCCGGCCTGGTCACAAATCAGCGGCTAGGCTGGAAGAATACTGCTGCCATATTCCCTGGATATAGTAAAAGGTGACTGAAAGGGACAGAATGAGGGGGCTGGGTATCCCCTCTTCTGTATGGTTTCCTACTGTGAGACAAGGTATAGGAGTGGAGGGGAGATTAAACTCTTAAACATATGTAGTCACCCGGTCTCGGCTATCCCATTTTGAGGGGAAAATATGCTTTTGATAGATAGATAGACAGACTTTATTACAATTGTTATTTTATTATAATTGGTGAAGGTTGGTGAAGATCATGATATTAATGTACGTAACATTGATGTATATGGATATGTATTAGTCAATATAAACTAGATTGTTGATGGATACCTTAATTTTTTTATTGTATTGCAGGGTGGCACCGCTGAAAAATGCAACCAGTGCCAAAAGACAGTGTATGCCATGGAGAGGCTGGAGGTGGCAGGCCGGCTGATGCATAAGACTTGCTTCAGGTGCTGCAAGTGTAATTCTCCTCTTAGGTAAGCTGTCTCGCTTCATTGAAAACATTGGATTCTGTTTCCTTGATGCTTAGTTACTGATTGGATTCAGCCTCAAATGAGTGATAATCTGTAACTGTTATGACTTCTCTTTTTGTGTTTCACTCAGTTTCTATTCGCCATGTAACTTTCATTTTCATCCTTCAGTACTCATGGGAAAGTTGCAGGTAAACTAGCTCACTGACCTCCATGCAAGTTACTTAGTTGGTTGGTCTTTGTTTTCTGCTAGTTGTGAAGATTTAGTCCTTTTCACTTTTGTGGTGTAGTAATGAAATAATGTTATCTAGATGCTGTAGACAGTCAAATTCCATTATTTTAGAAACTGGCTAATGCTAATTAGAATATACATATATAATCAACTGCTCAGCATACATATGAATTATGATTAGGCTTTTCTTCAACATGTAAACAATGACTTTTTATGATGATCGGCAAATACATAATAATGAATGTATTTTCCACAGTGTTGGGAGGTTCTCAGTGGGCGGTGGGGAGCTGTACTGCATGACTCACTACAAGCAGGCATTCAGAGAGAAGGGAACCTATGACGTATTCACCCCAGACAACCCTATCAAGGGCAAGTGGCAGTCCAAGCCTGCTGAGTGATGGACAACTTTTGGGAGCCTTTGGGACCAGGGTGGAGGGAGCTGCGTCACTTAATTTCTTGTGTCTGATTTCCTTATTGCTGTTCTTGAGATTTTCATGTTATTGCTATTAAGTACTTAACTCAAAATAAGGAACAGTCTCTAAGAATCACAGCTCTGCTGGATTGTTACTGCCAAACTATGCCTTTGTAAATAACACACCTCAAGTTCTTTGAAAAATATACTCCCATTTTTTGTGTTTGCTTTATGATAAAGCTTGAAGTGCTTATAGTTCTGAAGTAAGTGGTATTGCAGAAGCAGGATCTGTTCAGATCAGCATCATCATCAGTAAGTATGCTTGTCCCTGGTCAAGTTTACTGGCACAAGACCTATCACCTTATATTTTTCCCCTTCATGTATATTACTCTTAATCTTCTAGACATCGCAAGTTCACCTTAGTGTAGCATCAAATGCTGTTAAGAAGAACTGCATAGTTTTCTTACATGACATAACAGTACAAAGTAATCCTGTCAGTATTAGGGCAGGTGTTTATGCTGTTTTAGGGACATAATAAGGGAGAAACCAGCATGCTTTTATAAACGAAAAATGTGTTCAGTGAGAAAGAACTTTTAAAACTTTGGGAGCATCAAAGATGTTATACCTGTATATTTGTAGATTAAAAATTAATTACTCCAGTTTTCAAGACAGTGTCACAGTCTTCTTATTCTTTGGAATCAGTTACAACTTTGTCTGCCTTATGTCTTCCCACAGGAGAAAATATCTGTTTCCAATGTGAAAATGAAGCTTAGTATGTCCCAAGTCCATCTTTAGGCTGCTTCAGGACACCTCCTTTTGTAGGAGGACATTCTTTTTTTCAACTGTGTGAGGTATTTATATGTACAGATCTGTATTTTTTGATGGTATAAATCTTGGAGAATGTGATTCATAAGGAGATCCAAGTATGATATCGATAACTTGAAAACTCACTGTGATTAAAGGGAGTGTAACATGGTACAGCTCTGGAGGCAAAGTGCCAAGTTGTGCTTTGGGTACATGCCCTTTATGGCTTTGAACACACTTTGCAGTGTTACCCTTCAGAATCTAGATTATATATATATTGTTATTCAACTCTATTAAAACCCAAATTACTTACAATTATATGTTAAAAATGTTCATTGTAATATCTGATTAGTTAGTAATGCATACAGGTTTTTTTTTAGCCCCATAAATTCTAGTCTGCTTTGTTGAAATTCCTTGAAAACTATTGGGTTTGAAAGGAAACATGAATCAATGAACACTGTCATCTTGGTTGAAGGTGACAAAATCTCATTATTGGATCTTATTTTGGTGGTAATGTTGGGAGAGTCTTACTACTTTTTAAAATACTTTTTTATGCATGATTGTACATAGGTGTCTTCCTGCCATTCACTTAGCCTTCAGTTGACTATACTGCTCTTTTATAATTCAAGCTAATTAAGACATATTGCTAATGATCTGTGACATACCAATAGGTTATTGAATTTATGTAATTGGAGGATAATGGTCAGCACTTATTTAATCAAAGTAAAGTTTTTAACGTCCATTTGTCACTTGCTTTTTCTTTTTATTTGTTTATTTATTAATTAAATGCAAATTATTAAAAAATAAGAGGGTGATACGAACACCTCCAAGTAGTGATGATAGTTTTCATGTCACCAGATGTCTTCTTTCTATCCGCCATAATAGTCATGTAGAGGTTTGGTTTTGTTATAGCTGACCAATAATATTTTCATACATAGCGATGATATATTTCCCTTGTCTGTGATATATATTTTCATATGTATGATGGGTGTGCTATCCTTGTCTGGCACCATAGCAGAATCATCTCAGGGTGAAGGAATACTCCAGCTGCTATTCCTGGTTTTCTTGCCTTACTGAAAGATCACTTACCAGCTTATGTGCTCATGAACCCTACATGAATATCCAACACTCATTCCCGGTGCACTCTGGTGATTGTTGCATGGTGTGTCTTGTGCTATACCATCATTGGCACCCAAGTGGCAACAAACATTTGATGGTGATAAACTTTCAGCTAAAGATGATGTGATTACTTCCTTGTCATGCTTCATAATGTACATAAGAAGCAGATCAGAGGAAGGATGATACCAGACTTCACATAAATTAGAGAAAGGAGCAAACATTGTGGTGAACGTATCAAGAACAAAAAATGTGCCGTTAAAGTGACAATGGTGAGCCAGCTAGACTCTTTTTGTGCTGGAGTGAAGGGTTTTATTATTTATCATTATCATTGCTACTGACTAACTAGCTTGCCTTGCTCATATATCTTGATTCTGCAAGATTCTGAGTAAGTAAATAATGTATCAATGCCAGACAGTGACAGACTATTGATGTAAGCCTGCAGGTGTAGAACGAGGAGAAGGATGTGTGTGGCCTTGAGGATAGGGCTGAGGGGAGCAGGTTTGTGATCCTACAGGTGCAAGTCTGTAGGTAACTCTCCCTTTGGCCTCCTCACCATTAATTATTCTTGGTTGCTAGTCTGAGCTGTCCAGTTTCAGCCATTATTTGTACAATGTATGCATTATAATAAACAAAAATGCAAAAGGGTACCAACAGTCTTAATTATTACTGAATTAATTTCCCCCACAAATAAAGGGAGTATTACACTGGGTCTGTGGAGGACAGGTATTAGGGAAAGGATCAACCACTGACCACAGAAAGTCCACCCTTTATATACCAAGTGAAGCATATCATGGGTCATCGGGTAATAATTAATTACCGTGGCAACGGGCCGGGTGGCTCTGTGGTACAGTTGTGACCTAAAGGCTGCGAGTTCGATCCTGGCTCATGGCAGCTTCTTGGTGAGAGAGCGAGTGCTCTCGTTAACCCTAGCAGAACTATATGGTCTGTAATTACCTAGTTTGGGTGATTATTTAATCACCTTTAATTCTCCCAAAGCAGGAACCACAACAAATAGGTTCTCTATCCCATGCCTTTCTTTGCTCAGTCAATGTCTCATAGCTATCATTGCTCATTTATATGTTTGATATAAATGTTGCTTCATTGTGTATATCTACTGGCCCTTGATGCTTTCTTCTTTAATTGTTATGAACTCTATTCAGTTAAAAATGTTAAGCATCCAAACCTCCCTATCAGCTTACAAATGTGAAGTTAGGTGAAAGGAAAGACTAATTTAATTTAATTTTGAAGAAGGAAAAGTTATCATGAGAGAGCAGAAGGTGCTTACAGCTGAGTGCCTGAATATGTAAAGCAAAACACCAAGGTAGGTGGACATGATGAAAGGAAGGATGGGTTAGGTATTTCCTACTATTACCAGATAATCAAAAGAAAATGTATATTAAAGTATAGTGTATTGAAGTTTGAAGAGACAATATGGAAGAGCTTAAGATGTGATAGATAAATGAAATGTGTGATGTGTGAAGAATTGTGCTTGGAAATGTAAGTAGAAAATGGAGTGTTGTTATATGACCACCTTAGCATAGGATATATAACATGATTGAATTGAGGTAATGTTAGTCGTTTAATCTGAAGATGTTGAGTATGAAAACAACCCTCATTCTTTCCACTACATAAAGTTGATATAGTGAACACCATCAATGTTTTTTATCCCTCATTGGTGCAGTAAATTACATATAGAAATTGAGGATTTGCAGGTATACTACTTAAGGTTAAGAGTGACTTATTTATTTACTATTTTTGATTGTACTAAGAAATGTTTCCCTGATGCTCGAATAAAAAACAAATGAGGGAGTGTAATATATAATGACGTGCACCCTTAAATGGTGGTAGTTTTAGTATTCACAGAAATAGCCCACAGCAGATACCTACGTAGTTAAACAATTTTGATATAGTATTCTTATCTACTTGGTCATATTTTTGAAAGCTTATATTTTCTAATATAGATTTATAAAAGAGAAGAGAAGCAAATTTTTTTTTTTTTTTTTTTTTTTTTTTTTACATTGACACGTGTTTTCATACACCACAATACTAACTCAATATTTATCACAAGTAACTACAATTTTGAAATCACTACAAACTATCCGAAATATTCTTAAAGATAGAAGATTTATATACTATAGTCATCATTATAAGTATAGGTGCGCAAGGTGATCGTCACTTGTCCACACCAGCTGACAACAACATCAACACGGAGGTTCAGGCAGCGTGGTGCGGGGCTACGAGGCTCCGTACATTATATACTGTTATCAAGGAACAACATAATCTGCAGCCATGAGTATATTACAGAAGATAGCCGACATCGAGGCCGAGGTGAGGGTGATGAGTGTGTATGTGTGTGCGTGTGCGTGAGGCAAACAGTACATGACAGCCGCACACACTCAAATATACACTCAATATACACGTGTTTTATTGTTACATAAAATAGTTCGTAAATACTCTTACCTGCATCCTCGTTAGTACTCGTTGGAGGGTCCTCCAGGACTGCAGGGTTTTCCGGAGTGCCGAGTTGACTTACCTGGTTGACTTACCTGGTTGGCTCCCTTGCATTATGAAGTATAGCACTAGGTAAGCAGAAGGCTGTAAGAAATAGTTAGAGAGGGGAGCCCAGAGCTGCTGGTGTGCCAGACCAAGTGATATACAATCTACAATACTGTCTTAAATAGTAATGGCTGGATTGTGTTCACCATTTGCAGCATTTGAAAGACATTCAAGTACAATTAATCGTTGAATTTGAATAATAAGTTACCCAAAGCATTATGAAGTAGCCGTTTGAATGGGATCAATGCGTCAGCTTCAGTAACCTGGACAGGCAAAGAATTCCAGAGAAGGATGCGTCTCTGGGAGAAAAATCTGTCTTGATTCCAAGTTGTGGTGAGTTGGGAAGAGTTTGTAGGCGTGACCTCGCGTGCCCACTGATGGGGCAAGTACAAACAGAATCTCGGGCTGTATGGCTGATTTTCTATGTAGAATTTTCCAATATTTGATCAGATCTGCTCGAAGAAGCCTTCCTTTTACAGAGTATAGTTTCAGCTGGGTCAGTCTTTCTGAATAACTCATGTCATGGAGGCCCTGAATGCGTTTAGTCCATCTCCTCTGTACAGACTCAAGCAGTTTGTTGTCGCCCGCATGTCCAGTGAATCACAGACACGAAGAAAACTCCACAAGAGGTCTGATGTGGGTTTTATAAAGACTGACCATGAATGATGGAGAGCGACACACAGTGGCCTTTAACAAACTATTAGCCAAGGCTGCAACCTTGGAAACAATGTTATGAATGTGTTGGTGAAATTTCAGCTGACCACAGGCTTGTTGGTGCACCTCACTGTGCAATAGCTGACCAAGTGAACCTAATAAGAAGGGACACGGCATTCAGCAGGAGTGGTGCATCAGCATGGCTCTGAGGCAGTGATCTCAAGACTCTTCCAAGTAAATCCAAGTAAAGTGCAACACTCAAGCTTCATGTCAAGTTCAGAAAGATATCAAGATGTGAACACAATGTGTTCCATCTTGAGAAACTAAAGGACTTGACATGTGCTCATGAATATGCATTGACAGTCTCAAATCGGGTAAATCTGCATAACTACTGGTCGGACGATATCGATATAAATATGAAGTCCTACATACTATACATAATATACATAACACATCTATGAAGGTTTCAGGCGGTGCTCGTCATTATTTACCTCGCAAAGCGTCTTTGAAGTTATGTTAGGTTTGGTTGGTTAGGTTTTGGTTAGATTAAGGTTAGGTAAGGTAAGGTTATATAAGCTGGGGCAAGTTGATGCTTCCTGTTGGGAGTTACTTGGTATGGGAAGGTGGCTTGTATGGAGACTTGCACGGGGTGGCGTCGGAGGGTTGGCGAGGTGACACGCCCCTCGGCGTATGCCCCCAATGATTGATTGATTATCATAGATTTAATACATTAATGAAGTCTTAGCAACAAAGAAATTTTATCTCAGAAAGGCTTGCAGTTATGCAGTTTTCAGGTGAAACAAAAATTCAAAGGCTTGCTGATCTCACAAAAGCCATCGTGGTACCACGGCCATGTAATATATCAGAGATGACAAGGGAGCTTCTGAAGAGGCAGGTGGAGGGTAATGCCAACCTTACTGGACATCAAGTTAAGGAACCTTGATTTGCTAGCTGGTGTATGTGGATGATGAATCATGGATGTGTTTGTTGATTCCAGATGGCCCGAACCCAGAAGAACAAGGCCACCATGGGTCATCTGGGTCTTCTCAAGGCCAAGTTGGCCAAGCTGAAGCGAGAACTAATTACTCCCAAAGGTGGAGGAGCAACAGCAGGCGAGGGATTTGATGTAGCCAAGACTGGTGATGCTCGCATTGGCTTTGTGGGTGAGTTGTTGCTTTTGTGTGTGTGTGTGTGTGTGTTTGTGTGTGTGTGTGTGTGTGTGTGTGTGTGTGTGTTGGGGGGGGGAGGGCAGGGCCAGATCAGAAGCTGTGGTGGCCCAGGGGCACAACACTTGTGGGGGCCCTATATTCATGATATGTCTATACTTACTATTTATCATTCTAAACTGTGGGGGGCCGGGACTACAGCCCATGTAGCCACCCTGTCTGTGAAGTTGTACTGAACACACTATGTCACCTTGCAGGCTTCCCTTCAGTTGGCAAGTCCACCCTGCTTAGTAACCTGGCGGGGGTGTACTCAGAGGTTGCAGCATATGAGTTCACTACCCTCACCACTGTGCCAGGCTGCATCAAGTACAAGGGGGCCAAGATTCAGGTGAGTCTTGCTGGTGGTTGGCTCCTGCCATAAGTACTATACTGTAGTATGTTTATGTAATTGTTCCTGTAACTCACATAGTATTCATATTGGTAGCATCCATCTGCTCGCAATCTTCTATTTGATTACCAGTATGGATTCCCAAATGATCAAAATCTCTCTCTCTCTCTCTCTCTCTCTCTCTCTCTCTCTCTCTCTCTCTCTCTCTCTCTCTCTCTCTCTCTCTCTCTCTCTCTCTCTCTCTCTCTCTCTCTATATATATATATATATATATATATATATATATATATATATATATATATATATATATATGTCATTTCCTTTGAAACATTATTGATTTAGACTTCCCTTTGCAATTTACTAACTTATCACACACATTACAGTTGCTGGACTTGCCTGGAATCATTGAGGGAGCTAAGGATGGCAAAGGTCGAGGAAAGCAGGTCATTGCTGTGGCACGCACATGTTCCCTCATCTTTATTGTGCTGGATGTGCTCAAACCTATTGTCCACAAGAAACTCATTGAAAAGGAACTTGAGGGATTCGGCATCAGATTGAATAAGGTTCTTACTAATATTTGTATCTAATGATTGTAGTTTTCAGTGACTGTCATATGTGATAAATCTATCAATATATATATATATATATATATATATATATATATATATATATATATATATATATGTATATATATATATATATATATATATTATATATATATATATATATATATATATATATATATATATATTGCCAAGACAAGGCAGCATGCCAGGATTCATGGAGAAATTACATTACTCTCCCCTCCTCCTCTGTGCCTTGTCATTTTGTAGGCTAGTATATAGAGGGGCTTCCCAGGCTCAGTCCCTTTTGTTGCCTTTTATGAACCGCAGGGATTACAGTGGTAGAATTGTTGTAGCCTCATCGTATGATTAATAAAAGTTATGTTATAAATTTTTACTTAGGTATATGGAAGAAAAGAGATTACTATTGATGATTGAATGGCTTTGTCCCCTCACTTTCCTAAGAAAATAGTGATCTTCCTGAACTTCTCTAACTTGTTTTGTCACTGTTTTTTTTTTTTATCTTGGCATCCATCTCATGTGACTACCGTATATATTGCCTGTTTTGAAATTCCATCCCTGTTGAGTTTTATTTATCTCTAATTTGTCTTTGATTTGTTTCCCTGCAGGAGCCACCACAGATTACATTCCGGAAAAAGGAGAAGGGTGGTGTGAATCTGCAGTGTGCGGTGCAGCAGAATGAGCTGGACATGGAACTGGTGAAGGTGAGGCTCGGGATGGGGAATGTCATGCTGATACATAAGTAATTGGAACAACAGCATATATTTTTGTCTCATCTATCGTAACAGCCACAGAGAGAAAGAGATTTTCTCTTTAATTAAAGGTTTTAAGTCCATTAAATGTAAGCTGTTGTGTTTTGCTGTTGCAGACCATCCTTGCAGAGTACCGCATCCACAACGCTGACATAGTACTCAAATATGATGCCACGGCTGATGACCTTATAGACGTGATTGAAGGCAACCGTGTGTACATCCCCTGCATCTACCTCCTAAATAAGATTGGTAAGGCTAAAGATTTTGCTCTGTCACAATGCATTACTCAAAATTACTGAGGCTGCAATGCATTACTCTAAACCAGGGTTGCTGAGAATCTATTTGTCTTCTTGCATTGCTTAAGTTGTCACCATATGTTTCCCAAGATTAGTAAGGTGGAGGGTTCTGCTACCATCAATAGTTAAGTTCTCTTACAGCTACCTCTACATCACCTGTAAAACGTGCTTTGTATTTTATTTTATTTTTTCTTGGGTGTCATATGAAGTATTCTTGCTAATGTTTCTCTTTACAGACCAGATAAGCGTTGAGGAGTTGGACATCATATACAAGATCCCTCACTGTGTGCCTATCTCTGCTCACCACAAATGGAACTTTGATGACCTGCTCGAGACAATGTGGGAGTACCTCAACCTCTGTAGAATGTGAGTTTCTGTAGTGTAACTTTATTTTAGTGTGGAGAAAATGGTGTCATATGACTTGCATGACATGGTCCTGCAATCAAGTCATATAAAAAGAGTTAATTCTATTCATAGTTGCTTGATGGTTGGTGGTATACGCTTAATCCTTGAATTAATGGATCTCATTTAAACTGACTTGAATTCATGGACACCATTTGCTACTGGACAGGACCATTGAAAGAGGTGTTCACTAGGTGGCAGAACAAACGGTGTGGATGGTGAGAAGTGTCTGCCAAATGAAGCATGTGGCAGCAGTCACTCGTAATGTAGCCACACAATCTGGTTGTGTTTATGCTTATTTCACTGTTTTGCTCAATTGAATGCCTCCAAAACATTGGGGAAAAGCATCATGCTCACCTTAACGTAATGCAGAGAATGAAGTTAATTCATAAAATAGTGCGTTCCACAGAAAGGCTGGAGACATGCTGGTTTGAGCTTTGGCAAGAGTAGCGAGAGGGTTGAAACCACCACCGCCATACTGACTACTCGGCATGCCCAGCTGTTGTATCGCATTTACTCCATTAAATTGAGGGTTGAGTGTAGATTTTTCTTGTTAATTTATTTTATCATTTCCATTCCCTCAAACTGTTATTCTCCTTTCCTCTGCCAGCTACACCAAACCAAAGGGGCAGCTTCCAGACTACAGTGCCCCTGTTGTCCTGCACGCTGACAGGAAGACTGTGGAGGACTTCTGCAACAAAATTCATCGCTCCATTATCCGGGAGTTTAAATAGTAAGTCTTACATGTGAAGATTTTTGTTGGAAGTAGTGAGGGTGTATTCGAAGTAAGTGTTAATTTAGGAAAGCATGGAATTTGGTAAGGCATAACTAAGATTTTTTTCTCCTTCCTGTGTACAATATGACATATATCCTCTCATCTATATCTTTGTGTTAGATGAAAAACCATGTAGCCAATATTATAAGAGAGGATTGTATTGTATGTTCCCTGATTCTGTTCTATAAAATATTTGTTTCCTTAACCATCAAGTATATTATGGTTAATACACTCTGCCTTCAGCTGCCCTTGATTAGAGGTGAGATATTTGTAGTACTTGACAATTTCCATGGAAAAGTTAACATCACAAGTGAGTGTTTAGTAGTGTGTAACAACAAATGTGACGGGTACTGATTCGTCTTTATCTTGCAGTGCCCTGGTTTGGGGAAGCTCTGTCAAGCACCAACCGCAGAAGGTGGGGAAGGAACACGTCCTCAATGATGAAGATGTGGTCCAGATTTGCAAGAAAGTGTAGGGTTAGTAAGTGTTAGTTTCATGGATAAATTATACAGAACTGGGCGGAGGTGGGTAAGCTTCAGGGTGAATTGTTAACTTTTCCCTCATTGTTGCTTTGTGATAGCCTCCAGATCTTGGATGCACCCACCTTCTCTGACATTATACATTTCCCATGTCTAATATAATCTTTCCTAAGCTTTTGGAGATCAGGTTATGAAAGTAAAAAAAATTATGAACCAATTTTAAATTATGTAGTTTCATTGTAATATTCTAGTAGAATATTTGCTGCAAAAGCTTGGCTGTTGTTGAGGCGTGTTGACATCTTCCAGTCAGTATTGTTCTACATTCTAACCAACTTGCATTTATTATCTGTAGCAACTTATCATCAGATCACACTAGCCAAAGCTTTGAAGTACAGTATAGATTTTAATTGTTGCTTTGGACCATGACTTGGTTTTTGAGCTTTTTGGGAAAGTTTTGTTGAGAATAAAATCGAGCAATGCTGCTGGTATGTTCAGATTAGTTATAGAGGTGGTGAAAACCGGTGGTGATGGGTTGAGGTTAGTTTCTGATTTGATAAATACTATCATGTGTGAATGTGATTTGCTTCACTGGTTAAAGTGAAATTGTGAATGTGTATGAAGGAAGAGGCAATGCCTTTAGATCAAGTAATGAAGGTAACGAAAGAGTTGTTGAAGGGTTTATAAAGGAGGAAATTAGCTTAGACGATAGAAAGTTAAAGATCTGTAGTTTGGGTTTGGACCAGACAGAAGGATCACTGCTGCAGAACTGTCACATCAGATTTTATCCATCCCCTTCCCAATCAGCAGTAACTCCTGTTGAAGCAGTCTCCATTCATGTAATCACAACTGTTCTTATCACGTACAAACATTAATTTTTGCATTTAAAACTCTCTTCACACATTCTATCCATCCCATTCATGGTCTCTCTCAACCTCACACTCCTCTAAGGAACTAAGGAAAAATATAGCATAATACTAATAAATATTTATCTATAGAATAAAAACTTTGCACTTATATAATTCACAGCAGTATTTGAAACAGTTCAGAAGTCTCATTTACAAAAACAGTCAAAGTAATGTAATGTGGCAGTAGAGCTTCTTGTACATAGCATTCAAATCATTGTGAATTATTACCTCGAGAGGCTTGTTGACAAAGTGCCACTTGATAGTTCCAATAATTAAAAAGATGGCCACTGCTTTGTCCGATGATTAAAACCAAATCTAAACCCATAACGTCAACCACAATATGCACTTGTTCAAAATTCTTGTTTCCTATATTTGACTTTGTTTTTAATTTTCTTGGGGTTTTCTCCATATGCTGCCAACCTAGTATCACTTATACCCTCAAAGAATGGATTATCATGAGTTGCTTTTTTCTTATTATAAGATGTCATATCTGAAGTAGGTTGTTTGTTCCCCTTCTTTTTCTTTTTCTTTTTCTTCTTTTGTGCTTCTTCTGCTGCCATTTCTGGAGTTTCAGAATTATTCACCATATTCTGGGTTTCAATTACATTTTTCTCTTTCATTCCTGTGTTCTCGCTGAGGTCAAATTCCTCTGCTGCATTGATCTTATGTCCAGAAGGTTCTATTTCAACACTTATCTTGTCATCATGGAAGGCATTTGCTGTGTGCTTCTTTTTCTTCTTTTTCTTTGGTTGCTCTAAAGCTTCATTTGCAGATGCATGATTAATGACATTCTTATCAAGGTCCTGAGTAGAATTTTGAGTATCTTTCTTCCTTTTCATTGCTTTCTTAGGAGGTCCTTTATCATCATATTGTGTGGTATTACTTTCAGTCTGTCTGTCATCAGACTGTTCTTGTGGTTTCACTGTTGAACTCGAATCAGGATTTTCTTCCATAAGCTTCTGTTGTCTCCGTAACTTTTTCTTAAGGTTTTTCAATCGCTTCTTCTCCTCTTCTGTGATGTGGTGATTTACAGGATCACTGTAATTAAAAAATTTTGATTAGTGTTTTGTTTCTTCACAACAATAATTTCATAGTTTATTTTTATTTATATGACGGCAGACTGCTAATCTATTTATCTATCTATAGTTTCTGACGCTTTGTTCCCTACGGAAACGTCCTCCTGGGTGATGGCCAAGGCAGAAGAGCCTCCACCTCACTGTGAAATGTTTCTACGTGAATGTGTAATGAGCATGTGTTAAGGCCCGTACACACTATGACTTGTGCACCGCTCTCTGAATCAACTCACGAACCCCGTGCCCATATATGGAGAGATTAGCGGGACGTCTTGTGTTTGACCTGAGAGTCTGGCAGTGGACATTCCATACAAGTGCGTATGAGTGAGTCCCGCGCAAAGCCTGCCAGTTGCTTGCTATTCAAATACAGGAGGACATTACACTCTCGCTCTATCCGACCATGGCTAGACAGAAATTTGAATGGATGCGCTGGAACACTCAACAGTTCATTGACCTTATAAGGGATCATCCATGCCTGTGGCAAGTACGAAACAAAAACTATAAAAACAAAACAGTGAGGAGTGTAAGCCTTAATACACTAACAAAACAACTCACGAGTACAATAAATTGTGTAGTAACACCAGACATGATTATGAAGAAACTCCATACATTGAGCAGCTGTATCCATGAGTACGGTAATATACTATGGCAGTTGAGGCAAGACTGGTGCCGTGATGGCAGTGACTGGTTAGAGAGTGGCGCACAAGCCATAGTGTGTACGGACGGGCCTTTAGAGTGGTAAATAGTTTGAGTGAGTGGAGGAATAGAGATGGAGGTGGTCTAGGATCAGTGATGATGAATGGTGTTGGGAGGAAGAAAGTGTTTTGTTGTAGAGCAATGGGAATGGACGTAAAGGGAAGGTTGGATGGAGTAGCTGTGCCAACTGCACTGTATGCAGGTTGAAACGTGGAATATGGGAGCAGGAGAGAAAAGATTATATGTAATGGAGATGAGGTGTATGAAGATTATGCGCGAAGTAAAGCATGTTGTTCACCATGGTCTGGATGATCATGCGCTGGACTCGTGATTGTCAGCCATTACCCTCCCCTTGCTCAAGGGGGACAATAGCCACTTATCCTTAGCGATCTAAGCGAGATTCGAACCCACGCCTTGCCGAGTGGCAGGCGAGGGTGGGGGTTCGAATCTTGCTCAGATCGCTAAGGATTTTTCACTTACAGGTTGAGCAAGAGGATGGGTTGTGTTGAAGAACTGGTTATGAAAAATGGGTGGTCGAACAGAGCAGTGTGTTTTGATGTGACTTGGACATATAATGGAGAAGGAACAATTGGTGAAGATGATTGGATCAGGTATGAGAGGAAGGTTACAAATGAACAGTGTGAAAAGTTTTGAATGGAATAAGGAAGGATGATTGTGCATGATATAAGTGAATGGAGAGCAGTGAGGATGCAGCCTTGATGACCCATGGAGGATGTTGCCGTCACAATTCAGAGCTTCAGTCACTTATAGTTTTTTCTTCTATCCATTCATTTAATTTCTAAACTTTCATTGTCAATCATTTTCATTAGTAATGGTCAGATCCCTCAAATATACCTTTCATAACTTATGGAAATGGAGTAATTGATGATTATAACATTAAATGAACATCTCGACTTACTCAACAAACAGGCTGGGAAGGATCTTCTGCATGACATGAGACAGTGATGCACGGTGATGGTACATTTTTCTGTCCTTCAGCTCATCTTTGTCATCTCTCTGATACCGCAGCATCTTTTTCAATGATGCCCATTTATTTAGCTCTCTATCCTGGGCTGACAAAATCTGCAAGGAATTTCTTTGCTAAGAATGATTCTTTTCATTTTGTAGTTAAATAATTACTTACATTTTTGGGCATGAATGAATTTTACTTGCCATTGTCTCGGAATTTTCACTGCTGCAAATAATTAATACATCTCTGAACAGTAAAATGAGACATTAATGGCTAACTGGTAAAATGATGTTCCAAGGAACATGAAAAGTAATTGAAAAGTAGATATGGAGGAGGGTATAAATTAAACCTATGACAAGGATGAAGAGGTAAGTGTTACATGAGATTTGGTTATGGAAACTCCTAAGGATGACGCAGGATTTCACTCGCTTCTGCAAGATAAGAATGAGACTGTGAATACTGAAGAAGAAAAAAAGTAAAGTGGGGGCATACGCTGTAGCTGTGGGCACTCATTAATTAATCTGTTACCCTGGGACACTGGGGCTACTGTGACATCCAAGTTTCCACAGTTTACCTTTCCTAGGTACCCATTTATCGACCAACCCATTTGGGAGGATGAACAGCTGACTGCCGTTGCCTGGGATCAAACTTAGGCTAATGGATTCGTAGCGAGACATGCTAACCACTGCACACACTGTAGGTGATAAAATAATCACCCTGAGCTAGATAGCTAAGACACTCTGCTAGTGTTAAGGAGAGAATGCTACCTCTCACCAAGAAGCTGCCATGAACCAGGATTGATCTTGCAACCTTTAGGCCATGAGGTGACCACTATCACAGAGCCACCCGCACACTGACGAACAATGTCCTGACCCTGCTCTGAAAATTTAATTACAGAGGACTGCATGAAGGTGGTGAAAGTGTGTAGACTCTTTTAGCCTATGAAGTTGATGGTAAGTGGTGCTTAATTAAACATTAAATTAAATTTCCCCTGTAGTAGGGGCTCTGTTGAAAATCCATTGTGAATAACACCCTGGCAGCTAAAAGCCTCTATCTATGCTACTGAGTCCACTAGTTTAAGAGACAAAGATTAGTCAGTTTGGAAGTATTCCTATTCAATTACACTTAGAAAAAATATTCAGTGTTGAGGAGTCTTCTGGAGGTTCTGGTATGAAGGGCAGTAAGCTGTTATTAGCATAGTAGTGCTGATGATGTCTGAAGGCTGAGGAGGCCTGCTGGTTCTTGTCTCCAGTCTGTAAAGGTCTGATATTTATCATTGGTCATAGTTAATAGATAGCTTCTCAGTACTCTATTCGGAGCAAAATATTTGTATATGAGGTAATGGCTCAAACGTTAATCAAATAAGAATGTGTGTGGAGCAATGAAGGTGAGTGGAGAGCAGCGGTGAATGCATGAGGAATGATGTGGCTTTGACAACCATTGGAGGAGTTTCCAATGGATCAGATTGGGACACTTGTGAGCATTTAACTGGCATATGAAAAACACTTGAAACATACAATAAAGGAAGTCAGAAAAACATAAGCTTTATATTCTGTCATGACTTACCTCTTCAGTTGAGAGTCCAAAGTTGTTAGGCTCCACTTTTCTGTACTTGAACCTGCAAGGCATACCACTTATGATATCTTCAAAGTCTAGCTGATAATACTCATCAAAGTAAGATTCGAAAGTCTTTTCCTTGGGATCAAATACAGGCTTCTTTTTCTTTATGGCATTGGCAAACTTGGATTTTCTCCTCCTACCCTTCTTTTTGGTGGATGCCTGAATCATTTCTTGCTGCAGTGCTTTTCTGGCGTCAATCTTGTCACCACTGCCATCATCCATCTGGAGGATATAAAAAAGGTAGGTAATTCATAATTTAGGTATGGAAGATGAATATGCTGTACTATCAATGGAAGAACAGGAGAAGTTAAGAGAGTAGTGCGTAGTAGGCATTTATGAGTAAAATTATTGCTCGGAGGAATATATAACTGGTGAGATTTGTTCTATGCCTATATACCAGACTGTAGAGGTGCATACACACCTACGCACATGTTGAAAAGATCATACAAATCCTTGAATGAAGGGGAAAAAAAATCAACAATTTAAAAACGATTATAAAGCACAGTGTGATGAGAGAAATATGTTAATAAATGAGATGGGTTATTAAGATGAATAAGAGTTAATACACTAAGATGCTCGGGTGGGTTTGAAAAGGATATGGGAAGGATTAATCTGTTACAATGTATGGGTGAGATTGGAGGGTTGAGTTATAAAGGATAACTGCTCATGGTCTTGGTGAACAAAATAGAATATACAAAACAAGTGAGTTGAACTCAAACTTGCACCATGAATTGCTTTTATAAAGAAATGTGAAGTTGTGTGTTCAGTGAGTCTGAGTATGTCCAATTTCACCTAAGGATCAAAAATTATCTATACCATGCAACAATTGAGGTAAGTAGCTGATATGAGTGTATGAAAAAATTCCAACTTACAGAATAACTGCCTTGTTCCTCTTCCCAGTCCCCAGTTTCTTCACCATGAAATGTGCTGGCATCTTGTTTCTCTAGCCAGTGATCATAGTCCTCTGCAATATCACAGTAACTTTACATATCTCCAATTCAGATACTCAATACTACAGGCATTATGAAAAGAATCACATTATACAAACTCAAGAACAGTAAATATTTGTCACTTTGTATTGGAAACTTTTCCCCAGAACATTTACCGATTACTCCTAAAAACTTACTTATAACATCAATGTCTTCATCATCATCAAACACAGGTTTTTCATCATTGCCATCATCAACAGCATAATAGTCTTCACCAAACATGCGGGACATTGCTTCGTCATGATTTGTCTCATCAAAGTCCTCTTCAAAGAGTTTCTCCTGTGTGAACAATTTTAGTGTTTATATAAAATTTACATCTTAACATCCTATCAATTTCTCCTTTCATGTGTCAACAACTGTTATACAAGTGTTGGCCAACCAGTATGAGATGTATTTTGGTGTGTTGCCCCTTTATAGACCATATTGTGTTAACATACTCTGTCCCATACATACTGTTCACCCTCCTGGATGCTTTAGATCCCGTGACTTACTATTTCCTTTCTTAGTGGTCTTCTTGCTCTGTGATCTATATATTCTCTTCTCCATTCCTTCTAGATGATCCTTCTACTTCAGAACTCCATGGATTGTCCTCTACAGCGAGCTATCCTGATTTCCACACATCTGACCATGTTGTTCCTCACCCTATCAAACTACCCCCAATCTAAAGTTGTTCTTTAGCATTCTCATGTCTAGCACCTACATTATCTTTCTTCACCTCGCATTCAGTACTTATGCTTCACAGCCATGCAAAACAGTTAGAACTAAAACTCCCTCAAACACTTCTATTTCTGCCTCTACAACCAGATCTCTTTTATTCCAAACTCTCTCCATCAATCCTAAAACCTAAAAAAAAATTAAATATATATATATATATATATATATACATATATATATATATATATATATATATATATATATATATATATATATATATATATATATATATATATATATATAAATAAATAAATAAATAAAAACTTACCCCCAAATCTATTTCCTGGTTTCCTGATGCTTCCTTAATTTTTTCAATTTTGGCTTCAATCTCTTTATACTTTAAAGCCTTCAATCTCTCAATCTCCTGCCGCTTCACTTCCTTCTCTTTTTGTTTACGCTCCTTCAAGGCAACACGCTTCAGCTTCCTGCGCTCATCTTTTGCTCGCACGGAATCTTGGATAATACGCGGGTACTTCTTGATAAACTCTTCATCAGGCTCTTCAAATCTGTAAAATGAATGAATGTTGCATATTCTCATCATTCATTGCCAAGTGGTGTAATGGTGTAGGGTTGGCGTGGTTGTCTCAGAGCTGAGACGTCCTGGGTTTGAATCCCGTGCCAGATGGTGACAATTTGTGTTCGTCTCCTTTCCTGCTGTAGTCCTTGTTTACCTGGCAGAAAGTTGGTAAGGGGTGTAAGCTGAGGAGTTGACAATTTTAAAACAGGTCTGCATGATATAGTAAAGTAAGTTTCTACATGTACTTACAATTCTTTTGATTCAATTTACCACAAGCTGGCTTTACTATCAGTCTGTCCATGACTAAGCTGCAGAAACTGTCTATATTAATTTGTCAACTCATCAAACCTCCATCCTTTCATTCTTATCCTGCTTTCTGTATAATCTCGATGCTAAAAGACAATAAAATAAAATAAAATAAAATAAAATAAAATAAAATAAAATAAAAAAAAAAAAAATAAATAAAATAAAATAAAATAAAATAAAATAAAATAAAAAATAAAATAAAATAAAATAAAAAAATAAAATAAAATAAAATAAAATAAAATAAAATAAAATAAAAAAAAAAAAAAAAAAAAAACAAACAAACAAACAAACAAACAAACAAACAAAACAAAAAACAAACAAACAAACAAACAAACAAACCACTCGGAAATAGAATGTCCTAAAAACTGAATCATATGGGTTTGCAAACCTGAATCTGTATTTTGTCTCGAAGGTCTCCATAGCCTCCAGAGTTTTCTCATCTTCCGATATTGACTCTTCATCTATCACCACACCATTGTATGGGCGAAGTTTTGAATCATCCTCTTCTTCATTGTACCTGATGAATAAATGTCATGACTAACAGGATAGGAAACTATTTCTATCTAATGATATGTTAGTCTATCTGTGGCACCTCATTCCCTCCAGAACTTCCCAGAACAGAGGAGACCGAAGCTAAATGCAATGGTAAGATAAGTGAAAACAATAATATGACAAAGCAAGATTCATGTTCCATATCCATGCAGAAAGACAACAAAGAAATTATTACACCCCACCATAGAGCCCACACACCTCTCATTGACAAAGAAGTCAATCAGCCACTTCTCATCTTTAGACTTCTTAGGATCACTCCATGCTTCTTTCAGGCCTTCCAGCAAGCCTCTATCATCCTCATTTGTGAGTGATGAACATTCACCCCGAACAAAGGCTAAGACATCCTCTTGGTCCTGCAAGTAAATGGATCATAAGTGTCTAATAATTCTTAGTCTTTAAATAAATGACATATAGAGACCAGTGATCTTGTTCTAAAATTGCATATATCTATCTATCTATATATAGTTTTTGAGGCCTCGTTGTCTCTGGAAACGTTCCCCAAGGGGATGGTTATGGCAGAAGAGCCTCCACCTCTCCCTATCCAAACACGGCCTCCTTGCTTGTTCAATCCCTCCTCTGGTCAGCAACTCTTTCATGCATGTACTCCTTTACCCTATCCTTCCATCTTACAACTGGCCTTCCTCTCCTCCTAGGACCTTCAATTTCATTCACATACACTTTCTTCACAAACTCTTCAATCAATATGACCAAACCATCTGAAAGTATTTCTTTTCACCCATTCCACTACACCACACCGCACTCCACTTGCACAAGGTCCCATGCCTTTCACATCAGCAGACAGTTTGGAAGAATATTGCTGTCGTATTCCCTGCATGTCATAAAAGGCAACTAATAGGAATAAAGCATTGGGACTGGGGAGCCCCTCCTCTGTATTGCTTCTCCCTACCATGATACAAGGCATAGATGGGAAGGGGAGATTATATTCTGCTCAAACCCTAAAAGACACCTTGTCTCAGCTACACCCCTTTAAGAGAGATATAAGCCAGGAACATAGATAGATAGATTATCATTATTGCAACAACTATGCACATCAATTGTTATTGGTAATCATTTTGTACTTCTTTTTACCACATTTATGTATTAGGTCTTGAAATTTACTCCTAAGATGGGTTTGAAAAGCACTTTTAGGTAAGTAAACCAGACCTGAAAGCATGGAGTAGGATAGCTTCTGCTGGTGGTATACCTAGACTTTTTTTCCCCTACAACAAGAGGAATGAATTAGGAAAATATGAAGAAAAAAAAGTTTGACCACTTACAGACTATTGATCAATTAAAGGTAAATGACAACCAATACTGCACAACCAAATTTCAACACATTAAGTACCTTTGTCGGCATTTCCTCCTTCTGTGTTGGCTGGGTGGATTCCTTGACCTTGAAGAGCCCTGAGGTGAGCAGTTCATCCCCGCTGTCATCGTCATCACTTTTCATTCCATCCTCAAAGTTATTCATTCTCTCCTTTGGAAGTTGTTTTGTATCTTTCACTGATGTCTGACCTATGAACAAATGATTACTTGAGGTGAATAAACAAACTTCTCACTGAAATTCTGTTCCCAACAAGTGCCACTACAAGCAGTGCACAGTAAATATGAGTGTTACTTCATCTAACATGGACCACTAAATTTGACAGTATGGCTTTAGATTAATTTTGTAAATTTTGTAAAATAATGATCCCAGTGAAATGAGAGATCAGAATGTTAGAGTATGTGAGATCAAAAAGATGATTAATTAAATCTCCCTGAGCTAGGTAACTATAGACCATATAGTTCTGCTAGGGTTAACGAGAGCCCTACTTCTATCACCAAGTTAAGCTGCTGTGACCCAAGACAGAACTCGCAACCTTTAGGTCATTATACCACAGAACCACCCAACCCCCAGAGTATGTGAAAGAAAGAGGAGAAATGAGAATGGGCTTGCAAAGAATGAATGTAAGGACAGGAATAAATGAAGACTCTTCTGCCATGGCCATCCCCGGGGGGGTTTTTGGGAACAGGCATCAGATAGATTGAGAAATAGGTCACTCAGGATGGCATGAGAGAGAAAGAGAAAAAAAATGTTCCGCAAACACCAGAAGAAACAAAAAAATTTACTTGTAAACATATCATCTAAGTTCCAAGATCCAGCAGTTCTGCATCAGTTTCCCAGAAGAAAGCAAAAGCATAACTCAAATAACTACTTTACAACATAGGACAGGACACCCACCTTGCTCTTCTTCATCCAGCTCTCCTCCATGATCTGTTATCAATAAACGCTCATAGTCCTTGACAGTCATAGGCTTCTCTTTTTCATTTTCATTTTCCTTCTTCTTTCTGTAATTGCCAGTGAAGAACTTTTCACCCTCCAACTTGGGGTCATTCTTTTTATGCAATGCTCCCAGTGTCCGCAGGAACTCCCGGTCGAATTCAGGATTCTCTGCCTGAAATATTTAGTTGTTTAATCAAAGCTGGAGGGATGATTATAAAAGGTTTTCTAAGTTTTAATTTTTTAGGGGTGTGTGTTTCCTAAATCCATTGTGTTACATGGTGGTAAAAATAAATTTTTGAATAGCTTTTGATAGTTTTGATAATGTGTGTAGACATCAAGAATCTATGCCATAATATAATTAGAAATAAAGAATCTATGGTATTTGAACATCAAAAAAATTCACATTAAGTCTCTAATATACTTTCTTCAATGCTCTTATCGTCTCTACTTCCACATAACCAACATCATGATGTTACCTCGGCAAAATCTTCATCTGAAGAGCTCTCTGAGGTTAAATCTTCCTCTCCATAACGATCTTTGTCTGAAATAAAATTATATATTAATCCAGTAATGCAAATAAGCATGTTTAAACCAAAATATTTTTTTCATGCCAGGCATTTTCACTGGACAAAATTTCCTGCTTTCATTTCAATAGTGTAAGATTCTAATTGCTGTGTCACATGATGCTTCATGTCGCATAATAAATCTTTCTTGTGTAACTTTATGAATCCTTAATACAGGTACACCACTGATTCATATCTCCCTTGGTTCCTAAACCTTGTCACATTAAACATTTTGCTGAACCACCCAGGCAGACCTTCCTCTGGACAATTATTTAATTTTTTTTCATCATTTCCACTATTCTTGGCTCGATATGGACAGGTTTATATGTTTGACATCATCACTAACATTTGTATCTATCTCAGAATAATACATACACTTCTGGAGCTCCTCAGACAGTCTCCATTCCTGATACTTGTTGGCATATGCTTTGTTGATGTGCAGCTCACCATCCTCTTCATTTTCAGAGTCATCAAAAAGGATTTTCTTCTGCTTTGGCATCTTGCAAAACAGAACCTGTAGTGAACATCTGGAATTAGCATTCTCAAGGAAAAAATTTACTTTCCTGTTTTCTGCAGTGTGGACATCAGCATTTCTACAAATGTGATACGAGAAAAGGAATGACAAAAACTAAGTTACTTTTTTAAAACATGTATCGGTGCCATAAAACAAGCAACTAAATGGGCCTAAGCTTTATATTTTTCCTTTGTCATATTTATACAATTACACAAATAATACAAATCACAATTGCACAGTATAGAAAGCTACAAGTTGCAACTAATTCACACACA
>JAPQNM010000043.1:4006648-4011648 GCA_029783475.1 Metacarcinus magister | reverse complement strand
ATATATATATATATATATATATATATATATATATATATATATATATATATATATATATATATATATATATAGTGTGTGTGTGTGTGTGTGTGTGTGTGTCAATACCTAATGAAAATTTATGACTATACATATACTTATGGTATTAAAATTTTGATCTCTCTCTATCTCTCTCTCTCTCTCTCTCTCTCTCTCTCTCTCTCTCTCTCTCTCTCTCTCTCTCTCTCTCTCTCTCTCTCTGGAGGTAAGAGGGGGAAGGAAGAAATTTAGGAGGGGTAGGTGTCAGCTTGTCTATCACACACACACACACACACACACCCACACACACACACACACACATTATTATTATCTTTATCTATTAAATTGTTGTAAGAATTTCCCTCACCACCACCACCATCACCATAATGATGAATAAATACTATAATAATAATAATAATAATAATAATGAATATGAGGTGATGGTAACGGGAATAATGAAAGTATTTCCTGTATCTCTTTATATATATATATATATATATATATATATATATATATATATATATTTTTAATGTTTGATATTATAGTAATGATGAAATTGAGCCCAGATTCGTGTTCAGTATGACCTAAAACCTTTATGTACAAATTTTCATGAAATTCCGAGGTGTGGAAATTTTCATGAAATTTCCTAGGGTACCACCTAAGATTTTTTGGCAGAAATCATGTATTTTGAAATAACTCAAAAACTATGAGGTTTACGTAAAAAGAGTAAAGGACTTAAAAGAAAGAACAGAACACGCCCGTTCTTTTGAGCTATAGTGATATGGAATTGGAGCCTAAGTATAGATGTAAGAATTGAAAAAAGAAAACATTAATTTTGCTCACAATAATTAACTTTTCTCCAAAGGTATAATATATATTGGAAAGGTGATGACATCAATCGATAGATCTTTTCAAGCTGCATAACCTTGTTTCTAATCCTTTTTCCTGTAAGAGTAATGGTTTCGTAATAAAATGGCAAAAACATATTCGACCTCAATTCTGGTGGACATTTTCGGACCACAAAATCAAAAATTCCTTACCGTCACAGATACATGAAAAATGACTTCAATAAAACTTTTAGATATTCCAATTTACAGTAAAATTTGTTCAAAAAGTTATCGTGTATGACACAGTTTTAACGGCAGTAGCAAAAAACCTTCTACCCTATACCTGGGAAGGGGTTAAGGGGGGGGGGAGGGATTATAATGAAAATAAGTCCAGATTCGTGTTCAGCATGACCTAAACCATTATTGTAACAATTTTCATGAGATTCGGAGGTGCTAAGTTTCCGCGGCGCACAGCAAGAGTAGACAAGAGTAAAAACGTGAGGTTAGGTTAGCTGTGGTGCCACATCTATTACTGAACCGGACCAAATACTATACACACTCGCTAATACTATATACTATACTACTATAATACTATATATACTATAATACTATATTAAGTATATAGTATTAGCAGCCAGCACAGCAGAGTCCTGTATTCGGATCCACGACACATAAGGATATACAGACACACACACTTACAAACTTAAACACATGTTGTAGACAAGTGTGCCTCCCTGAAGTAGATAGGCAAGGCTACTCTAACCTCTATAGGATGACAGGTTGAGTAAGGTTGCAAAGGCCACTAGAGTAAACAAACACACACACACACACACACACTTTAGCTCCCGAAAATAATTACAATGAAAAGTGTGACAGGAAAATATATGAGGGAGTAAATCTGAAAGGCATTATCAAGAAAGATATTTGTTCATGTGCGTACGTGGGAGCATGTGTGTATGTATGTATGTAGATCATCTGTTTATCTAATGCTAATGTGTACTTATAGGTCATTGAGATTGCATACAGGTGTTATCAGGATTAATGTAAACAGTGGCAGTTTTAATTGTACTTTTAATATTGATTCATCTATCATGTCTTTCTGAAATGGCTTTGAGAGGAACCCACAAATACGGTTTTCATTTTAATTTTCTCTCTCTCTCTCTCTCTCTCTCTCTCTTACTGTACGATCGCCGAGGTTGAAAACACTGCAGTGAAGAGAGGCTGTCTGTCCTTTCACTGTTGTCACGTTCACTTGTTCTCTCGCTACTGCTGGCCTTGACAGCTTATGCCAACCCTGCCACCACTGAGAGTCAGATTCCAAGCTGCCTGAAGAGGGGGACCACCACTACTATAAAAAAAAAACTATAATAATAACAGACGCTAGCAAAAATTGTTTCATAAAACCTAACAAATCCGCTGCTAGCACTGACAAGGCTTGTATATTATTATTACTATTATTTTTATTTCTATCATTTTCATTATTATTATTATTATTATTATTATTATTATTATTACTTTTATTATTATTTTTATTATTATTATTACTTTTATTATTGCAGTGCAGCGTGCAGCGACACCCAGCAGGATGTAGGCAAGAGAGAGAGAGAGAGAGAGAGAGAGAGAGAGAGAGAGAGAGAGAGAGAGAGAGAGAGAGAGAAAAAAAAATTCTCTCTCTCTCTCTCTCTCTCTTGCCTACACCCTGCTGGGTGTCGCTGCACGCTGCACTGCAATAATAAAAGTAATAATAATAATAATAATGAAAATGATAGAGTTACACCAATAACCCTAGCCAAGATTATCTAAATACACTAACTACTACTACTACTAGTAGTAGTAGTAGAAAATTAAGTAAGTAGTAGTAGTAGCAACAGCCCGCAACCGAGTTTTCTTGACAGCATGGATACCGGTGGCAAGGATGGACAGGAACCCGAGGTGGGGATGTGTGCAAACTGTGGATTCCTCGCCAAACTGCGCTGTGCAAACTGCCGACAAGCTTTTTACTGCAAGCGAGAGTGTCAACGTGAACATTGGAAAAAAGGGCATAAAGACCAGTGCCAGCCCTTCAAGGTAATGACGTCACTAGATCGACAACCAATCACAAACTGAAGCACTAATGACATGAGTCAGCTGAGTGTGTGTTATCTTTCTAATTTTTCCTCCATACCGTTTACCCTTCCTCTCTTCCTACAAATTTCCGTTATCTCCCCACTTCCTTCTCTCTCTCTCTCATCATCATCCTACCTCTATATACATATCCTCTCCCTTCTCCCCTCCTACAACCTCTCCTTTGCCTTCCTTCCTCCCCTGGTCCTCACAGGTCCTACAGTCCTCTGAGCTGGGACGATACATGGTCGCCTCGCGGGACCTCAAAGCCGGGGACATAATTTTACGGGAGGACCCTATTGTTGTAGGACCCAAGCAAATGACGGAACCTGTATGTCTCGGATGCTACAAAAGAGTCGACGGCTCCTACAGGTAAGGTTGGAAGAGGGTAAGGAGGGAGGGAAGAACGTTGGCAAGAGATGCTAAGGACAGGGCAGGGTAAGAAAGGAGGGAGGAGGGACAAAAGAGAGAGAGGAAGGAGAGGTAAGATATTAGAATCCCCACACAGAGATAATACAAATGATACAATGTCCTACACCATAACTCACATCATTACCACACCCATCCCACATCTGTGACACCTCCACCGTCTACCTGTACTCCTCATCCTACACCCAAGCACCTTAAACTTTTCCTCTTTCATCCCCGCGTGGCTGAGGTGTGTCATGTGTTTACAGGTGTGAAAAGTGCGGGTGGCCGATGTGTGGGCCTGAGTGCTGCAGTGTTGTCGATCACCAGCCAGAGTGTGTGGTGGGCCAAGAGATTGGTTCACCAATCGACATCACCAACTTCAATGAAACCAATCATTTCTACGAGGTTATCCTTCCTATGAGGTATGTGCACGTGTGTTCTTACCTAATTTTAAGTTTACAAGATTGTCAAACTCGTTGTGTCCTGTCTTTTTGATACTGTTATATATTTTTCTTTAAAACTGTGAATGATCTTTTTTTTTTGCACACTTGACTTCGGGTAATATATTCCACTGGTCCAGTACCCTGTCTGGAAATCTGAATCTTGTTACATCTTTCTTTAGTCTTTTCTTATAATTCTTTTAGGTTGTGTTCTCTCGAAGATGACGAGAGAGACCTCTCTCTCTGTATGTGTGTGAGTGTTTCCGTTTCCTAAATTAAAGTATCCCTCTCCTCCCTGCAGATGCCTGGCCCTCAAAAAACGTTCTCCGCGTCGTTACGAGCAGCTGATGGCCCTCAAGAGTCACTACGATGACCGCCTCGGCAATCATGTTTATGAAATGAACCAAAAGCGCATCGTCAACTTCCTGCGTAACTACTTTTTCCTGCAGGAGTTCTCAGAAGAGGAGATCGACTGCTCGGAGCGCACAATTCACACCGTTACGGGCATCACAGATGTGAACGCCCTCGAGATTCGCATGTCAGAGACAGATATCCTTGGGCTGTATCCAACCTTCGCCATGTTGGAACACTCGTGCACACCTAACACACGACACTCCTTCACGTCGGAGCGGCGGGTAGTGCTGCGAGCTGCTATGGACATCCTTCGCGGGGAACACCTCAGCACCATGTACACGCACATCCTGTGGGGCACAGCGGCGCGGCGTGACCATCTCAAGCACAGCAAATACTTCATGTGCACATGCTGCCGCTGTGCTGACCCCACTGAGCTTGGCACCAACTTCTCGGCGCTGCGATGCCGAAACTGTTCCAACGGCTTCCTGCTGTCGGCTGCACCCCTGGACGAGCTAGCTGACTGGATCTGCGCCTCGTGCAGTGCCACGCTCTCATCCCAGGAAGTGACTGCGGCCAACCTCCACCTGGGGGAGGAGGTGGAGGCGGCGCTAGTCAACCCTGACTGGACATGCCTGGAGGAGCTAGTAAACCGTCACGCCAAAACTAGTGTTCACCCTAACCACTTCCACTTGTTTGCCGCCAGACACACGTTATTGCAGATGTACGGGCGAGACTCCTCTGCGGCAAGATCCGAACACATGAGGAAGAAGGAACGTCTATGCCAAGACTTCCTAAAAGTGTGCACCGCCCTCGACCCTGGAATGGCACGGCTTGGCCCTTACGCTGGCGT
>JAPQNM010000043.1:3996648-3999148 GCA_029783475.1 Metacarcinus magister | reverse complement strand
GCTGCAACTAAATTAACAACAATTTACAATTTACTAGTGACACAAAACAATTACAGTGAAGGGAGAGTAAATATCTTTTTTTATAAGTTTTATAAAAATTATTAAAAAGTAATGACATCCAATCATGTAAAGAATTGCAATAAAAAGTTTTCTTAGAAAGCTTTGAAGCAAAGCAGGAAAACTTATAAATTATGAACAGATGTCACCAGACCTCCTGAGAGACATGGCAAAGTATTGAACATGTTTAATATTTTGTCACTTTTCTTTGCCACTTACTAGTTCAACACTTTTATGGTCCAAGAGCTTCCCTCAGACATCCAAACAAAGCAAAAGTAAGACATTAAACTACGGAAAAGTCCTCCACAAGTGCCTCTTTGCCATGTCACATACCAGTCTGGTCGTTCAGTAGTTAGTAGTTCCATGGTGGTGGGAGTGCTAGCAGGAGTAAGTGGTGGTTGTGGTGAAGGTTGATGAACAGGGTTGTTAGTTACATGAAATTCTGGGCATCAATACTGAGTTGGCTATGGTTATCCCCACAGTCACGCTCCCGCTTTAGTGCCCCGGAGCCAGAGCCGACGAGTCCGTCCATTAGTTATGAAATAAAGACCATAAAAGGGAAAGAAAAAGAAATAAAATAAGCTTGAAAATAAGAGCAGAAGTAAGAAGTAGCACTAGCTGTATGTTAGTGAGATTAATTGACTCTTATTCAAATACATTATAGGTTAAAACTAAAGCAAAACATACAGTAGATATGTATATGCTCTGTAAGCTAATGATATTAGTGTGGTAACCAAATGTATGTGAGGGTGAGAGCAATGAAAGCATGTGTGAAAGATGTGCCATTGGACCTTGTGCAAATACAGTGAAGTGTGATGTAGTAGAATGGGTGAAAAGAAATACTTTGAAATGTTTTGGTCATCTTGAGAGAAAGAAAGAGTTTGTAATTTGTAAAGAAAGTGTATGTAAGTGAGCAGTCCTTTGGGTTATTAGGCAGAGAAAATTATATACTTAGGGTTATGATTAAAAATAAGCTTAGCAAAGAATGAACCAAGGCCATACGCCCTTAATAAGATTAGCAGAGAACACTTTTTCTCCAACTACTTTGTTCCCAGAAAGCTAAAGCATCGAGTCATCAGATAATACATCAGTCTGTAACTCTGCAGCCTTCACCAACATTACAACAAAGGATGACACGACTAAAAATCTTCTCTTGGATTACCTGTCCAGCATCTGATTTTTCTAAAGAGGCATATAATGATTTCAACCACTTGACTCATCCTATATAAAGTATGATCAAGAAGATGCCACTCTGGTATCTGGAACCAATCACTGACACATCCACTAACAGTCACACATGCAACACTATTCACTGCCTTCACAAGCCTTCCTCTCTCATACCACACATACACATTGCTCACCATGTCATTGGCTTTCTTAACATTCATGAATACTTCAATAATTTGTTATTCTTGCAAAATCTAGTTTAGATTGGGTGCCTCAATGAAAAATAATAATTTTAATAATCTTGTACACAACCAATCTCATAGCATTAACATATTTCAAAGCTGATTGCTTAGAAATTTTAAATATCTAAATAGTTCAGAGAATTAATAAACCATATAATACATAGTAAACTAGAAGGGTACTCAGTAGAGCACAAGTACCTCTGCCGTGACTGCTGATATTTGTGAAATTTTTCTCACCTTGACCTTTGACAATAAACTTTAAAGAATTAATAGATTTGTTACTTTGGGTAGATCAAGTTTGTGAAGTTTTACAAAGTTGTGGTGGGTTTTGACGGAGTTGTGATTTTTTAAAGATGCTATAGGTCAGTGGTCAGCTTGGAGTTGGACGTGCTGAAGATGGCATACAAGACAATGTCCAACGGGAATTCTAACGGCGACATTTAATTTTTCCTGAGATTTCTGTTTGACTTTCACCTTTCAAAATGCAATGGAGTGTAGATTTAGGATAGAGGGTCATGTTGAAGTTTCATGAGGTTGTGATGCATGGTGCATCACAGGAAGTTGCAAATATACTGACAA
The DNA here is from genome assembly GCA_029783475.1 of Metacarcinus magister. Lineage (NCBI taxonomy): Eukaryota > Metazoa > Arthropoda > Malacostraca > Decapoda > Cancridae > Metacarcinus > Metacarcinus magister. The sequence goes on along the minus strand of JAPQNM010000043.1, from coordinate 3,997,103 downwards.
ATAAACAAAGTGAAAACCTAACCTCTCGCACAACTTTATTCCCGGAAGTGACAATGACCACATGAAAAAAAAAATCCCCACTTTTACCTATAAGTAAAAAGTATTATCCTTACAGCCTATTCTCCTTATTTTCAAACTATTCTATTACACTCACCTGCCTTGAAGAGTCTATAGAGGTACGCACTCCGGAACCAATTAGAGTGTCATCAAGCATGTCATCATTAAGAGGAATGCGATCCTAGAATGGAATTAATCAAACACAGCAATATAAGTAACTTGGTTCAACCTTATTGGTTACAATACTACCGCTGCTATGTCAAAAGTATTGTTATTCATGATATGATTCAGCTTTTGTAGCAAACTTATCCCACATATTTGTGGTACACTGGTTAAGAGGGACCCTTTGTTCTATCTATACATACATTAAACTTACTACTCCCCATGTGTGTCAAACT
>JAPQNM010000043.1:3976648-3991648 GCA_029783475.1 Metacarcinus magister | reverse complement strand
TCCACCCCTACTGGATTTCTTCCCTATTAGTTAGCAATAAAAAGCATCACTTTTATACCGTTTATGTGAAACACACCCGTGAAAAGCTCAATTTCCATTTTATTGTAAAAATCAATGATTAGCATTACTTGCTAAACTTAGCAATGGACCAGCATCCTCGCTAGAATGTAGCAACTGGTAGGCCTAGGGAGCGTGGGTTGGTATTGTTTGAAAGAAAACAACATGTTTACAGGACTTGAGGACAAACTAATCAAATTTGACGGCGCGTTAATTCAAAAAATGCCCTGTCCACTATTGTGGACACCCGCACTTGGAGCCCACGCACCGGGTGTCCACAATAGTGGACACCCGCGGTTTAAGGGTTAAACATGAAGTGGCAGGGGTCAGCTCTGGGACTCTGTTGTGGATATGATCCCTGCCCTCGTGCCCATTGCATGACCTGATGTGCAGTGTTTGGTGGAGTGTACCAATCATGTTTTAGTGGGATTTAATGGGTAGAAGCACCTCTATTTGTATGTGTGTGCTTTTCAGCATATGGCAGGAATATGCTCTACATTATGACATGAATGGTCAAAGGAAACAGTGATTAGAGTGTCCTGATGTATTCTTCTGCCTTCCATTGCCTATCCTCAAAGAGTAGCTGTTGAGCCTTGCATTGCCACAAAATTTGTCAGTCAAAGAGCTCCCCTGTTTTTAAGGTGTTTGGTTTAGGCATCACACTGCATCAAGTTGCTTATTGTAGTATGTTGTTTGCAATTGAACAACATTTTTGTCTTACTATTTTACTAGCCATATTATAATATGTATATAATTTTGAAAAAAAGTTCTAACCAAACATACTGACTGCTTTGTTAGAGCACAAACTTTTTTGTCAAATTTTTGGTGAATGAAACATATTTTTGAACGATGTTCCAAATTTTACAAAAAAAGCATCTAAAACATTTAATATTTTCAATTATTTGTATATCATATCAGTTGTTCAGGTTCATAAGAAAATTTTTTGAGGCTCTTTTATGAAAAATGTCCCAACATGCTTCAATGACTAGAGCCTGTTATTTGTTGGGAAGCAGTTTTCAGTCCTATTCCTACAACATAGAGGTGGATGTTGGTCACTTACTATTCAGAAAGTATATGCTTAAAAAAGAACCATGACAAATAAAATAATAAATAATAACAAAAATAATACTATGAATTTCAGAAGAGAGAGAGAGAGAGAGAGAGAGAGAGAGAGAGAGAGAGAGAGAGAGAGAGAGAGAGAGAGAGAGAGAGAGAGAGAGAGAGAGAGAGAGAGAGAGATTATTGTTTGGTCATGAGCAAGGCATCAACATGACACTTATACCCATTTTGAGTGAATTTTCCTTTACTCTCAGATGTGGCATGCTGGAACCTTTTTCCATGTCCGGCCTCGTTCGCAGAAGTCATCATCACAACATACATTGTAAAATAACATACAAGCATCAAATATAAATATAAATAACGAAAACTCAAAATAATAAAGATCAGCCTAAGCCGTGCACATTTTTCAACACTTACGTTTCTGATTGGCTGGAACTGGTTGAGGTGGTGCGTCTCATCATCATCAACATCAACACTAAACAGAAAATAATACAATAAATCATATCAATCCATAGGTAATATATATAATTCCTTTCCTACTAATTAATTAATAAACTTTCTTAACAGTCCATCTTTATTTAGCTCTTGTTTATATCCTTCTACAAACTCATGTATCTGAATCATGAGTTAAAAAATCATTGGAAAACATTCATTACTCATTTACTTGTAGCTGCACTTGTTGTCTTCTTAACATCCCAGTATATAGGAAGAAAAATTAGTCAGAAAAATATGCTATGGTACACAATGTTTTAACCACTCAACTCTCACATTTAGTTTGCTACATAAGAATCTCACATCCTAGGACAAAGAATCAATAGAGACAAATAGGTTACTGGTGTACCTCCTCCAGGTTAGACTAGACCCAAACCACTGCATCAAACGTGAAGGTAAAAGTGAGCAAGCAGTTAAATAATAGACATGGAGAGGATTTATTGACTGTAATAGAAATAGCTGACAACTATGGTATACTTACGGAATGCCCAACCATGAAAGAGCTTGAGTAGTTAGTCCTCCACAAAGTATAACCGTAACTATGACGATGAGGGAGGTTGTGGTCAATATGGATTTGCGAGCATCACTGCTGGTGTTGCGGATGGCCAACCCAAATGCTATGGCCCCTCTAAGGCCTGAAAAGGTTCACATTGCAGCTCTGTTTTTATCCTTACCAAATATATATTTACAGCAAGATCATTTATTTTTACATTGTATTGCGTATATGGATTTTTTTGGTGAATACATACAAATTATTATATACATACCTGAGAAAAGTAGCATATTCATGAAATTGATAGGTATTTTTGGCTGGCGTCCAATGTTGAGCATACATGCCATTGGATATATATTCATGAATCTTCCAACTATGATAGCTATAAAAGCTATGCAGATGAAACTAACATCCCACTTGTGATGAGCAAAGGTAAACATTGACACTCCAATGTATGAAAAGATGAAATTTTCTGATAAGAAATTCAATAATTCAACGATGGCCTTTATATTGATGCGACTTTCAGTTGATAGGTTGTTGTAGGTGTAGTGTGCTTGACATATTCCACAGAATAAAACGGCAACAATTCCTGAAACAATGTTAAATAACATGAGCACACTTCATAATAACTGCTTCAGAATAATTAAACTGAGAAGAAAAGTTCACAAATTGACTTACCTGTTAAATCAGCAGCTTCTGCCATGAGGAACGTAGAGTATGACATGAGCACAAAGAGTGCAGCTTCCAGCAGAGGGAAATCCTTCAAATGGGTGAACTTAGTGAGGATAGCAGTAAGGCAACCCATTACTGAGCCAATGATGAAAGACATGCTGAAGATCCACAGGAAGTTGACGATGGCCATGAAGAAAGCTGAGGTTTCAAATCCTCCACTTGTGCCGCCATAACTTTCTATTGCACTGTTTGAAAGAGGCCATTCATATAAAATTAAATTTCTCTTTAACATAAAACTAATTATATATCAATTGATGCATATCATCAAACTTTATAAAATATATATATATATATATATATATATATATATATATATATATATATATATATATATATATATATATATATATATATATATATATATATATATATATATACTTATCAACCAAGAATGGAATCAGAATTGAAAATCACAAGAAATAAAAGACACACCTTGTTAAGACAATGGCAACAGCATCATTTAAGACACTTTCTCCAAACACCAATGCATACAAATTAACATCAACATGAAGATCAGAGAAGATCGCTAAAATTGTCACTGGATCAGTTGCTGATATCAATGCCCCAAACAGCAGACTGTCAATGAAGGTCATTGAAGAACCAAGCAGGTACAAGAAACCATACACGATTCCACTGGGAAGAGAGGAACACCAATCAAATAGTAGACATAAATATTATAATAAAAAAATTATTATGAAATCACAAAAATATTACAGATTGTTTATCATATAAATTAATGTGTCCATCAATCTTATACAAATACAATAAAGTTTTCACACAAAATCAATATGACTTTTCTGTGAAATAGTCTTGAGTAAGTAACTGAAAATAGTTGACTTACCCAACAACAAATGTTGATATAGTTGTTCCCAGAAAGGCAAATGTGAATATGGCCCCCAAGTTTTTGAAAAAATGTTTCTGAAAAAAAAGACAAAGATGAAATACTCTACATTAACATGAAATCACTGAAACAAATTTCATAAACTTATGATTGGCATAGTATAATCAACAATAACTCAACTGACATATGAATAAACAAGATAAAGGAGGCTACACAAGGGAAGAGGAGAACATATAAGAAAGTGACGCAAAGGTGTGTCATAGGATCACTTGCAAGGGTTATGAGATGAAAGAATGTGTCCATGGAGGTAAAGAGAGATTTAAAGAACAGTATTTTCCTGGCAACCTTGATGTATGGATCAGAAAATTGTACATGGAATAGAGTACTACAACAGTCAATATTGCATGGTATGGAAATGAGTTATCTGAGAGAAGCATGTGGTGTGACAAGATGGGAAGCACTTCTGTAGTTTGAATTACAGCTCCAAATGCAATGAAAAAACTATAATAATATAATAACTAGTTACCAACTTTTTTATGTTTTGTTGTGTATTCTCCTCTAAAACCAATTATAAAATAACATACAAAGCATGACATATCTAGGTTACATAAGGTAAAGTGGACTTCTAAAACCCACACATTAAAACACAAAATAAAACAATGTACATGAAAATTGTAGCTCCTACAAGTTAAAAGTTTCAAAACTTAATGTATATGAAAAACAACATACCCTTTTAAGACTGTAGCCAGCACTGAATATAATGGGTGGAAGGAGTATGTTGAAGAAAATCTCTGGATCAAAAGTAGCCTGAAATAATGGTCTTATTAGTGAGGTCATGATGGATACATTAATATAAATCAAGAAAATTCAACATGGTGTCTTTTTATACTGAAGTGAAAATATACAGACATGCAATATCACTAATATCATAACTTCAGCACCAATCTCTTCTCTACAGTAGTCACCAGTGTCTACTAAACACATAACCAGAGATACACTTCCATAATGAGAGAGAGAGAGAGAGAGAGAGAGAGGAGAGAGAGAGAGAGAGAGAGAGAGAGAGAGAGAGAGAGAGAGAGAGCGAGAAAGTCTTTGAGTGTAACAGCTCAATATATATAATAGAATGACACTAAATAGTGAAACATTAACTTAATAAAAATAAATAATAAATAACAAACACTGATTGTTTTTCTAAGAGGTGTTTAAGTTTACAAATCGTTTAAAGCATTACAATTCTAAGTTTTCATTTAGTAACAGTAAACGTCCTATAATCCAAAAGGCAAGGGACCGATGGTGCTTCAGAATATTTGGGATTATCATTGAGAAGTGTGTCAATACATACACACAGTATGTATTATCACACCACAAAGTGATGCCACACCATATCTTGACAAACATTTGGTAACCCTTCAAAGTAGACTCAAATATTACCATATCTTGTCACCAGTGGCACTACTTTCATGAAGTATTACTGCAAATTGACTATATATAAATTTAAAAAAGAAATAACTAATTATATGTCTCAAAGTTTTCAAGACAATTTGATGAACAAATCTATTTTCAAAAGGAATTAATTATCATCAGCCTCTCTGATTCCACTGTAGGACAAAGGCCTCTCCTAACATTTTTTGGTATCTATTTTGTAAGAAATAATTTTCAACTTTTCCCATATCCTCTTGTTTTTCTTGAGTCCCTCACAAACAGATCTTCTCTATCCACATGTGTGTGTGAGTGTGTGTGTGTGTGTGATTACCTAGTTATGTGTGTGTGTGTATGTGTCACCATCATAATAAATCAGATAACAACGGCATCACTTCCTAATGCAACTGTACAAAAGGAACTAGTGGAAAGTGTGAAAGCCATGTTTAGTTGGTCAGAGACACAGTCTAAAAATCATGTGAAAGTCAGAAGAGGTGGCTCTGAACACTGAACATGACAGAATATAGAGGGGAGCTTTAGTCCTCTCCACCTAATTCCACTCCAGTGGTTAGCATGTCTGACTACGAATCTGCCAGTTCGATCCCAGACGAGGACAATCGGCGCACAGCTCATCTAGCTGTTCATCCTCTCAAACAGGTTGGTCAATAAATGGGGACCTAGGTAAAACCTGGGGAAGGTAAACTGTGAAAACTCAGATGCCACAGTGGCCCCGTGTCTCGGGGTAACAGATTAATTTCCACCCCAAGCTCCAAGGCCAATGCGACGGGAGATTAGCGCCTGCAGCTATAGCATGTGCCTCCACTTTACCTTTACTCCTCTCCACCTGGTTCCATTCCCCACTACTTGGGTGATTGTGGTGCCTTGTTTCAATGGTCGACTGGCTGCCTCAAACATTTTGGACTATTGGGATATTTGGCCTCATTTTCAACATTTTGGATTATTGGGATTTTCAAACATATGGTATTTGGATTAAAGAACGTCTAATATATGCAGGTACCATGATTTACTAATTGCAAAAGATAAATATATATATTTGTTTTTTCTTAAGACACTGATTACTAATTAACCTTCACTTTTTAAATAAAAGTTCTTACCTTTTGAACGATTTCAGTTTCAAGTGTCTCTGGAATCTCTCCTTTGAAAGTATATGCATATGTTCTGTTTTGACTACTATTAGCTGAAAGAGAAAAATGTATTCATATATCTAACCTTAGTAAAACACAAACAAATTAGTTTTTTATATTATATTCATATAGTATACAATAAAACACACACACACACACACACACACACGGGATAGCAGGATGGTGAGTGAGGAGGATGCTACAAGACAGAGAAGGGCAAAGCATTTAGAGAAATTGTGTATTTGACTAATTGTACTTGTAGTATACAGCTACACTCGTGTTGTCCTGTCTCCGTATCTCTATTTGTCTCTATCTATACTTCTCTGGGGAAAGCTGTACTTTCTTGTTGTTCAAGCAAATTCCTTTTTGCAGTTTTTGTCCCATCAAATATTGAGCCTATGCTTTTCTATCTGTTTCCTCCTGGTTGTTCATCAATTCATATATTGTAATTAAGTCTCCTCTTTCTCTTCTTTCTTTTAGTATTATCAATTGCATTTATTTTAATCTTCCCTCATATGTTAGCTCTTATGATAACTCATTTCCACAGCATGCAGTATATATATATATATATATATATATATATATATATATATATATATATATATATATATATATATATATATATATATATATACACTGCATGCTGTGGAAATGAGTTATCATTGAGTTTGTGAAGAAAGTGTATGTGAATGAAACTGAGGGTCCTAAGAGGAGAGGAAGGCCAGTTGTAAGATGGAAGGATAGGGTAAAGGAGTACATGCATGAAAGAGTTGCTGATAGAAGAGGAGGGATTGAACAAGCAAGGAGGGAGAGGTGGAGGCTCTTCTGTCGTGGCCATCACCTTTGAGAACGTTTTTGGAGGAAACGAGCTGTCAGAAGCCATACATACATATATATATACAATAAATAAATGAATAAACAAAATAAAAAAAATTCACTTCACGTAAAATGTTTGATTATAACTCACAAACATGAACTATTATTCATATAAAATATACAATAGCATAATGTACTAATAAAAATTGTAGAAAAACCCAAGATTCAAACTCACCATATGCATATTTGAACCACAGAGTGTCAGGAGGAACAATTCCTTTGTATGGTTGGCCAGGTGTTGAGGCGACTCTCATGTGACTCAGTGATGTATTGTCTCCACTGTACCTTAGGATGGCACCCACTATTAAGCCTGAAAAAAGCAAACACATAATCAATTTCCTTTAATATGATAAAAGCAAGAATGTTATCGCAAAGGATCTAAATTCATATTGATGTAATTCCATGATGCACAATGAAAATTTATGTTTGGACCAAAAACAAAGACACAAGAGGTCGCTGTTGTTCCTGAGGCTGCCTGGCCCAACAGCCTCAACCTTCTCAAATAGACTATGGCCTGGCCTGGGTTTTACTACTGGGCCTTCATGGAGCATATGTTGTGTTGTTGATATGTATGATTATTTGCAGTGCAGTGTTCTGTAATAAATTTGATTGTGTGGGATGTGTGTTGTGTCTTGGACAAGCATCTACAATGAACTCATCCAGATAACTCAGAGGAGCCGGATGGTATCCACACTGCAGCCTGGCACTGCCAGGCCAGTCTAATGCACACACATACACACTCACCAAAGATCACTGCCAGGCCAGTCTAACGTACACACACACACACACACTCACCAAAGATCACTGCCAGGCCAGTCTAACGTACACACACACACACACACTCACCAAAGATCACTGCCAGGCCAGTCTAACGTACACACACACACACTCACCAAGGATCACTGCCAGGCCAGTCTAACGTACACACACACACACACTCACCAAAGATCACTGCCAGGCCAGTCTAACGTACACACACACACCCTCACCATAGATCACTGCCAGGCCAGTCTAACGCACACACACACACCATAGATCACTGCCAAGCCAGTCTAACGTACACACACACACACCATAGATCACTGCCAGGCCAGTCTAACGTACACACACACACACCATAGATCACTGCCAGGCCAGTCTAACGCACACACACACACCATAGATCACTGCCAGGCCAGTCTAACGTACACACACACACACTCACCATAGATCACTGCCAGGCCAGTCTAACATACACACACACACACAAACTCATCATAGATCACTGCCAGGCCAGTCTAACATACACACACACACACAAACTCATCATAGATCACTGCCAGGCCAGTCTAACGTACACACACACACCATAGATCACTACCAGGCCAGTCTAACGTACACAAACACACACACACACACCATAGATCACTGCCAGGCCAGTCTAACGTACACACACACACACACCATAGATCACTGCCAGGCCAGTCTAACGTACACACACACACCATAGATCACTACCAGGCCAGTCTAACGTACACAAACACACACACACACACCATAGATCACTGCCAGGCCAGTCTAATGTACACACACACACCATAGATCACTACCAGGCCAGTCTAACGTACACAAACACACACACACACACACCATAGATCACTGCCAGGCCAGTCTAATGTACACACACACACACACACACAAACTCGTCATAGATCACTGCCAGGCCAGTCTAACGTACACAAACACACACACACACACCATAGATCACTGCCAGGCCAGTCTAATGTACACACACACACACACACACAAACTCGTCATAGATCACTGCCAGGCCAGTCTAACGTACATAGGTACACAGACGTAATGCACCATCTCCTGAATGCACCAACTTTGTAGTCTTGATGTAGCTGTGAATGCTGACAAGCTGTACAAATTGCTCCCTGACAACTTTAAAAGTTTCATCAATGAACCAGATCTTGGACTTGCTAAGGAAGGAAAACTGGAGAAGAGAAGCAAATATCAAGTGATGGTGACCTTCATGGTGAATATCTAATTGAAGAAATTCACTTGGCATAAGAGCAGTAGCAATCTCAAATTCCAAATCAGTTGGATGCTTTGGTCACAGGTGTTGTTGAGTATGGTTGGCAGTTCTCTGCAGGTTGGATACTTTTGGCAGTTGAACTCCATCAGTTGCAAGTGTCAGTAGTGTATCTGTAACAATCTTCCCAAAAGATTTATAGATATTTTCCCTGGCTGCTGCTTTAACCAGAGATATGGCTTGTGCTCGAAGTTGTGCCCCTGGGTTGTCTCTGTGGTTATGTTCCTTGGGACCTCCGGTGAAGGTGTTACCTTGCTGACTGACACTAGCAAAACACTTGTTCTTCTTTGTACGGACACTGCAGATCCATGATGTTGATACCGACGTTACCTGCTTTTTGACGTACTGGAATCCAAGGCTTTCTGTGAGAAGATCATCCCCCTTTCTTGAACCTCCTTCTACTACATGGTAGGATGTTGGGGCATCCACCATTATGGCAGTGGGAATTGGTTCGGTGGTAAGGGATGCTTCCACAGCCTGACTGACCTCTCCCACAGGCAGGATGACATTGAAAAAAGGCAATGGTCTTGATGGGGTAAACTCCTCTGAAAGGTCATCTAGAGTTGCTGTACTTGGTGGTGTTATTGTTAAGTCCTCTGAAGAGTTATATGCGATTGAGATTTCTGTACGTTGTTGAGCGAACAAACCCACACAGGTAACTCTACCTCTCTCTTGCACAGTCAGTTCATAAACTGCCTATTTCATTACCACCATACCACTCTGCCCCACCACCACCATAGTGGAGGCTGGATTTAGAATAATGAAACGCAAACGACGCAACAATACATGGAATGGTTTACAGTCATTTCGCACACCCGTCAATTCGCCCACGAGACTTTTCGCCACATGCAAGAGTCATTTAGCCCACTCTAAAGTCAATTCTCCCACACCTTCCATTGGGGCTTTGATCAAGTGGTAAATAAAGAATTAGAAAAGAAAAGTTATATGTAAGTTTATTAAATTATATATGTATAGATATGGAATTAAATCTTTAAAACCTACTTCAATGTAAAACCTTTAAACCTGGAAGGGAGGTTGGTTCGTCAGTGAAGGAGCAGGAATTACAATGCCAATCAATAGAAATACCGGATTTCCCAGGTGTCCAGTAATCAACACGAGATACGCCACTATTACATTTCCTGTGCTGCCCCCTCCCACACCTGTCACACTGCACACCTTCTTGCCTTGCCCATACAGGTACAAGGCATTCAATACACTCATCTGAGCACTCTGTCATCTTGCTACGAACTGATTGAATGTTATGGCCATGACCAATTACAAAGCATAGGTAAATCAACCACAAAATCCCAATTGAACGTGCAGTAAACAAGCGAGAGGTAAATGATAATAATCTTGGGCGATATGACTCCATGGTGTGGGCGAAATGACCGGATACCCATTCAGACTATAATTCTCTAACATATACACACACACACACACACACACTCACCGCAGATCACTGCCAGGCCAGTCTAACGTACACACACACACTCACCACAGACCACTGCCAAGCCAGTCTAACGTACACGTACACACACACCATAGATCACTGCCAGACCAGTCTAACACACGTACACACACTCACCATAGATCACTGTCAGGCCAGTCTAACATACACACACAGACACAGACACACACGTACACACACTCACCATAGATCACTGCCAGGCCAGTCTAACATACACACGTACACACACTCACCATAGATCACTGCCAGGCCAGTCTCGTGAAGGTATCTCGCTCGCCGATACTTGAAGATCCATATTGTAACCACAGTCAGTATCAATAAAAACGTGTATAATAATATATTCAAACTGTCAATTCGATGAGTATTTAAAACTTTTTCATCGAGAACAATGTCTGTGCCTGTTGACGACTTAGCTCTAACGCAATTCAACAGAGGGAGTATGGTAAGAGCGTAGAGCGTAACGCCTGCACCTCCACCCGCCATAGTGCCCTGTTTACTACTGAACTCTGGCAACACAATCAATAAATCCTTGGATGACAACCACACGCAATAAACACTTAACAACGAAGCATCGCACACGCACACTCAAACGGGCATAACTTTCTTTCACCTCAACTTAATGATATACAATTATGATAGAGATATTTAAAAATGTTTTTGATGTATAAAATGCAGTTTAAGTTAATATTACTTCAGAACCAAGGGATATCAGATGAAGTTCATAATAGAATCTAAGTCTATACTGGATTCTATTCCGTGTTCAATAGATGCAGGACTGTCACAATCACATGACTCGAGATGATAATGTACTTTGATTCCAGGAAATGAGTCAAGAGGAAAAATATGAATATACACTATAGGTGGAAAAACTTTGGAAATACATAGAAAGACAAATTAGATTAACCCTGAATCCGATCCAAACATACGGTCAAAGCCTGGGTATTGCGGTGCCGTTGTCAAGGCAATAGTAATGGTGCACCTACATCATCATCATCAGTACCAGGCAGTGAGGAAGGCAGACACTGACACTGACACTTCCAGCCACGAGGGTTGGGTATACTCTCAGCCTCTGTGTCATTACATGATTTGTTTATGGATGTATTAGGAAGAAATAAATGTGTTTTGTACCTACATGGAAAACTTAACTATGAAAAAATATATAACAACTGACACCGTAATTACTGCACCGTCTTCATCAAACAGTAATAACTTAATTCTTCTTCAAGGAGGAATTACTCTCCCTTCCCCCTCTGCACCTTGTCTTTTTGTAGGAGTAACACGGAGGAGGGGCTTCCCAGACTCCTTGCTCCGTTTCTTTTATCACCTTTTACGAAACGCAGGGATAACGGTGGTAGGGTTAACGCCATAAATAAATAAACAAACAAATATATATATATATATATATATATATATATATATATATATATATATATATAGTGTGTGTGTGTGTGTGTGTGTGTGTGTGTGTGTGTGTGTGTGTGTAACTTCATGATTAGGTAATGGTGAGTTATCTGTGGTAAGAAAATAACACGTTAATAAACCGTTGCCTGTATGTAAGTCAGTGTCGGGCCATGCAAACATGTAAACAAGGTGGTCTGAATCTGTCAAAAAACATGTGTGCCAACACTTTGATTCCGCCATGGTTGTCTTGTGCCACGTGGAGACGCCGCATACCCTCTTCATCCCCCGTCATCCTCCTGCACCTCCTTTAGTGAGCTACATAGTGACCATGCGGGCCTAACAGTGCATGACAGTACACAAAAGAGGGTTCCGCTGATAGATAAAAAGAGCGTCAACATAGAATTTATTGGTCATCATCTTTTCATTCCCTATGATAACATTGCACAGTCATGCCCTTGTAGTTATGCTTCATTGTACTTTCTCGGCTCTTGCTGCACACTTCAGCTGGCAAGGAAAGTTCCATGGATCATTTGTGTTTTAAGTTCTCCAGCACCTTTGGCAAACATAGATGATATTTTGTTAATATTGAACATGAGCTTATGTCTGTTTATGGCTCTCTTCATCCCTTCTCCTCAAACATTTTTTTCTTTTCTTGCAGCAACGACGCCTGTTTGCATACATGAGTGTTCCGACTGTTTTTGTATTGTTATTTGTTGTTCATGAAGTCTACTGTTTCTGTTTTTTCATTCACTTTTCTTCGTCGTCAGCGTCGCCGTCTGCATGATCGACTTCTTTCTTCTTCTTCTTTCTCCTCTTCTTCCTTTTCTTCTTTTTTTGTTTTGTATTGTCCATGTCATCTATGTCCAGCCCAGACTCATCGTCCACCTTCTTCTCTTCAGTCTGAAATAAAAGGAAGAAAGATAAACTCTAATTTTGTATGATTATATAATGTTTTTCTAAGACGCGAGGAATCAGAATATGTCCCTGTATTTCTTACCGTGTCGTAATAGGCGACTTTTAGTACATATACATAGATGTGTGTGTGTGTGTGTGTGTGTGTGTGTGTGTGTGTGTGTGTGTGTGTGTGTGTGTGTGTGTGTGTGTGTGTGTGTGTGTGTGTGTGTGTGCATGTATGTGTGTGTATCAATATATTCTTATTAACTAATTACATTTAGTGGGGAAAAGCCATCAAATACACTTAAACTAATTACATAACAATGAAAATAATCTCACCCTAAAGCTGTGGCTCCCCTTACCCTCCCACCTCACCTGAACACGTGTATAGTTCATGTAGAGGTAGTCCTTACAGAGTCCCTCACACAGCTCCTCACCGCACTCCCGACAGGTGGGCAGGCGAGTCTCAGGCAACGACCCCTTACCGGGCACCACCTGCAGCGTCAACATACAAGAGGAGGGAGAACCATGAGACACAGGTTATTTAGCACTACTCTAAACACCTTCATGAGAGAGAGAGAGAGAGAGAGAGAGAGAGAGAGAGAGAGAGAGAGAGAGAGAGAGAGAGAGAGAGAGAGAGAGAGAGAGAGAGAGAGAGAGATTACATAGGCTTTACAAAACTAGCACACTCCCTATTAGCTGATCTTTTACTTAAATTCCTTAACGTGGGAGCTGCAACGCCTTAGAAGTCCCGGAAGTGAAACGTGGAGTCGTTGTGAAATAATAAACACAAAGACAATTGATGGGAGAAAAAAAAGAGTTATAATTCTCAGTAATACGACATCTAAGTAGATCAAACCAAGATTAATGAGGACGATTGAATGATTATATGTCGTCGTATAATAGTAACTTGCATTATAGTACAATCAAGTAAGAGTAAGTACGTATTAAGACCTTGATGTGTTAGGATAAAAGGGACACAAAATCCTCACGTATATCATGCTGTATTAATTAATTAAGTAAAGAAGGGCGATGCGCGCACACACACACACACGCACACACACACACACACACATACAATCTATTCACCTTAACGATGCGTCCTGTCCAGTCCTTGCCTTCAGCCACCCTCTCCGCCTCCTCCCGCAGGCGCTGAAGCTGCAGACGACCCATTTCCACGTACCTATAGTTGGTCGGCATGTTTACTCTCTCTCTCTCTCTCTCTCTCTCTCTCTCTCTCTCTCTCTCTCTCTCTCTCTCTCTCTCTCTCTCTCTCTCTCTCTCTCTCTCTCTGAAGGCCTTAATTAATACTCGTACGTATATACAAACAAGAAGTAAATACAGCGTAAGTCCCTTAAATGACTATAAATTAACATGGAGGAGGAGGAGGAGGAGGAGGAGGAGGAGGAGGAGGAAGAAGAGGAAGAGAAGGAGAGAGAAATTATATATGATTATCTCAGTGTCAAATGACATGGCCACGTATACATACATACATACATACATACCAATAATAATTCTGATATGGGTCAAATGCGCCGCCTAAAGAGGTCAGTGGTGGTGTGATCCCGTAAGGAGTGTTGGGTGGACGCAATGCACCACTCCTGACTTGTGCTTTTTTGGTCCTGTTTGAAAGTGTCTGGCTGTGTTTGAACGTCGGTCACCATGATAAAAATAACTTGTTTTCCTGCCTTAAACAAATGAGGTTCAGATGTGACGTGTGTGTGTGTGTGTGTGTGTGTGTGTGTGTGTGTGTGTGTGTGTGTGTGTGTGTGTGTGTGTGTGTGTGTGTGTGTGGTGTGTGTGTGTGTGTGTGTGTGTGTGTGTGTGTGTGTGTGTGTGTGTGTGTGTGTGTGTGTGTGTGTGTGTGTGTGTGTGTGTGTGTGTGTGTGTGTGTGTGTGTGTGTGTGGTGTGTGTGTGTGTGTGTGTGTGTGTGTGTGTGTGTGTGTGTGTGTGTGTGTGTGTGTGTGGTGTGTGTGTGTGTGTGTGTGTGTGTGTGTGTGTGTGTGTGTGTGTGGTGTGTGTGTGTGTGTGTGTGTGTGTGTGTG
>JAPQNM010000043.1:3964148-3971648 GCA_029783475.1 Metacarcinus magister | reverse complement strand
TGATCCTCCAGACCATGATGAATAGCATAGACACACACACACACACACACACACACACACACACAGACACAAACACACACGCGCACACATGACTACTGTATGTGTGTGTGTGTGTGTGTGTGTGTGTGTGTGTGTGTGTGTGTGTGTGTGTGTGTGTGTGTGTGTGTGTGTGTGTGTGTGTTAGAAGTGTCAGCCCTTGAGTGCGATGCCCGTCAACATTCAGCCCATCTGAGACACACACACACACACACACACACACACACACACACACACACACACACACACACACACACACACACACACACACACACACACATATCCCAGCCTCTTCATTGTCAAACCCAATATTAAAAAAAATATATATATAAACTCTCTTTAATACCCATGAACAAGCACTTCTGTGAAACGAGTGACGTCATTGATATATCTCGTTTATCAATGATGCAATATAGGAAAACACAGTAGGAAAAAACGTAAACTGGATACGATCATAACCCAGGATGTGGAGAGAAAATTCAATACTTCCTATTTTGATCCCCTAAACAGGAGTAAAAACTGTATAATTCAAGTCAAGATGTTGTCATTTTAAACACTTACAATACATTATCTTATCTCGGAAGGATGTATTGTAATTTTTATCAGTTTTCCGAACAGCTATACGTAGTAGATTGTCAGACAAGATATATGTTGGAAGGGTTGAGAGGGTTGAAAAGGTGTCCGGCTGCAGCTATACGAGTATGCTGATATCATACCGCATCCACAAGTGTTCAGGCACATGTATTGCACTCGTATGTGTATGTATTCATATTTCAAACCTTACATTTAATGAGTGTATCTATTTGGTAGCTCACTTACTTACGGTAATTATATGTAAGCTGTAGATAGTTCAGTCTCTAGGTTAGGTTAGGTAAGTTAGGTTAGGTTGGGTTAGGTTAGGTTAAGAAATCTAAGGGGTGCACGTGCCTTGTATGTGTGGTTGATATTGATAGACCATAGTCATGCCACCCTAAATAAGCAATAATGATGTTAATTGCCGCGTTCAAGTGTTAACGTTTAAAATTTCGTACACTAATGAGTTTACTGTGCAGAAGTGAACGAAAATGAGAGTATAAATATTCTGTCCTACACTCCAGCTGCCTCGCTACCCTTGCCCTCCTTCTGTCCTCCCATTAATAACGCACTCAACACACTTCTCCTTCACATGTGCTTCTCTTTCTTTATCCTACATTTACATACCTTCTCAGGCCGAATTTTGTACTCTGGGACTTTTTCATAGGCTTTGTCAAAATCTTCTTTAGTCTTTATCTTGGTACGGAAAAGGTCGAGGGCTTGTGGCGGCGGCTTAACCACCGTCAACATGTCCTCCAGTTTGATCGACATCCTGGAAGATACACAATGAAATCTATGTAACAGTCATGTGGTCGTTTCTGATAAAGGCAAGAAGGGTTTACTTGGGTCACTGCGAACATCTCAATGAGGAGGAAAACGGGAGATTTTTCAGTGATTGCGTCACTTGGGAGCCACATGACTGGGAAGAATGTGTGTGTGTGTGTGTGTGTGTGTGTGTGTGTGTGTGTGTGTGTGTGTGTGTGTGTGTGTGAAGCAACATTCTTTTTTAATTGCCTTTCTTGTATTGATTATATGATTTATAGTTTAAGTTCCTGCATGATTTCTAACACTTCCTAAACCAATTAACATTTTAAGTAACATTCAGATGCTTGAGGTATTTAATTAACTCAATCTTGTAAAACCTTCTTTTGCAATTACAACAGACTTCGTTCCGTCCATATTCACCTCACTTTTCTTTCATAACAATTCACTTTCACACATAAACATAAGCAGATTTGAATTGTGTTGTGAACTGAGTCCTTATACACGTCTCAATGACCACTCAGATTATGTAAAGTGCACACACAAATTTTAAGTTTCGTCAGATAAAAAAAAAGAAGAAGAAATCAATAAAAAAAAAATTCTGAAGGGATCCTATAATTACCTGGTGAGTGTGTTTGTAGCAGTGCTTCAAAAAAGTTTTATGTGCAGAATTAAATCCTTATGTTTGCAGTCGTCTCGTGGTGCACCTGACCGCCCCACACACTTGGGCACACAGGGGCGGTGTTTAGGGTCACCTTCCACGCCCCTTGTGTCTGTGGCCCTTGAGCAGCGGTCCTTGTTTCTCCATTCAGCTGCAGGCTATACAAAGGGCACCACCACCTCTAAGCGAACCTGCAACACACATTAACACCGTCTTCAGTGCCAGCCCTGAAGACACTAAGCGGCGTCCCTAGCAACGCTCCTAGCAACGGCCAGAAGACGATCAGAGCGTCTGTCAGGAGAAATGAGAACATAAGAACATAAGAAAATAATGAGGCTACAAAAGGCCAGTTGACCTACACAACGCAGCTCCTGTGCACCTAACACTTACCATCTGTTTTCTTCATCCATTGAAATGTCTAACCTTTTCTTAAAATATCTACTGTCCCGGCACTTACCACATGAAAACATTTCCTTCCTAAACCCAAGGTGAACAGCTGAACATTCCTGAATCTTACGTAATACTAGTAATGAATACCCTGTACGTTCTAGAACTCTACTATCCTGTATAATATCTGTAGTTTAGTGGAAATCGATAGTTTGTGTGACTGGATGAAACGGAGACGAGTGGTGCAAGCAATGAAAAAAATAAACTCTCTCAAGTCTCTCACGTTGTAACTTTTTTTTGTGTGTGGGAACTGGACAAATAATAACCGTGAAAGGAATGATTAGAATTGAGTGTAAGGCATCGAGAAAACGAATAACTTTAATCCATCAAAAGGAAGGACATGAGAGAGAGAGAGAGAGAGAGAGAGAGAGAGAGAGAGAGAGAGAGAGAGAGAGAGAGAGAGAGAGAGAGAGAGAGAGAGAAAAAAAATCCAAAAGTACAGTTACTTGAATGGTGCGGGCAAGATCCTAGTACACCTGCGCAGCTATTGGTCCGTGACTCACCTGAGGCGGGCAAGCACACCTTCCTATAGGTAACAAGATGCTGCGTAATTTATTCATAGCCTCACTAAAGGGCGGTGGGGTGGGGGGTGGAAGAAAGAGGACCACTTGACAGGGAGAGACTAAACTAAGTGGCCACAAAGATTAGGCGATAACACACACGAGATGATTTATACAGGATAATGCAAATGTTTCATCAGTACAATATGATATCATGTTAGCAGGATGGTTTGTGGAGATACAATCAAGAAGAACAGCGACGTCAAATAAGATCACTAATATACATTTATACAGTCAGGTAAACAGGTAGACTTCCGAGTATAGATGTAATTGTGAAAACGTCTGCTTCCTCTTATTATTTTTTTCATTTGTATTCTTCTGGTGTGTGTGTGTGTGTGTGTGTGTGTGTGTGTGTGTGTGTGTGTGTGTGTGTGTGTGTGTTTACTGCTGAAACCGTCGAAGGTAACTAATATAATGACTAAGTCTTGTGAGTCATATTCCAACCTTTTCCCTGAGTCATGTTCCTTCCTCGCTCTCCCTTCCCCTCGTCTCCCCTCGCCATAGCCACGCCCACCTCCACGTCACCCGCTACAGTCGTTGCTGCTGCCTGAACGGTTTTATTTATCTATTTATTTTTGTTGCTGTGGGTTGCTAAGGGTAATGTGGGTCCGTGGGCCAGTCCGCCGCCACACCTGGGAGTGACATATTTAACCGTCCGTCGAGGGGAGATTTCATGATCAATACCAGCCACAGTGCCCGGCTGTGTGTTGCCAGTTTCGCTGTTGTTTCCGCCGAATTACCTGAGAGCTACATACGTTTACCTAATGCCCGCCTCCCCCACAGTCCTTTAATACACGGTGCTGAGGAGGAAGGGCAAGAGGGACATACAGTAAGTTCCAGCAATGCAACAATAAATCCTGGATGGGCCCGGCATGGCTCCAGCGGCCTGCCACGCACCGGCGCAGTCATGAACCGCCCAGAACTTCCCCTCGTGCAGGGAAATTCCGACAGTCCTTTCCCTAGATGACATGGCATATTTCATTTACATATATACTTGTATACATTTATCGTAAATATGTTCCAATAATTAAAAATGAAATGTAAATGAATAGCTGGATAAAACAAAAGAGGAAAGACGTAGCCGTGTAACAACATTGCTAGTGAGGCAATGGCACTACCAGTATGACGGCGCAGGGGCTGTTGAGAGTCCTGGACGAGGTCTTAAAGCAGAGTAAGGATCTTGATCTATAGCTTCATTTCAATTTCCTCACAGGAGAAGCAAGATAAGTGCAACAGACGGTGAAGCCCTCGCCTCCCTCCAAAGGATTACCTCATGCAGCGGAATTAAGCAGCTGCGTCCAGGGTGAGTACAGCAGATTTTTTTCTTATCTAATCAATTAACTCCTAATGACACCTCGCATTAATTGGCATCGATATTATTCAAAGCTATTCATTCTTTTGACGTACTTATTCGCATTTTTCAAAGTGCTGCAATATCGAGTGAAACAATCGTCGCAGGTTTAGGGGAATCGGGATGCACATGGCTCTCTTTTTCCCCAGAAACGCCTGCCTTCCCGGCACCAGTGTGGCTCCAGCTCTGGCTGTGTCAAGGTGCATTTTCCTGGAATTTTGGAAGAGCTGAGCTGTTTCAGGTACCTTATCTCACGTTCATTATGTCTCTTCAATGAGTCAAGGAGGAGTTAGACGTGGTTTGGTGGGTGTGCGTAGCGACAGGTGGTGTGGACCCGGCTGATTAAGGTCTGCCACAGTATGGTGCCGGTGGAATCCCTTCACACTACCTCACTAAACAGCGTTCAGACACACTTGTTTCCTAGCGTGTTATTCAGGGCAAAGAAGTAGTCTCAGTAACAACGAAGGGAAGGAGCCATCACCTCATACACTCCAAGGTCTCGCCGCGGCCTGTCTTCATGTACAGAAACGAAACACACTGACTACTGCCTCAAGTGTGCAAACGAAATAAAAAAAGAAAGAAAAAGAACAGTATGCCACTTGAATCTCTGGAAAGTAAGTGTATAGAGATTATAAGAAGCAGACGCCTCAGTGGTCTGCCTGCCGCCGTCAAGCAAAGGTGCATGTTTGCCCAGTCCAGGATGCATTATTTGTCTACGCTTTTGTAAAGTGGTTATATCCGAAGCACCTCCGATACTTCCACACACAAATGAAGGCCATGTCCGGCAAATTATTCTCTCTCTCTCTCTCTCTCTCTCTCTCTCTCTCTCTCTCTCTCTCTCTCTCTCTCTCTCTCTCTCTCTCTCTCTCTCTCTCTCTCTCTCTCTCTCTCTCTCTCTCTCTCTCTCTCTCTCTCTCTCTCTCTCTCTCTTTACGTAATAGCTTACACCTCTGCGCCATCCTCAGCTCATTCACGCCTCCACGCCGTACAAGTGATGCATTGTGATCCAAGCAGACGAGTCCCACATCTAAAAGCACCAAACCATATTTACACAAGTGTGGAATTGTTGTGTCACCTGTACTACCACCGAGTTCGTGCTTCCTTTTGTTCTTATGTCACCCCGGTGCAGCTCGCCCGAATGCCTCCCTCAGCTACTGCTCTTGAGGCTCGGCGCGGCGGGTGAGGGGAAGGAAATGTCTGCTTGTGACTGGTTTTCATCATCACCACGACCTTGCCCAGAGCCCCAGGCCAGCCCCTCAGGAAGGCCACACCCTGCCTGCTTTTCCTTCTCATTATGTATTTAGTCTCAACAAGACGGCCGCAGACTAAAAGGATAATGTAATCCTTAAACTGAAATTATATTAGTAATTGGTTTTCGATCTGCCAGAGAGGTTAGATTGCGGTCATTACTAAATAACATGATATTGAACACCACTGAAACACTATTATTGGTGCTGCCCTTAGTAGGTGGTTGGTGGGCGGGGCCAAGCTAAGTCCCACATCATGACGCCACGTACTGTACTACATCAAGTATTACAGTTGATGAAGTGCTATAAGGTTTCGTAGATAATTATTTTGGAACTCCTTAAAGAAGCAAGTAAAATAAAGTCTTACAACACACACCAACGATACACTCTAGCCAGTGTCACTTCAGTCAGTTGTATGCGATTACGCTTCGAGCAATCATGACATTATGTTCCTCAGGAGACTAACTAACGATACGGCGATTGCATGAGGGGAAGCAATAAAGACAACGGCTCTCAATAATAAATCATTGTTGAATAAGCCATCAAACTGAGGGTAATTTCATATTTTTTTTAACGCAACGAATTGGTAGAGGCGCCAGACCCGGGCAGACGGTGGCTATACGTATAAAAGTTTTAGGCGTCGTCGGGGTGGTGTTAGGAGCCAGGGTGAAGGGGAGAGAGAGTCAACAGGAACACTTCCTAACACGTCGCCTCTCAGTCCTCCCCTCCACCATAGCGACGCCAGGCGAGGTCGTTTGGAGAGTCCCGAGGATACTGCATGCATATGTTTAGTGTGTCTGCTTGTTAAATACGTGCAGTTTTGCTGGTGATTCTTAATAATAGTAGGTAACATGAAGAAGGGGGCTTTGTATTTCAAGGTAAGTGCGATGGCTAACGTGATATTGATTAAACACCACAATTAATTTCGTACTACAACTATAAGCAAAGCAAACTTCCGGTTCAGTAATAGGATCTGAAACCTTCGGCGCATGTACGTACGTTGGACAGATTTATCGTCAACAAGCTTATGATAAACACAACATAAACATCAACAAATTTAATTATTCCCCAAGTGTGAAGGCTTTTAAACAGTTGACAGCGATTAACGAGTTTGTTGACTATGAAGGCAGCTTGTTGATGATTCCAAGTGTTTTGAAATGTATGCCCTAAAGGTTCATTATGAGGGAAGAAAACTAAACCACACAACCTCTTCAGAGATCGCCTCAACAGCAATCTAACCTTTTTTTCCATCAAAGTCCTTTTTAAGTCACTCACTATACTAAAATAAAACACAGATAAACTGAATATAAAGCTAAACCTCTAACCAATTTCGAATAATTGATCAGGATAACCATAATAGAACCTTCTGTCTAAAAAATAAAGTGTAAGCTTATTTTTTCTCTCTAATTGTTATGATATTTTCTGTAAAAGATTGCTGTGAAACTAACTGAATTCAATCCCTTAAACGTGGATTCTAATTCTCGAAGACAAAGTCAGAGCCTTAAATTGCAGGACCTTAGTGAAATCCCTAATCATTGCCGCAACCAGGACGATATGGTTCATCAAGTCAAAAGTACGGAGGCCTTCATGCCATGCCTCTATACACTGGACATACGAATACATTGTTTACTAATGAACGTAGTGCTGAAGAAACTGAATCTGAGTCAAAACACATTACTAAGTACCCGAGTGTGCGTGCGTCAACACAAAGAGTTCTCACACTCCGTCAGTATTGCACGTAATTGATTTTTGTGTTTTTCAGCAATTTAGCGTCAACTTCCTATTTACTTAGGCTTTTAATCAACTCGCCCATGTGTAAAGCTCGTCAACACAGACCACGGCGCCACCACCAGACAGCGCCAC
>JAPQNM010000043.1:3891648-3956648 GCA_029783475.1 Metacarcinus magister | reverse complement strand
ACGTTCGGAACCACTCTCGGTATTACTACATTTCGTGCCGATAAGCGAGTGCAGGAAATGGTTCAGGACGAGAAACGATGACAAGTGAAGGCGGGAGGACGAAAGAGAGAGAGAGAGAGAGAGAGAGAGAGAGAGAGAGAGAGAGAGAGAGAGAGAGAGAGAGAGAGAGAGAGAGAGAGAGAGAGAGTGTGTGTGTGTGTGTGCGTGTAGCATGTAGACGCATGTGTGTATGTAGGAATAGGCCACAAGTGTGCACCAGCTGTGGGGAGGTGAACAGCAGCTAAAACTAATCAGCATTTAAAGAAATAGTCACAAAGTTGGTCCATAACTTGAGGATCTATGCTTTGATATAATTTGTTATGTTATGTTATGTTAGGTTAGGTTAGGTTATTTGGATACTAAGCCTTATTCTCTCTGCTCTAATCATAACATCAATGCGAGAAGGTTAAAAAAAAAGAGTCGTACGTGATCACCAGCTGCATCCCTTCACACTTGCATGCGTCAGTTGTGTAACAGCTTGGCCTCACCCAGTAATACTAAATCACAGTATTGTTGCTTTATTAAGAATCACGCACACTGTAGGTATTATCCCGTCTCGTTAATGTTTAATTGGTAGTGGAATACGTCGACGCATGCGCCCCTAAGCTTACGTCACTAGTGTTGTTTACGTCATTGCTTCTCTACACGTTACATAATTAATAGTGACCCAGGTCTCTCTCTCTCTCTCTCTCTCTCTCTCTCTCTCTCTCTCTCTCTCTCTCTCTCTCTCTCTCTCTCTCTCTCTCTCTCTCTCTCTCTCTCTCTTCAGCCAGGGTGTCGGTAGTCGTATGTTTACTCGTCTATTTGAATGAATCACTCAAGTATGAAGTCATTCGTCTTTTGTTATTTACACCAGAGTATGACGAAGCCTTATGGTCGTTGCACTCCGCTTAGCTGTCTTGAACACACACACACACACACACACACACACACACACACACACATAACACACACACACATACATTAATTCATATACATAATTATACATATAAACCCTGTATGTAATTATCATCCTTGATTGCAGCTGTCAAATATATATATATATATATATATATATATATATATATATATATATATATATATATATGTATATATATATATATATATATATATATATGTATATATATATATATATATATATAAATTTTTTTTTTTTTTTATCTATTACTTACTTTACTTTCGTTACTTTGGAGTTAGAGTTATCAACATATTTTTAGGAAGACTTTTTTTTTCTTCATAATATTTTTTATATAACGTCTAGCAGATCACACTCCTTATAGTGAGTGGTCTCTGGGGCAGAATGTAGTGATGATAACCCACCAACATGATAATCGACAGGATATCCGTGTGTTACTAGACCACCGCAATAACTCTGACTATGTTTACTTACTTGAGATGTGCTTTTCCATTGATTATTAGTTCATGTGTTTGTGTGTGTGTGTGTGTGTGTGTGTGTGTGTGTGTGTGTGTGTGTGTGTGTGTGTGTGTGAGAGAGAGAGAGAGAGAGAGAGAGAGAGAGAGAGAGAGAGAGAGAGAGAGAGAGAGAGAGAGAGAGAGAGAGAGAGAGAGAGAGAGAGAGAGAGGAGAGAGAGAGAGAGAGAGAGAGAGAGAGAGAGAGAGAGAGAGAGAGAGAGAGAGAGAGAGAGAGAGAGAGAGAGGAGAGAGAGAGAGAGAGAGAGAGAGAGAGAGAGAGAGAGAGAGAGAGAGAGAGAGAGAGAGAGAGAGAGAGAGAGAGAGAGAGAGAGAGAGAGAGAGGAGAGAGAGAGAGAGAGAGAGAGAGAGAGAGAGGAGAGAGAGAGAGAGAGAGAGAGAGAGAGAGAGAGAGAGAGAGAGAGAGAGAGAGAGAGAGAGAGAGAGAGAGAGAGAGAGAGAGAGAGAGAGAGAGAGAGGAGAGAGAGAGAGAGAGAGAGAGAGAGAGAGAGAGAGAGAGAGAGAGAGAGAGAGAGAGAGAGAGAGAGAGAGAGAGAGAGAGAGAAAAAAAAACCCTACATTGATAAGCTCCACTGGTTCACGACAGGACATACAAATAACACCTCCCATTCGTAACCTATGACTAGGTGACGTATCATTACTGACTAGAGCGTGACGTGCAATACAAGGAACGCTACCCACACGTCAATACTGGATCTGTTATGACAACGGTTTACTTTAGTTCTCTTGATTACAGCGTCACTATCTCCGTCTTACCCCAGTCCATCCTTGCAACTAACATTTTCTATGACGACTTGTGCTTCATGGCGGAGAGACAAATTCATAGACATACTCATAAGGATTGAAAAGGGAGATGCTCGGTGTTTATGGGTAGCCTGTACTGTATAACTACTGATTATCTACGTAGACTGTGGCGTAGGGCATGTTGGTGTAGGGTTGGCAGGGTTCCTTCCTTCCACGTATGGGTGTGACTACGCTGGTATTTTTAACTGTCGTGTGTCATTGATGAATATTTAGAAACTACATGAGTATTGGACACATACAAGCTAATATTATGTTTGCCTTGCAGAGTGTGGCCAGGCTGTCTAGTCACCTACAAGCGTCACTTTGGGCGTCTCCTGCATCTACTTCCCAGCCCGAGTGAGGCACCAACACCAGCAGCAGCATGCCCTCTCATCCTCCCGCAGCCACTCTAGTCCCTGATGCCTTGCTAATGGTTTCCTCTTGGGACTGATTCATGGCACCTGTATTTAGATCACGCAACGGGAACTTTAGCAAAATGACGTCAGCTGGCCGTGTTTGCAACCGTGTTAATTTAAAGGGTGACACTGGGACTATACTCCAGAGTTCCTAGGACGTACGCTTTTCATTCCCCTTCTTAGATGTTGTTGTTGTTGTTATCGATAATGTACCGTCCCTCTTTGTAGTAAGTTTAGTAACGCTGACAAAATCAAACCTAAATTGATGTTGTTGGAAAATCTTGTATGAAACGGAATAATCTCTTTCTCTCCATTGTCTTAAAGTTGAGCATTGACTGTGACGTCATCCACTCAGCTGTTTTCCTTGGCGACGGTGCGACAGTGACGTAACCCAAGCGGCCTCAGAGCATCACTCGGCCCGGTAAGCAGAAATAGTGACGTCATTGCAAGTGTTAGAGCAAGCTTGATCCCCTACAAGCCAGTGCACCCAGAGCAGCCAGTGCAGCATCATTATCGCTGGTGGCTGTGCGGAAACTTAACACTGAAATCGACCAATCTAGTTGAGTGCGTGATTGCAGACCGCCTCAACGATCTCGAATACACTCTTAGGCAGTAGCCAGAGTCACACGAAATTTCAGAAGCCACTACCAGGCTAACAAGACCGATACACACACACTTCTCGATGCTGAGTCCTTTATTTTTTACTCTGACTTCCACGACACATCCACGAGCGCCAAACTTGCCTCAGACTCAATAGTATCTGCAGTCAGCCTTGAGAGACACGAGTTCCTGAGACGTGCTACAGACAATCCCGACACACTACGACCTCAGGCGTCATGACGGACAAGGGAGTGACAATCGAGCGTTCCCCGTCAGGTCTGGGACTAGGGGTATTCTCACCCCACCTGGCAGGCAGCGGAGGCCCATCTTGGGAACAGCAACAACAGCAACAGCAGAATGCCCTCATTACTAAGCTGGCAGCGACGCCCCCCAACCGACTCAGCCGTAATACTGATAACCTCGACAAGGAAAGGAGGACCAGGAAGATTGATGACAAGGGCTGTGTTGTGAGTAACACTTCCTTGTTCACGTGTATCACAGTTTTTCTTGAGTTGCATAAGCGTCGCTATTTTGACTTCATAATCATAATGATTTGACAGGATTCACTTTCCAGCAGTTTGTGTATCATAAGGCTTAATGAGTTACAAAGCTGCATGTGCTTGATTTTATCGTTGTGATGAAAATACGAGTATTCTAACACTGACTACTGGGGGCCATGCTTCACAAAATATATGTAATACAACAATCACACACACACAAACAGACACACACACACACACACACGAGGCCTGTAGTGGGTGTTGTACTACTACAGAACCGCAGCTGTGGGTGTGGCGGATGGACGCGTGCGGTGCAGCTGGAACACGACCTAGCGGAGCTGAAGATCACACACGGCAACCTACTGACAGGCCTCCATCAGCAGATTGATGCCCTCAAGCAGAAGAATAGGGGTGAGCGGCAGTCAGGAGGGAGGACATAGAGAGCTGAGGGAAGGAGAGAGCAAAGAGGAAAAGTCAGGGAGGGAGTGTTAGGGCGGTACTTTACCGTCAGGAAAGGAAGATGTGTAAAGGAAGGTTATTTCATAGATAAATGACTATCCTTGATAGATAGTTCTTGCCTCACGACTACAACAACAAAAACAACAACGAAATTATATCTAATATGTTAAAGGGGTTTTTCTCTTACAAAATGTGACGACTTTTTTTGTGTGTGAAATATTTCTCTAACACAACGCAGTCATATCTGCATTACACACACACACACACACACACATATATATATATATATATATATATATATATATATATATATATATATATATATATATATATGTTTATTTTTCCTCCAGATCTGACGTTCCAGCTGCTGATGGGTCCGTACGCCAATCAGGTGAAGCAAGACATTCCTTTCAGTCCGGAGAGCGACGAAGCCACTTCACCCAAAATTAGGGTGAGGCGATGCACACATAAGACGCGGAAAAAACCCACTTCTGTGATGATTAATTGTTTTAATAACTTTGATAAAGGTGTCTCGTACATGACAATCTCGCGCATGACAATTACTTTTACGTATCATAATAAAAAAAAAATTGAAGACAAGATTTACATAATTCTTTTCATTATTGTCTTTCTCTTATTTCTAGTTCCTTAAACTTGTTTTGAGATTAAGAATTTCGTACTTTTTTTGCATACACAAATGCTAATGAAAATAGGAATTCAGAGAATTTTTTTTGTTGTGTGTGTGAATATACTTTTGAGTTCTGACACTTGAATACAAATTAAATAAAACACATGAAGTATTCATTATTCTCAGTGTCTTCATAATTATTTCAGACTGAAAAGCCAGCATTAACTGAAGATGGCAAGAAAAGTGTTCCCCCCGCCGCCCCCCTTCCTACTGTGCCCACCACAAGCCCTGCCACACCCACCACCACCACCACCGCCGCCACCGCCGCCGCCGCTGATGCCATCACCAAGTCACTGCCCAACCCACAGACCTTTGTCAACGGTGACTTTGTTGTCAGGTGAGACTCACGGATGGATGTAACCTTCCTTACTATCCAACACAGAAACATACACTTGGGCCTAGGTAATGTTAAAACAAAACACTCCATGATATAGTTTTCAATCAAGTGGACGCTAGCATGGCACTCCATACACAAAACTTGATATAGTCTTGGAACTTATGGACCACAAAAATTAGTCACTCAAGATTGCATTTCCCTTTGATAACCTTTATTCGAGGTCAACTAAGGAAACACCACCTAGTTTGGATCCAAAGATCATTGTGGTCTGAGTTTCTTCTACATACTCGAGGTACTCTACACCAATGGGCTCTAGAACACTGATGGCTTAAGTGGTAAATCTTTTATAACTGTACGTTACATTCAACTAATTACTGAAGTTTTCTCGGTAATTTACCCAACCCCCACCCTCTGCAGACGCCCCCTGCGAGGCCGATCCGGGCGCGGAGACCCCCGCTTGGTGCGTTCCCTCGACCTGGAGCTGCTAGAGGAGGCAGCAGACCACACGCGCCGCCTCTTGGAGGAGGAACGCGCCAAGAACAAGTACCTCACCACTCTCGTCGAGGACCTCAAGAGGTGAGGCTTAAAGAAATGTTGCAAAAAAATCCATTTTAATGAAGTACAGATTTCTTGAGCCAGACATTATGAAAAAAATCTTTATCATAACAGTTATTTTCACGAATGTTCATCATGATGTTAGTTACTATCAATCACATCTTTCAGTAGCCACCCATACATAACGTTACATATTAATGGGCAGCCCACTTTGGATAGACGTATCCCTACAGGTGAAGTACAACTTTTGACAACAACCTTTCGGATTCAAATCCAAATTACGGTGCATATTTGTGCTTCTTTGATAGTTCTGCGTCGTGTTTCTGATCGAACAAGTGCACAAAACACGGCTTTGACGCCCATATTTCCCTGGTCGGAGGGACACATCAGGAAAATCGTGGTTAATCGTTCAAGTTCATTTCGATCGACATGCTCGGCTGAAAGTATTTAATAACCATTTGTGGAAAAAAAATCAATCTTCTAATGGTCTCGCAAGCCACAGCATCCCTTTGAAGCATTTCCATAAGACAAGAGAGTGTTGTACCTTCTTAACGGGTCGAGGAGCACGTCTGCACCAATGCTTGTGACCAGTTAGGGACATCTTACTAAAGCAAAACATTTGGTCATTCTAACAGCAAAACCTTTACCTCTAGTGACACGTGCATGGAGTAAAATGTCAATGCAATTCTTCGGGATTGGTAAGAGTAGGAGAATTATTACCTTTGGGAGCAGCATGCACCAGAGGGGCTTAGTGGGAACCTTTGAAACATGTGAGTCATCTTGTAGTACAACGATAGTACGAGACGTGGCAGTACACGCCATGATACACACACCTGTCACCTCACGGCTCCGCAGGACATCGGTTGAGGATACAGCCAACACTATTTTCCCATTTATGTATGAACTTATTATTGAATCATAGCTTGTGCTGCTCCTTCCACCAGACTGTTCAGAGACGATACCTCGCCCGCCACCCCTCCTAGGAACAACATTCAGGTTGGCGGCGCCGGGCACTCACTGGCTTGCTTTTCCCCGCAGCTCCGCCCCGCCCCGCCCCGCCAGGTGGTGGTGGTGGTGGTGGTGCACACACTACATGTTCGTGCCTGCCATGTGTCACACCTCTTGGCTTACCTGCTGCCTCGAAAAGAATATTGTTGAGAGTAGTTGATAATGGTTACAAAATCTTATGAATAATCAATTTCATCTGATTACAGCAATGTACATTTCAGAACATTACTTTCTCTTTTTTAGACACATATTTTCGGATTAAACTCTAGTGCATACAACAATTATTTGTCTGCGGCTTTAGCGTTGAACAAACATACTTGCTGAAGTATGATTCAATAACAAACAAATACACAGTATGTAATATTTGTACGTAAACTTTGTTATGGTTGTTACCAAAATACTTCTCAAACTACTTAACTAATTGGACTGAACTGTTACAATATGTGTTGTGACACTGACCTCCCCTCCCCAGGCAAGCACGCGAGGCAGCTGGTGAGGGCTTGGGCCTCCCGCCCCCCACCACCAGGGTAGGAGCACCCCCGCAGCTGCCTCCACCCCGTCCCCCTCCCCGCCCTCCACCACGCACAGGCGACCCAGCACCCCGCGTCACCCTGCACGCCTCCCCACACGCCAGACAAGTGAGCACGCCACGCCTCCGTGTGCCTTCTAGAGTTTAGATTGTGTCTAGACTGTGTGTCGTCACGGCACTTCGGCTTCTAACTATGTCAGTGTGTTGTTTTAAGTCTGGATGTAGTCTTTGACAAGTCCATGGCGCTTGATGTAAGTTGTCACCATTGCCAGAAACTTTCCCTTCTCAGATGACATTCATAAGTGCAGATGTACTATTTCTAGTATTATAGAACCGTAATATAACTTGATAAAACTCACATCATATGAAATTATCCTTGAAATTCAATAAACTACATTTGGTCAGTGTTTTGATGAAGTTTGATATGATATTACAATGGGGTCATCAGTTAATGTTACTAATCAATTAATAAGAATCTTAAAAGTTTTATGAAAAATGAGGTTTTAACACATTTATTGGGAAAGGGACCAATAGTTTTATAGAATGACATTACTTCATCAATCCACCATTATGTTTCGATGGAGACTGATCCATGAAACACTCTGGCAGCTTTGTGGGACAACTTGACACACAGCTACGGACTTGTCTAAGACTTGTTTTAAATGTGTTTGTTTAAACAAGCATCATGAACAATTCAAACACATGTTTTTAAACAACTCACTAGCTATACAATGACATTTTACAACAACGGTGATCCACTTTAACATCTTTGCATCAACTCTCCTTCCTGTACACTGTCTTCACCCTCTCACGGTAATAACACCTTTGTGACGCGACAGGTGGGCCAGCGCGACGTATCGCCTCGAAACTCGCAGGCAGACAGGTTTCTGGGGGCATCCTCACCCCTCCCTAAGCGTGGTGTAGATTCCAAGACTCCTACAGAACGAGAGCCTCGCTTCCCGCCCTTGCGCCACCAGTTCCAACAACAAGAGCGGAACGGCAAACCGCCGCCGCACACCGTCAGCCCCACACACCGCAGGATAGCAGACAGGTACAGTGAATGCAATGAGCCACCTGCTATATGCTGTCCCCACTTCCACGTTAAGGAGCATCTGTTCTTCATTAGTTTCCTTTATGCACAGTGTTGGTTTAGTGAGGCAGTGTAGGCGTGCCATTCCTTGACAGTGTGACACGTGACACAAGTTACTTAAAACACCCATCCATGAATTACTGTTGTGATAAAAATTGAATATTTCCTGAATATAACACTGACACTTTCTTTTTGGAAATTCTTTGTAATCCACAGATCAAGAGAGCGCGAAGGAGGAACAACATTTCCTGCAATATCTTCGGGACCTTTGCAGCAGCAGCAACATGCACAGCAACAACAACAGAAGCAGCAACAACAACAGCATCAGCAGCAGCAACAACAACAACAGCAACATCAGCAGCAGCAGCAGCAACAAGAACAGCATCATCAGCAGCAGCAGCAGCGTGGGCGTGGTAGGCACTTTGGCCGAGGACGAACAAGGCAGCGTCAACATGGACAACATCAGTCAGAACAGCAGCAACAATATCACCATCAGCAGCAGCAACATCTCAATCCACACTCAGAGCAGCTGCAGCACGAGAGTCGTAAAGGCAGGGATGCAGCAGAGGTCAACGGTGACCACAAGCCTCGAGTAACAGACCAAACTCACAATCAAGGCCCATCGTCCTCAGGGCGAGGCTCAGGGCGGCCTTCCTTACCGCGGGATGACTCGAGGGGGAGGCAGGAATATTCTCGTGCCCCACCTTCTCCCCGAGAGGCACAGACAGGGCGTCACGGCACCCAGTACAAACGGAATGGTCCTGAAGGTGGTGGTGCTTCCCAGTCTGAAGAGGGGCGTGGGGCTTCCGGCCACGAGCCCGAAACCAGACTGGAGACACGCAGCAAGGGGCGTGGACGAACACACCGAAGGGGAGGCCGAGGACGGCCGCGCAAGGAAAAAGCAACCCTTCCCCAAGAGTACACTGAAAGCGAGCAGTAACCATTGCTGCAAACATGCTGCCAACACACAACCTCAGTTCTATGCATAGAAAATGCTTCTCATCTCAGGCTTAGTATTCATGCTCTGTTAATTTTTTTTTTAGAAAATTGCATGAGCTGTCAGCTCGCGACTCTAACATTAAGCCAGTAAGAATATTTATATACTACTTGGAATATCAGAAAATTTGCAGTCATTCACTGGTTAAGAATGATGCGAATAGAATACAATTACGTACATAATGTTGTTACCTCCTCGGACCGTCGACGTCGACCGTCGACTCCCCTGATCAGTGTGTCTATGTGAAGGACAATCCCTTGGAATGAATCCCGCTCACAATGTAAAGTATGATATATTATGTAGACATCAAAATTGTATTAAATTCTGTCCGGATCAGTTATCAGTTTATCTTCCTCTTATTAATGGCCAAATGTTATGTATTTCTCTGTTCTATTGTAATGTCGACCAGTTACCAATATATCCAGTACAAATATATACTAGTTTGTGCAATAAACATAAAGCAATGCTGATGAGTCACTATGAAAATGAAGGATAATGTCATTTATCATCCTTTCATCAGGATCAGTATGCCTCAAGATGTTGCACGTGGCTGTTTAGACAAACATACAACACACGCACAGACATACAGTCTTGACAACATTCACGCAGCACGACTCTATATCTTCCTTCGGCTGCAAACTACCTGTCATACATATGCTGAGTTGAGTCTAATGTCCTGCTTTATTACTATTTTACTTTACAATTCACTTTATTTGTTCAATTTTTTTCAATATTCTTCCACGTGGCTCGTATGTGTTGCTTGATTGGCAGACTGAAGTGTTTCTTTTCGTTCAGCGTCACCAAAAGGGTTATTCTTTTCTGTTGATTGGTGTATCGTTGTAGAATAAAGGTCAACACATAACACATCCTGATGTGAACGATATAACTGTGTTTGCATGCATTCAAAACATTACGTACTACACTGAGGCTCGACAGACCACCTTAATGTGTCTTGGCGAGGACGGACAAAAAAAGTGAGTCAATGCAAGAACAATAATACAGAAAAGTGTCCGCAAGTGAGTATAGATTAGAACACACCACACACACACACACACACACACACACACACACCACACACATAGATACGTGTGGTAATCAAACAATCCTAGTATATGTTGCGAGGACAAACACACGTACATGAAGACAGCTAGACAGGTAGATAGATATGTAGATATATATAGATAGATATGTTGACATGTAGATGAATGGATAGGTATGTAGCACGTCAAACTCCTTCAACATACATTTGAAATATTAGTTTTAGGAGTACTGTATTTCCTTCCATTATACTTACACCGTTATTCTTATTGAACCATTCAGTCAACAGACACACATTCACTAATCACTGTTATGACACTTATAATAAACGCACAACACTATAAGTAAGTATAGCATCAACATCATAACATGCTAAACAATCCATTATATTTTTTGCTCTTGGGTTTTGATCACGGAGAAGAATAGGCGAGACTTTATGTATATGTTGCACCTTTATCTGCTTTGTGGGGTCAGGGAGTATTAACGTACAGTACCGGCGTGCCAGACTCACGAGGATTGAGCTCATGCCCCGGCTTAACTTGGTGCTGGGCGTGCCGCGGCTTCAGTGTCTCGTGCTCATACTAACGCGGTGACCATTCCGCAGCAGGAACGCGAGGCGAGGGGTCACTTCGCTCTCTGCTGCACCGCGCTCTCCGGTTACTTTGTTTAATAGTATTGTGTTTGCTATCGCGTGTGTTGCCCAAGGAAGTGAGAAGTGGTGTGTGTGTTTGTGTAAGTGTTGAAGACAAAGTGTTGTGTACAAGACGCAGGTTTTAGGACCGTCTTAGTTTTTTTTTCTTCTGTTAATACAATACACGTGGAGTCATAACCAACGAACGTCCTCGACCTTGTGATTCTTATGAACTTCTATGAAACATGAAGAGGAAGGAGAACAAGCCTTCTAACTGTGATTATGATGTGGAATCCCTGCAGTAAACCCGGTAAAGGCTTAAATGAGTGTTTCTATAAGTATTCATTGACCAAACAAACACGGTAACTGTAGCATAAAGGACACCTCAAACAGACTAAAGAGATACACACATCCTGCAGACGCAACACAAGGCCTTGCCGCATGACTGACCTCTCCCCTCCCCCCCGCCACCCCCAAAAGGGTACACACACAACCTTAACCTCCCTCAACAACAGACAAACAAAACAAACACAGCATGACGAAGTATACACATGTACGCCACTCTGTACATTGCTCATGACTAAAAAATTGCTACACATATGCTTACATTTATTTGTTTTGTAGTGATAAAACAAAAAAAAGTACTCTTAGCGTTTATTAATAAGTGATTCCTGAGTGTCGCGTCATCACACCTTCCTATTCGTTTCAAGGTATGCGTATTCGGCAGGGATAAATCAACGTGAAATATAATAAGGCTTCTTAACATACAAACAAAACTGAGGAGTGAATTATCTTAAGCACGTCCAACAACACGACAGATAAAAACTATACATGATCACCACCATTGTGCCTTGACTTGTGTGCTGGCAAAACAAGCATACATAAAAAAAAGAAAATAGAAACAAATAAACAAGGTTGGTGCAGCAGGAAGCCAGAGGTCATTCCTGAGAAGGGCCGACCACCTCCCATGCACCGCTGACACTCGCCAGAATGAAGTGGACAGACATGGAATGGTTCGATCAAAACAAAGTTGTGCTGATCACCGTCACCTGTACAGGTAAGTCTACTTTAAGAGGCTTTCACAGATTTAGATTTAGATCTATCTTTCCTACTTTGATGCGGCTGTGTGTGTGTGTGTGTGTGTGTGTGTGTGTGTGTGTGTGTGTGTGTACTTGTGTTCATGCGCGTGCGTGAGCAAACCTGTATTCATGCTTTATGGCATATTGAATTTTGTTTTATTATCATTATCATAATTATTGTTTTCTATTGAATCATACGTGCAGTGAACACTATCTGCGTCTCGACGGCCAAGTGGGCTGCAGCTGCTCTCCTGCGCCTTCTACCCTCTAACTGTACGTGATGCTCTTACAAAGGGGACATCAAACGTAGTCTTCCCATAAATAAGTACATAAATTAATTAAATGTACAGACAATCAATATGCAAAAGCCCCATCCTCCCGTTCCCTTTAGAGCGAGACACACCTGGCCTTGACCAGAGTATTGCTTTGTGTCCGGCACGTCACTTAAGCCTCACAAGTTTCGGTGTTATCGGATCCCTCACGTTACTCTGCAAAAAAATGTCCAAGATTAGACTAAGGTTACGCTACGAGCCGCACCAGACTCTTCACAGGCCTTATCGAGGGAAGACGAATGACTCCCAATACACTGAGGATCATTGAAGCACTATTCGTACATACAAACTGTGGAACTATATTTGAACGCTCATCTCTTCCTCGTATTGCAGGACACGGACGCGGCGCTAACAATTTTTGATGCTACGGCGAGGATCAAAGAATGTCCACCAAGAGGGAACTACTGGTTCATAACACACACACACACACACACACACACACACACACTTTTACACATGCGTAATACATATATAATCCTCTTCACATGTAAAATGGAATGCTTTCAAATATAAACTCTTCAGAATCCCACGTTTCAAATACATTTTTTCCTTCACAACGTTGCAGCTTTACTATTATCCTCACATGACTCACACAACTTGAGTGTTTGGAAAGGAGCATCTGGTTTTGTCATCACCGTGTCCTTATAGTTGCCTTGGTCACACATAATCGTAATGCCTAGAAGTATCAAATGAACACGACTGGTCATTACACGATAAAGTAACTCGCCAGTAATATAACCAAAACAAGTTATCATCATCATCAACATCATCAGTAGGAGCAATAACACTACTTGCAGCAACAGCAACAATAATACTAATGATAGCAGCAGCAGCATCAACATAACAACTTATACCTCCAAACGCAGCAGCAGCAGCAGCGACAACGACTTTAAATTGCGCATATAAAACATCATAACCACTTCACGTCATTCCTGTTCTTCTTGTTGTGTCTATTAATGGTGCCAGACCGGGGGTAGCTACACACACTTGTCCGGCTTCCTTGGCTCACCATCACTGGCCTTCACTTCCCCTACAGCTCACATTCACTGACACTTGCTTGCACCAAAACATCCTTTTTACCCCACACGAGCTTCCTAGTGCTTCCCAGGCGGCACCAGTTATGTAAGATAGATATGTAATAGTAAATGATGCGCAATGTACAAACAGATTCTCAAGACTCATTTCATTTCGATATTTCAACGTCAAGCTTTACATCTGCGTGCTGTGTGGTATACAAGATGGTTTACCCTTGTCCTCGCACTGGCTTGTAGACCTAGGAAGCAGCAGGAGTGTCGTGACCCTGACTTAGGGAACTGATGGGTGCTACACCTTGCCCAAGGATAGCTGAGCCGCATACCATATGGATGAGGAAACGTGGTTGGGAAGATTAAACTCTGGGCTAATGGAGGATGCTGCCAGGGATGGATAAGTTAAGGGAAAGGGTTGTGGAGCTCAAAGCCGATCTATTAGGAAACTATTCTGATGAAGGCGAGAATAGAATACGTTGAGCTCATAAAGTGCATAGCAACAGCTGCCCCCAAACCACACAACACGCCAAGAAGCTTACCTTACCCTCACACCCCACGGATACCAGCCAAGGTTACGTTATGAAACTATTATCATCCTATTATCAAAGCGACGTCGAGTGGAAGCCAATTACAGTCAGAGAATATGAATGATGCAACTAAAGCACTATTGTTACTACTGATCGTCATCATCATCATCATTAGTATTAGCAGCAGCCATTGCTAGTTAGCTTTCCATACAATCGAAAGAGAGAGAGAGAGAGAGAGAGAGAGAGAGAGAGAGAGAGAGAGATTGCATGCGGAAGCACGGATACTGTTTAATTAATAATATAATCACTGGACTTTTACGCCATTATTGTGTAATTAAAAATAACAATAGTGCAATATGAGCAGCGTTAGGAACAAGGTCTGTGTGACCCTCGGCTTCCCATGACGACAAGAAACCTTACCCATCCAGCCACCTGCTCGTCATCCCAGTATTGGCTCCATGTCGCTACTCCAGTATAGGATTTCCACCTACCAGCCAAGGGACGAGTTGGCTGATCATCACACCAATATCTTGCTTCGTGAGTGATGCAATACTGGTTGTCGGTGGCACAGCCCACGGGCCGCACCTGTGCTCCTGCAAGTCAGGCACCACGTGATGGAATAAACTATCTCTTCATGGCGACCCCAAGAAAAGAAACAAAGAAAATGTGATATATATATATATATATATATATATATATATATATATATATATATATATATATATATAGAGAGAGAGAGAGAGAGAGAGAGAGAGAGAGAGAGAGAGAGAAAGAGAGAGAGAAAATCCTCTGAACTTGAGGTGAAGACTCGGATCGTCCACTTGTAATGTGATTCACTTGTGGCCAGCGTGTGGCCGGCTTGGCCACCACATGTGCATTAACAAAGACTGTTCAAGACTTTTCTTTTCAATACAAAATTTTTCAAGAAAGTTGTAACAAATAGTTGAAATGATAATTAGGACGTGGCCTGCACAGTCCACCTTTTCTGTCATCATCTCATGGGAAGAAGGATACAGTGCGAGGTGAGTTCGTCGATGGTTCTCAGGCATCGATAATCATGCGTGGCGGCAAACAACGGTTACCACTCCACAAACACTTTGTTCAAGACAAACAGCACATCTGCTTTAGCTCTAATTTTTCAAATACACTGTATTAAAGTGTGATCGCCTTTATTACACACTTATACGTTGTGTGTGTGTGTGTGTGTGTGTGTGTGTGTGTGTGTATATATATATATATATATATATATATATATATATGTATTTATTAATTTATACCGAGAGAGAGAGAGAGAGAGAGAGAGAGAGAGAGAGAGAGAGAGAGAGAGAGAGAGAATGCATCTGCATCCTTCTCTTTTTCATCAGTGGTGGGCGCGAGTGGGTGCCTGCTAGGCCTGCGGGCGTGGCTGCAGGGCCCCATGTGCAGGAGCAAGGCGCGGCTGGATGGCAAGACTGTCGTCATCACCGGGAGTAACACTGGCATCGGCAAAGAAACAGCTCGGGACCTCTCCCGCAGAGGTGAGTCACCCTTGGCTGGAGTCCCAATGAGACTCAGATCTGGGCCCTCTCGAGACTCTTTTGCAACAATTAAGAAGTAGTGGTGGTGGTGGATGGTATCAAAGTCATTACAGTATATATGTTTGTATATATAATATGTATGTGTGTATGAGAGAGAGAGAGAGAGAGAGAGAGAGAGAGAGAGAGAGAGAGAGAGAGAGAGAGAGAGAGAGAGAGAGAGAGAGAGAGAGAGAGAGAGAGTAAACAGCGTGGACGCCAGCTGAGAGTGGATGTGTGTGAACAGCTTTGTTACGTAGTGAATAACAGTGTTTTAGTTCATTTTTGTAGCCTCTGTTTTGCTGGAGCCTTGCAGCGCTTGTCACTGTCAGTAACTAATGTTGCTTATCCGCCTTTCCTTGCGTGAAGGGGCGCGCGTGGTGATGCTGTGTCGAGACCTCCAGAAAGCCCGGACAGCTGCCGAGGAGATACACGAGGAGACTGGCAACCCTGTGGTCGTCCATAACCTGGATCTCGCCTCCCTCCAGTCCATCCGAAGCACCGCAGAGAACCTTATAGACACCGAACCAAACATAAACATTCTCATCAACAACGCAGGTACGTCCACATGTCCACACACTTGGTGCTGCTGGACGCGACAAATCACGGTACTTGGACAAATCAGCACATCTTGTTCTTCTATTCCCTGGAGCCGCTTTGATAAGGGTGTCTTTATGAGTACCAGTAATGGACTGTTGCATATTAAACCTGTTTATTTATTATAACACACAGGAGTGATGATGTGCCCGCGTTGGGAGACCAAGGATGGCTTTGAAATGCAGTTGGGCACAAACCACTTGGGCCACTTCCTATTGACGATGCTTCTCCTCGACCACCTCAAGGCCTCTGCTCCTGCCAGGATCGTTAATGTCTCCTCCATTGCTCATACCCGTAAGTTCACTTCATTCTCTTCTGTTAACTTAATGTTACATGAATCAATTTCGGTAATCAAGGCAGCGGCGCGCGCACCTGTCGTCTGTTTGCCCTCCTGGGGCCCGTTCGGTGGCAACTCCCGCAAATGTTACACAGCCGAGCTCAGCCAATCACAACGCCCCGCAATGATACACAGCCGAGCTCAGCCAATCACAACGCCGCGAACAGTCAGCCGAGCCTCGCTGGCCAGCCGAGCTTCGGCTGGGGCGAGTTCAGCGGGGTGGGGGGGGGGCAGATTTCGGCAACTGAACAATAAAGGACACACAGCACGTCGATGTGGTTTTTTTTTTTTTTCCCCGTGTTGTGATGATCAGGTGACTGATCCAAGATGGCGGCGCACCCTTTTCGTGGGCACCCTTATCGGAAAAAACTTGCTGATAACATATAATAGAGTCTGGAGCAATTATAGCTGCAGTAAATGCAGTATTTAGATGGCTAGAAGATGTGAGGAAATAAAAGAAGCCGTAAACTCCTGTGAGCGTGGTGATATTGCGTAGATGATAGTGTGGCTGGTAAATTTCTAGTTCCTCCCAATGCACTTGGATGTAAATAACACACTTTTCGTATAAATATTGATCCATTTCGAACGATTTTGACATTCATTTTCGTCGCAAATGCATATCTAATAAGACATCCCCATCAACCCCCAACAATTCTGGGGACCTGTGGGAATGCGGGGTTCTTGGGGGAAGACAAAATACAATGATTGTCAGTAAGTAGTTTGGTAATTCTGCATAACTACTGCTTCGACGATATCGATATAAATATGAAGTCGTACATACTATACATAGTGTACTTAACACATCTGTAAAGGTTTCAGGCGG
The DNA here is from genome assembly GCA_029783475.1 of Metacarcinus magister. Classification (NCBI taxonomy): domain Eukaryota; kingdom Metazoa; phylum Arthropoda; class Malacostraca; order Decapoda; family Cancridae; genus Metacarcinus; species Metacarcinus magister. Next base: position 3,939,271 of record JAPQNM010000043.1, on the reverse strand, counting down.
TGCTAACCATTACTTAGCTGGTAAAGCATCTTTCAAGTTAGGTTAGGTCATGGGGTAGAATTTTACATCTTCACCGAAATAAATTGTCTGCAACGCGTCCAACTTCCTATTGTTGGTCATAGAGAACATTTAATAGCTTCTAAATTAACCTAGGTAAAGATTCGAAAGACGACCCAGTCTGTTTTTTGGACAAAACAATTTTTTTTTTATAAATTTTGATGTGTTTTGAATTAATCTGATGTTTGTTTGTTATGCCATGCATTTTTTTACCAAGGTAAAAATTGCCACAAAAAAGTCAGATTAATTCAAAACCATCAAAATCAATAAGAGAACAAATTTCTTTAAGTAAGCCTAAGCAAACCTAATTAAACCTAACTTAACCAAAGCAAACCTAATTAAACCTAACCTAACCTATCTGAACAAGTATCTGAGGTTGAATTTGCAGTGCATTACAAAGGTAGTGAGATATCGAGTGGGTCATCTTACGAATCTTTACCTGGTTTGGTTATGTAAGGGTAGATTTAGTTAGGTTAGGCTTAATTAGGTTTGCTTAGGTTTAATTAAGTTTACTTAAAGCAATTTTTCTCCTATTGATTTTGATGGTTTTGAATTAATCTGACTTTTTTGTGGCAATTTTTACCTTGGGGAAAAAAAATTACCTGGCATAGCAAATAAACATCAGATTAATTCAAAACACATCAAAATCTATCAGAAAAAAATTTGCTTTGTCCAAAAAACAATCTGGGTCGTCTTCCGAATCTTTACCTGAACCTAACATAACATAACCTAAATTAACCAAACATTAACCTACATTGACAAATAACAGAACCTTGTTCAAACCAAACTAAACTTTACTTTTCGAAGAGGTCTCACAGAAAACATTGAATATCTCACAAACTAAGAATTTGCGACGGAATTTTAATTAAGAAAACCTTTTCAAAATGCAACAGGTAATGCAAAAATACAACCCTGAATTCTCTAGAGCATTCTAATGAAGATGTAAAATAATACTGGTTATGGTTAGGTTACATTAGGTTATGGTTAGATTAGGTTTGGTTGGGTACGGTTTGGCTCGGTTAGGTTCGGTTATATAAGCTTTTTATATTTCATTACCCAAAAATTAGGCATTTCACTCTAGATTTTTTTCCGGATTGCCATATTAAAGCCTGAATCTAAGTCAATTACTCGAAATCAATTGCTTGAGAAATAATTTCTCAAACTATCAATTGCTCAACAGTAAATTGCTCTAAATAATAACCTAACCTAAATAGAAATGTACCCGTTCTTGATTTTAACTTCAATTAACAATAATAAAGTTGTATTTCTTGATCTTATTTTTGGATATTATTCATTAAACTAACTTTTTTCGAGCAATCTCCCTTTCGAGCAATTGATTGTTCGAGATATTATTTTTCAAGCAATTTACTGTCGAGCAATTGATTTTGAAAAATTTACCGGATACCTTATGGCCTATATTTGATTATAATGACGAGCACAACCTGAAACCTTCACAAATGTGTTAAGTACACTATGTATAGTATGTAGGACTTCATATTTCTATTGATATCGTCCGAGCAGTAGTTGTGTAGATTTACCAGCAGTTTCGAATACATTTAATGAGCTTTATTTTTTCATATATTTATTTTCTAAGTGTGATCTGAAGGATTACCTTACCCAGAAGGTGATCCCAGCATTGTACATCATTCTTGGCAACTCACCCAGTCTTTTCAGGTGTCCAAACCATCTCAGTATTCATATCAAATTATTGTTGTAATTTACTTAGAAAATAATGTCTTTTAAGGTAAACATGATAGAAAACCAAGAACATTTATTGACTTGTAAATACAATCGATTAGATTATCTTAGATTATAAACAAACATTCAAGACATAAACCCATATACATTAATGAATACAAGTATGTACAGGTTTGGGAGACTGCATTGTGTAAAAATTGAAAATGAAAGTAGCTGAGGAATAATATGGAGATAACATTAGTGTCTTCTCCCGAGGTTAATACTTACATGTCAGATATAATTAAGGTATGTTCCTATCAAATTTGTTATTTTATGTCGCCTCTATCTGTATATAGACAGTTAGGTACAGTAGGTGTTGTGTTATTAATAGATAGTCGGGTCTTAGGGCGTTTCTTGACCGTCTGTTGTAAGACGAATTCCTTATTACCGAGACGGCGATATTAAACGTCTTACTTCATCATATATACGAATGTATTGACTTCACTGTCTTAATTACTTATTCTATAACTTCAAAGGATCTTAGTGCATTGTTCCTGGGTGAACCTCAGTCTCTGACAGATAAGAAAATTAGCTTAAACGTCTCCGACAGTGGAAATCTAAGATTCTGCGGCTACTTCCTCTGGTCGCCTTGCAAAATGTAAACAAAAAACCCCCCAGTCTCAGTCCAAGTCCCTTCGGCTGATGCTCTGGCTGGTTCACGCGGGTCACCAGTAAATTTTCACTGAGTAAGCCTTTATATAGTTACCATTCCTATAATATATAACGTTTTGCAGATTAATCTACTTACTCTTGATATGAATTTTGCGGTATTCCCCTTCCTCTCTTTCCCTCAAAACTGCCTTTTCTAAATTACTTGATGAGTTAGATTAACAACATCGACCCACACGCCCTTACATCCAGAACTGGATATTAGAATGGTGTCGAACGCCCGCAGGTAAACTTGGTTTAGGATAGGATCCATCTCCCAATCCTGAGTCCCTCTTTTTTTTTATTGTTATCGGGCTAAAGCGTGTATTATAGAGTAGATTTTCATGCCCGGCCCCAACTAAATAGATCTGGTGGCTGGTAGCTCATGGACGGGGACGTGGAACTCTTTATGGAGTGGCTTGAAGTAAGCATATGAAGTGCAGGACACGCCCTGGATGGTGTAGGCGTCCGCCCCTCGGCCCTCACCCTTGTAGCTATGTTCGATGGGCCTCTAATGCTTATATTTCCTTTACCAGAGGGCAGGATGCATTGGGATGATCTTCAGCTAAAGCAAGATTACAACGCAAAGGTTGCCTACTGCCAAAGCAAGCTTGCCAACGTGCTATTTACCCGCGAGCTGGCCACGAAGCTGCATGGTACGTACTATATACCCCGTCACCCTCCTCCCCTCGCTGATACGCAAGTAGTGCTTCCTCTCACATGTTTAACCCCGGATAATGTTGTTTTATTTAATCTCTACATAAAAGGTGAACTACCTAGTTGGAACAGTCTCTTACCTGTATTGGTATTGCTTCTTTTCAGGCTTCACCGATACATTTTATAGTAAGGCGGTTCGTGTTTTCTTCTTTCTCTCTCTTGCAATCAAACTCACTTCATCCCTAGCTCACGTATGCATGTACTTTACCTTTATAAACAGTTCCTCTCTAGCGATGTTTCAGTCCATCCTTCCTTCTGTTACATGTTACCTAAGTAATAAAACAGTTATGTGACATGAGCCTCAAAGTGCCCCTTCTCCTCCCAGGAACGAACGTGACCACCTACTCGCTGCATCCCGGCGTTGTACAGACGGAGCTGGGCCGCCACATTCATCAGTCTGTCAATGGCTTCATCCACTGGGCCTTCCACTTTTTTGGGAACTTTTTCTTTAAAACAGTGACACGCGGCGCACAAACCACGATCTATTGTGCCGTGGATGAATCTCTCGCGAGTCAAACAGGGAAATACTACAGGTGAGCATCGCTGAGGTCTTAAGGAAGGTTAGGTTAGTGAAAGGATCAGACGGTACAGTGCGGTAGTAAACATGTGTACTCATACATGCAACAGTTTGAAGAAAAACACATTCCAATGAGGTAGTCAGGAGCTTATAGAGACTGATATGGTTTTGAATGAAATGTAAATGCTTGGGTAAAACGTGCTGTCACGGTGCTTCCATGAGTGCTTGCATAGGGTATTAATTGAATTCATAACATCGACATTCAGCATCCGCATCAATATTCTGTTTATACTACATAGATAGACCTCATTGGTTGTAGACCGACAGGAATAACTTTATGACCTAAGGAATGTTTATCAAATTACAGTGAAGGTTGTTGCATTTCAAGCTTGTCAACCATTATTTATTCAAACCCTGGCCTACAATATTACTCATTTTTATCAAAACTAGAACATTTCGAATACTTGAACAAATTTACTGCACTCCTCAACTTCAATACTTAATTTTCTGGTTAACGAAGGAAGTATTGTTTTACAGCTTCATGAACTAACACACACAAAAAAAGGAAAGCCACCAATAATGATTATCTTTCGTTGCAGTGACTGTGCCGAGAAAGAACCCCATCCAGTGGCGTTGTGTGACGATGACGCGAAGCGGTTGTGGGATGAGAGTGTTCAACTTGTGGGTCTGACCGTGTGACGCAACCACACCAATTTATTGTATTGTATCATATTACGTCTGACGCCTGTACCAACTAGTTATTGGAGATCCTCAGTCTGTATTTTTTATTTTTTTTCCAAGTAATCCAGTTAGAGCCAGTACCTTCCTATCGACGGTACAACTTCATGATACGGTTACTGCATAATGGCGATATTCATTACAGCACTTCCAATTTAATCCTAAGTACCATTAATGCCAAGTGTAGGACCAGCGAGCAGTAGACACTTATCTAAGCAGCCCATGACATGCTTCTGGTTTCATATGTAAGTTAACGTGTCTGCATATACCCAACGACCCCAGTAACTGTGGCTCCACCCATGACACACGCGCAGACTCAGGTCTTTGTCAGGATGCGATCAAGTGGAAGTAAAAGTTTTAAAACATTGATAACGTTCATTTGAGTTATTTGTCAGCGATTTATACAAAGAAAAAAAAATGTGTATGTATACGCGCGATGGAAGTTGAGGTTAAAATCAAGGCGTTCCTTAAAATGTCACAAAGATCTGTGTTTATTGACTCTGGAATGGGAGGAAATGAAGTGCATGACACGAAAACGATAGTCAGTCACTGTGAAGATATGTTAAGTTGGGAAGTAATATTCTCAACAGCATGACGCGGAAAACTTTAAAACCTAGCTGAGCTTAATTCCTTCCTCCCTGCTTAACATACGTAATCAGTTACGCATAGTCTCTCTAATAATACATAACATAATGTAACTTACAAATCAGATGGACTACAGTCCGAAAAATTAGTAACGAAGGAACAAACATAATAAAGCCTCACCTCTGCCTGATGACTAACGGACTTCTCTGTTCTCTCTCGTCTCAACACACGGAATTCACTCTAGCCACATTCTCCCGTTTTTACGGCGCCAAACCATCAATAACTCAATCAACCATATTATGGCTCTTTATTTGATAGTTTCCCATTATTTATTTATTTAGTTTTTAAGTATGGAACCCTGGATGTAATACGATTGTCAAGTAAAAGTGACCTAAATCCATTATACCGGTAATAAAGCATCTACAAACATACAAGTTGGAGAGAATCTATAGCTTACCTCAGTATAACTTTAGTTTTCGTAGTACTCGTACCTAAATAGTATAAATATGTATGAAAATCTTATGTAATATGTTATGTATAATGAATGTTTTACCTAGTTTAGATTTTGTAACAAGTTTTCAGTCCTTTGAACCTATTAGAGTGGCGCAGCGACGTTCCACAAAGGAGGGTTCAAGCCCTTCTCTGTAAACCACATAAAAAAAAGATAATGGCTTAGTTGTCTTCATAGAAACAATCCTATTTGAGATGGATGCCACTATGGTCTGACAACAGGGGGCCATCATGTCCTCTTTGCATCCCCAAATAGGCTACCGACTTGCCACCTACATTCCTTTTCATGTGTATCGCTCCCTTAACAAAATCTTCCACCGAGCACCAACATCACACTCTAATGTATGCATGAACTACCACTTGATCAATGGTCTCCACACACATCAATCTTGCACGCTAAGTTTCTTCTCTCATCTCCCTCAAATTAGCAGTTTGTAGGTGCCCTTCCTCTCTCACCTAACAATCATTTAACTTAATCATATATCATCATCCTCCGAGTCCACTATACGACAAAGGCCTCCCCAACCTTCTTCCTTCACCTCTATTTGCTACCTTTCTATTCCAAACCACCACAGCAAAACCTTCTCCATCTAGCTTTTTGTCTGCCTTGCCCTTTACCATTCCTGGGTTGCCATTATGGTACTCCAGTTGTCCATCTATTACTTTTTCGGCACGTGACATGTCCTGCTCGTCTACTGTCTTGTTGTAGTCAAAAGGTCTTCAAGTTTTCGTTCCAGGACTTTTATTAGACTGTTTCAGATTCATGTTAGCATCTACCATCAACTCTTCCATTCTCTCTAAGTGGGACAACGACCTTTTCACAACACAGGTGCCTCAGATCATTTGCTTTTGTCCTTCAGATCCTTGGCTTTTGACTTTCCACTTCATACTCCATTATTTTTTTTTAGTGTTGGTCTATCTATCTATATACCTGGCTTATATGAATAAATAAAGAAGTATTATGTCCTATGAAAAGACAGGACACACAAGGGGAGGGGAGAGTAAAGTCTCCCTGAAAACTAAATGCCGTCCTGGCTACCCCTTTCAATGGGGATAGAAGCCAGTATATAGATAGATACATAGATAAAAAAAGGATGGAAGGATATGGTCTGGGATTAATATAACCAGTATCAATTTTCTGATAAACCATGTATTTGTGTTGCAATACCAGGTCCCCACCAACACCCTCAGGGGATCCAGGTAACAATCTCACACCCCAGAAAGAGCAGCACATGGGTACCAAATGAAATTATAGCACATGTTTGACATATAAGCAGTGGTGATAAGGGAATATATCTGTAACAAAATGACTTGCACTCAATATACAAGGGCTACAACAGCATTACAACAGGCCCACAACCAGTAGTAGAGCAAACCACAACCCTGAGACCAATACCCTGGCCTAATTACATGTTCTAGTGCTGCTCTAATTTTACAAGGTAGCAGCCTCAGCTTAGAAAACTCTCCAAGAAACTTCAAACATAATCGATGAAATCAATGAACATGAAAACCATCGCAGCACCACCTCCAAATCCTCATGTAAACATTTTCCTATACATGTGCACCAAAGGGGTGTATGAAGACACAGTTGTCATCCCCTTCTAACCCAATTTGGCTGATACCACAATGCTACTTGCCCCAGGACAACCATGCACATCAATAACACACTGTTTTGGCTCCTTGCTGCACCATGCAAAGAAAGCAGTAGTCTTTGCTTATGATGAATAATAAAAAACATCACAATACTGGATAGACAAATCATAAAAAAGAAGCCCACATGGAATGGACTGTAAACATGATAAACATCCTAGTGACCTACTGGAATTCTCAACTATTTGTCACAAAATTTGTAGTACATACCATTCATCTCCTACACAGGAAACAAAAGAAAGACCAATATATGATATATAGGATTATATAAATATATAAATTTTCTTACTTTAACCTTCATGTAAGAGTGAGAATGGCATGTACTAATGCTGCCTTTATGTAATAAAAATAACTATATTTGCATTGCAATCAAAATGCCAAGTAAAGTTTTTGTGTATATATCAAATTAAAAGTTAAAATGTGTCCTTAAATATAATGTTAGTTTTCTTTTTATATATATATATGTTTTCTGCATGATAAATTACACTGCTGTCCTTAAAATATGACAAAAATTTGACAGTATTGGATCAATGTTACTGGAATGAACTGTATTATTGTTTTGAAGAGTTCAATAAGACTGTTCCTGCTGCTTAGAAAACCAGAAATGGTACAAAAAGAATATTAGAAAAGTATGTAAAGGAATATAGCACACTAAATCAATGCCATCTAAATGCCCCCTAAAAAAAATATAATAATATAAAAAACAAGGGTGACCCAGTGTGCCACCTTACTGCCTCCTTCCGTAAGGACTCTGGAATTCTAAGCTCATGGCATACAAACTTTTTTTTCCCAAAATCAAAAGAAGTTTTTTCCCATTAGCATCAAAATATTTTTCATCCAGACTGTCCAACAAAGCTCCTCTATTATAGGCAACATTGCACTTGAAAAATACCCTCCTTTGGTCAATGTGTATACATACAATTACATACCTACTGCTAAATCAAATAAGTGAACAGCCTACTTAACATGACTTTGAATGGAGTACGGAGTTTTGTATCAACTGCCTCGTCAGTGTTAATTTCACAAAGGTGAGTTTTTTACAGTTTCTTGCAAACCGATTCACATTACTCATATATTGCACCTCTGTAGGCTTACCCAGATGTGGTCCCAACCTGCCATGAATCTATTTCAATAACTCTTCCTACAAAAAATGCTGGTACAAAATATGAATATAAAGTGGAAACATCTTCATGGCAGAAACCATACTGGTGTTCGTGGACACACCAACTGTGGCCCACCTGGACAAGAGCCGTTATTAGTGAAGGTGATGCAGGTCAGGTTGGAATGTTGGCTTCAGTTGCATCTTACTGCGCTGCACTTGCACCCTGCAACAGTACAAAATAATGTGTTAGTTTGTTGATTTTTATCAGCATTCTAATACTTTTTGAGACAGTTAAAGATAAATTGAATACTATTCAACATAAATGAAGTAAGTGTAACTGTACAAAGGTCACATTTACCCTGGAATTGCTTTCACATTAAAAAGGGTCTTTTATTTTCCCTAATTAGTGACTAATGGCCAAACAGAAAACATTGAAAAAAAATATATATGCACATAAAAAGCATTGTTAATTATACATTTTTCCCGGTGCACTCAAGTCTAATGTGATTAGATGCAACTGTCCCTTTACACAAAGAACATATGGCTAGAAAAACAGGATTGCCATACATATATATACAACCACAATTTTTTTGTTATCTAGCTCTAATTTAAACTAACACATGGAGATGCTCTCTACCCTCATTGGATCTGTAGGTGTCCTAAAATTAGCATGAATATTGTTTGACTTTCTTATACATTCTTTTTCTTAGATACCACTCTCTTATCTGCACAGAATGGATGGCAAGTCAAAATAACAATGTTCGTCCCTCAAAATTATGTCACATATATAACATCATGCATTGAACATTTTGTGTTCCTCACCTTACAAACTAATAACCTATCTATCTATCTGTTAGCTGTGTTGGAGGCTATAAGAATTCTTCCACCGTAATCCCTGTGGTTCATAAAAGGCAACAATAGGACGGAGCGAGGGCTGGTTTGGGAAGCCCCTCCTCTGTATACTCTCCAAGAAAAAGACAAGGTGCAGAGGGGGAGGGGAGAGTAATGTCTCCATGAACCCTGGCATGTCTTGTTTTGGCTACACCCTCTTTAGGGGATAACAGTCTGGTATACAGATCTATCTATCCATCTATCTATAGTTTGACACCTCGTTCCCCAAGGAGATGGCTATAACAGAAGAGCCTCCACCTCTTCCTATCCATATACTCCCTCCTTGCACATTCAATCCCTCACCCTGTGATCAAACCATACAAAAACCATATGCTTGACAATGCAGCACATGACAGACAGTACTCTCCCATCCCCCTCTGCGCCGATCTTTCTGCAAGAGAAAACACAGAGGAGGGGGTTCCCAGACCCCTCGCTCCGTCCCTTTCATAGTCTTTCATGAAACAAAGGGATTACAGTGGTAGAATTCTTGTAGCCCCAACCACAGGGCCTACAAAAAATACAAATATGAAATGAACCATTATGAATTTGAAGAAATATCCATGAAGTTTTTCTATTTGAATTGAATACTAATAAATGCTCCAATGAAGTAGTCAGCTGAGCATTACATTGTTATAATATCTATATCTATCATTGAAATCATGCTCCATGGAATTTTCAGTAAATCTGTTAATAATGTACAGAAACCATTGCATTAAACAGTGTCCTAAGAATAAATTTATCTATATACTTGGCTTAAATAAATAAATGAATCAATTAAAAAATCAAATGATAAGGGCATTATTGCCAAATTCACCAGATACCTAACACAAACTAAGAACTTCATTAAGCAGTATACTTGCAACCAAAGCCATGCAAGAACAATGAACAATAAATCCCATCCATCAGAACATGCACAACTTATCATATTACCAGTCTGTTCCTTGTTACCTCAGAAAAGTTTAATTTCACATCACATAAAAATCTCACACAAACCTTTTCAAAATCTTTAAATCAGGCAATATACCTTACTTTTCTGTTTAAATATTTTTTTGACATCACAACAATTACTGTCCTTTCCTGTGGAAGAAGGTAGTGCACCTAACTATTAATACACAAACTTTAGTTCAAAGCTGGTTTGAGGCAGACTGTATACGGCTTACAAGTCCCCGAGACATTGGGATTAAGAATACATTATGTCCCTAACTCAATGAATGTCCCACAAGGCAATCATGGGTGATAAGGGCGATATAAGGGTGATATATGACTAATGCATAAGTGTAACAATACAGTTCGAATGCAAATGCTGAAACTTTCTTAATAGATATGTCCCTTTCCTATACACGTAAGTAGGCATCCAAGTAAGAAATAGAATATCTAATACGGAATTATTGATGCTCTTTATAAAAATCACCTCTGCTCAATTTCATATTTCCTCACATTCTTGTATTTCAGTAGTTTTATTCATTTTTTTTTTATTTCCTTTGATCTTCTATCTTTATATATATATATATATATATATATATATATATATATATATATATATATATATATATATATATATATATATATATATCTTCTTCTTTAAGTCTGCCATCTTACTGTTTTTCCAAGAAAAGTTTTCTTCAGTTTAATGAACTAAACTTTTTTTTCAGGCTTTACAATTTAGTGACATTTAAATCTACCTCTCTATCAAGCCTATCACCAATCATGCTATGCTTCAGGTTCGTCTAAGCAGAAGAAAAAAAGTATAAAACAAACATAAAACCCTGTCAGTGTATCACATCCATTAAGAATTACAAATATGTATAATGGATATCTATCAATGTACATAACTTAATATCAGTAGTTATGAAATGGAGGCAATGGAATGAAAACAAAATCAAATAAATAAGTAGTTACATAAATAATATACAAATAACTTAAAAACACAAATAAATAAATAAGTGAAAATAAACCCAATTTGCAATACTAGTAATTATTCATACACTACATACTTTAAAACCAGCACTACGTACAGGCACTTATTTCTATTGCACAATCTTCTACACCATAGGTTTTGAAGTGTAACTTCATATTTTATACACTGCCATCCTGACTTAGTAAGGCCACCTATTCAACTGCTATCTCATCATTTATTACAAAAAATTACAAAATTTTCTAACCAAATTCTGTTATCACTGAATTTACATTCTCGGGATATTCTTACAACTTTCCACAATTAATGCCTTGGTTATTGATTTCATACTGTAGCTGTATTACCAGTGGGTTACTAGAATGCCTTTGTTTTCCTCTTTTTTACTACACAGATGTGCTGTTCCTAACATGACTAACTGCTACTAGAACAGTGCTGCATTACAAACATTTGCATTAAAAGTATAATTCATAATGGGGGTCAATGAGAGAGGATGGTCAGTTGTAAGATGGAAGGATAGGGTAATTGAGTACATGCATGAAATAGGTGCTGATAGAGGGGGAGGGATTGAACAAGCAAAGAGGGCGTGTCTGGATTGGGAAAGGTGGAGGCTTTTCTGCCATGACCATCCCCTTGGGGTACATTTCCAGAAGGAATGAGGCACCAGAAACTATAGATAGACTCCTGGCTACCACCACATCCTAGATGAACTTAACAATCCACAAGCTTGTTTCCTGCTTACAGGCTTTAGAACACCTTATGCGCATGTAATTACAGGTGTATTGTCGGAAATATTTTGCAAGATGTCGTACATTACTTCATGAAGTGAAGTTACTTGCACCAAGATTTTAACGTCATCCTGTATTAACTTCCTGTAGATCGTGATTTACCTACTACCTGGTCAAACAATTACCTGGTGGCTCCATTAGCACTGAACAAAGGTTTTTGTTTACTCTGGCCATGTTTATACTCAAAAGCTAGGTGATAAAAGTGTGTTCCATGAGCAGCTTACAGGTCATGGGGGTGTGATAGGAGAGGGAGATTCCCTAGATATTTTTAACTAATTTGTGTTAAAAGAACCTGTGATAGGAATGGCACGAGTGTATTTCATAAGAGCTTCTGCCCAAGAATTCTATTACAAGATGTCTTACAATCATATATGACTAACTAGATTTAGTATCAATTTACAGATACTCCAAACTCAATAATCTATATATAACTAATTTGCTTGTAAGAATAGTGATGAATGGAATGGATTTTCCATTTTTCTATGATGAGGAAAGCATATGAATTCACATTAGTAGGTTTTTACCATTAACTAATACATCCTACAGTTCCTGAGTTTACTCTGCATGTATAGCAAGCCAGCGTGTTACTACGAATAATGTACAGAGGAATTTCCTTCATTGTAATCCACAATACTGACTATAAACAGCTCATATGATCCCATGGAGTAAGCTGTACAGATAGAAACCAAGCATAAGCATGTTGCTCACCACGTCAGGATACAAAGGGATAAAAAACTTTTGTGCACAAATAAACTGGCGTGCATGTGTTAGCCTGGCCACCTCAAAGGAAAGCCAGCAACCAAGGTTACAACACCAATGCAACTTAGGAACAATGGAAATACCTTAAGGGTCAGTGCTTTAGCCCATTAGTTTCCCCAATATACCCTGAAATATAAAATTTGTGTTAGTCTGTAAGAGGCAATAAGTGAATAGAAACAATGGTGAATCAAAAAGCTGTATATGATCACACTCTGGGTCATGCAACACTCAAGGTAAGAAATTGATTTGATCAATAATAGATATTCTACAATTAGAAGTAATATTCTACAAAATAGTAGTGATCAGATTATAGAAATTAGGAAATCATATTTGATAAATCATTATCCTTTTCTTTCTTTGACAATTTCCTTACAAGTAGTTAAGGTGTATATTATTTTGAACAAATATAAAAATAAAGTATAAATATAATCATTATGACTAGAAGTGATATTGTTGCACTTTGGCTTTCTAGGATACTTATCTGGTGGTGTGTTACAATCATTAATGGAAATGCAAATACTGTAAATGGAAGATACTTTCCATGCTTTATATAAAGTTGTGCTTCATAAAACTGAATGACTAATGCCATTTATTTTCAATGTTCATTACAAAATTGTTGTTTAATATTGCAGTATCTAATCATAATTGAATTTGTTAGTGAGTTAACCACAATCTTTTCTTAGGCATGACCATTTTGATCCATATCTTCTTTCATAATTGTATACTATTGAATCAGAAAATAGAGAACAATGATTGTAGTAATTGCTTTTGTAATCTAGTTTGAAAACCAATTTACCTTGAAAGTTGCTTACCTTCCTTTTCTTTTTAGGTTTTTTAGTAGGTGCCTCTGACTGAGTTTGAGAGGAGTTAGGATCAGTAACTGAGGCAGAAGAAGCAGACACGAGACTGGCAGTGTCACCCTGCAGAGAGTCGTCCTGGGAGCAGCAGTCATCAAGACAAAGGGGAGGGGAAGGGGAAAAGCATGCTCTATTATGACACTTTCACTCACCAACTGCTAAACTCCCAGTGGCTCCAAGAACCTTGCCTACACCATAACCACTACAACCTTTCCATACTATGCTCCAGCTCATGGATATAGTTACAAATTACAAGACAAAAAGCCTTTTACTAATAACTTTAGATTGATATCCATTCTCTGGTAGCATGGAAGAGGTATCAAGCAGTTGCTGGTGGCACAAGACAGGTTAGTAAAAGGTTAACCAACTGTGTAGCACCAATAACCATGCATGTTATAAACTGTGTGCAAGAAGCGCTCAGCCACACGAAGCTACACAAAATTGCTGCTTTGAAAACCAACTACAATATTAAAGAAGATAGCAACCCAATTGTACTATGGTCATTAAGACCATAACATATGCAAGCTTTTGCGACATTATTGTCCCTGAACACTCATATCAGGTTTGTATAGATGAATCAAACTGTATTCTTTGTTACTGTGACATATTATACATTTTGACTTTTTTCCACCAGCACCACACACGTAGAAACACTGGTTCAATGTACAGCAGTAAATACAACCCGATAGAAAAAAAAACTAACATTTTGACCATAATTTACAACACGAAATATAGCTGCTTAACATTTTCAAAGCTATTTTTTCTTTTTATCAGAAATACAGCAAAAACAAAAGCTGGAAGCTGCTAGAGCAACAAGCACTACTGACTTACCTCTTGACATTGTTCTTCACTCGCTGGTCCATTTGTGCTTGAGGTCTGAGAACAAAAGAAGTAAATGTTATGTTTTTGCAAAAAGTATTCTTTCTTCCAATATGTTCTCAATCATTACGTTCATAACCATCTCAATTACAACTCATCATAAAACTAATCAGTATTCCACATTTATCTATCTATATACCAGGCTTACGTCCCTTAAAGGGAGTATCCAAGACAAGGCACGCATACACACACCCAGCCCTATATACACATACTCGTCTCACTTAGCCCATAGGCACTTAGAGAAGAATAAATATATTCTGCCTCTTCCAATCTTTATATATGCATCTGCCTTTTTAACACAATTATGAAGATTTACAAATCTTAAATGAAATCTAGGATAAATATATTAATTGTCCAGGTGAACTCTGGACAATATCATATTAGGAACACTGCAAAAAAATTGAGACCCATTCATGCATTGAGAAGAAGTATCTCAATGTTATCACATTGAGATAATAAAAAAAAATTCATACCTATTTAGGCAAAGGTTCTTGTCGATTAAGAACGTGTCACAAAATTAATAAGTCCTGCCACATGAGATGGGTATATTTTACTTGTAAGTATTCCTGATCAAGTAGGACAAACATAGTGCTGAATCCTGACCAGGTGATACAGTTAAGGGAAAGTACTGTGCACTAATGAAGGGAAACAATGTAGCACAGGTAGGACAACATTCCTACTTAGAGTATCAAAGTCCATTACATAAATTTCTATCAAATTCTTAAGAAATGTTTTCACTTTCTAGGTAAACAATGTTATGCATGAACATTTGAAGCACATATCAAATATTCAAATTGAAGCTCTCACCAGATATAAAACTAGATATAATTTGTGTTGTGAAACTGACATTAATATGATTGTATACCTCATTATCTATATCCAATTCTTTAAAGAAAATTATTTACTACAATTTTCTGTACAAGACCCAATATATAAAATCTGACAATATTTCCTGCAAAGAAAAATGTAAGCTATCAGGGGAATTAAATTCAAAATACCCAAGACTGGAGGAACTAAAAGCAAACAATATTTTCACCATGCAATATTCCCTCAAAACATAAAGCAATTTGTAGATAAACCTGCACAGCCTTAACACCCATAAGCTGTGGCACCATCACTGAACCTACCTTCCACTCACCTCAAATCTCTGGTACTTTACATTCATGCCACCCACAATTATAAATTTCAAAAAAGGAATTGATAGAAATCATCGTGAAGGCTAATGCAGAAAATGTGGTTGGATATAGAGCTTTTAGGGAGTAAGAGAATAGGGAGTGAATGGTGGACATACGAGATATAGGAGGCAATAGGGAAGAATAGAACATAAAAGAAAATACTGCAAAGGAAAGTGGCAGAGGAAATAAGATTGAGGAAGAGAACTGAGTACAAGTTTTGGAATAGAAAGGTAAAAGAGTTAGTGAAAGAAAGTAAAAGTAAAGAGGATGAAGAGTTTGGTAATAAGCTGAGCGAGAAGTTTAATGAGAATAAAAAGTAGTTTTGAAGGAGTTTAAGACAGAGAGGAGTAGGGTGTGTGAATGTAAGAATCAAAAGACGATGAAATTCATATAAGTGGTAAAGAGGAGGTGAAAGGAGTATGGAAGAGTAGCTTTGAACGTTTAATAAATGATAACAATAGGGGAAGCAATTGTGTGAAGCATGTGTATGATGGCTAATTGAAAAAAAGAAGTTAATTAATCATTCTATTAAAATCATACATTTACTAATTGTAGCATTACCTCATCCAGCCTAGTTCTGTTCAGTGCATACAATTAAATATTTTGCTCCTCAGGCATAATACTCACCACCTACCATAGAGCACTGAGTTACCGAGTCATCCATGCTACCAGTCACCTTTCTTAAAAATAGATTAACTAAGAAGCACAAATAAATAAAAACTTTGACCTTGTGGCTGTGATTGCTCTCAGCTTTGTTGATACAGTAACCACTTCTCAGATCTTTTTAGTTTGGCAAATCATGTCTCAAAAACAAGGCAAAGTTGTAAAAAAATATGAAAATACACACACATACATTATACATATATATATACATATATATATATATATATATATATATATATATATATATATATATATATATATATATATATATATAATATATATATATATATATAAAACTAGCTTATGGGTATATTACGCAAACACTGAATGTGTATGATGGCAGTTTGAAAAAACAATGACCATATTTAATGATTATCAAAAGATCTTGGGAAGTGGTTACTGAATAAACGAATGGTAACATTGTCTTCAAGAAATATTGACCATAACATTTAATTTAACTTGGTTTCATTGCAGGCATTATAATACCAATATATCGACCATATTTCAGACTAATGTTGTGCAAAGTACATATTCAAGCACTTTATATTGACTGGGGAAATTGTTTATTGAGGTCACTAGCTGCATGCAAAGTACTGAAATACTGAGAACAAAAATTTACAATGACACCACCAACAATGTAGCAAAAGCTCTGATCTTTTAATATGCAAGCAATGCTTGCTCTGAGACGTGAAGCATTCAGAGGCAGAAATCATGCTGACCATTCACTATTCCATGCAACTTATGAGTGTAACCCACCCAAAGGAAAAGGATCACATGACGGGAAACCACAACTTGGCTACTTCTAATGGAATAAATCCATAGGTACAAGAAGCAACTTCACATGATACGGTGTAGGCTTTAAATGGGATCTTTCTGTAATGATTATGACAGAGGGTCCGAGCCAACACGGCAAAAGAACCAGACACCAAGACCATCTGCGTGTGAAAAGATACTGCCATGCCACATTTATGCCATCCTGGCATAGAAGTCATAACTGCTGTATGCCATCATAACTGAAGAATTGGCTAATTAACAAAATCAAGCCAAAAAAGACATCCCACCAAGGTCAAAGGTAACATGGGAACTGAAACAGCAGCCGACAGACACCACCTGCTGTTCCAGCGGGTTGATGTTGTTGATGGTAGTGGTTGTGGTGTTCCTGCTGTTGCGTCCCACCCAACCAACCATGTAGCCCATTTTACTCACACGGCTAGCGGCCAGGGCTGCCTGCAACACCACACACCCACTCGTGTTAGTGAACAAAGCCTGCCACAAGATACTTCCCTATTACAGTCACTAGCAAGCACCCTGAAACCACTTGTAAGCTAGCAGAGTACAGATGAGAATAAGAACAACATCAATCTCCAAAGTTCACCATCTAAATATTTCACTTTTCTATGGATGTGTTAAATCAACAATTGCTTTTCTAAGATTAAAACAAACAAATACTGTTACAGTGGCTATCCTAAGTGATGTGCTACATCAAAATTAATACAAATGAAATGAATAGTCTACACGGGCATTCAAAAGTGTTTCAGAGTTAAATATCCTTTTGTAAAAAGTATGAATGATGTCAGGACATATCTCATATTTGATTAACAATTCCTAATCTTGATTAAAAATATCATAACCCGAGACTTTTCTCAACTTTAGCATGTAGAAAGGTACGGACATTTCAGTGTTCTACTGAACAATACGTGCATCTCAATTTCCAAGCTAAATTCTTTTTTGCAAAATATAAAATAATATAAAATAAGTTAATCAATGAAAACTATTAATGAATTCTGTCTTTCGTGCTACACTATCACCGATTTATTCACTGTTATCATACTGGAAACACCACAATCCTCCTCATCACCATCAATCACCTCCATCTTAAATAGCAACACCACCAAAATTTCCCCTGCTGCCTTTCCAATTCTAACAACCTTAAAGGATACCTATCATTTAAGGAAAATTTACATACGTTCCACCTGATTAAATTTATAATAATAAAAATGTCTTACTTTACCTTTTAGATCAATTCTCAGGTACTGGCTATAAATTTGCATTCAGCCAATATTTGTTATTTATGCAATAGATATGGATTAAAATTCATAAACGTAAGAACAGATTTATGTACGTAAGGACAGTATATGAGTTTTGTGCCCGATTATAAAATTTCTTAAACCTTAATATGAGAAATTCCACATTTCATCGACATACATTATTGAATTCTGCTGACTGGCATTTGCATATTTACAAGCCAGAGCCTATTTTGAATCTCCTTTCACAATTATGTATAGATGAACAGTAATGGTCATCTGATTTACTAAAATGATTTGATGAGTATGAATGATCATGCAGTCATCCATATTCAAGCTAGAGACAAACCTCTGCATACCAAGGACCCTCTTGGTAATATTAGACATTACTAGGCTTAAATTACATGCATAAGTGATGAAGGGAGAGCAAAATAAGAGGAATCAAGCATAGATATTCCAAGCAGAACAAATCTTTATTTACACAGGCAATGGTTAAAGCAGAAGTTCAGTGCTTATGGAGTCCAATATTGTACATGCAATATGTGCTTTGCATTTGCCTTACCTTCATAGAGTCTTGATCCACCTTCTGTGTCTGATCTGGTTTCAACATTTCATACACCTGTAATCACTACCTAACATACCTTCAGTAAGTTTTCATTCTCAATTAATTGGATTCATACATTTGGAGTGATATATAAAAAGGACTAGTTGCTTCATGCCCTAGGGCTCCCCAATATTCTGGGGATTTAATTTAGTCTGTAGAGGGATGCTCAAACACAGGCTGTTACCTACCTTAGCAGCAGTAAGCTCCTTCTGCAACTGTTCGATGAGCTGCTCTTGCTGACGGCTGGCATCCTGCCCAACAGTGACCAGTGCTCGCAGCTTTTCGTTGTCTGTCTTCAGCTCCAGTATACTGTCTTCACTATAACCACCACCCTGCACATAATACTGAGGGTTGGTCCAGGAATATGTCAACTCACTTCCATTATTCAATTAAGTGCATGCCAATTAAGTAATTTACAGTCCTTTGGACAAAACTTAACTACATCATTATCTAATGAATGTTGATGTTTAGCAAATACTTCAAGCCTTACAGTTGTAAACATTATTGATAATCTCTAAAGCAAGACTACTTTGTATATGGCATGAAGTCATGTTTCAACCTCTTTTTGTGGGTTGACATCTCCCAACAACCCAACAGGCTGTGCATGCTAACCCAGACAGAGCTAATACATAGCGTAACAAATGTACCGACAATTGATATTCTGCTTAACTGTGACGCTGCACATCATATATCAAGGAACAAAGCTGTTTTCATGTACTTGTACTTCAATTTAACCTGAGGTGCTGCAATGAGCACAGGTTATAGTTTCTATACAATCACTTTAATAAGCAGGAGACAGATAATCACAAGTTTTTGAGCTAGAAAGTTGCTGAATCACTTTTGAAGCTTCACATTTACATAAAATTTTCATGCAATGTGCTTGGTTTGACCAATAACAGGACAAAGCAATTTGAAGCACATGCAAGACATCACAAACAACAAAATTCTTCTTACATGCTTCAAGACCTTTGCAATCCTAGGCATATGTTTATGGTCTGCACACATCTTGTTTCAATAAATTAAATGTGTAGCATGTACTTCTACACTTTCTCCTTTAGTATTATATGTAACTTCTTTGCATATTATATGAAACATTTCCATATCTTAAATCCCAATTATGACAATATTCTGATTCAAGCAATCGGATTTTTCATATCAAATTCAAACATATTCATAAACAATGAAAAAACAAAAAAAATACTGACCACAGCATTTCACTATAAACATGAGATTTATAGGTAACTTACTTGGGTGGTAGTTACTGTAAGTTGCTCTTCTGCTTGCTGCAGTTTTTCCTGAAGTGACACCTTTTCTTTTTCTTCTGTTTGCAACTGTTCCTGTAGTGATCGAAGTTTTTCATGCATCTGTGGAATATGAAATAATGATTGATAACTTTCACCAACCTTTCCATTGATTTTGAGTCTTGCACCTACATTCCCCAATTTAGCTTTTATTTCTCTCATACACCCATCCATAAACATACTAAACAGTCATGGCGACACCACATTCCCAGCTAAGTGTAAGAATGGTGATTATAGTGTTGATCAAAATCCATTGCAGATAGTAAATTATTTCACTGTAAGGTGCCAGCCACATGTTGTAATCATGTTGTGATCTCCACTAGTGTGCAAAATACAGCTACAGAACCCACTAGATGTAGGAGGACTTTTTCTTATTAGATATTAAGTATTGCAACAATCATTACCCAAGAAGTAACTGGTTGGTTAATACCAGTACACGTTATCCTCCAAATCAATTTCATGTTAATGGATAAAATAGTATATCTATCTATCTACATATCAGGCTAGCCAAGGCAAGGCACATTCATGGAGACATTACTCTCCCCTCACCCTCTGTGCCTTGTCCTTTCGTAGAAGAGTATAAAGAGGAGAGGCTTCCCAGACCCCTCACTCTGTCCCTTTTGTCGCCTTTCACAAACTGCACGGATTACGGTGGCAAAATTTGTGCAACCCCCACCATGGGGATAAGATATGGTGATAGTGGTGGTGGTGATGATGATACGAGCAAGCTACATTATATCAATCATTGGATTTTGTAAAACCCAATGCACACTTAACTTGGATCCCATGGAGCACCCACATGTACTTATCATAATAACTAAAATTACAAGAAAGAAGTAAATAGAAAAACAATGAAATGCCTCTCTAAAAAACAAAAAAAGTTAAACACCTCACACCTAATTGCACTAACTACATTATTTCAAAGCAATATTCACATGCTTGAAAAACTTCACTTGTAACACATGAATATAAGCAAAGTTTACTTTTTTTTCTGTATCCTACTTGCTAAGTAAGGTTGTACTTTCCATAGCAGTGTATTTTCGAGTAGTAAATAAGTGTGTAGCGCTACAACAACACTGGATGATGGGTAGAGAAAACAAATCCGATATTTAATTAAGGCTTACAATGAAGGGTTGGGGAAGATAACTGTAAATACTATACATCATTAAAAGTTATTACAGCCAAAGGATTTACTATATTTCTATTATATCTATCTATCTATATAGATGGCTTACATCCCCATTAAAAGGGGGTGGCCAAGACAAGGTATTAAAGGTTCAGGAAGATTTTTAGTCTCCCATCCCCTTCTGTGCCCTGTCTTTTTGTAGAAGGGAATACAGAGGAGGGGCTTCCCAGACCCTTCGTTCTGTGCCTTTTGTCACTTTTATGAATATGAATACAGTAGTAGTATTCTTGCAGCCCCCCCCTCCCCCCACCACCAAAGCCTATACATAAATATTTTTCATTTTGCTATCTTTTTTTATGAACTGCTGTCTCACTCCTTTTGAATTTCCTCCATACATAGAATATGGTCTAAATAGAAAAATTTCTTACTATATCTTCCTGAGAAAACTTTGTGCTTCTTGATATCCTTACAGTCACCCTTGCCCTTTCTTTATAATTTTTGGTTCATAGGTGAAACGGTTCGTCATTCACTTTGAGTCTGGATTGTTGGTTCATTCTTTTAAAGTTACATAGGTGAATATGAACCACAAGGGCTTTGGGGATGGGCAGGCCAGTGGTATGCTCCTTGTATATAAACTTAAGATTACAATTCAATTTAAGAGAATGGAGTTACTGTTTTTGAGCCAATTTCTTAGAATATTAGAGCCTGTAATGACTTAGACATGAATAGGAAAAGATGTTAAAATATAAGAGGCATGAGTAGTAGCAATAATGAGTGATAGTATTCAATCACAATTTTACTCTGAAGGGACAGTCCATAATACTAGTTGTTTAAAAGGTTTTCATCCCTCCTCTGTATTCTCTCCTATGAAAAGACAAGGTGCAGAGGGGGAGGGGAGAGTAATGTCTCCCTGAACCTTAGCATGCCTTGTCTTGGTAATCCCTTTCTAGGAGGATAACAGCCTGGTACATAGATAGATAGATAGACATTTAAACATTTTCAAAGCTGCTTTTAAGAAAAACTAAAAGCTTTCATACATCCGAGTGGGCTCTAATTTCAGAAAATCAATGAAAAGCTGTGAAGATTTTAAATATTTCAAAAAAAGGTACCTCAGTAGTTACGGTGGGAAGAGTTTTCTCTAAGCAAGTATATGCAAACTCCACCCCAACACTTTCTGCTGCAGCCTAGAAAAGTGGAAACCAATTTTACATAACCCAAGTAATTCAAGTGTAGGAACAATTAACATTTACACATGCACACCTACACACATCAGGACCACACGAGTGCAGCCCAGGCCCTGTATACTACAACTAGGTAAATACACATGCTGCATACACATGTGTGACCAGGAACACACACACACATGCACAAACATACAATTACCAATAATTGATTCATGGAGAGAGAGAGAGAGAAAATTATATATATATATATATATATATAATATATATATATAATATATATATATAATATATATATATAATATATATATATATATATATATATATATATATATATATATATATATATATAATATTCTCCTTACGTAATTTTGCCAAATCAATAATTTGGGTATACGTTGAGCCTGGTTTCTGAGGGTAATAGAGCAACTAATTATACTTGGCAGGTCACGGCTGCTCAGATTAGTCCCATAACTGTGCAAACAGTCCGATTAAGAAGTTATTCAGCGCTGGACCACTGTGGCCGTGTTAAGGAGCCACTCTCTGATGAGGACCTGTTAAATACTGAATAGAATTTGTTCTAAACGTTGTGCTATCATGGATAAGCTTCATAAAGTTCAATTAAGTTAATCCAGAGCTCAAGGTCACACCACTGCCACACAGAACTAATGTTACGGTAGAACAACGTTGATAGGACTCGTTCTAAAGCTTGTCATACATGCTTAGATCTGTCCAACATAGCAGCCTAAAGGTGGGTGGGGGCAGAGGCAAACATAGTGTGTGTGTGTATTTTTTTTTTGTCCAGTTAGGCCTTATTAGGTTTCTGGATGAAATTCAGTCCACATTTGAAAATCCATCCGGTCTGGTCCAGTCCAAAAACAGATTGGAGTCTATCAATGCTAGCTAAGGGTGCTTAATAATGCATGCTACATCAAGACAGAAGAAAAAGAATATAGAAAGACTGATACCAACAACAATCTACTTGAAACACCTCATTTAACAAGTGGTCATGGTACTCACATCTTCTGCCAGTTTAACTTTCTCTATAGTATCTTCCAGCTGTTTCACCTGCAGCTGGAGATTTCCTTTGTCTGCCACTAATTGGTGCAAATCTTTCTCCTTATCAGATAAACGTTTTTTCCAAGCCACTTCCTCAGACTCAACTGATGCCTGCAGTGATTTAAGTAGATTTTCCTGAAAATCAAGAGAAAAATAGATTACATACCATACATAATACACTCGCAAATACGTTACTAAAATGGACTGCTTCATAGAAGTCTGTACATATAACACTACCTTTTCATACTTTGACATTGTTTTCATCAAATTATATACATTACTTTCTCACAGGAAAATGTTGCTCATTATGACTTATGACGAACATCAGAGTGGCTTTCAATTACATAAATACAAAAAAGTTGATTTATAAGTATTCCTGATATACTAGACATTTCTGTCACGGACACCTTTTGAGGAAACTGTTATGAACAGGTATCAGAGTACACTATACTAGCTTACACATCTATCTAGCTAGCGGTCATCCCAAAAAAAGAGGAGATAGCCAAGACGAGGCACAACCATAAACACAAACACACACACATTAACTTACTGTATCTGCTAAAACTGTCTGGTAATGGGCAACTTTCTCATTAACTGAACTAATTTCATTCTGTAGTTCTTTGACTCTCTGACTGTCACTTGCTGCTGCTGCAGAATCTTCCTGAAGACTTGCCACCTGTAAATAATAACAAAAACATATTATATAACATCCAATATAATCCCAATTCAATATAATGGATTAAAGACTGTGAACATTCATCTAAAAACAACTTAATATGAAATGATATCTTGATTAAATTAGTGATACATTGTTAACCAAAATGTTCCTTTTACAAATGCATCCAAGATTCATGTGTGACAGATTTAATGCACTGCGTAAAAAAACATATTTACCTGATTTTTCAGTTCAGCATTTTCTTTGGAGAGTTTTTCAACTTCAATTTTGAGAGCTGGGTCTTCCACTTTGACTTCTTTCTCTACATACTGAGATAAAAAAGAAAGACATATAATTAGAGATCAAGATGCTTCCATTATTTCCATAATTCATTAGAAGACACTAGGTATAATATCACTTAGCAAGATTATAAAAGGACAGCTAATGTTAGGTGAAAAGGATAAGAAAAATAATACAATTCAATATATCGGGAAAATGCATTGGATGAGTGGTTACAATCCTTATTAGTACAGAACAGAATCCAACAAGACTTACCTTCACAACTTCCACAATCTCAGGTTTAGCTGGCTGGGCAGTTTGAGTGGCAACTTGTAACGCCTTGGTTTCAAACTCACTTAAAAATGCCCCTTGGTCCTGTAATGAAATTAATGCCATACATCCATTTTAAACAAATGTAACTTGAGAAATTATACTAACTTATAACGTCATTAACTTAAAACTCACACTACCTAATACTTCAAATTTACCCCTTTAGTACAAAAAGAGGCACTCGTAAATGATATTTCTAAACTTCAAAAGATAACAAAAGTTTTCCCAACATAGATGAAATATTAAAAATTAACTACGTTTTCGAGTAAGCATAAAGTGTCTCATAATCAAATAGTGAATGTAGATACTCAATAAATATGTTAATCCAAAGAATCACTATTTACCAAAATCTTGGTTGATAATGTATACAAGCTGCAGTTTGACATGTTAATTTCTAGTACATGTTAAGCAATCTTTATACTTGACATGCATTATAGTAATCATAATCATCACTTGGGAGTAGTTCAGTAAAAGCAGTGAGTAAATAATAAATTTACTAATATTAATTATGTTGCACTTTAATTAGAACATCAAACTTCATTTGATCTGAACATTTCTACTGAAACACATTTACATAAAAATCACATATGACACCAAAACTGAAGCTACTTTTATCATAACTTGTCCATGCTCTTAATCTAACTTTTAAAAGCACTTTAGTCAACTCATCAACCATAAGCATCAAACCCACCCAATTCTTTTTTTAACATATGATGTATGGTGATTAAATCACCTTTTCAAGTTCAACTTCGATATCCTGATACATCAACGTAGCATGAGATAAAGAAGACCAAGGTGATGCTTTGGCAAACAAAATACAACAAACATCATTGCTGGTGATGATAGTGAATGCAGCAAATTGTAGAGTATTGCCATAACCATGCACCATTTCCATGACATCAGACACCAAAGTAATCATGTTCATACTTCTACCACCCATTTCAACAAACTATACTGGCTATACTCCAGTTTTTAGAATATTTCCTTTACACACTTGTCCTTTTCTGCTCGCATTCACAAATCTCGCAAATTTTTCCCCGATTTGATCATCACAGTGAGTCTTATGATGCAGTACTAATCTGTTCCACTTGGACCATTGTATTCTCAAAATATTGCAATCCAAACCCAAGGTAAAATAGTTTGTTACACTTAACTTATATGAATTTGATGATTATACACGAGATCACAATTTGTCTTGCATGTAGAATTCTCAAGATTTTTTTCTTCTTATTTTAATTGCCAATGGAAGATAATGATAATTTAGTATTCACACCTCTCAAGGTTCAAGCAGAATCATTGATATCATTGCTTTCAAAGGGAAGTTCCATGTTAACATCCATCACCTAATGGCAGGTTGTCAAGCCACCTGGTCATGTGCAATTTGTCTGTCAATGCCTTTCCTTGATAGGCTCTTCAGAACCACATCTTACATCATCTTTGTTTTACCGACTGCCACTTCCAAATACCACTCATTTTGCTTTATATCACCCGAGAATAATGCCATGTTAATCATGTTTCCATTTGGTACAAGTGGGTTAAAACGATCTATCTCTACCCCTGACACCTTGTCTCCCTCAAGAAAGTTCCCGCAGTAGAAAGTTTATCTTTCCCTGCTTCAGCATCCCCTCAAGAAAGTTCCCGCAGTAGAAAGTTTATCTTTCCCTGCTTCAGCATCCCCTCACTATTATTTCAGTAGGATTATATAAAATGTATATTTTCTAATACTACAAATTCAACCCATTAGTTTGTCTTCCTAAATCATACTCAGCTATGATATACCATACAAAACCGAAGAGCAATATGGTATACATGTAGGAATTAAGAAAATACTAGCATCTTTTTCATAGAAAGTTATGCAATTTAAAATCAATAAAAATTCCATTCTGACATGTGATATGGATCAATAATTTGAATCTAATCCTTTGAATCCAACTACTACTAGCCATGTACTGTACATACTCAAAATATAAGATTCATGGAGTTACACCTCAAAGATTATGTATCATTTTAATAAGCACTAAAAGTTAGAACATAATTGCCAAATCAATTATTTAACACTTCAACACTGCATGCAAATAGAACTGTAAGGAAAATCTTAACTAGATCCTACTTTATGTGCTGATGTATGAAGTCTGCAACCATCTTTTTCATCAGTTTTACTAGGGAGACCACTTGAATTTTTCGCCGATTTTAAGCTACTAGCAGAGCCAATCTCCTCTACAGGCAAACTAGTTTTTATAGCATTGATTTTGTCTTCTATAGATGAAGGCTGTGACTGGTTCTCAGACACTGCTGCACTGCTGGATTTTGCCCCAGATGACTTTTTACCACGATTTCTCTTTTTAGCCATTTTATTGAACTATATAAATACTTCTGTCTAAGATTTGCACAATCCTTTGTATTGAAATAATCAGTTAACTAAGTCAAGTCTTAGCATCACAAATGTCATAAAATCAGGATGATTTGTGAAATCTGTGGACTAGCCCAGCTTGCACCCTTCTCCTGCCACAGTCCAAGCCTCACTGAGGCCGACGCAGTGCTGCTTCCCTCTCTGCCTCAGAAATCAATACACTGATCAATAGAGACTCGAGCCACTACTGCACCACAGCTCTTCCCAGACCCAGCCACCTTAAGTAGGGACCTTTACACATACTACAGACACCATTTACAACATGAACAAATAAAAAAAAAAAAAAAAAAGGGGGGGGGGAATCTCTTCTCCCAAATAATTGTTAAATACTAGAAACAAATAAAAATAAAAATAAAAATAAATAAATAAATAAAGGATACTGTATTCAGTTCTACTGCAACCAATTCCTGAAGCCTTTCAATTTCATGTAACCCTTCCTGAATGAAAAGTTATAGACCTGATGTTCTACAAATGCAGCTCCCCTCTCCCTCCAAAACGGGTTTGAATTCCACTTATTCATAAGGTTGCATATTAAACAATGCAAAAAACTGTGCTCTACATGAAGCAAGACTTGCATTATAGTGCTCAACAATATAAAGGGAATTGTGTGTGCATGAAGAACAAAATGGGAATGCATTGCAGGAAATGGCATGAAGCCGGCAGACTTGTGTGCTTTTATATATAATTCAGAAGTCATAAACTGATGACCAGTGTGCACATTATGTTGTGTGAATATACAACAAAACATCAATGGTTAAATATGACTTTAAATTGATGAAGCTCTTCCTACTTTCTATATTATTGAAGCTACTTTGTGTTTTAAATTTCATGAGAACATTTCAATTGTAAATTTTTTTGTTTTATTTCCTAATTCGGCCGGCATCAGTTATTATGTACCACTATCTATTGTGTATTAATGAAAAAAATCTACTATATGAAACTGACAATTAAATTTCTTTAGACGTTGCTCATCATGTAGGTTCTTCATAAAACAATTTGCATTTGATAAAGCACTTATCTTCATGAAGTAGAATCATCATGTATTTGATGTACCATCACACTGTTAGTTTGCTTGGGCCATTTCATATTCCTTTATACATCCCAGCCATGAAATTAGACATGCTTAAGACTACTACCATGTTGAACTAAACTTACCTGATGGTTGTACAAGGTTAAAACTGCTATGAAGCCAATTTGCTATCATTGAAAAACAAGGTTCCACCATTTTTGGGCTTTTATGTTTTTTTCCCCAATCTTTACAATGGCTCTTCCACATCAAATTCAACAAAAAGAATTTGGTTTATTGTATTCAATGTGTACAGCCAAATTTGATGCATTTCAACAAACTGATTGAGAAGCAGTTTTCCTCTTCAAATCTCATACATGCAAGACCTTTCACTCCTTTAATACACAGTCAAAGTGTAGTCAACACCAAAACAAAGCTAAACATACCTATTGAAACAAATTCACGTAAAACAAAAGGATCTCAAATCTACACCAACTAAATGTCAAACACATTCATCACATTGCATATCAATAACTATATACATATCAAGAAACATCCACTGAATGGGCTCATGCAGGAGTAACACAGAACACTACAATGATCTAGCAGCACTTGTTCATCTAGGGCTAAAGTGTCACCAAACAGGAAGGGGATTTAGTTATAGAAATAACGATGCAAGAAAAAAAAAAACTTTGTTAGCAACAACAATTACAGCTATTTCATCAAATACATTGAAAGATTCATTTCCACTCACTCTTAATCAACAATTACCTAGGAAAAAAAAGTTACCAACAAGTTGATGGTAAGGTATAAAACTGATCATACTTTCTTTATCTTACCCATTTTCAATTAGACTATTCACTGTAGCCTATCTATCTATCTATATACCTGGTCTGTATCCCCCTTAAAGAAGGGTAGCCTAGACAAGGCATCTTTAGGGTTTGGAAGGAATTTAATCTCCCCTCCCCCTCTATGCCTGATTCCACAGTATATAGAGGCAAATATTCAAACACTAATCATTGACTAATCCAAGTAAAATCCAAAGCTAAAATTAAATTGAGAGGAAAACAAACGGTCCGTTTTTAGTCCACAAAACATCAAAACGATATAGTGAAAGATGACTGTACATGGCAGGACCTTCCCTAAAAATATTAGTCATCAGTGTGCAAAGTTGTTCTTTTTTTCTCCCCAATTACAAAAGTATCTGAAGTTACATAAAATCAAAAAGCCAAAAGAGCTTGAAAGTTAGAATCTAGAATTATAATTGAAAAAAAGCAAATATAATAAAAATTCAATTATATGAAATAATTTATAATAATGCATTTACATGAAAATTAAATAATTCAATAAAAATTTTTGATTACAGTCATCATAAAGTACAGCCTATTCGTAGGTATCTTTTTATTCTTATCAACCTATGCGTGAAGTGAAATGTTCTACAATTGAGTTGTGGAAGCTTCATTTCCCTCATTATCACGCTAATGGACCTAGAGACTTGTGTTTGTACTTTTTTGTGTATGATTTTGGACTCTAATCATGCTGTCCTTCCCAATTTAAAAATTTGAAAACATTACAATTCCTGTGACACAGATACATGGTTAACCTTATGATGGCACACATGTATCCATAAACAACTGGAACCTGGTAATCAAACTAATACAGCCTTTATGCATGCCTGCATATCAGGGAAGGCTGCGGGAGTGGCAATTTTTTTTCTTCAATATACCAATAAAAAATTGCATACAAGTGGCCAGGTGCATTCCTTAATGGCCAGGCACAACAGTGGCAGGAGACTCAGAAGTACTAACATTTCTGCTTTTATTGCTTCTCCAAACCCTTTATTTGTTGTATTAATGGAATTTGAATCTTTCACTAGTCTATCATAAATTAATAGTTTCATCACATGCATACTAATTATTCATGAAACCTCCCTCACAAAGGCTTTATTACAACTGGCACATTACTACTTAATTTGGTCTCACTGAACAAGAACCGTCACTCTTTGCTATATGACATTTTCAAAATGCACATTATACCAAAACAATTCTAACTATTTAGTATATACCAGGCTCTTATCCCCCTAATCCTTTCTACCAACATGAAAAAACAACTCAAAATTATAAATTAATCAACAGATGCAATATTTGCCACACTTTTATTAAGTCTCCCTTTAAATAAAGTAATACACCTGTAATCAACATTCACACTGCAAACCTATATATTTCTATAATACAACTTGAAACTAGTAGGGAAATTCAGCTTCAATGAAGCTGGCATCTTTAACAAGTTTTACCTAATGACATAATAAAAATGATGCCCGGAACCTTGTTCTTCAATTTTCATGAGAATGAACGAGAGCAATTTAGGACAGCTTGACTAACAAAAGGTTTACCTTATATGTCTTTTTCCTAACAGGAAGGGCCTGAAATGGGAACAACTGCTATAGGAAGTTGCTCGTCTTCTACATGTATAGCACACAAAATTATTCAACATCTCGTGACTACCTGGGGAATATTTGCTATCAATCTGAGCCTCTGTGTTTTTTGCAACGAGCTTCAACAGGCACATACATATTAAAGGTTGAGGCAAAATGACTACCAATGAACTTGTAATCAACTAAAATATTTGAGGATGTACAGTAAACAGCCTCCCAGGTCAATACTATATTCCATAAAAAAAAAACTGTACCACCTTTCAAATTCAATATATACCTCAGATTTCTTTTTAAAAATAAATATTAATCTTCCATATAAATAAGAATATTATGAAAACTTGCTAACATGAGCGAGTAAAGTACTTTAACCCAGTTTGTTTTTTTAGAGAGCGATTCTCACTGCAACTGTTGAATCCAATTATACTTTGCTCCAAGTCCCTTAGCCTTGCCCAGATTGTTGCTATACATATTTTTCCTTCACCTAAACTAGCCTTGACAAGATATTGAGGAAAGGTACTTACCAAAGCATCATCTACGACGACATCTGGGAAGATTCTTCTTAGGACGGCACGAACCTTTGCCTTCTCTTCTTCCACTACACCAGTGGCTTCCTTAAACGGAAAATATAAATGGTTAGCATAAAATTCTTGTAAACACTGTTGTGCTGCCTATGAAAATACTTCAAAGGTAAAAGGCTTCTAATGCAATGAAAAAAATATAAAACAAATAAAACAAATAAATAGAAAATAAATTACTGAAAACACTTGAGTAATAAATGTATAATATTACAGAGGGATTTTAAGTAATTAAGTAAGCTTCATCACCAAACCATCTTACACAATTACAAAGAAACAAAATTCAAATTATTGCATTATGAAAATAATACTCTATATAAGGTTTATATGACACTCAGAACCTAATACACACTAAGTGTTCTATACAATTCATATCCTTCCCCTTCTCACACAAAGCAGCATACTTTTTTATCCATACTTCAACACTGAAAAGCAAAGTTTCATTAGAAAAAGTCAACCACAAAAAAATTAGGTACAAGGAACCATGAACTAATACTTATTGAAATCCATTATATCTGAACAAATATTGATAGCTGAAAAGCAGAGGCATCCACAGGACATTCTTTTAAGAATAATATATCAAAAATTACTCTACCACAATTTGTCATTTGCATCACCCCTTCAGTATGAAACTATTTATATCTATGTATGTATACCTGGCTTACATCCCCTTAACGGGAGGCAGCCAACACAACGCCTTTAGGGTTTGGGATATGTATGCTACAGCCAATTGTTAACAAGATCAACAAAATTGTCACAAATATTTCCTAAAAAAGATAAGTAACTAATACATTGCAATAAAACTTCATTTTCTGTACTATACATGTTAATCTAGACCACCAGGAAAATGCATAAAATTAACTACACACCATTCACTCGCATTCTTTCATGCAGTCACATTCACCATAATGTACAGAACCATTGTCAAGACAGGTATGAAACCTGATAAACTGTCTTATATCCTAATTAAAGTTGTCAACCAATTTAGCACCACTCCTTAACACAATGGCACAAAACAAAATTCTTCAAATACATGATAGTCACTTAATACAGCTTGTGTGCTATTATTAAAACTATTGGGCAAAATTAACACAATGGTTACATTGGAGAAAATCACTATACATGAAATTTCTGAATTGGATGTTATTGTAATGTCATTTTACCCAGACTACTGATAACCTGCTTCATCTATAAAATGGGCTGCAAAGTACTTTGTTGTTGAGTAGAGCAAACTCCCTTCAACTATGGTATTGAATGACGTGCATAAAAGAATTTTTTAAGCTAAAAACTTAATGGTTTCTCAATACTTTGAAAAAACATATACTCAGAATAGCACTAGCATCAAAAGCATAATCTTAAAACAGTTCTTAAAGCATATAATCCTAAAATTTTTCAAACCATTTCACTAAAAGTATGTAAAGATACATGGCAAACTAGATTCAAGCTACTAATTGTAACAAATCTTACAATAACTGCAAAGCCAGAAAACTTCCTACTCAAATTTGACATGCAAATCAGCATTCTATTTTATAAAATATTCAATATATTCTATAGAATAGAATATATTCAACACTTTCAGCGGCTAGTGTTAAACTACAATAAAGGTTAGATCTGAGTCTGCAATCTCACTGGCAATGAAAAACAAGTTTGCAAAGCTTATTACTAACAAAATAATTAGCACTTACATCCACCTGCTTGAGTCTAGCCATCAGTTTTTCCTCTGTGATCGTTAAGGCCTCCAGGACTTTGTGGTTCTTTTCACGCAACTCCTACAAGGCAGGGATTAACAACACACAATGTTAGACTTAAGGGAATCAAGCAACGATTTTCATTGTTTTTCATTGAGAATGTAAAAACATATGCATTTCAAAATATTCAAGTTTTTGAATTACTGAAAACTTCAAGTTTCACAACTTCACTAGATCAATGGTAGAATAAATAAATCACACAGATAGTATAAGTGAGAGCTAATCAAGGCTACACCTGGTTTTATTCTGGTGCTTCACGAAGCCCACACATATAAACGACATGCGTAATAGCCTAAGTCCACTGGTGGAGGGTGTCCCATGTGGCACAAGCAAGACGAGTAACACTAAGGGGCAGTGGGGGGAAGTAATCTACATAACTGAAATAATACATCCAAACCCACCATCAAGGTTTATCATTTGCCTTCATGGTAGACAGACAAGATGAATCACATTTAGTACTATGAACTCTCCCCTGTTTCTGCAATGGGCATAGACTCAAGCTTCTCTTAAACCAAAATATTAAAAAGATCTCTAATAGCTCTGGTGTATATCTCAAATAATTACTTCAGTTATTTACAAGACTAACAGTGCAGCATGCTGGATAATCTAACAAAATCCTTAAATTAGTGACAATGCAGTACTTAATTCAACACCACACACACACACAATTCAATCCACGTGACAACATAATCTGCATTCACATACAAGTGGTACATTAATCTTAAATCAATGTTACAATCTAGAAAACTCTAAATAAATAATCAACTAAATCAGAGGTAGTGTTTAGTTCAACTTACCATTACTGTCCAAAATAGTGAAGGTTGTCTCCAAACTAATTATGTGTAGGAAGTAATACATACAGTGTAAATAACTTTCATACAAAAATAAACAATGATATACAACCATGCAAAATCAAGAAAATCATCACATATAATGCATACATCCATATTAAGCTCAGCCCGTCACCTATTACTACACAATACTTACATTGTTCTTTTCTCTTTGTCCCTCCAGATCTTCTTTTAATCTTGTGATCTCTTTTTGTAGGCTATTTAGTTCTGTAACTTGTTCTTCTATTGTTTGTTCTTTCTCCTTCAATCTGTAACAGTATTTCAAAAGCTTTTAGAGTAATGTTTGCTCTCAATTTCTAATAATTATTGTATTCATATACCCTAGCAAGTAGCAATAATCATAAATGTACACAATAACAGCGATGAAAGCATTAGTACTACATGATGTATATTACTGCATTGTATCACACTGAATAGCTGGTTAAAATTATTCATTAAGCTGCTAATATTCAAGGACATCATACATATATTAACAGTACACTCCAGGCTCATAAAATATTACACACAAGGACCATTAAATGTCAGATATTGCAAAAGGTTATCTTTAACTAATTCTCTTGTTTGCAGATAATGCAAACAGGAAGCATTCCAAGCCAGATTATGTTAAAATAACACCTTAGCTTAATTCTTTTTAATGCATCATCCTGAGTTCCAGTTGAAAATTTGTTGTGAATTTACAAATACAGTAATGAGAAGGATAATTCTCTACAATCATAGTATTTGAAGTCCTATAGCTTCCAATTGGCCAAACTTAGTGGCAGAGTTGACATACATTTAAAATTGCTATGATTGCCTGGGTTAGGTATCGTATTGAACACTTTAGTACCAAGACAGCAGTAGTTGCACCACTGAACTAAGGTTTAAAAAGTAATGCAAAACCAAAATAAAGAATAATCAAATTGGGTGAAGCAGGCGAGATTTTGGTTAAAAACAATAGTATGGTAGAGTGGATAGGAATGAAAAGGACATTCTCAGTGATGGCAGCATGACAAGAAGGTAAACGAAGGCAAGTTCTTACAAAGAGTGTAGGTGTGCAGTGTCAGGGGCCGGGGTGTGCTCGGCATGCACATCTCCATTCTCCTGCCCTTCAGCTGCTGGACGGACACTCTGAGAAGCCAACGATTCTTTTTCCTCCTTTAATCGCTCAATCTGCCAATAAATGAACACTGTATTAGTTTCGTTTATTGTGAATCTTTAGTAGATCAATTCTTATGGGTGTTTTGGGTTCATAGCATCATTTACTAAATTGTTATATGCATAATTACCATCACAAATGCATTACATGGAACAATTGAAAACATACCACCACTTATACAGATATCTTAATCAATTTCATAAACACAAACACACGCATGAATGTATGCATGAACACAAACGGTGAAAGTTCCACTCCATGAACCTTTAATTAGATTTAACATAAAACACAGAAAGTATCAACAAAATAAGATCATCCTCACTTGAGTATTTTGGTCTACGATGACTTGCCGTACACTACAAAGTTCTGATTCCACTTGAATCAGCCTGGAATCAACGTCAGTCTTTTCTCGTAATTTTTCCTGAAATAAAAGTAAACATTATAACGTGTTATAATTCTTTTTATAAAGTAATTCATCATTATCTTCCATTATCTTTTTGATATTAATTTCTACATTATTACCTGCAGACTGTGTTGTATTTGTGCTATTTTAGTATTACTACTAGTTATCTGTGCCCTCATAGTTTCTCTTTCATTCTCCATTGCTGTCAATTCAGCTAATGCTTGGGCTCGAGCTGCATCACTATTCTGAAGCTTTACTTGGAACTCTGTCAGCTGTGCATTGCGACCTCCCTCTTCAGCAACTCTCTTTTCTTCAAGTCCTCTTATGTGTTCTTCATATTGCTGACACCTTTGTGTTAGTGCTTCATGATCCTGCCGTATGATCTTCCCTTGCATCTCTGCTTCACTGAGAGAGGAACGCAAAGAAGCAGTCTCTGTATCATTGGTGGCTCCCTGTAACTGTTCCACCAACTGCTGCTGCTGTTGGAATTTAATCTGATATTCTTGATCCAATGTTGCACGCAGTTCATTCAATTTAGCTTCTTTGGATGCTTTTAGATTTGCAGCAGCAACTTCCTGCTGGCGAGAGAAATTTGCAATGGAGTCTTCCAACTGGTTCTTCAGCTTTGCTGAACGTGATTTTTCTCCATGAAGCTCACCACACAGATCAGTAATTTTGGCAGACAAGGCAGAGTGTGCTTCATCCTTATCACGGAGCCTACTCTCCACCTCTTCTAACTGTCGTCTCAGCTGTGTGATGGGATCAACACGACCCTTCTTCACCCAATCACCTCCAGCATTGTTTTGTTGCTGTTTGTTGAGGAGTACATCAATCAGAGTCTGTATCTCAGTTCCAGAGAGTGGAGCGCGTTGCACCATGGGAAGCAGCTTAGACTCACTCATAGCTGAAAATAAAAGTTTTCCTTTAATATATATATTTGAAGCACTTGCATGAAACAAGATATGTGCTACCTTATTTGTTTGGCAAATTTCCCGAAACCCAATGTGTGCCAATTGCATGAAATAATTGGATGCATATCTGCTACTTAGCTGGAAATTATTAAACTTGAGCTCTTAGTGGTTATCCAAGTGATATAATATTTGTAATTATTATATTACTTAATCTGAGATCGAGTAAAAAGACTAGTACTTACATGTGATACCATTTTTCTGCTTTTCTTTCTTCTTCTTCTGGGAACTTCCCTTGTCAGCGCTGGGCGAGACGTCAATAGCATCAGACCCACTCAGTAGGTCATTGATAAGAGGCATGTCAACAACCTAAAATGAAGTATTTTGTTACATGAATGACACGTACAACTAAACTACTAACAAATAAAACCGGAATGGTTTACACAAGATAACCTTAGTGAAACATACCTCACCATATGTGTGGGAAATGGCTCGTTCAATTTAAAAGGATTTGGTCTTCGCTGCCAAAAAACTGGAGAGTGCATGGAAGTTGAGAAGGTGAATAGTGTAAACATTAGCTAAACAAACATGATTATAAGCAGTGTAAATACTGTGTCAGTGTGAAACATTAGAGTTTGGTTTTGTGCAGTATGCAACACAGAAGCATAAGTGATAAATGACCAGTTTCAGCCGGCCATTTGAGTGATGCGTCATTACTAAGGAGCAGTGCATACTAAGGGAGGGAAAAGTAGTTAAGTCATTTTCAAGTTGGAGGGGACTTTTTACACCCGTGGAATGTCCTTCATAGGGAAAGACACACACTTAAAACTTAAGGAATGGGAATTATTTACTCATATATTATACTTTAGAATTCCTACTTATTAGCACATTTCACCATATATTTTTCTAAAATTGTTTTCTAGCCTTCTTACAACTTTCTCCATATGCCTTCAGTTAAGATTCTAAATGAGTACCCATAAAGACAACCTGGTCATGGGATATAGATTCAGTTTAATTAGGTTGTCAATACAACTAGCAAACAGCCGAGACTTTCAATCTAACTACGAAAAATGGCTGTGAATAGTCTGACTTATCTATCTATCTATATACCTGGCTTATATACCCATTAAAAAGGGATAGCCATGACAAGGCATCTAGGGTTCAGGGAGACTACTCTCCCCTTCCTCTATGCTCTATCTTCCCAGACCCTGCGTTCCGTCCCTTTTGGTCGCTTTTTAAGACCCTCAGGGAGTCTGGTGGTAGTATTCACACAGCCCCCAACACAGGGTTCAGTCCCACATACTTCAATTAAATGAATTTCTTAGGGTCTTAATCTTTCTTGACTAGGCTTTCACAATTTCGGTAAAAATAAAAACTAGGATGCAATTACTTTCGAGACATCAGTCTTTCATTTACTGAGCTTACTTTTTACTTTGGTTATGAAACAAAAAAGAAGTGAATCCTGTAAAACTTTTAAGGCATACCTAACATGATATCACCTCAATGAAAAAGTTGTCAGGTTAAGTTCAAATATACTTACAGTGGCCTTAGTTTCCTTAACTGCTGCCTTTGTCTTGGGCTCCTTCACTTCTTTTGTGTTGGCATTCATTTCTTTAGCAGTGGTCTTAGTGTCCTTAGCAGAGGGGCTTGTCTCCTTGGCAGCGGCTTTTGTTTCCTTGGCAGAAGCCTTTGTCTCCTTAGCATTGGTTTCCTTAGCAGCAGCCTTGGTCTCCTTGGAAGCATTCTTCACTTCCTTTGAGGTGGATGTTGCATCTTTGGAGGCGGCCTTTGTCTCTTTGGCAGTGCCTTTAGCCTCTCTAGCATTTGCTTTTGTTTCTTTAGCAGCAGTCTTTGTTTCCTTGGCAGATGGTGAGGGAGTGGCAGCTGCGGGGGCAGGAGCTGGAGTAGCAGCAGCAGTGGCACGGGCAGGAGCAGGAGCACGGATGACAGCAGACTCTACTTTCTTCACCTCTGCTTTCACAACCTTCTCCTGAACTTCCTCCCCAGTGACCTTACCACCTGCCTCCTCAAACTCTTTCTTCTTTTTCTTCTCCTTCTTCTTATCCTAATGAGACATGCAGATTTACTACAAGAACACTAACAAAATATTGAATACACACACTCATAACCTACACGAAGTGACATCTAATTGTTGATGCAAATCATTACTGTGCATGGAATTACAATGTGAAGAAAAAAAAAAATTGTTTGCTTACTCTGTTTACCTTGATTATTTCAGTTAGAAGAAAGAGAACAAAAGTAACATGGCCATATTGCTACGAACAGGTGTTAACTTCCCATATCTTATTTACATACTCATATTATTGTATAAAAGGCAAAAACCAAACACCTAAAATACATGGTCTTCAGATGTTTTCCAGAACACTGAGCGGTTTCATCTTAAGTAATGTTTTTATAACGAAAGCTGTCCTCTTCGCACATTCAAAGTCCCAACTATTTGAAGAAACATAAGATTCAATTTGTAATTTTTTTCATACATGTCAAAAAGTTTGCCATTATCATTGTGGTGTAACAGACCATTTCTGGACTTGATAGCGAGTGTGTGATTACCTTTAGGCTTCTTACACACTAACAATGTCTCCACGCTGCCTTTCATTACTTCAGGCTTGCTACATATTTACAAGATCACTATTAATCCCATAAATATACAAATCCCAACCATGTCTGAAAAGGATGAATACTAAGACTTTAAAATATGAAACTTTTCAGCATTACAACTGGGACCTTCAACAACCCTTATAATTGTGTGTTTGTATTGCTTATAACGGTCTATTTAGCTACGGTGTTCTGTTCATATTAAAGGTGGCAGAAACTATCTTTGTCTTTTTTTATATATAACCCTTCTTATATACAATGTGACACCCCAAAAAAGACTAAATCCATCTGAAATATCAAAAATAATAACAAAAAATAAAAATTACACAAGTAAGATGCAGAAATGTGTAAAAACACTGAAAAGGTGTTTGTTGAACATGCTTGTGAATAATCAAATGTGCATGACCTTACTGGCTACTGTTTGTGGCTTCCAGTCACACACCAGCTTTATGCAAGGGAGTTTGTGACAATTAAGTTAAAGTTTGAATACCAACAAGTGGTATTGGAAACTAATGAACAACAAATATCAATAAAAAAAACTTTCTCATGAAAAACATTACTAGTGACTAGAAACCAAACAACAGGAACTTACTTCACTACAAGCTGAAAAAGAAGACAACTGTGATCACAGCAAACCCGAATGATACGGGAGACTGCTGATGTTTAAAAGGTGTTTTTAGGCAGTGACCTAAATCAAACTACACCCAAATCTATAAACCTGGCTTATATCCCCCTTAACGAGGGGTAGCCAATACAAGGTGATTGGGGCTCGGGGAAACATTACCCTTCCCTCACCCTATGATAAACTTGAGATGGAGTACAGCATTATGTCAGCAAAAACTAACTAGTATTTAGCATTGAAAGAAAGTGACAAACTGTGTGACAAAGAGAGTACCAACTAATACCAAACCTAGAATGTGATCCTAGATGTTGAAAGAATGGCAGAAAACAGTAATGAGTTGCAATGTTACTGAACACTGAAGCGTTGAAGCAAAACCAAAATGAGGTATGTTCTTCAATGTGGTTTTGATATAACTACTTGTCTTCCTTGTTCCCACCAATCCATGTTCAATGTTAAAAAGTGTGCTCCACCTTCCCGGGTTGAAGCATTGATCAGTGTTTGTGCTGTGTTGTGACGCCGAACAAATACCTGGGTGGGTTGTGGTGATGGAGAAGGTTCTGGTACTGGTGGTGATGCAGTTGGCTCACAGTCTGCCTCTAATTCCTGTACTGATGTGGCTCCAGATGGGTCACCTTCATCCTTTTTACCTTTGATCTTCTTCACCTGAGGGAGTTAAGGAATATTTGTTACATGGCTATCAAATCAATCTATTCTTAATGATGTGTATTAATAATAAAGTGATATAAAGTATGTATGTATCAGCAGACTAATAATGTGCCATGCATAATGAAATCTTCCAGCTGTTGCTGCAAACACCTGTTGACCTCAGTTCACTGATGTCACATTGTCAAAAAAGTTATTTTCATTGTTCACACAAACAATAAAACAATAGTTTTATTTTTGTAATACCATTAAAAACATGGATTTCATGGAAAACAGCAACTTTGTGGTGTAAACAGAACGTTTTTTTGATACATCTGCTAAATGTCTAAAAAGAGACGATTGGCAGTAAATCCTTGACATAAACTGACATGGTCGTGCCTGGGATGCGACGGTCTCTTTTAAACTGACTAAATCTAAAATCAAGGGCGATGGAACTCGCAAACACAGAGGTGACGGGTTTTCACAATATTGCATTTACAGTCAACCCTCGCGTCAAAGGACTATAAGAAGGGAGAAGTGGTCCATTACAGCCGATTCACCATTAGTATGAGGTATTTTCTTGGGGGTTTGAACATAGGAAAAATTTTTACTCCATTCTTGTCAGGCAACGGAAATACCAGATTCTACTTTCCTAACAAGTCCCAATTTTTCTGCAATACTTTGATTCACACGCTTTTGTCTACCACTTCCCTTCTCTTTGGATGCCATAATGAATTCACTGCACTGAATAATTGCAAATAAGCATAAAAAACTCTGATTAACAGGCAAAAACACAAGTCCACAGCGACCACAGCTTATCCAACGCCTGTGAACAACTATTGTGCACACCAACAAAGAAACACTTACTGAACTTCAGGTCTGCGGATTTTGTCCTTTGCATCCTAAATCCGTTGCAGCGGGGTCCATTGATGCAAAGGTTGACTGTGTTACTAAACTATATTCAACCCATGACATCATTCTTTCTGTATGCCACTTTTCTTTGAAATAAACGCCGAGTAGTCAAAGATCACCCACATGCTGTCATCAACACTATCCTCGACTGGGACTGCAACATGAAATGCAGCGAGGAGCTTCCACGGCCAGCTTGAGTCTCTCAACAAGAAATGAAGCGTCACTTAAAAAAATTGAATCTGCGCTACTAACGGGCGGAGGCCGATCATTCAAAAAAAGCTTCCATCTAGCCTACCGGCACCACAGGTTTAAGAATAATAATAAGTCACCACTACAATGATGAACTCTATCCCAAGTCTTAATCAAAACAAAATCAAGTTCAAGTTGTAGTTTTTTCATCATCTTACCTTAGACTTCTTTTGCTGCTTGTCTGCTTTGCCGTGTGTATTCTCAAGGTCAAACTTCTGCCGCTGTTCAGCAATGGCCTCTTCAAATGGTGTCTCCTTGGTGCCCAGGGTGGCCAGAAGATACACCACTAGAGTCAGAACCAACACAACAGCACCAAGAACTAAAGCATCCATGATGATCTGAACCTGAACAAAAAAAAACAACACTCATGTCAATCAATCCTTAAGAGACATTTATTTACAGATAATTAAAATGTAGTGATATTAGAATACCTGGAGGGAGAATCTCTTTAAAAATGTTAATAATACTATAACGATAAGAATCTGCTGTGTAATAAAATAACAGGAGTAGGTGATTGGCTTCATGTTACAATACCTATTCACTGGCACATGTTGACCCAGTATAAAAACAACCATCACAAACACAGATCTAAAGTAATATTGCAGACTTCACTCACTAGAATCATAAATGTATATATAAAAATAAAGCAAATGCATGATATTTACGTTCCATTTAATTCACTAACATCTGTCTCTGAAATCCTTATAATGGTCTTTTTCTTGACAAACTATTTAATAATTATGAGTCCTGCAAGGGCTGCTATCATCGTCTCAGCTTCCAACGTTTAACACCTACTATGCTAATATATATATCAGACAATAAATTAATACCACACATGCTATCACACTTTATCAATCTACCACTCAAATGAATATCACTTCAATGAATCATACCAATCTTTCCATTAATTCCACTTGTGTTTATAGTAATTCAAATAATTACACGTACCAATCCTTTAATTACTTCCACTTGTGATTACATATATACACATTTTTTTCTTCTACCAATATATATCTCGTGGTGTTCTTGCACATGACAGTTCTTTCTTTCCTATCTACTCTTACACTAAATCCTCTCCTTTTACAATTAGTCATCCCGTTGCAGTCAAAACATTTAACTCAAACTCTCTTGTCATCTCACTTTCACCCTTTCTGTCCAGCTATAGCCTCCAGATGGTGCGTTTCACATAACTCATGCTTCCTCCTCCTCCTTCACCCTCACCAAACACATGTCTTTCATTTAAACTTTCACTACTGTCACCATCCACTATACTTATACCACGGAACACTCGGAAAAATTAATCTAAAACTATTTGAATCCTAAACTTTGACTTTTAGGTTTCCGTGTTACATGACAGTATAAAATTACCCTTTTTTTATATTACTTTTATGTCCATTGTTCTACCTCTCACCAGCTTAATGATTCTACGATTTTATTCCCTAACACGTACTCTCATTTTAATCTAACAACACACTGTCTCGTTTCTACTTCCATGCTCAGACAAGTGAAGCCAAGATATTTCATTCAATTCCAATAGTTATCCATTCATTCTTATCACACACTACGCCAGGTATTCCGTTTTTACTTTATATATACTTGTAAAACCAATTACATACTTCACTTTTTTTCCTATTTACCTATTTTACTCTTGCTCACATTATTCCCTCTCATAGACAGCCTTAAATCTACCTTGCTGTTCCATCCAACCCATGTATCAATGTAATTAGTTCCAGCATCTGCACATTACAACATTTCACTTGCTATTTATATATTCATTTGTGAATTTAGGTGAATACTAAATCAAGATGACCTCATGGACCTCATGAAGGATTGTGACTCAACAAAATGGAGTTTGGGTCACTTATCAGTCCATATCTTGTATATCTATTTGCTTGGACGCATTCCGTTCCTCTCCTTGTGCTTGTGTTCATTTCA
This sequence comes from Metacarcinus magister, assembly GCA_029783475.1. Lineage (NCBI taxonomy): Eukaryota > Metazoa > Arthropoda > Malacostraca > Decapoda > Cancridae > Metacarcinus > Metacarcinus magister. Next base: position 3,896,081 of record JAPQNM010000043.1, on the reverse strand, counting down.
TACTACTGACAACGCCGTTAATGAACACAGCTGTTGATAAGTGGAAAAAACTCATGAGAGTCAGTCAAGCCATTCTAAGATAGCTAATTGATACAGCAAAGTTAAAGAAGTGATGCATTGTTTACAGCAAAGTGACACGAACTGCAAACACCCTCACCAAATGGCACATCACTGGCCTTGTAATCTCGCCTTCACTCACTCACTCACTCAATTCCTCTCATGTCTGATATTTACTAAGTTTTTAACACATATTACATCGGTTGAGCACGTCTAATTGTTGTAACGTGCATGTATGCGTGTACTTTTAAACATGCATGTAACCTACGCACTACTAGGTAAAATACAAGTCATAGCTATACATCACATGCATGACATACCATTTCAGTCTCAATCAAGAATTAGTGTGTCATGGCGTCTTCCTTTCCCCTGCCAAGCCACAGACTGTATTAAAACACAGCCTATCCCCCTCACTTTACTGATTCAGGTTGATGCATTACCACCACCATGCATCACCATCATCACCACGTTTCATCCATGACAACACCACCTGTTCCGCTACAACTTCTATAGTGTTGATGAGTGGATACATTGTTCTGCATTATTTCACTCTTTAACACATTATGGCAAAGCTTTACATCTGTTTCCACTTCCACATGATTTTGTTCGTAATAGGTAATCACGCAGCTCAATAACTTCACAAATACCAAAATAATAAGGAATTCGGTCTTAATTCCTATTTATAGCAATTATATGACAGGAAACTTTTCATCCCATTCCTTATATCAATGTTTCATCGAGAATATTTTACAAAAAGGAGTGTCCATCCTTAGACTTTTTTCACATGTTATGAAACTAACCAAATCACAAGTAACGTTACACAACCTGACCTCACATATCACCTCAACATAACCACAGCCTACCCTGCCTACTGAGCACTCCATAACAGTTCTTTCCCATCATTTACCACACATAATGATCACCAATCCTGCATACGTCTGCGTAACACTCAAGTATTTCATTACCTCACCACATTTTCCTTACAATTAAGTGATCACAGTATTACTTTCCAGTTTCTAATAAACCCAATATTCAGGGGCTCATGTCAGTGTACCAGAGACATTACATTTCTACACACTATGGAGACAGCCAATTCCGGGGCTCGTGTCAATGTCACTACACTTCAACACACACACACACACACACACGCAACCACCTTACATGTGGTACGTATGTAATCCTGGTAGTGGTGGTGGTGGTGGTCACTTGGATCCACTACTAATTCCTACAACTGCGTTTCAATTGTATGTTGCTAGGCAGTATTTTAACCTCACCCAACCCAACCACCCACCCACCCATCCACCTCTCTAATAATGCCTTCCACACCTAATACTGTAAATAAAAGTTTGCGTTCATGAGGTATGCGTAATGATGTTATCTAGTCAAGGGTTATGGCAATTATTATTCTACATCTACTTAAGGTTATTACAGAATTAGCCGCAGAGAACCACTTCAGTCTTTTATCAATTTATACAACACAGTTATTAAAAAAAAATAATAAAGTTTGGTGTTCAGGGCAACAGAAAACTAAGCTACATAACTTTTCATATCTTTACATCAGAATAAACTATAACATTTAGGGTGTTCGCTGCAGAGTGACCAACCACTACCACCACCACCACCACCACACGCCACTCAACTAAACCATCTAGGTAGGAAATAAACACTAATAAATACCAGTACACGAACTATTTAACACTCAAATATAACGTTAACAAGACTTATAGGAATAGCATCTATACATTAGAATTAAAACAGAAAAGTGAAGCTTGTAGAGAGAGAGAAAGCTTCAGTGTTACATCCTTAATAGTACTTAGGTTAGGTTAGGTTATATGGGTGCCTACAGGTGCCAGCCCGGCGAGGCACAGTAAGCTTGGCACTAAATAATCACCAAAACAACTGTGGTTAATGTGGTTAAATGTGTTTGAGTTTGACAGGCCGGTGGTGGTCGGGGCGTCACAGCTTGACCTCTCTAACACACTAATTAAGAGACAAAGCTTGGCTCTAACCACACAAACGTAACGCGTATGTCTTTCTTACCTTTCTCTCAAATAGTGATAAGAATTAAGTACGGAATTTTTAAATATTGCAAAGCTACCCCACAAGAGCAAGAGAGTGCGCTGCTCCCTCCCCCGCCTCTCACAGTGCACTGCCCTACACCACCTGAAACACTTCCTGCTATTGGCTCTCTCACGTACTACACGGAGAATAAAATAGTGGATACGTAATATTTTTAATTCACTGTTTTCACTACATTAATCAAGATAAATCAACTCAACCATATATTTCCTATACATTGTTTAAAATATACTACATTTTTAGTTGATGTTATTCCTATATAATTGCTTTTTTGGTGTTCGTGTTATATATTGGTTTCCGCTTTTTGTTCCGTGTAGGTTGATGACTGCCACGTAGCAGCCATGGCAACTCCAAACAAACACCTAACGTGCCTCTATTAACCCTAAAACTACTATACATATAACACAAACACACAAACCAAGTCAATGCAGTCATATAATGATAGAGGAAACGAAAAAAAATGGATATGACACCTATCTAGATAAATCGTATATACTTCAAACAAACCTTTTATCCGCCTCTATTAAGTTTAAAACTACTTTATATATCATATAAACACATTAATTAAGTCAATGCAATCTTATAATGAACAAATAAACGAAAATAAAGTACATTCCACCTGTTTAGATAACTCATATAGATGTAATATTTGTCCAGCACACCAAATATCATGAAAAAGGATGTATTCATTTTTTCCTATAACATATGTTGTTCTTAAATAGATAAATAACAGTATATTATCCAGACTTTATATACAAGTTATGCGTCTTTTTGTGTGCGTGTGCTTTCCATTTTTTTTCTTTTCCCCCTGAAAGGCCTGTGACGTGCTGATCAAGATCAACCAAAACAAACAAGCAAGGGAGGCTGGAAGTTAGTTGACCTGTTGCCTAAACTAAACTTTATTTACTAATTATAACCATGAAACGAAGCAAGGAATGTGTGTCCAGCATCCTAAAGAAAGTTAATGTTATATTACTGGACATAGAAGGCACAACAACCTCAATCAGCTTCGTAAAGGTGAGTAAAAGTGATATAGTTATTGTGCTGTAAAATATCTCGTGGGATGAAATATCTCGCACCAAGTTTTATTTTCATTCATTTTACTTATTATTACTATCTGTATGAGCGTGTGTTGGTTAATTAGTGTTGCTGTGTTTGTGAAATGTGTTAGGGTAAAAATATAGGAGGTAAGCTTGAGTAATGAGTAATAAATTACATCAATATATGTTTTAAAACCAAAAGTTAGACAGTGTTAACATTTACACTATATAAAGAGATAACATTAATTATTGATTATAAACTCTATAACAAGTAATTTAACTTTATTTAAAGTGTATATTTCTAACAAAACGTAAATGTTCTTACCAAGGAGACCCATAGAGATGAGTTTTGCTTGCTGGTATTATATCGTTGAAACCATATATTAAAAGGACCAACTGGAGTGTCAGCTAAGTATAAAAAAAATTGTACATGTCATCATACTTGAAGCTGTGATGTGTATGAACTTAGCAATAAACGTGAAAGGTGAATCATGTGGTGGGTGTGTGGCAGTGTGGCTCCGTTGGAAAGTTACACTAACATGCCGGCCGGGGTGACCTTCCCCTAAGAGCCAATTCATTCGCTAGCAGCAACCAGATGTAATACAGGAAGGCATCAAACTACTACTACTTTACTACTTCCAGCTTCTCAAATAAATGTTAATGTGAACAGTGTTTCATAAGTAGTTTGTGATGAATTAATGTATAATAGTTGCATACGTGTAGTCTTGAGGGGAGTTACAGGCAGATGGGAGCCTGTCCTTACTCATAATTATGTCCTCACCAATGTTTGTGTAGATGAATGGATGGGTAGATGGATGAGTAGATGGACGGACTCGTCAGAGAAAAAATGTGAAGGCGTAATAAATAAATAAACGTGACATTTGCAACCTGTGGGAAGTGTTATTTTAGTACAAGTCCTGCAGACAAACAAGAAAAGAAAAAAAAAGTCATTCATGATATATATATATATATATATATATATATATATATATATATATGTATATACACATATATGTGTATATGTATATATATATATATATATATATATATATATATATATATATATATATATATATATATATAATTTTATATCTTGGGAATCGAACCCAATGTAAATAGAATGACTGAAAGGTGGCTGAGGCAATCATTATAACTGGCTATCCTCGAGGAGGTTGTCTATTCCCACGGTAGTTGCCTCCTTGTGAGTCCTCTTCGGAAGGCATAGCTTCTTGGACTACCTGAAGACCTCTCGCTGCG